>OZ007596.1:321610093-322866022 GCA_963931845.1 Maratus michaelseni | reverse complement strand
GTTATTAGAAAACAACAAATAAAGCAGACAATAAAAAATTAAGAAGCAATAAAGATTTTTAATACTGTGCACTAAAGGGGAAGGGAGAAAATGAAAAAAAGCAGACATTTTATGGGAAGAAGTTTTGAATCATTTTTTAAAATATGAAGTCCTTTGAAATACATATATTTATTTTCAATTTATTCTACAATAATACAAGATATGAAATTCTGCAAAACAAAAGAAGTTCATGAGCTAAAGTAAATTTCAAATAAGAATGATTCTCACTATTATTCTACTTTTTAGTGGTTATAAAGCCAGCAAGAAGTATTTATAAAAATAAATTATCCAAATAGTTTAATTTCCAAGGCATACCTACATGAACAGATACACAAATGTTTTTTATTTCTTATACTGTTAAAAATATATTGTTTCACATTTTCTCAATTACATGTGTGGATTGGTGTGCCATCATGTTCCCTTCTATGAAATTTTCTTAAGTTGTACAAACAATAGAGTTCTCATTTTGTATGCATGTGAAAGTGATTAACAAAATTACTGTTCTCAGTAAGTTCTATGCAATATTCTATTGCAAATATACAAATGATTTTTATTTGTATGTACGAGAAGGTGTTTTAAGTTACCCTTCTGAGAAAATCTTTTGTTGCACACTTCTCAAATGAAAAGTTTTTCATTTAGTATGTAACAGGTGTCTATTCAAGCTGCTTTTCTGAGAAAATGTCTTGCTGCATACCTCACAAATGAAAGGTTTTTCATTTGTATGCAATAGAAGGTGTCTATTCATGCTGTTTTTATGGGAAAATGGCTTTCTGCATATCTTGCAAGCAAAAGGTTTTTCATTTGTATGGAACAGAAAATGTGTATTCAATTCACTTTTCCGTGAAAATGCCTTATTGCATATGTCACAAACAAAAGGTTTTTCATTGGTATGCAATAGAAGGTGTCTATTCAAGGTGCCTTTATGAGAAAATGACTTGCTGCATACCTCGCAAACAAAAGGTTTTTCATTTGTATGCAACAGGAGGTGTGCATTCAAATTGCTTTTCTGAGAAAATGTCTTGCTGCATACCTCACAAATGAAAGGTTTTGCATTTGTATGCAATATAAAGTGCCTAGTCAGGCTGAGTTTATGGGAAAATGCTTTACGACATACCTTACAAATGAAAGGTTTTTCATTTGTATGGAACAAGTGGTGTCTATTCAAGCTGCTTCTCTGGGAAAATGTGCTGCTGCATACCTCACAAGTAAAAGGTTTTTCATTTGTATGCAATAGAAGGTGTCTTTTTAAACTGCTTTTCGCAGAAAATGCCTTATTGCATACCTCACAAACAAAACATTTTTCATTTGTGTGGAACAAAAGTTTTGTGTTCAAACTATTTTTAGGAGAAAACATTTTTTGTGCCGTTTGAATACACTATCTTATGCTGGAAAGTTGTGTATTATGCTTTTCTTAAGAAAAATCTTTTGCTGATATTTTCCACACATAAAAGTGCTTTTTTCCTGTGGCATAAGCGAGATGGTAACTCTGTTTAAAACATTTTGTACTCCGGCGTGTTAATTTATTCTGACTTAGTTTTAATCCCCACATTTTTCTGAGAAAGTCTGCTACTACATACCTCAATATGAGTTTGATTATGTTTTATAAAGTTCTTGTAACAGGACCTTTTATTAATTCCTCTATAATTAAAAAGTTTTCCTTTGATACAACTTTCAGAATACACATTAAAGATATTTTTTATTCCTTGATAACCTGCCATGAATGACAACACATTAACATAAAAATCAAATTAACTAAATTAATGATTTATTACAATATTTTTCATAATTACTATCAATAACTGATATTTATGGCACAGCGAAAAAAAAATTGTCACAGAAAACTTTTATCAGATGTCACATTTCATACTTCAAATAAAATTATATTATTTCTTAAAGAGAAGACTTTGTAAATAATTAATTTTTCATATACTTAATCAAATGTAACATCCTGGTGATGTCATAGTTTTAAATATCAAAAATTAATTAATATATACATTTTAATCATGTGAACTTTTTTAAATACTAAATGGCACAATAGATAAGAAATATTTGGAAAAATGCAACAAATGCTAAAGACCAATCAAAGATACTATAACAGTTGAAAGAAAAATCCTTTTAAGCAAATAAAAGACGAGAAAAGAAATATAATTAGAACTGTCTTGCCAACAAGATGGAACCTAAATTAAATACAAAATAAATTTGCAGTGAGTGATTACATGACCAGAAGTAATAAGAAATTACTTCATGTGAGAAAAGGAAACTCCTTGAACTCTAAACTCAAATTCAAGAAATATACTAACTGAAAAAACTCGCAAGAACGTGATTGATTAGGATAAGGAGGACAGCAGAAGTATGCTTAGTCAGTGAAGAAGTTTTTAACCATGCTGGATAAAAGGTTTTGGCATCCACATGGCATCTTCCCAAAATTCACATAGCACATGCCAATGTTGTCAAACAATAGCTGCATCAAAATTAAAATTTGATCACTCCCACTGCCCTGAAAATATTCTTTCATTATTACTGAATCTGTTTGATATGAATAGTACTATATGTATACTAATTATGTGGAGAGAGGGGATATAAGACTCATTGTGTCAAACTACTTTTTGAATTATATTCAGTAATAGAAACAAGAACGAAAAATCATGCGTCAAGCATAGATTATGTAACACTTTCCAACTCTTCCAAAATAATTTTACAAATCATACCATTTAATAAGCTGAAAGATAACATCTAAGTAAACAATTTGAAAAACACATAACATATTTAAAAACATAATTTCAGGAATTTCCAACGTATACAATATTCGGAAAAATATCTGAATACTTTTATTCAGCCCTGTATATGATCTATAGATTTATATATACTACATAGGATGCTAAATTTTAGTTTAGTTAGGAAATGCGTAGCACAGTTTAAAATTCTCCTTCTGGAATTTCTGTCAATAAATGGAAATGTGTTCGCTAACTTTTGTGCTTCCCTGTATAGGATCTACAGAATTTATACACACCATGTAATAAACAAAAAGGGAATTAAATTTAAAATCGCGTTCAGTAACTTAAAACGCACTTCCAGGAATTAATGTTAACAGACAGTAGAGAATTCTTTTGTGTGTCCCTGTAGATGAACGATGACTGCTATACATACACTATTCTGTAGTAAGCCTCTTGTAATGCACCTTAGTGATATATATAAATTTCAATGCGTTTAAAATAGTAAAACATTATTTAAATAAACCACAGACGATTTTTCTCCATAGACGTAATGTAACAGAATTCTTTTGACTGTCCCTGTAAATTAACTATAAGTGCTATGCACACCCAATTCCATATTTAGCTTCTTGTAATACACCTTAGTGATATATATCAATTACAATGTGTTTGCAATTGTATAACATCATTAAAATAAACCACAAATTATTTTTTTTCATAGGCCGTAATGTAACGTAATTTTTTGAGTGTCACTGTAAAAAAACTATAAGTGCTACACACTTCCGCTGAAATAGGGAACGTGCTATAGATAGCGACAATAACATATAAAAATTGCAAGGCAATCCGAGCATATTTACGGTAGTTAGAGCACGGACAGATGGCAGACGGCCAGACAAACCGAAGTCATAAACACTTTTCAACTAGGTTGGAAAGTGTTAAAAACAGTATAATCTTTAGGGAAACAATACTTTTATGTATTTTATAGTTAGTAGAGGAATTAAAAGGCTGGAAATTGGAGCACAACAATTTTTAATATGAGCACTGTAAAATTTTAGGGCCTAAATGTTTCATGGCTCACTGCTCATTTCTTCCACCTTCTAAACACACTTTGGTATAAGACTTTGTATAAACTTTTACAGATGAGATTAGTTGTCAACCTGATTCAGAATGTTTGAAACACAATGTAATCTGTCCAAATACATGATATTGCAGCACTGTAAGAAATGTATAAAATGATAAAATAGGAAAGAGCGGTCACATGTAAAGAAAATTTTACATTTTTTATTGTTTCTCAGTGTCAACTTAAAATAATCAAACAAAAATTAACAACTTCACCAAAAAATTTGCACTTTTTCCTTTTGAGAATTTTTTATTTATGAAGGTTTTATGAGCTTTAAAAAAACTTTAATGATTCCTTTTTAATAACTTTGCATTAATATTTACATCTTTTCCTATTCAGGAAGGTTTTAATTATTTCAAAAGAGCTTCTGAGTTTTAAAATTATTCAAATGTGGCTTAATAAAGAGGTAGTTGTAAAAACAGACTGGGTTCACATGTGGAGAAAGCATAACAAAAAAAAAGAAATAATCCATTTCTTAAATAACAGCTGACATTTTAATTTAAATACATAAACCAAAATAATAAATTTGATTAAATATTTATATTTAAGTATCCATTTTACCTCAATCACAAAACACTTTCCAATAAAAGAAGCAATTAAGGAAATGTTTTTCAACCTCATGAACACTAAATTCTCTAATTTTCAGAAAGTGCTCTTTTTAGAAAGCAAGTTTTATTTACTTTTTAATAACTGTAATTCGGAAAACCTTGCTAAAAGTATCTCTTTAGGCTTTTTTACTAGTGCTGTAAAAGTAACAACTAAATGAACACCTGTATGTATTACTTCCAAACTCACTACCTGTTTGAAAGTACTCGTTCCTCATTACTTTCGCTACTATTTAGAAAACTGATATTAAAGATCATCATAAATACTATACATATATTTGGTATATTTTCTAATCTTCAGAGGGTTCTTTTGATTATAATTAAATTTAACTATTCACTAAAATGAAAAATAAAATCTATCTGGATACCTGTCCTGATTTACCATTTCAGAAAATATAAAACCGAGCACTTAAAATGTTACACATGAAATATATGTTCACAAAACAGGAGCAAATATAATTATATATTGTATATGAGTTCTTTGGAAGAATTTGTTTCTGCTACCTAGACGTATACAGGAATCTTGTTACTATGGGAGCTCTCTGTAACAGAAATCTGCATGAAAGAGAAAACAGTCTAAAAAAATAATAAATACAATAAAACCTGTAAAAACGGAATTCTGCCTTGAATGCAAATATTCGAAGGTCCATTTCCATGAAAATTATACAGTGTAAATTCATATCTTAATACAGAAAATCTGACTAAAATGGAAATTTTCTGCAGTTTCTTGCAATTCCATCTCAGCAGGTTTTAGTGGATATATTAAAAAAAAAATACTAATTGAATATTTTTAATAGAAATTCCAATCATTTATTGAAAACAGTAAAACCTGCAACAATGAAACCTGTCTATAATGGAAACTAGTTTTAAGGTGGTCCAATAAAACACATTTCCCCTTCCTCAACATCGCCAAATTTTCTGACACTTCCATAGACTCATTTTTAATACATAAAATTGTACATTATGATGATTATAATGATAGGGAATTAAATAGCATTTTTCATTTTTTGATAAATGTACTGCAACTTGACTTCTATTTACTATAATCAACTTGCATCCTGTGACTTTTAGGATGGGAGTCATGCCTACTATACTCCGTTCGCTGAAACGAGATAACAAAAGTAAACAAATGCGCGTGTGGATTGGCACTGCTTAAACCTGGCGCTGTGCCAGAAGCGCCAATTGTTTGAGCCTCTGCTTTTTTTCTCAAACGGCTGTTTGTTTCTTGTCTTTCACTTTTAAAATTGACGATTTTTTTCGATTGATTTGGTATTTTATATACACAAATGGAGTGTGAAAATTCTTCTTTGAGCCCGCCTAAGAAGAGAGTAAAAAGAAAAGCTTTGAGTAAGGTGGAGAAAGATATGATTTTAAATGTATACAAAACGGAACTTGAATCGAATCCTGAACTTCCGATTTCTCATATAGGAGATAATGCTGCTCGTATAACAGGCGTAGGTAAAGCTTCTGTTTTTCGAGTGTTAAGAGAGTATAAAAAATGTGGTGTGTTAAACTCGCCGAAGAAAATAAAATTACGTAAACGTGTTTTAGAAAATATAGATGATTTTGATAGGAATGCTATTAGGAGAAAAATCCACGAATTCATTTTGAGGAATGAATTGCCAACTATAAATAAAGTTTTGGAAGTTGTAAATGATGACCCTGATTTGCCAACCTTTAAAAGGACAACATTTTATCATCTCCTGAAAGAATTAAACTTTAGATATTCACGGAGAGGACGAGACAGTACTCTCATTGATAAAAACGAAATAATTGTGTGGCGAAGAAAACATTTAAGGCAAATCAAATCTTTCAGAGAAGAAGGGCGCAAAATATATTATATGGATGAAACTTGGTTGAATGCAGGCCATACAGTTAGTAAAGTTTGGAAAGATACCTCAGTAAAATCATCAAAACAAGCATTTTTTTCTGTTCTTTCTTCCGGATTAAAATCTCCTTCCAGAAAAGGAAAATGGATGATAATTACCCATATTGGTAGCGATTCTGGTTTCGTGGATGGAGGGCTTGACTTATTCGAATCAAATAAAAATAAAGATTATCACGAAGACATGAATTCAGAACGTTTTGAAAAGTGGTTTGGTGATATCTTATTTCGACTGGAAGATAACTGTGTGATAGTAATGGACAATGGTCCTTATCATTCCCGAAAATCAGAAAAAATACCGAATACTTCGTGGAGAAAACAAAAAATTGCTGAATGGCTTTTAACAAAAAATATCCCTTTTGAGGACGGAATGTTAAAAGCGGAACTGTTGCAGTTAGTGAAGCAAAATAAAAATAAATATGACATGTACGCTATCGATGAAATGGCAAAAGCACAAAATAAAACTGTCTTACGATTACCCCCCTATCATTGCGAGCTTAATCCTATTGAACTGATTTGGGCACAAATAAAGAACTTCGTTGCGAAAGAAAACAAAACATTCAAAATGCCTCATGTAAAAGATATATTCTCTCAAAGTATCAGCAAAATTGGCACTGAAGAATGGAAAAGATGCATTCAACATGTAACCAATACAGTGGAAAAACAGATGTGGGATTTAGATAATGCTATAGATAATATAATAGATTCCATGGTAATTAATCTAGATTCAAATAGTTCCGATACTTCAACTTCATCTTCTGAATGATTTATGAGGTAAGTGGGCTTCAATAATGTAAGATATAAATAGTTTTGTACTATTTTGTATTTAACAAAATTAACTCCTGATGATTTTTATAACAATGTTGAATTCAGACGGTTTGCCCCGGGAGGAAATTCCGTTCGGGGCATTAAAATGTCCCCCTCCCGAAATATTTCAGATTTTATACTTTTAATGGTCAAAAAGTATAATCCCCCCCCCCCCCCCGCAACTATATAATGTCTCGTCTGGAGGCACAGAAATCCCTCCAGGAAAAAGTATGTCTGAATTCAACGCTGTTTAAAATAAATAGAGAATAATTTATATTTTGATGTCTTAAACTTTTACATTTTTGTTTAAAATCTCGATGTAAATCGGTTAGCAACTTGTGTTGTTTTCATATAGTTATCAAAATAAATGTTTAAAAAATTAACAAATCGAAATAAAAAATAAAATTCGCCAACCTAGGGATTTGTGCCAAATGTGTGGCTCCTTGGCGATTTTTCTGCAACCCATTTGTTTACTTTCGTTATCTCGTTTCCCTGAACAGACTATAGTTTAAAATTTTTCAGCAGGATATTTTCCCGACAACTGTCCATACTCGGGATATACGTATGAGGTTTTCTGGGCACAGATGTCATGTACGCACCATGTTAGCACAATTTTTTTCCGCAGTCAGTTTGCCAAAAACTGTTTGTTGTTGTTTGTTTACTTTTATTTTTTATTTTAATTCTATAAATTATTTTTATTATGTATATCAATATTTATTTATATCAAACTACAATTTATTTATTTTTATTTCTTTTTTTAAAATAATAGAAGCTATTTCATTTATTACATTATTTTATTTTTAAATTGAAATAAAAAATTACGTGCTATTATTGCATGCTATTTGTAACTGTATTCAAAAATAAAGTTTTCACCGAATTGGCAGGAGAAAAAAATCGTGGTGCATATATGACATCTGCGCCGCTTTCCGTTATGGTTATTGGCAGAAAAATTCGATCAAGTAATGAATGTGAGGTCAACTTATTTATTTTTGGTTTTAAAAGCCAGAGCTAACCAAATTTCATGCCTTTTTAATCCAAAAAAACATGTTTTGAACCAAAAAATGTATTTAAAAATGTATGCTGAATTTATATATTGGTAATCTATAACTACAATAAACTTCACTTTATTTGTTAAATGAAATTTCATGTTCAGATATGTTCACATGACTTAAAAAAGGTCAGATATGTATATCTCATTCTTTGACCACAGTTATTTAGTACAGAAATTTTTTATTTGATTTGAACAAGTTATGTTCAAGTATAAAAGTGTCATTGTGCTCACTAGATAAAAAATCAGTTTTAAGACACATGATAACGGATATAATTATTATGTAACATTTAATTCCAATTTTAATTCATCATCTGTTACATAAACTTCAGTCTGAAATAAGGAAACACTTTCAGGTATGCATAAATATTTTAAAACTTGGTCAATTTAATCAAAGAATAGATATTAAATATCATGATTTAAATTTTATTAAATGAAACGGCACAATTAACACAAAAAGTTTACACCTTAAGGGGGTAACTTTTTAAAATATAAACAAAATTTTAGTTATGATTCGAAAATATCCCTAAATTACACTCCCGTTACAAGGGGGGAAAAAAATGCATTTTTTATGCATAGAGTGGATATTTTGAAATTACTGTAAAAATGACATTCAAACAGAAAAATATTGCATTAAAACATTAATAAGAAAATACAATCAATTGATAAACATCCTTTAAATAAATAGCTTTTAAAGGAAATATTGCTTAAATGGTGATTATTAGGCCTAACTCAACTACACAGTTAATATGTATTTTGTTTTAATAATTCCTCTACTATGTTGGGAATTAAAAGAGAACTAAAATGAATCAGACTAAAAAATATTCTTTTAACAGTAAAATACCATGCAAATGTTATGATATAACACGCAAATAGTAAAATCCGTATCTGGCAGAGAAATATCATTTTAGGATTAAATTGCAACAGGAGCTATGATATTAAATCATTTTTCGATTGATATGTTTCCATGCTGCCATCTGTCTTCAAGAACTTTCAGTAACTGCGTTTTGTGGGTTGCATATTATAAGAAATATGAAGTAAGTTACAGAAAAAGCCTGTCTTTCCCCCTCCTCACAAAAGCCGGAACAGCAACTCGGAGAATTTTAACAAAACTTGGTAAATAAAATTATACATATTTATTGAAGCTACAATTTTTAAAAGATTCTAAAATATAAAAATTAACACAACATTAGTACATAGAAGAAACAGAAAAACCTTAAATATAGAGTATCCTTTTGATATTTTTTTCAATTCTTCTAACTTTCGTTATAAAATTAAAATCATTAAAACATAAAACAGACAAGTGCCCAAGTAAATAAAATTATATATAATGCATTAATTCTCTACTTTTCGAATTTTGATTAAAAAAAATATTAATTGTCCATATTTTAAGGAGCCCTTTAAAATATGGTGCCTTTTTTGGCACCATAAAATTTTCCCTAGCAGCTCATTTCGAATAATAATAATTCTTGATCTAACTACAATGATTGCACTGTTACTGAAATTAAAATGAAGAATAATATCTCTAAAACTGGAATTAATTTGAATCACTTTGAATTTGCGAAATTTTGACACAGTACTCGATACTTAATGTGACCAAGAAATATTCAAAAGAATTTTAGTGCAATATATGCATTACTTTAAAATAAAATGAAAACCAATTTTTAAATTAGTTTATTTGTTTAATTTAAGAAGACGCAGTAATATTTGAACACTTGTATTTTCAATATCTTATTGTCATATTATTTTACGTTTTTAAGAAGGAAAATTATTTAATCAACAAAATTTTTGTAGTAAAAGTTGCAAATTTTAATAAAAATTGTTTTAGAAAATTCTAAAACCACATTTCATTAATTTTGAACAGTTTGAAATAGCTTTTGTTCTGTCTTAGATGTGTTCTCTATAAAATTACGGATCAAATTTCTTAAAAGTTAATTTTTGAAAAATATATATACAATGTTGCGACCTATGTAAAAAATACAGTAAAACTGACTATTAACTTAACCTTTTCTTTTTTAAAAAACTAAACTATTACTAAAAATCAAATTCCTAATTTTGCCTCAGAAAATTAAAGATTGCAACTCTAAAACATTCAAGAGGAAACAGATAGAATAACAAGCTCTTTTCAGGTATTTATGACACTTTTTGATAAAATATTACAAATGTCTAAATTCTTTTTGAGTAAAAAATTGGAAAATTGATATTTTTGTTGTTTATGAAAATTGAACTGCATCGAATTTGTTTAACAATAAATTGTATTTAAACTCTGAGCTCAGCATTTTTTTTTTAAATCTTGGTTTCTGGAAATTACTTAACACTTTTATTTTCTTTTAAAGAATGCTTTTAATTTTTTTTCTTTGTGTTGATAACCAGCAAATAGTTTTCATCAGATAGGGAGGAATCATAAAACAAAATACTGACACAAGATATAAATTATGTTTATTGGACCCCCCCTATAAGTGTATATTTTATATGTAACCAGCCTCCCTCTGTTTATGTAAATATCTTCAGCTGATATTGAGAGGGTTTGTTGTATATTATATTTATTCAACTTACAAAAGAATAAAAATTTAATATTTACATCCCCCTTCCTCTCAGAAATAAAAAAAGATAATATATCACTTACAATGGGATGATTTTGACAAAATTTACAGCAAGAATAGATGAAAAAGTCTGTAACGACTTCATTTTTAAACATACACTGTTAAAATTCGTTTATTTTTCACATTATCATAATTTTAAAATGTTTAACAATTGGAATAAAAAGCATATTTCTTTTTTATTTTCATAAAAAAAGTTTTTAATTTTTTTATATTATATATGTTTAAAATTTCATTCTTTTCTGCTTTCTTTTACAATTACATAATTTTTGAGAGGGAGAGGTATGAGGATTTTAATAAACGTCTTATACAATTTTAGAAACAATTGTGGTCAGGGCGATTGAGGATGATGCCGAATGATGATTGGACGATTGCTCTGAATGAATTTGCCATTTATGCATATCATTGATTAGATAAAGTTTGTGGTAATCTAGGAAAAATATTAATGTGTAAATTGTTAGCTTAACATGGATTTACAATATTATTGACCTTTTTTTTTTATTATTATTATTTAAATAAGAGTCCAGCTTTTTAATTGTACTCGTTGGTTTTCCAATTTAAATTCTGATTTTTCATTCTAACAATTTTCTTCTTTATCTTATCATTTACCAGCAGATTCTTGATTGTGTCTTTTTAGATTACTCCTAGATATATAGAGTTAACTGTTCAGCCACCCATTAAAACATCCTTAGCTCAAGAACATTACCATAAACTTATATTAGAACAGAAACACATAAAATATATTTTTTGAAATGATTAAATTTAGTAAGAAAGTTTGAAATGCAGGTTATGTAAAAAAGAAAAATATTATATAATATTACTGAAGTTATAAAGATATACTCACAATTTCCATACAAGCCAAGCAGACTCTGTAAAATAAACAATGTGGCAATCGCAAAAATTGCTCATTTTAGCGGAAGGGATTCAGATTGGTTTATCACTCGCCAGGGAATCAGAAGGCTGTCGTAAAATGAGGGTTCACTTTAGAGGAGAAAAATAATAAATAAAAATCTATAAAGTGAGTTTCCATTTTATAAAGTATGTGTAAAGAATAAGATATGCAAAATTTTTAGGGCAGTTTGAAGATTTTTTTTTTCTTTTTAAGGTCAACAGATGAAAGAAGATTGTAAATCAAAGTTTTTACACACACATGCCAAATTACAAGAAATGTTGGCAGAATTTGTATTTTTCAGTATGTAACTGCCTTCTTCTTTTCCTTTCTTTTGAATGGAAACTAGATAAAGGATTACAATTTTTCAGAAACAGTATGTTAAAAAAGAAATACTAAGCATAAAGATTAACGGTACTTTTCGGTTAGCCGGGCACCAGTGAAAATAAAATGGAAATATATATATGGAAGAAACCTTTGGCAGATAAATACCATAAATTAAATAACGATTGTTTTAAAGTATAATAACCAGGGCCGTAACTAGATGGGGACAAGGTGGGCTGAGCCTCCTTTTAGAAACTTCTCAAGCCCCCTCTCGACGTCAAAATCTTTCAATACGAATAACATCATTTATTGCATTTAAGAATTTTAAAACTTCATAATCAAAAGTTTTATGACAGTGGGGAGTTGCTTTATACTTCTGTCTATAATTACAAATACTTAAAATAGAGGGTAAAATAGAAGCTGTAAAATAGCCCCATCAAAAAATTTCAAACATTAAAAAATTCTGGCTTTGCCGACTGGTTACGGCCCTGATAATAACTTTTACTTTTCATATAATCGGATAGTGAAAATTATATTTGATAAATAAATAGCGTGTTCATTAAGTGAAAAATTTGAGTTCTTATGATTATCTTTTATTTCTTAATTTTTAATGTTTCGTTTTTACAATCAGCGTATAAAGCCAACCTGTAATTTTCGTTTAACTGTATCAAAAGTGCGAGCTATCAGTTAGAATATACGGTACATATTAGGGTATAGTATAATCTGTCTTTTAAATCCCCCCCCCCCCCCTCACAGGATATTCTGTTTACTTACATCTTTGACCTACTCACAAAAAGGTCAAAACACAAAAAGGTCAAAAGTTAAAATTCAAAAATTCATAAAAGTATATTAAATTTAAAATTATTAAATATATTAAATTTAAAATTATTAAATATATTTAAATTATTTAAGCAATTACTTATATAATTTAGGAAATACATTATTGTTATATTTAAAATTATTTAAAATATTTAAATTATTAACAAAATATTTATCAAATTAGAAAAAATATCATTATTAAATTTAAAATTACTAAAATTAATTGCATTTATTAAAATTATTTAAAAAATTGTCTGTACGATTTCATTTTTGTCGATCTATATAAAAATGTAATATTAATAATTACCAATTATTTTGAACAGGATTCTATTGAGAAGCAGACGTATTTCAGTTTTGTTCGCAATTGCAACAGGTAATAAATTTCAGCCTTGACAAAAGATGGCAGCATTAAGAAATAATAAATCGAACAGGGATTTTTAATCGAATTACTTTCTATCTTCAACATAGCCTCATGTCGCCATTTTGTTGAATGTAGCATAGTAGGGTGTGGTAAGTAATCTTTTCTATTAATCTATTAAAATATTATATTAATGCTTTTGTATTTGTTTATTATGTAGATGGATTAAATGTTATGATTCAATTAAACTGATTATAGTAGATTTTGATGACGCGAAAATCATCACTCCAACATCAAATTACTATTCATCTAATATCAGAGTCCACAGATATGTTGTGTAAGGGAAATCAATCATGTAACGGTGCAGTGCCTTACAATATATACTTCTGTTTGTATATAAAAATAGATAAAATGTTTGTTTATATTAAATAAATTGTATAAATATTGGAGAATATATTTGTGAATAGATTGCCAGAAGACACGCATGAAAAATTTTCTTCTCTCACCAATCCCATTTTCTCTGTCTTGCCAAGGTCCCCATACTGGTAAAGTACCTATACTTTTAGCAATACATTACTATAAAAATTATTCTTAATAAAAATAATATCCGGATTTTAATAATACTTTTGATTAAATTCACACAATTTAAAATAAAAAGCAATTCAGATATCTGTGAAAGTGTTTACCTATCTTTTATTTAATTCAACTTGGTTTTTGCAGGTAAAGATGAAATTTTAATAATTTATTCTTAATTAAATTCCTTATATTCTAGAACAATAAAAAATATGTACACAGATGTGTTTCAGATGACAATGCAACATTTTAATATTTTTAGATATTAATTATAAATTAATACATTAGATTTGAAGTATTTTCCTGCTAGCCAGCGACTGGTGATAAAACGTCAAATTATTCTTGTAGTTTACAGTTGTGTATGAGTTGCAACAACAATGGAGTTAATGATGAGCTAAACTACACTTGCCAAAATGTGCCAAATGGCAGTGAAATCATAGACGAGATTCATTTTAAAATGCTCAGAAGTGGAGAAGAAAGTATAAATAAAAAATAAAGAGTGTAAATTTTATAAAAAATGTGCTTTAATTAATTAACAGTGCAATATTAAATAAATTATAATTCTACATTGAAAAATCAATTTAGAAATCTTAAAAGATAATTTGGTACTTTCCTGTTATAATAACACCTTTGTCGCCAAGCTTACTAATTGGCATCAAATGAAATATTTAAAAAAAATAAGAATAGTGCTGTGCAAAAGTGGTTATTTAAAAATTATAACATTTGAAAATTCAGAATTTCATAACTTATTTTATTAAATCAATACAAATATAAACATAAAATAAAAAACAACAAATAAATATTAAACTATAAAATAAAAGTGCAGGCATGAAATTGTAAATATCTCTTAGCACTAAAGTAAATATTTTATTTTTCTTAGGGTTGTAAGTAAATTATAGTATAGAGTTGTCTTGTATTGCACCATTTTAAAATGTCCCTTTATCCCACAACAGATTGGATATGACATCCAGTCTTAGGGTTAACAAATTTATAATTTTGATTTACTGTGAAATGTATATAGAAATATACATCTCACAAAAAGAAAAAATGTATAATTCCATAGCTTTCAAACGATATTATTGCAGCTTCCTCATGATCAGGCCACTGTCAAATGGTAAACTCCAACTTGGCATCAACAAAAAATTTAAGTTAATAAAAAATATTTTCAATTTGTAAAATAGCATAATGTTTTGCATGCTCATGATTAAATAATTTCAAAAGCATAATTAAATAATGCTCATGAGAAATTAATGTATTCTAACAATACCGTAATTTAAGGAAGAAATGCGATGCAGTTGATGAGTTTAAAAGTAAAAATTTCTTAAATACAGTGTTTATGAAAGTTTTGAACAAAATATTCAATGTTTCAAAATACGTTTTTAATTTTTTCAATCATTTCTCTTTCTTTGAGTATTTTTCACCGTGTGCACAATGTTGCCAATAGTAAGTGAAACCAAAGAGTCATCCTATATGGGATAAATATGGTGAAGGAGTGACAATGGCAACCTCTTTTTATTAAACTGCACTGTAGAAACATAGTAATTGGAAAGCTGTTTTTCTGAAAATTGAGAAGTTGAAATTTCTCTCTTTTGGTACATTTTAGTTTCAGCTGCTACCTTTATCAAATCACTAATACTAGTTTGAATATCCATTGTCATGGAAGGATTACGTTGTCACTGCTTGTTTCAAATTTTGTTATAATGATCTATCATTGGAGTGAAACTGAAATTCCCATTCCTATGATGACCCAGTAGCAGAGATTTTCTTTATTGCCGTATATACGCGCATATAAGTCGACCCCCTAACTTTTAAATGCAAATTCAGCAAAAAATCAAAAACACATGTATAAGTCGGACCCTCAAGTTTTTACTTCAATTTTGCATAAAATCGAAGAAAAGATGGGAGAAAAACGCACGCTCCATATGGTAGGAGAGATTTGCCAATGAGAAAAAGTGGTATGTAAAGAAAAACAAATCAATGAAGTATTTTTTAAGTATAAATTATTATTATTTGTATATTTAAATATTACTTTATTATTCTTACACATAGAGAGCCAGAATTTTGGCAGTATTTGCAGTTTTTTTTTTTTGTTGTTGTTTTAATTGACTCGCATATAAGTCGACCCTCCCCACCCCCTAACTTGCATGCCTAAAATTGTCAGAAATTCCTTGGCTTATATGCGAGTATATACAGTATTTTTATTTTTTATTGGAAAATTATTTTAAAAGTTTATTTTTTAAATGAATTTTAAAGTTTCTGTTACAATGATCCCTGATAGTGTAGGATTTTAAAAATTCCTTTCTTATGATAACCCCATAGCGCAGATTTTTAAAAATCTTTTTGATTATTTAATCAATATTAATTTTGGAAGTTTATTTTTGAAACAAATTTTAAAGACTGTTATAACGATCCCTCGTTAATATGGGATTTTGCGATTCCCTTTTTATGACGACCCAATTTCGCAGATTTTTTTATGAATTATAATTTTGGAAGTTTATATTTTAATGTCTCTGTTATAATGATAACATGGAATTTTGAAATTTCTGTTCTCATGGGCAACAAGATAGCACAAATTTTTAAAAATATTTTTCACTATATAATAATATTTTTTAATTTTTTTTAAATGAATTTTGAAATTGATATAATTGAGTTATTTTGGTAGTTTTTATGGGCAATATTTTTGGTACTTATTGCCATCTAATACGGCAAAATAATCATTTTGGCTGCAGTGTTTACAATGTGTGCAGCAGGCGATTGTGCAATTTTTTACAACACAATGTTGACTTTCACGGGTGAGGTGTTTCTTTCTTAAATTATGGTACTTTTTTTAGGAGAAAACATGGAGTACAGTCATGAAATTAGGCATGATTTGGAAGATAATATTAAATGCTTATAATATAATGTTTTTAGAAAATGTTTGTACCGTATTTTTGGGAATATGCGCCGCACCCATTGTAAGCGGCGCATCATTGAAATATTGGTACAAAAAAAACAAATATACACGTAAGCGCCGCACCCATTAGAAGCACCACATCATTGAAAAATCGGTAAAAATGAAATAGTCACAATAAAAAACGATCAGTAAAATTGGATTAAAAGTAACAAGAATAGCGATAAAATCTTACAAGATATATGAATTAACAATAAAACACAGGTTATCTTAAAATACAATAGGAAAAAAAATTGTACGAGAAATTCAATTTACCAAAATTGTCTACACTTACTTTGAAGATTGATGCTTTGAAGAAGATTAGGCTTGAATTAGTAATTAAAAATTCATAGAATTTCCCTTTAGAAAAACACATTCTTGGTTTATTGTAAATCATAAAGGTAAACAGAACATAAATAAAACATATCATAATCGAATACCAAGCTTCCGGTTTTAACTGATAAGATTCCATATTTAAATATATACCACAGCCATTTTTAAGACGACTGCTTACGAGATTGATTAGTCAATCAAAACAAAAACCCCGCTTTAAACAATAGAGGTAAGGCGTATACATACTTTGCCAAACATACATGTGCTAATGAAAATCCTTTTCTAGTGACGCATGGCCAAAACATAAATAATCACTAGATTGGCGAATCAGACAAAAACTTGCCTGGTGCCATCTCTCGGAACGAAAGCGTACTATGACAATCGATTATTCGATTATCGTTTCAATCGAACATTGCCGTATCCCTTGAATGAGAATAGCAAAACATAACTGAAGCATAAATATAATTTATAAACTATTGTAAAGTATACAATAAATACTTTTAAAGAGTGAGCTATTAATATTAAACAGAAAATAGAGAAATATGGGTAAGTTAAATATATTTTTACTATAGTAATTACATTTTTATAGTAAAGATATATTGTGATACGTACTGTTTATGATTTTTATTCTGAGATTAAATGAATGTAAATAAAGGTAAAAAATGAATGAATGTTAATGAATCCATGTGTTTAAAAGTGTATTTGATGCAGTAGGACTAAAAAAACATGAAATGAAGGCTTGCTTTTCACTATATCCAGATACCGCTATGTTGAAAAAAAATCATTGCACCCGCCGCCCTTGCGTATGCACCACATCACCGATATTTTGAACTTTTAAACACGTATGCGCCGCAGCGCTTACTCCCGAAAATACAGTACTGTTATATTTAAAAATATTTACATAAAAATATTAAATTTAACATATATTCTTTCCTAATGATGCATAAAGAGAAGATCTGGTACTTATTTGTTATAACAGCTCCTGCCCCCAGTGGCAGAACTATCTTCAAGTGTCTGCAACGCTAATAATGTTTTCAAAAATAGCCTGCAATACGTAATATATCATAAAAATCTATTCTTGCTGCTGTTGTAGTTGTAGTGCTAATTAATTAAGGCATCAGCCTTTATCAACCTTTCTGAGTAAAAAAAAATTCTGAAATTCACAGCAAGTATGCTGAAAGGTAACAAGGGGGCAGAAGGGGGAGGGGAGAAAATCCCCTCTCGGCCATAATTATTCTTGTTGTGGTCGGATTAACTCTGCTTTTGATTCGAATCGATTTAAGGCTGAGTGCAGATTCTTGCAAATTGGGTTCAGGCTAAACCGATTTTTCAAAAGTTAGTTCAGTATATTGTTTCAGATTAAAACCTATGCCGATATTAATAAGCATAGAAGTTTGTGTGTCTACTGTTTTCTAAAGGAATGCTGCATCTTTTCCGGGACTATTTCACAAAATTCGTGTTTTTTCGTGGCCCTTTGACGAAATTCACACTTTTTCCATAATCCTTTGACGAAATTAGCATTTTTTTCCACGATTCTTTGGCAAAATTGGCATTTTTTTTTGCGATCTTTTTATAAAATTTGTGTTTTTTCTCTGGCTTTTTGATGAAATTTGCATTTTTTCGACAATCCTTCAACGAAACTCATGTTTTTTTTAGTCTTTTGACGAAAATCAAGTTTTTCCGCGGCCTTTTGACTAAATTTGCATTTTTATCGTAATCTGTCAACGAAATTAGCCATTTTCCCAGATCCTTTGATGAATTTCGCGTTTTTTCTTTGGCCTTTGGAGAAAATTCACATTTTTTCGGCGATCCTTCGACAAAATCTACCGTTTTTTCGAGATACATCAATGAAATTTGCCGTTTTTTCGTGATCATTCGACGAAATTTACCGTTTTTTCGAGATCCTTCAACGAAATTTTCCGTTTTTTCGAGATCCTTTGACGAAATTTTCCGTTTTTGGGCGATCTTTCGACGAAATTTGCCGTTTTTTCGCGCTGTGTCGGCAGAATTCTCCATTTTTTCGTGATCCGACGACGAAATTGACCGTTTTTTCGTGATCTTTCGACGAAATTAACAGTTTTTTTCACGATATTTTGACAAAATTGGCCCTTCTCCGGAACCCTTCAGCAAAATTCGCATTTTTCCTCGATCTTTCAACGAAACTCATTTTTTTACGGCGTTTTAACGAAATTCACGTTATTTCACGGCCTTTTGACGAAATTTGCGTGTTTTTCGCGATATGTAAACAAAATTAGCCATTTTTCGCGATATTTAAATGAATTTCATGTTTTTTTCCGCGATTCTTCGACTAAAATCGCCGTTTTTTTCGCTATCCTTCAACGACGTTTGCCGTTTTTTCGCATAATTTACGCGCTATAGCGCGTCCGCGGCATCGCTGTATGTTTATAGTCTGCAGGTGCCCTAAAAAGTCTACAACGCCCATCGCAGCGTCGTGTACATTTTGCCACGGGGCTCCTGTCAATGTCACAATTATGATTTCACCAATTTCATAAATACACCATCATATGCCAGGGAATACTGCCACCTTAAGGAATTTTTGGTACTTTTCGGTTAGCCGGGCGCCAGTGATACATGCACATATATAAATATATATGTATATACATGTATATATATAAATTCATACATATATGTGTGTGTGTAGATATATGTGTGTGTGTATATATATGTGTGTGTATATATGTATATATATCACTGGCGCCTGGCTAACCAAAAAGTACCATTTTTTTTTTTTGCCCGAAGATGGTTGGGGTTGACAGCCGAAAATGTTTGAAGGATTTTTTAGCATCTATTTATATTTTAAATGTTGTCTTTCATGTAAGATTAAGCTCTCTTGTATCTCATGTCAGAATTTTATGAATAACATTTTTTGGCACATAATTTTTTCTTTGCCTCTGTAACAAATTATTTTGTTTGTAATGACTATTAGATGGTTCTTATTTTACTACTCACTTCATATTTCTAAAAATTGTTCATATAATAATAATTTTGTTTTCAATAAAATGCTTGGCATTATGGAGATAAAGATAAAATAATGATTCAAACTTAGTTCTCTAAGGGTAGCAATACTTCTATAATGTAGAATAACGCACACACTTCTTAACCACAAAACTCACTGTTTACATCTAGTGCTTATGTCGCTTAAAGGCAATTCTAATTTTGACCAACATACACTAAACCAGTGTTGACGATTAAATCAATTTTTGACTACTACAACTTTCAAATAATATTCTTCACTTTATTTAATTACAGAATACTGCAGTTACATAAATTAATATTTTAAAATTGTGGTATTGGAAACTCCCTTTAAGAGTGGCCTACTGTACCTTTATAAAAATTAGGCTTTGATTATCAATCAGCATTAGAAAGATCTTCTACTTTATTATAATCATTATAATAAGTATTCGGTAGAACTTAGATTTATCAACTAATCAAATTAAATACTATAAATGTATAGTGTGTATATGTATATATATATATATATTGTTAATATTTAAGCTTTATACAAAAATAAAAAATACCAGCATCGCAAATAACTACTTATTGTGGGGAGGAAAAAAAATATTTTAATCTTTGTTTTGCTATTATTGTTATGTTTTTCTTTTTCCAGGAAAAATGATGAGACGGGTGTAATTAGAAGCTGGTACATTCTGTTTAAAAGTTTTAAACTTAATGTATATATTTTCTAAAAGATAACTTTATTATGTATTCTATATTGTAATGTATACAATTTTATACTCACTTCCATATTTGTAATATATTGTTTTTAAATTTAAAACATACACAGTCTTGGAGAAAAAGTGAATCATTCTTACAGATTCTGCTAAATGTAATCATATACAAAACTATAGGTACCAAGTATAGACATGATTTTGGAAGTAAATCCACTTTAATTGAGGGTCCCTCTGCAATAACAAGGCAAGTGAAAAATGGAGTTTTTAGGTACATAGATTTTAAATTGTCTTTTTAAATTTCAATTTACAATATAACTTCATTGCATACATTCCTCTTAAGAATAGTTTTCTAGCATCTGTTCTTTGCTTGTGATCACAAAATTTATATTTCCTTATATGCTGATGAGAATTTCGTAATTCCACTTGCCTTGTTTTTGCAGAAAGCCCCTCAATTATATTTGTTACATATTGGGTTTTGACACTTGTGTTCTTGTTATTCTTATTTTTCAAAAGAATGTCCAGAATATTTTTTCATACAATAAAATTGTATACTTATCTATTGTTTTGTGTACCACTTTAGATTAAAAAAATGTTACTAAAGGAACTTTAATTAGGTACACTGTGTGAGTTTATTGAAATTCTCTGGGTTGGCACATGAGGAGTGCAGTGGACAGGGGCCCCTAGTCATAAAATAATTTTTACATGGAACAGTGTCCACAATTATGTATAACGTTCATTCGCAGAGTTATAGCAAATAGTTTTAATAAGTTGGTCATAAAAACCTCAGTAGTTATCATAAAAATATGATAAGAACTGTTTTATGAAATTTATAAGTTTTATTATCTAAAATGAAAAAGTAAAATCTGTTAACAAAATTACAATAACTATAAAATAACCTTCATAAATATCTAAAGAGAAACATATCAATAAGAAATTACATTTGATTTCTGAAACATGTCAATAGAAATAACATTGGATTTCTCTAATCAGATTCAATTATTACTAGGTTTAATCAATGGATATACCATTATTAAGGGCAGTGCCAATGGTGATGTTTGAAACAATATTTGGTGATTTATAATTTGTGTCCCACTAATTGAAAAGTGCCAAAATTTGTATTAGGAAACCACAACACAAACTATTTTTCTATGAAAATTATAGGGTGTCTCTTTCCCTTCCTAACCCAGATTTTCTTTCATAACTTTGCGAATAATGTTACAATCTAATGATAGTTTTAACTTTGCTTTCTCTAAAATGTGATGACATCACAAGAAGTGCTACAAATGACCACCAGTACTAAACAATACTGAGGTAGGTGCTCCATAATTCAGAATGTGGCTGATATTATATACAGTATCGATGACTGAAATACAGTGCACTTCTGATAATGTCATCCCACTTCACATAAAGCAAAATTGGTCTGTTTAAAATTTCATTAAAATCCTCATTTTTGTTAAGATAATGAGCGAATATCTGGGTTCGGCTTGGAGTGAGACATCCTGTAATTTTGTCTCATTAAGTGGATTGTGATCTTGTTTTCCTATGTAAACATTGTTTGTATTGGCACATTTTTCTGGTGTAAATTTTCATAAGTTAAATATAAAATATTTAAATGAAATGATATAAATAGCAGTTAAATGTAAAATAGTTAAACTAGATGATTTAAATAGCAAACACATAATATTCATTTTTTACATAATGAAATGTGTTTGCCAGAATTTTAAATATATAATTATCATGGATGCATTTCTTATAATTATTGATTTTGCATTTGGGGAGAAGCATTTAGTGGGGTAGTTTCAAAAGTTCCTTGGGGAGGGGAAATTTTTCTTTTCATCATGTTCTACATAGCTAAGAAGTCATTGATACTGATTTATTCTCACATATATTTTAAAAATTATTCAAAATACTCATTAATTTTAAATATGTCCCATTTTCAGAATGTTTCACTATCTATCAAGACTTTAGAAAAGCTTATTGATAATTATTTATTTATGTACTTAGATATTGTTTCTTTAAAAAATGTTAGCTAAAAGTGTTGTGCTTAAATTGTTAGCTAATATTTTTTTAGTCAAATCTGACAAGTTATTTTAGCTTTTGGACAATTTCTGAAATTTGTTTTGTATCTCATCTGTGGTGATGGATACATTTTCTGAATTATCGAATTTCTTGAGGTGGCAACTCCCACCAAAAAATACATCTCAAAATCGCTTATGGATGCATCAATCCTCTCTGGAAGATTTTAGATCTTGAGCATAGTAATGATTTAAAAGTGCAAATACCTTCCCTGCCAAGAACCACAATATTGTTCCTCCCAGATCTTCAAAATTCCCTACCGGAGAAAAATGTCTTATTTCAACACTGACCATAACATTTAAATTTCTTCCTTTGGAGAGTGTTAATTACTATATAGTCAAGCAGATCAAAGAAGATTTTTCCATCTTATTTTGTTGGGATGCTATTTTGGAGTGTTTTAAAACCATTAATTTTCTTTCATTTAAATAATTACAATAATATAATATTAGAAAATATTTAGCATGACAATTAAAAAATGTTTTTCTCTGAACACACATGATTTTCATAAATTCAAATTCAGATAATAAAAAATTATATATTTTTTCTTTTTTAAATATAATATATATTCAATTAAAGTTAATTACTATATTTTATGGTTTTATACTAAATCCAATGTATATTATTAAAGAGACGTGTCATTTATTTTAGAAGAGAATTAAAATATCCAAAACTTTCATATATATATGAATGAAATAACTTTTACTGTTATTGAAAGTAGTGTTATGATTTTCTGCAATCTAAAAAATGATCAACACTTATTGAATTCGATGTTGACAAAAATAAAGGAAAGTGAAAAAATATTAACAGATCTGCAGCAGAGGTGATGTGGATAGACCGAAGCACCAACATTTGTTGATTCAACAATCCTTTAACTAAGTGCTGAATATTATGCACCACAACTTGCTTTAAGTAGCTTATATCTTTATTAGATCTTATTTTAAGGAACACAAGCATTTTAAACTTTTTAAGGCTTGTGTGTTAATTTTCATTTAAATCCCCAAAAGAGAGTAAGATCTTTTCTAAATTATGAGAAATTAATTCTGTAAATTACCTAGACACAAAAAAGTGAAATGTTACAGATAGTTTAGTTTGTACTGATCAGCTTTTAGAGAGGATCTTCCTCCCTGTTTTCTGTATGAAAGATCTTCCAATATCACCTATACAACATGATTCAGTAGATATGACATACATATAACTTAAAGTATATCAGTATGCTAAGTCCAGAATTCATCTGTGGAGTTACATCTTACATAATATTTACAGAGAAAATATCAGTAAATATCTCTATTTACATTGTATTATGTGTCTTTGACATTCAGGCATGAGATATTATCTACTTAAAACGGATATCTATGTCCATGTACATCATCTCCTAGATCTACTGTCTATGTATTATGTATATCATATATCATATATGTATCATATGTATATGATATATCATATCTACATAATACTGATGTATGGGCTATTCTTTCAAAACAGGCAATTTTTCACTAGTAAAACATAAAAATGGTGGGTACTATAAATGTATGGTATATATACATATATATATTGTTAATATTTAAGCTTTATACAAAAATAAAAAATACCAGCATCGCAAATAACTACTTATTGTGGGGAGGAAAAAATATTTTAATCTTTGTTTTGCTATTATTGTTATGTTTTTCTTTTTCCAGGAAAAATGATGAGACGGGTGTAATTAGAAGCTGGTACATTCTGTTTAAAAGTTTTAAACTTAATGTATATATTTTCTAAAAGATAACTTTATTATGTATTCTATATTGTAATGTATACAATTTTATACTCACTTCCATATTTGTAACTATGGATTAACACAAGACACAATTTTGGTAAGTTAAATTGTGCTTGTGATGTGAAATCACATATAGTTTTAAATTAGCTATTTTTTACTTTAATAAATTTCCCTTTCTATAATTCATTTATTAAAGTTTTGATAAATTTTATTTAAGCTCTTTGCGTTTTTATTCAGAACAAATAAAAGAAATAGATCAGCTTTTCTGCTCCCACGCAAATTCTCATCTTTAGCCCTGACGTGCGATCAAATGCTTAATTCAGATAAAAACAAAAAACTAAAAAAAATATTTCGGCCTCCAAATTAACTCTGCTCCTTTCATGTATGTTATATCTTTTCCAATATGCAGCTGTTTCTTTCTGAATCATAAAGGCTATGCAACAGTCACTACGCCAGTATTGTGTCTATCCTTGATCTTCTCACGGGATCTGAAATTCTTCTGTAATGTAATTATTGGCGATTGTTAATCTTGATGAAATTACTAGTTTGGCTATAAGTTCAAACAGTTATCCATATGTTCCTATTAATGAATATTTTATGATGCATGTACTCTCGCCAAATTTATGCTGCCAAAAAATGTAAATGAAGAAATTTACAGCATATGTGCATCAGAATTCTTTCTCTGATTGCTGGCCTGAAAACATGTAGATTGTGAGTCTATTGTGTACGAATATTAAGGCACTACCCACTTGCCTATTTTATGCTCCTGTTCTTGTGCTTGTTATTAAAAGTTCTTCGAAATCTTCATGGATGCATTCGACTCAATCTTTCTTCGAGAAAGGGATAATTTTTATTTTTCTAAAAGAACCTGCATTAATTATTTCCCACTATTTATTTTCAAAATCACTTTTCACGGCTAACTATAGACTACATAACACACACAATTTTGGTAAGTTAAATTATGCTGCATCGTTATATATTGTAGTTTTACATGTTACAATCTCTTTTCTCTTTTAATGAATGGGTAGTGTAGATTAGAGTGAAATATTATCTTACATTCATTGAAATTTGTTTGAATGATTTCTTCTTGATGTAATCTTGCCAGAGTTGTGATTTTTCTATTATACTTAATATCAGCTATATCCTGCCTTTTCCTACTAACTAAATGTCATGCCAATATAGTAATTCTTTGATCAGTCTTCTTTAATAAATGGTATTTCATATACGCCTGAATAATTCTAAGATTAATTGAGTCAGTTTTGGTGCATATGATAAACTTTAACCTCTTGATTACTTTAAGTTTTTATTTTATGCCATTTAGCAATTAAAAGAGGATCTTATACCATTTTAAAAAGTACATAATGAAATAGTAATACAGAAAATTTCAACTATGAAGAAGATTTTTGGAAAACTAAGTTTAATAATTAAAAATATAACTCATAAAATCTTTTAAAATTACTTTCTTTTCAAGCATTCTCACATTTATCAACTCGTAATGTTATGAGCTTTTCTTCTGTTTTAGTTGTAGAGTTGGTAGGTCTTGGATCTCTAGTTGTAACACTCATGTACGTTGAAAAGAAAGCTAAATATGAACCAATATAACTTTATTCAGAATCTTCACAAAATCGTATGAGTAGACTTATTTATTAAAACTTGCATGATAAGTCTACATTTTTAATTTCTGTATATAAAAATTGAAATACAAATCTGTAGAAATAAAGATTTAAATGGAGTTTGTTCTTACACTTCTCCTAACAGGTTTGTAAAAATATTTTCACATAAAATATTTAAATTTAATTGTAGCAATTGGAATAAAATATACTAAAAATTTATTTATTTGACGGTTATTTTTAATTGAGTGCATATGTTTTTATTTATATTACAGATGTTCATGTTTGTGAAGATTATTCTGAACGTACCATAAAAACACTTCTGAACATAAATTCTGTTTAATCATCTATTCAAGACTATTGTATCTTTTTCCACTCCATGTATCCTGGCATAAAAAACTGTTTCAATGAGGATTTTCTAAAATTTCTGAAGTATCGGGCAATAGTATAATTGTGTTTATTTTTACTTGCAAATTGCTATATTGAATTAGATTATGATTACTAGACAGCAATTTTTGTAAGGCTGTCAAGCATTTGAAATTAATTTACTACTGAGAAAACTTCAAGTTTATGGTACAATATAGTATTTTTATCATTTACTCTCACTCATGAAAAATAAGTTTCGAATGTGCCAATGAGGAAATTAAGCAATTTTATAAAATATATCATTGCTCGAACTTTTTTATGTTGTCAATGCTCTGGAAAGAGGACATTCTGTTTGCTAAGATTCCTACATTTCTGTGGAAAGAAAAGTAATTTATATTACAATCAATAAAGTATAATTTAAAAAAATCTTCCTAATTCATTACTGTTCATTTCTAAATTTATGCATAGAATATGACAGATATCTCACATATTTTTCATTTCATAGTGAGAGAAGATATCAAATCATTTATAAATTTAGTTTAAAATATCTTTTACAGACTAGGGTAAAAAGATTGACAAATTTAATTTATCTTTGTAACTTTGTTTTAAAACTTCATTAGTGAATTTTCTGGTAAAAGTACTCAGAAATATAATTTAAGATGCACTATCATACTAATAGTAAGAAAAAACTATTTTACTTGTTAATCTACTGAAAACTTTATGAGAAATCTAATTTAAATAGGCATATTCGTATTGACATCTAGCAATAGCCTTTCACTTGTGATCTGTGTAACAAAAAATTTTCCGTGATGTCTAATTTAGATAAGCATTATTATGTTCATAGTAAAGAAAAATTGTTCATGTGTGAACAGTGCAATAAGGGATTTTCAAATAAGTCTCGTTTATATCAACATTGTCGTGTTCACACTAAAGTGAAATTTTTATCTTGTGAGGTGTGCAACAAAGGGTTTTCTGAAAAATATTCTTTGAATGGCCACATGCGAATTCATACTGACGAGAAACCTTTCTCTTGTGAGGTATGCAACAGAAGATTTTCTTATAAATCTAATTTGAATGTCCACATGCGAATTCATACTGATGAGAAACCTTTCTCTTGTGAGATATGCAACAAAAACTTTTCTCATAAATCTTCTTTGGATACCCACCTGCGAATTCATACTAAAGCGAAACCTTTCTCTTGTGAGATGTGTCACAGAGGATTTTCTCACAAATCTGATTTAAAAAAGCACTTTCGCATTCACACCAAAGAAAAACCTTTCTCTTGTGAGGTGTGTAACAAACAGTTTTCTCATAAATCTAATTTGAATGTCCACATGAAAATTCATACTGATCAGAAAAGTTTCTGTTGTGAGGTATGCAACAAAGGATTTAATCATAAATCTTCTTTGAATAATCACCTGCGAATTCATACTAAAGGAAAAACTTTCGCTTGTGAGGTATGCAACAAAGCATTTTCTCATAAATCTTCTTTGAATAACCACCTTCGAATCCATACTAAAGAGAACCTTTATAAAACGTTTACTAAAAAGGAACCTTTCTCTTGTGAGGTGTGCAACAAAGAATTTTCTAATAAATGTGATTTAAATATACACCATCGTGTTCATACAAAAGAGAAACCATTCTCTTGCGAGTTGTGCAACAAAAGGTTTTCTAAAAAATGTAATTTAAATAGACATTTGCGAATTCATACTAAAGAACAGCCTTTTTCTTGTGAGGTGTGCAATAAAGCATTTTCTCACAAATCTTCTTTGAACAACCACCTGCGTGTTCATACTAAAGAAAAACCTCTCTCTTGAGTGGTATGCATCAAGGGATTTTCTTGAAAATCTCATTTGAATGATCTGCCGGTGGGAACACACTAATAGAAACTTATATCTTTTGAAGTGTTTGACAACAGGATTTTTACAATGTCTTATTTTAATTACCACCTGTTTATGCACATGAAAGTGAACCTTTTCATTCGTGAAGTCTAATTTAAATAGCGATTATTCTGCCCAATTCAAAGTGTAAGCTTTAAAATTTTTCAAAAATATTTTATTTTATTCATCTTGTTAATGTCCAAAGGAAGTCTATTTTGTTTTTGCAGGAAGATTTTTCTAAATCAAATTTGATTTGAATTTTTGTGTATAGTTATAGAAAAATAAACTTCTCATTTGTGAAATGAAGGATTTTCTATAAGAATATATCTAGATATTTTCTTACTCTTTTAAAACTGTAAATATTCATTCATTATTGAATTCATAGTGATTGGTAATTTATGAAGCATTTATGCTGTTATTAAATTTAAATTATCTAAAATGAAATAAAACATTGTAATTCTAAAATTGTTAAATATGCCTAATTTTTATATTTGATGTAGCCATCTCATATATCATAAATTTCAATAAAATGTTTTATGTATATATTACGTATTTTTTGATTTTGAAAGGCCAATAATTTGGCTAATTCTAAAACTTGTGTTTACCACCGAGGAAGATAAAGGTATGATTATATCAGTATGTCAGCTGAAATGGAGCTTATTGCTTGCTTAGGCCATAACAGCAATCTACAGTCCAAATTGTGTGATCCTGATTTTAGTAGTTTCGGCTGGGCGTTGATGAGTCACTCAGTCAGTCAGTCACCGTTTCCTCTTTATATAAGTGAATTTCAAGTGATATACTGAAAATTCAAAATCATTCATCATCAATCGTGATATACGCCTCATCTGTGTCACAGATGAGGCGTATATCACGTGAGAGGGTATTTTCTATACTTATAAAAACCATGTGTAGGTGATGGTGAACCCACATGCCATACGCACTTTGGAAGCACAGACACGATTTATGATAAACATATGGGCTGGCATTGTAGAAAGTCGCCTCGCGGGCGATACCTGTTGTTTAATCGCCAGACAGGTTCAGACTACGTGATATTCTTGGAACAAGTGTTACCACAGTTATTAGCTAACGCCCACGTTTCCACTACGACGCGTCTTTCCCTGTGGTACCAGCTGGATGGAGCCCCTTTCATTTCAGCCTTTCTGTATGTAACCATTTCAATGCAACATTTGGCCAACGATGGATCGGCCGTGGTGGTTTAGTGAACTGGCCTGCCCGATCATCAGACCTATCGTGTACGGATTACTTCTTCTGGGGGCATGTAAAATCTCTTGTCTATGAAACCCTCGTTGACTTAGTCGAGGACCTTATAGCACGCATCTTTGCAGCTGCCGAGGAAATCCAAGTCACTCCTGGAATGTTTGACCTTCCATGCAGAGAAGATGTGAGGCCTGCATCACATGTGGGGTTCGTCAATTCGAACACCTCCTTTCATATGAATTGTACTTCCTGTTTGTTACTTTTTTATGTTTATGAAAAGCGGGTAATAAACACAATTTTTCTCGTATTTTGTGTACTTTCCTTTTCTTATGTTCGATTTCTAAAAAATTCGAAATGCAAGATGAAGCTTGAAACAAGCATGCTCAAAACACCGGTACCTATTCAATGCCCTTTACTGCATCAGGAAGGCGTTTCCGACCCAGCTTTCTTACGTGATTCCGAGTCATCTAGGTGTACCGTACCTCATCTCAAAGTTTGTAATATCTTAGCTGGGACACCCTGTATACCTTTAACATTTACATGCATTACATATATCAAAAAATAAACAAAATGCTAAAATTCAAGTGCTGTAATTCCTTTATGAATTTTGTTAATCAGTTTAAATTATTTCAATATTATGTACAATTAACAAATGTTTTAGTAAATGAAAAAAAAATGAAACGCTCAGAAAGTTAAATGTAAATACAGAAATCTACACATTTCGAGAAAAAATTCTAAAAACTAACAAGAATGTCACAGTTTTATAAACAATTAAATATGCTTTTATTATATTGCATAATGTATATATTTCAAATAAAAATGTAATGTTTTTTACAAATGAACAACCATTGGAAAATCTCCCTCCTCGTAAAAAGATACATAAATTTTAATGAAAGATTCATCTTTAAATGTTGTTTCATGTTTATATCTATCTCTTCTAAATACCATACACTGTGTTCCGTTAAATTTTTAATAAAGGATATTCAATGTAAATAATAAAAAATGGGCATGAACAAATGAGATGAAACCAAAATAATGCGATTTTATTTATGGGAATACAAATTATGAAAACTTAAAATAACACATTTGATATATATCGTTAATAGACAAATTAAATTACGTGCTAAATTTTGTAACTGTAACAACCATTTATATTTAATTCAAAATATTCATTTGAATCTGTTGGTTTAAGCGTACAAACACACAATTTTGATAGAAAAACATTCCCTGGATTTTGCTCTCAAGGATATGAAAAGACGATTTTGGCATACTGCCTGCTATAAGTTAATCCTTCCCCAGTACAAACAGCCATTATATTTGTACACGTCTCCCAAACAAAAGAAAAATGCTATGCAAAAAAATCCAAGCTGGGGGAAAGAAAAAGTTGCTCTGAAAACTTTAGTGACACTTGGAATACCTCAGGACAGGTCTTAAGGAAAGAGCAGCAACTACACAAAAGAATTTTTTTCAGGTAGAAAAGTGAAATGCTTTCAAATGGTGAAAGGGTTAAAAACATGATAAAAGTTTCACAAAATGTTCCATTATAACAGATGATGCTCCAGCTGGGGTGAAAACTTTTTGTAATGGTGACAGTTTTATGGAAACTTTTTAACATTTTAATGATGATGGACTGTTTTTTATGGAACTTTTACCTTGTTTTTAAGTAACGTCTGGATGTAAAATAGGTAATGTGAGGAATAGAATAATTTTTCTTTCTTTTGTTGTGAACACATGTTTCAGATTTAACCAGTTTAATCCACCTTTAAGATGAAACAGATACATACAATTTGCATAATACTTTTTATTACAAATTTATAATATGTTAGACACCAATATCAAAAGCTAAACATTTAACAATTTGCATATTACAATATTTTATAAACAAAACATTTCATTTTGCTTAATAAAAATTTTATAACAAAGTAAATGTTTTATGTCTTATCCCTATATCATGTATGAATATAGACAATTTAATAAGGTTAAGAAAGAAATCTAATTATATTCTTAAAGAATATCCTTCATTTCACAAATGAGAAATTTCTTTTGACATGACTTATACACAATTAAATTCAAATTTGACCTACAAAAATTTTCATTGCAAATACAATAAAGAAAAACGGCTTTATTTAGACATTAACATGGTCGATAAAATAAAATGCAATATTCTTAATTTAAAAAAGAGTCTTACACCTAGCATTGGATAGAATAATGGTTATTTAAAATGGACCACAAATGACAGGATTATCTTTAATAATGAATACACAGGTAACAATTTAAATCAGATTTTATAAAATACATTTGCTACACATTTCACAATATAAAAGTTTCCCTTTAGTAAGAATTTATCAGTGTCATTCAAAGATTTTTATGAAAAGGATTTGTAGCACAAATAACAAGAGAAAGGTTTTTTCATTAGTATGAACTCGCAGCTGGACGTTCAAATGACATTTTTGAGCAAACAATTCATTACACACATCACAAAAGAAATTTCTCTTCAGCAATAATTAGAAAGTGATAATTCAAAGAAGATTTGTAAGAAAATCCTCTGTTCCACACCTCGCAAGTGAAAAGTTTGTACTGAGTGTGAATTTTGCAGGTGCGCATTCAAATTAAATATGAAAGAAAATATTTTCAAAAGAGAGGTTTTTCTTTAGTATGAATTCGCTGATGGATATTCAAATGAGATTTGCGAGAAAATCCTTTGTTACACACATCACAAGAAAAAGATTTCTCTTCAGTATGAACTTGCAGGTGAACATTTAAATTAGAGTTTTCAGAAAATCCCTTCTCGCACACGTCAAAAGAGAAAGGTTTTGCGTTAGTATGAATTCACAGGTGGGCAATAAATTAAATTTGTGAGAAAATCTTTTGTTGCACACCTCACAGGACAGGTTTCTCTTTAGAATGAATTAGTAGGTGAACATTCAAATTAGATTTGTGAGAAAATCTTTTCTTGCACACCTCACAAGAGAAAGGTTTCTCCTCACTATGAACTAGCAGGTGTTTCTTTAAATAAGATTTTCGAGAAAATGCTTTGTAGCACAACTCACAAGAGAAAGGCTTCTGTTTAGTATGAATTCGCAAATGTTCATTCAAAGAATTTTTATGAGAAAATCCTTTATTGCACATCTCACAAGAGAAAGGTTTCTCTTTAGTATGAGTTCGCAGATGGACATTTAAATTAGATCTATCAGAAAAACCTTTGTTGCACACCTCACAAGAGAAAAGTTTCTCTTTACTATGAATTCGGAGATGGACATTTAAAGAACATTTTTGAGAAAATCCTTTGTTGCACACCTCGCAAGAGAAAGGTTTCTCTTTAGTATGAATTCGCAAATGGACATTCAAGTAAGATTTATGAGAAAATCCTCTTTTGCACAACTCACAAGTGAAAGGTTTCTCTTTAGTATGAATTCGCAGGTGAACATTTAAAGAAGATTTGTGAGAAAATCCTTTTTTGCACACCTCACAAGAGAAAGGTTTCGCTTTAGTATGAATTCGGAGATGGACATTTAAAGAAGATTTGCAAGAAAATCGTTTGTTACACACCTCACAAGAGAAAAGTTTCTCTTTACTATGAATTCGAAGGTGGACATTTAAAGAAGATTTTTGAGAAAATTCTTTGTTGCACACCTCGCAAGAGAAAGGTTTATCTTTAGTGTGAATTCGCAAATGGACATCCAAGTAAGATTTATGAGAAAATCCTTTGTTGCACATCTCACAAAAGAAAGGTTTACCTTTTGTATGAATTCGCAGATGAACTTTCAAATGAGATTTGAGAGAAAATTCTTTGTTGCATACCTCACAAGAAAAAGGTTTCTCTCCAGTATGAACGCGCAGGTGGATATTTAAATTAGACTTTTGAGAAAACTCTTTGTTACACATATAACAAGAGAAAAGTTTCTGTTTAGTGTGAACAGGAAAATGCCGATATAAATGAGACTTATAAGAAAATCCTTTGTGGCACACCTCACACGTGAATAATTTCTCTTCAGTATGAACATAATGATGCTTATCTAAATTTGACATAACAGAGAATCTTTTGTTGCACACCTCACAAGTAAAAGTTTTCGGCTTTGTGTGAATATGAATACGCCTCTTTAAATTAGATTTGTCATGAAGTCTGCTATTTTAGATCTAACATGTGAAATAGTTTTTTCTTACTATCAGTATACAGGTGCATAATTAAATTAGATTTCTGAGCAAATGTTTTACCGGAAAACCTACTAATGAAGTTATTAAAATAAAGACAATGTACCAAAAAATAAATTCTATTTATAAAAAAAATTTTATTTACATCACACATGTAAAAGAAGTATTTAACTATTATAAGCAATTTACTTTCTTCTTATTACCAAATGAATAAAATGTGAGATATTAGAGATTTCGTATGCATAATTTCAGAAATGAACAGTAATGAGTAAATACTAAACAATATAGTCTTTAAACAGAATTTTCATGATATGTTCAGAATAAATTTCACAAACATCAGCACCTGCAATATAAATAAAAACATTCGCATTAAATTAAAAATAATAGTCAAATGAATAGTAAATATTTAGTACATTTCATTGTATTTGCTGTAATGGAATTTAAATGTTTTAAGTGAAAATATTTTTACAAACCTATTAAAGTTAGGAGAAGAATAAACTACTTTTAACTCTTTATTTTTTATATTTCTTTTTCCCTTTTTTATATACTACAGAAATAAAAAATGTGGATTTACTACACAAGTTTGAAGCCTACTTATAATATTTTTGCAAAGATTCTGAGTAAAGTTATGTAGGTTTAGATTTAGCTTAATTCAATATCTATCAGTGTCAGATAGAGGACCAGACCTACGAATCCTGCAACTGTGACAGACAAAGAAGCATGTGAAAATGTGAAAAATCTTGAAAAGAAGGTAATTCGGAAAGAATTACGTTTTTAATTATTAAATTTTGGTTCCTAAAAGGTACCTTAGGGAAGAGGGAGGGGGCACATTTGGACAGGGACACATATGAACAACTCAACTTTCCTTAACTTAAAAAAATGCGAAAATAATGAAATAATTATATTTAGTTGTCAACGCTATGATCCATTTCTCAGGAAAATTTGAAGAAATTGGCAGTGAAATTTTTTGAATTATGCCAACTACACAGTTTTGAAGCTTAAAAGTAGGTTATGCTGGATTTGCTTCAATTCTAATTATACATATTTATATTGCATTATGAAAATTAATTATATAAAACTAGATAACTTGTTTAATGAACATAATGATTTATTAATCATATTTGTCGAAAAATAATCTGTTAGGCTAGGCGTAACAAAATTCTAAACATGTGACTATGGTGCACATTTGGACACTGTTTTGGGGGCACATGTGGACTGTCCAATTGTGCCCCTACTGTTTTATATATACATATTATAACACAAAATTAAAGCAATAAGGTGCTTAAAAAATGTTATAAATAACAAACACTGCAGCTTTTTTTTATCTTTGCTAGTGTATGTTTGTCAAGCAGTTTCATAGTGTAACAGTAATGTGCTTTAAGAGTTTGTCGCCACCAGTGGTATTGGGTTGCCCGGAAAGTTTGTGCCGTTTTGGAAAATCAATTCATATTGGAAAAGTTCTGCCTGTTAATTATTAGACATTAGATATCAGAAACAATATCTAATGATTAAATGATAGAATTTTCCAGAACGAATTGATTTTCCCAGCCGGCACGAACGTTCTGGACAACCCAATACTACTGTGGTGGCTGTGCTGGCGTGTCAGTTGTGGAGTGTGCCAGTGTGTAGTGGTGGAGGTGGAATGTCTACTGTAAGACGTGGATGATTTTGGATTTTTTCCTTCCCAATTCTAATTTTAGGAAATTTGAAATTTTTTTACTTTTTTTGTGAAGAATAATTTTGAAAATACTTATTTTGGGGAGATAGAATTTTTTTTTTTTCATGGAGAATAATTTTGTTAACTATTTATTTTAATTTGGGGTGGTAAATTTTTTTTTTCTTTCGTGGAAAATATATTTGAAAAAAAGTTATTTTTATTTTGAGAACTACGAAAATAATATCGGGAACTTTAAAAATAATTTTGAGGAGAAATATTTTGAATGTATTTAAAGCGTTCCCGCCAAATAAAAATTATTTTTGAGGAGGAAAAAACTGAGGGAGTGAAGTATTTTTAGGTTGAAGCAATCAGATCAATTCTTATTGACATGCAACAAAATCTACAAAAAAATATTTTTATTTTGTGTACTGCTGTTAGTGAGTAAGTTTTTTTGTTTTTTTACATGAGTGAGTTTACTCTTAACCCTTTTAGTGCGGGAGTCGACAAAAGTCGACCTTAAGGGTCCAAATGCGGGAGTCGACTAATGTCGACATCTAAGGAGTTGGGTGCTGTAGACTACACTAAGCGTCAACAAAAGTCTCCTAGGCGTTCACGGCGTGTATTGTGCTCACTGTAGTATGCCATGGGCTTAGCAGAAAAAAAAATTCCGCACTGAAAGGGTTAATTAAAAATGTCTTATAATTCAGTGAGTCTTCACACTCGTTGGCAACGTTATCCCTCAGAGTCAAAAAAGAAAAGATTTGAAACATGCCCTTCAACCGAAAGAGGAGCTTGTTTTGAAGCAGGAAACGATGCGCTCTTTATCAGGATTGAAGAATCTGCCTTTCGCCTGTTCTACGTGTGGTAAAACGTTTGTCATGAAAAATGGTTTCGCTAGGCATATGAACTCTCATTCAGAGAAAAACCTCTTCAAATGTGATGTCTGTGCAAATTTATTCAAGACAAGGAATGCCTTAGTGGAACATTTGATTATATTGCCTTTATTTGTTTCAATTATTAAAATGTTCACCACAATTTAAAGCAAATATCTTTTTGATTAGGTAAAAAACTGACTCAAACCGTGAAGATCATAGAACATCATTAGAATATATATATTTTCTTTAAAAGTCCTTTTTTAAAGATTATAAAATATATGTAAAATACGTTACTGTACTTAATTATAGCAACAAAAATATTGTTCCTTGCAAACATTTCCAATTTATGTGAATTCAAGTCATTTGTCTTTGTTCTTTTAAGTTGTTGATAATGTTATATTTCTTTGTACAAATGTGCCCTAAGCATGTCTAAGTGTACCCCATGTAGGGACACATGTGGACAATTTTTGTATGTTTTTAAATATTTTTTTAAAGAATGTTGTCACATCTCCTAATATTTAAGTGCTTAAATTTGAAGAGATTAGGTGTAAGATTATGGTTAGTAAAAAAAATTGAAAATAAAAAAGTAAAAAGGTTAGATATTTGTATAAAACAATAAACGTCCACATGCTCTCCCCTCTTCCCTATAGCTAAATTTTTCTGTAAAAATATGTCATTATACATGTTTGTAAACAGAATAATGATCTATTTAACATTAAAGGTCCCAAAAATAGAGAAATTGATTATAAATTTCAATTAATTGAAAAAATATTTGTATCATTAAAACATAAGTTGGATTTGCTTACTCATTGTTGTTATGAAATAAAGATAATTCAGTTAGCTACTTGGAACATCTTGATGTTGCTTAATTAAATATTTTGAACAAAACAACTTATTTTTTTGCCTTTCTAATTCGGAATGCTATTTCTCAAGTTAAATTGTACAAACCCATATAAAGAGAACGTTTTTTCATTAACAATAGATGCTTTTGCTGTCAAAAGTTGTTGAATACATGATACTTAAATTTGTTAGTTTCGTCTTTTTGATTTTGTTACTAATCATGCTAAGTAATGTAATGGTTTGTAATGGTTACTTGGTAACTTGTAATGGTTTGTTTTAAAAAAATCTAGAAAATAGAAACATTTTCCTAAGTTTTTTATTAGTTGGAGCATCAAGAAATTTTCAAGACACCTTTGCTTCACAATATTTGAGTCATAGCTTTTCTCCTGTCCTTATAGTTCTAGGATTAGTTATTTTTGAAGCTACCGTAATTTCGGGAATATGCGCCGCACCCATCGTAAGCGCCCCATCATTGAAAAATCAGTAAAAAAAAACAAATATACACGTAAGCGCCGCACCCATTAGTAGCGCCGCATCATTGAAAAATCGGTAAAAATGAAATAGTCACGATACGATCGACAAAATTGGATTAAAAGTAACAAGAATAGCGATAAAATCTTTATATGAATTAACAATAAAACACAGGTAATCTTAAAATACAATAGAAAAAAAATATGTACTACGCCAATATGCGTACTACGCAAATCGATTATCGTTTTAATCGAATATCGCCGTTTGCGGTGTGCTTATGAAATAAATATAATTTATCAACTATTGTAAAATATACAATAAATACTTTTAAAGAGAGTGAGCTATTAATATTGAAACACAGGTTATCTTAAAATACAATAGGAAAAAAAATACGTACTACGCCAATCGATTATTCGATTATCGTTTTAATCGAATATCACCGTATGCAGTGTGCTTATGAAATAAATACAATTTATCAACTATTGTAAAGTATACAATAAATACTTTTAAAGAGTGAGCTATTAATATTAAACAGAAAATAGAGAAATATGGGTAAGTTAAATATATTTTGATTATAGTAATTACATTTTTATAATAAAGATATATTGTGATACTATGTACTGTTTATGAACTTTATACTGAGAATAAATGAATGTAAATAAAGGTGAAATATGAATGAATGTTAATGAATCCATGTGTTTAAAAGTGTATTTGAGAAAACATGAAATGAAGGCTTTTCACAATATCCAGATACTGCTATGTAGAAAAAAAAAATCATTGTACCCGCCGCCCTTGCGTATGCGCCGCATCGCCGATATTTTGAACTTTTAAACACGTATGCGCCGCGGCGCTTGCTTCCGAAATTACGGTAATTAATGTAACATATATGCTAAAAAATGTGCAGGTGTAAAAAGTCATAAGGTATTCAGAATTAAGATACTATTTAACCTCTTTACCATTTTCTAGATACACACATCAGCAGAAATGTTACAGATATTTATTATAAATACTATTGAAAAGTTATGTGGGAATAAATATGTAACTGTATAGTAAAAATTAGTGTGTCCATACTCCATAATTTATGATATTTTATAAATTATGAATGCAGTCAAGCTTGTTTAAAGCGATATCAGATTCAACAAGAACCCTGTTTTAATGATAAAAAGAATTGAAATAAATGGTATAATAAGAAAATATATACCCGAGTTATTTATTGAGTGGGTATAAAAATTTTTTATTTAGTTTCTCTGAAATAATAGAAAAAATATAACGTTAAATGATGAAGAAACAATAGACAATTTAATAGATGATTCTAATGGAAAACAAAAAATAAATTATGAATAAATAATTATAATAACAAATTACTTTATTAACAGATTTTATGAACGTGCCGGAATGGCTAAAACATACAAATACTTTTCTTTTTTAGAAGATATATTTACCAATTTTTTTAAATCTGCAGATTAAACAGAATTTTCACGCTTTTAAATTGACAATAACAAAAAGAGATGGTGCTTGTTTACTTGGAAACAGAATCTGTCGCCGAGCTATCCAGTTTAATACCAACAATGCATAAACTTTCTTACAAGCAGAAGCTGCTATTTTCTAGAGCTGGATGGTTTTATTTCTTTTTCATAAAAATCACGATTTTCATAAAATTAAAACTTATTGGTGGATTTTTTCGATTTTAATTCTCAGCCTTTTGTTAAGCAATAATGCATAATTTTTCAGTCAAATAATTTGAGATTTTTAATAATTTTATACAGCCTCTAATAACACCATTCCAAGTTTTTATTACTTATTTTGTATCTTTCTTTATTCAAGAGATAACAGACATCTTGTCTGCTATGCTTGCTCGAAAAAAAAAAAAATTAAGTTAAAATATTTTTTTGCAATCAAATTAATGCTCAATAATAAATATCTTCGGTTATAAGAATCAGATAATCTTATCTTTTACATACTTGTAATGTGGAAACAGAGAGAATTCAAATGGTGTTAATTTTTAAATCATAGCTTAATTAGAACTTAATTTGAGTCATCTAAAAAATCTCTTAGTACCTCTTTCTTTGTAGATTTCATATCGACCTGTGCCGGCTCAAATTTTTAACAAAAAAGTTTTGTTCTTTGCAAAATTAAATCGCACAAAAAAATGAAAAATTTCTAATTAATGTTTCTGAATGTTGTGGAAGTATCTTCGCCCCGGGATTGCACTTATACACTACAGCGAAAGCTGGGTTCTTGGGGGCAGTCATCTCTTTTTGTGGATGGAATTTTTTAAAATTTGATTTTTTAGATTTGAAATTTTTTTTATCTAGATCTGCAAATTTTCATGTCGAAAGACCTAATAGTTTCTGTTATTTCGACATGTTTCAAAAAGATTCCTTTTTAAAAGTCATTCTGATAATCTGACCTTTTTTCAGTACACCTAAAACCTACCTAAATATAAATTTTCAGGCTTCTAGGTATGTTAGATTTTGCTAGCCATCGCAGACAAACAAGCAAACAAACAGACAGACAGACATACACAGAGAAAACATTTTTTTAATACAGATTCTGATTCTATGGAAAAAAATATGCAACTTTTGTATTTAAAATTTTCTTCAGATTCATCGTATATGGCAGTGTAATCGAGAAAAATGCAACATTAAACAAGAACACCGAACAACTGTATAAAAAATGACAAAGTGTGAGGAAAGTGACAGATTTGCATGCCTGCAAATACTTAAATTTTCTAATGGCAGACAAACTAATGGCTGAACAAGAGCTACTGACTGATTGTATGTTGCAAGAAAAGATTTTAATACAATAAAATGAATATTTTTAATCAAATTAATAATGATAAACTGTTCAGAAAGTTATAATTGTTACAGTGATTATAATTTAACAAAATTATTTTTAAAATAAATAGATTTTTAATGAACTATTTGTATTCTTATTAAATATATAGATAGATTTTTAGGTGAAATTACAGAAACGTTCACTGCTTAACACTTTTAAGGTGATAAGGCACTTTTGTGCCTTATCACCTGGAGTTGCAACCAAACAAGATGACAGCAAGAAAAGATACAGTGCACAAATAAATGTTTTTAAAGTCATATATAGCTAAAAATACTGAAAATTTTGTTTTTCTCTTTTTGTTATTTTTATTAAATTAAAATAGGTATTTAAAAAAATAACTTTTTAGAATGAGTACATCTAAACTAAAAATGTGACACACATATAAAAAAAATAATGCAAAATTTTGATATAAATTTCAAGATAGTATTTTTCGAAAGGAAAATTTTTTACTGTCAGCCCCAAAAAAGAAGGCCTGCTGTGATATTTGTTCGAGTTGTTATTTGTGTTATTAACTAATGAAATTACATAGTTGCAGTTTCTATTATTTTTAACATTACTAATGATTATGTTATTAATTAATGTAGAAAAATATAAATTACACTCCTTAATATGATCTAATTAGAGACTTAAGTGTTTTGAAAACTTATAGCTGTTGGTAGACTTAACACAGGAATAAAAATTTGATTTAAAAGAAAAACCTTATTTGAAATTTTTATAACTAATTTTTTTTTATACATCAGTCAAGAACAATACAAGCAAAAGATGGACTAAAAAAATTACATTGGTATATCTAGTCAAAAATATGTATACTTCAATGAAACTAGATTTTTCTATCCATCCAATAAAATATTTTTTCCTGAAACACTCAATAGCAGAAATAGTGTAAGTGAAAAAAAAGTTCAGAAATGGTAAGCAAATTTAAAATATGAACCCTTTTTTCGATAATTTGAAAAATCACTTTGCAATTGGAGCTTATTAATGGGCACCTATGTATTGCTTATGTTTGTGAACTTAAAATAATGAGTATACTAAGCTAACAAAGAACTGATTTATCTTCCTTTTCAAATAAAACTCAGCATTACCTAATGAGATGTTCTTTGAGTTTTAAAAATTAAAGCCAAAAATCATTGACATAATACTACAAAAATTATGGGAGGTGCTTATATAGTGATTTCTAAATAAATTGAACAATTTGGATTATCAAATATTAATAAAACATTTCTGAGAATAATGATCTGTTCAAACTAATTATTTTAATGACAATATTTTAATTATTTTAGATGGAAGATTTAATATATATTAGAAAGCTATAATTATCTAATTAATGAAGAAATGAGGGGGGGGGGTGATCATATTCGAAATTTTTTTAAACTGGTGTATTTAGATGTTTTTGTTTGTATATTAAGTATAATAACAGGCATCACTCTGCAAATTTCATTCATAATTGAAATATTTCCTTATTTAAAGCAAATAACACCAAAGTGATGATTTAAAGCCTAGTGGAAGCAACTGGGATGTCTTATTAAAAGTTATCTGACCTCTCCCCCCTCCCTTTCTTTGTAATAATCCTGACATGTCACTAACATGCATATTACATTTCTTGAATACTAAAAAGAACAGCTTGTGTATATCCCCACCCTTACGGCATCTTAATTTTTTACTTAAGAAAAAAATATTATATATATATAATCCTACTGCTTTGATAACAAACAACACCTAGTGTTGGTGTTATTTTTACAGCTGATAATCTATGACACATCAGTGTGTGCTACATGGTGGTCTTTCTAAGGGAATCTAACTCATATTTACACAAGGTTAGCCAATGTTCATAGAAAGCCATGGAAAATTCCGTATAATTAGGTCAATTGGGTTTGAAGACAGCACCTCCCTCCAGCATATAAGTAAGTGAGTTGAAGATAGTTTACAAAATTCCATCTTTACATACACAAATACAGTTTAGTTAAAAGAGTGTAAAAAAGAGAAACACTTTCACAGATATCTGAATTTAAATTTTAAAATTATTATAATGTGGATTTAATCAAAAGTGTTATTAAAATCTGAATACAACTTTTATTTAAAGAAAATTATAGTAAAATTTTGCTAAAAATATATATTATAACATCTGAAAATCATTTTTCTCAAAAATTCGTGCATTTTAAGCTTTAACGATGGCCAGTTAATTTAGGGGTCCTATTAATCGATAAATATAAGAATGAACCCCCAACCCCCTTTTCCTTCAATCTAATGACATCTAAACCTTCCTTAATAAAGGTATCAGTGCGTTTTTCTAAAACTTTTGTTAAAATAATGTAAAGTTGTCATTGTCTCATGTAATGTACAGTACTGTGATGCACTGGCTGTATTATATTGTACAATACAGTGTATTGTTTATAACAGGTAAATACAGAGAGTAACTTGGTAAACGGGTTCCAATTAATCATAATTTCATTATTTTTTATGTTAAAATTTGGTTCAGTCTGAACAATTATTGTGTTCAAGAACTGAGGTAAAAAAAATCAGTTTTCGGGTATTTTATAAAGGAGATAATTATTATGCAAGATTTAACAATGTGTTAAATTTATCATCTTTTCATAAACTTCAATCTAAAAATAAGGAAACTGTCAGTAATGTATAAATGTTTTAGAACAAGGTGAATTTAATCAATAAATAGATATTAAATATTAACATTTAAATTTTATTTTTAAAAAGTCGAAAAAACTGCGCAATAAACGTAAATAATTTACATCTGAAGTAGGTAATTAAAAAAAATTATTAACAAAAACAAAATGTAATTTATGTATCGTAAATATCCCTAAAATATATACAGATTGCAAAAAAAAAAAATAATAATAATAATAATAAAGGTATTTTATGCACATAAATATGACATTTTGAAATTACAGTAAAATTAACATTAATACAGACAAAAATTGCATAAAACAGTAATACAGAAATACATTAAATAGATAAATAAAATACCTTCAAATAAGTTACCTTCAAAGGGTATGTTGCTTAAATGATGATCATTAGGCCTAAATGCTATCAGTGCCGAAACTAGCCTTTTTTTGCGCCCGGGGCAAACATGGATTTTGCCCCCCCCCCTCCTCAAGTAAATTTACAAAAAGAATTTTACCAAGTTTCTAATAGCCGACTTATTCTAAATTTAAAATATGTAATCACAAAATACGTAATACTGAACTACGTAATCAGCTTTGTCAAATATTGATCAATTACTTTCTTAAGTGCTAACTAATAGATTATTTACTACTATTGTTACTAAATTGGAAATTATGTATACAATTTCTTGTGATAAAATTAAATATTGCATGCAAATATAAATAAATAAAATGTTTTTTTGTGAATCAAGAAGAAAGTAAGAATTCTGTAGTTCCGCAGTGCCTATATACAACCTGGCCCTGGTTTTGAAATCTAGGCGTTTATACATTTCTTACCTAAGCTATTTAATTGAATAATGACTCAGGGAAATTTAAGAATTTATAAATGTGTCTCTCGAGCGTGAAAGAATGAATTATCAGGATTAGGATTTGTTATGGTGTTAAAATAAAATTTGGATGCTTCTAAATTACAGTAGAGATGAATATAGCATATTTTTAGAAAGACAATTAACCAAAGTTAATAAGTTTAATAATTCAATAAATTAAAATTATGACATTTTTTATATTTTAAGTTCCGACACCCTTTAACTTAAAACTATTCTCGAACTTGAACTGGAACTTGAAGGGGGGGGGCATGAGACCTATAGCTACTTGGCTGTTGTCTCTAATTATCCAAAAACAAGAAACAACCAACACAGCGAACAAAACACCCACTTAAAAGCGATCAATACTATGGGAAAAGTTCAGAGTAGCTGCGCGAAACTCTTTCGAAGACCAGAGATGGTTAATAAAGCACACCATCGAGCGAAAAGACCCACTATTCAAAGTATCACTATTCTAACAACAACTACGCTGGGACTGATATTTAGTACACAAGAAACAACCAACACAACGAACAAAACACCCACTTAAAAGCGATCAATACTATGGAAAAAGTTCAGAGTAGCAGCGCGAAACTCTTTCGAAGAACAGAAATCGTTAATAAAGCACACCATCGAACGAAAAGACCCACTATTCAAGGTATCACTATTCCAACAATAACTACGCTGGGACTGATATTTAGTACACCGAAACAAAATATGCTCCAAGGAGTCAGCTACTCCACATGTGCGGCAACTGCCGTCCGCTACCAGATTAAAACGAGCCAACATCGCGGGGGTTATCAGCATACCACACAGAAACCTTGAAATTAAAACATCCTCCTGTCTATTGCGAGACCAACAGAACGTCTGCTTAGCACTGGGAATATTCCCTTGCGAGTACTGATACTTGCAGGAGCTATAGGTGAGCCCCCTATTCTCGAAATCATAAATGAGTACTTTCTGATACATCGAAGATGTAATTTTCATTCAAAAAATGTGACATTCTATTTTAAATACCAAAAAATTTAATAGTGTTTTTCCTTTTTTGAAAATGTTGTTATAAGACAATAATAGAGATGCAGAACGCGACAGATCGTGAATAATCAATCAGCAATCTATTATAATTCAAAATGGATGGCCGTTTCTATACCATTAGGCAAAACAACGTGGACATCTATGGCTGAAAATGACATATTTTAGAGGCAGATAGGCTTCTTTACTAGCCATAGCGTCCCGGGAGATATTTTTTTCTGAACTCCTAGAAATAATTCTTAAAAAAGAAAAAAAAAATGAGGCTTTTACTATTTTATCTTGCATATAATTCACCCCTTAGTTTTTAGTATCGTTGGCTCCCATTAAGGCCAGATCTGTCTGTAAAAACATAATTGTAGTAAAAAGCATGAGTGGATTTTTCAGTTGTCGCCTACCTAGAAATGGCAAAAGGATGAAAAAATAATTTGACAGATTAAAGGCAGGGGCGGCTTTACTAGCCATGGCATCCTGGGTGAGATTGTTTTTTTCTGCACCTAAGCTATTTAATTGAATAATGACTCAGGGAAATTTAAGAATTTATAAATGTGTCTCTCGAGCGTGAAAGAATGAATTATCAGGATTAGGATTTGTTATGGTGTTAAAATAAAATTTGGATGCTTCTAAATTACAGTAGAGATGAATATAGCATATTTTTAGAAAGACAATTAACCAAAGTTAATAAGTTTAATAATTCAATAAATTAAAATTATGACATTTTTTATATTTTAAGTTCCGACACCCTTTAACTTAAAACTATTCTCGAACTTGAACTGGAACTTGAAGGGGGGGGGGGGGCATGAGACCTATAGCTACTTGGCTGTTGTCTCTAATTATCCAAAAACAAGAAACAACCAACACAGCGAACAAAACACCCACTTAAAAGCGATCAATACTATGGGAAAAGTTCAGAGTAGCTGCGCGAAACTCTTTCGAAGACCAGAGATGGTTAATAAAGCACACCATCGAGCGAAAAGACCCACTATTCAAAGTATCACTATTCTAACAACAACTACGCTGGGACTGATATTTAGTACACAAGAAACAACCAACACAACGAACAAAACACCCACTTAAAAGCGATCAATACTATGGAAAAAGTTCAGAGTAGCAGCGCGAAACTCTTTCGAAGAACAGAAATCGTTAATAAAGCACACCATCGAACGAAAAGACCCACTATTCAAGGTATCACTATTCCAACAATAACTACGCTGGGACTGATATTTAGTACACCGAAACAAAATATGCTCCAAGGAGTCAGCTACTCCACATGTGCGGCAACTGCCGTCCGCTACAGATTAAAACGAGCCAACATCGCGGGGGTTATCAGCATACCACACAGAAACCTTGAAATTAAAACATCCTCCTGTCTATTGCGAGACCAACAGAACGTCTGCTTAGCACTGGGAATATTCCCTTGCGAGTACTGATACTTGCAGGAGCTATAGGTGAACCCCCTATTCTCGAAATCATAAATGAGTACTTTCTGATACATCGAAGATGTAATTTTCATTCAAAAAATGTGACATTCTATTTTAAATACCAAAAAATTTAATAGTGTTTTTCCTTTTTTGAAAATGTTGTTATAAGACAATAATAGAGATGCAGAACGCGACAGATCGTGAATAATCAATCAGCAATCTATTATAATTCAAAATGGATGGCCGTTTCTATACCATTAGGCAAAACAACGTGGACATCTATGGCTGAAAATGACATATTTTAGAGGCAGATAGGCTTCTTTACTAGCCATAGCGTCCCGGGAGATATTTTTTTCTGAACTCCTAGAAATAATTCTTAAAAAAGAAAAAAAAAATGAGGCTTTTACTATTTTATCTTGCATATAATTCACCCCTTAGTTTTTAGTATCGTTGGCTCCCATTAAGGCCAGATCTGTCTGTAAAAACATAATTGTAGTAAAAAGCATGAGTGGATTTTTCAGTTGTCGCCTACCTAGAAATGGCAAAAGGATGAAAAAATAATTTGACAGATTAAAGGCAGGGGCGGCTTTACTAGCCATGGCATCCTGGGTGAGATTGTTTTTTTCTGCACCCCTACAAATGATGTATCCGAAAAAAAAAATGTTTTACTAAGTATTTTATTTTGTGTATATTTTTCAAACTTTTGTTTTTAGTATCCCGAATAGTCCTCCAACTTCTTCCTGTCTAAACCTGGATCTGGTTGCAAAAAATAATAGCAGCAAAAGGAATGGGGTGGAATTTTTTAGTTGTCGCCTAGGACGGCAAAACACAGAAATGACAAAAGAGACGAGAAAAATAATTTTGGGAGATAATGGCAGGGGCGGCTTTACTAGCCATGGCGCCCTGTGCGAGCTTCTTTTCTGCACCTCTACAAATGGTATATTCTTTTAAAAAGGGTTTTATTATTTATTTTACATTTATTTCACCTCTTAGTTTTTAGTGTTGCGCCCTTTCAGGCCGGATTTGTATGTAAAAAGTAATTGTAGTAAAAGATATGGGCAACATTTTTTAGTTGTCACCTGCTAAAAATGGCAAAAGGATAAAAAAAATGGGAGGATAAAGGCAGGGGCGGATTACTAGCCATGGCACCCTGGGCGGGATTTTTTGCGTATCCCCACAAGTGATATATTAAAAAATAAAATAAATAAAAGGTTTTACTAAGTATTTTATTTTGCATATATTTTCCACACCTTTATTTTTAGTATTCCGAGAAGTCGCCTGATCTCACCCCTTCTAAGCTCCAAGGCTGGATCTGGATGCAAAAAAATATTTCCAGCAAAAGTAATAGGGGGCAGAATTTTCCATTTGTCGCCTAGGGCGGCAAAACACATAGAAATGGTAAACAGAGGAGAAAAAAAATTTTTGGAGGATAAAGGCTTTAAGCTATGGCGCCTGTGTGAGATTGTTTACTGTACCTCTAACAAATGCTACACTCTTTTTAGATAATGATTTTACTAAGAATTTTACTTTATGCATTCCCTTTTATTTTTATTGTCCTGGGCAGTCGCTTGACCTCACCCATAGCAAAACGGGGGAAAAGAAACTCCACGCTGCTCAGCGAGAAAGAAAGAAAGAAAAAATAGAACACCCTTCTTAGAATTTTTTCACAGGGAATCGCTGGGCTTTTTACTTTTATCTTTGTTGGACACTGGACAGTGACACAGAGACATGAGACTGACCTTGAAAAATGTTAGGGATTCTTACTACACGGAAAGTGATTTCCCCGATAGATAGAAGACATAGGACATGGTGTATTTGGAATGGGATAAAAATAAACTAAGAGAACAGTTCTTTCTTCTTATTCATTTGCTATCTAATACTTTAGGCAATTTTTTTTAATCTATTTGTCAAATTTAATGCATTTGGTTCAGTTTTTTTTTCTGGCTACGAAACATTTGTATTTCACATATATATTTCACATATATATACATTTTTCTATTAAACGACAAACGAAATCTTTATTTTGGCGCCCCCTTCGGGTGGCGCCCGGGGCACATGCCCTCTCTGCCCCCCCTTAGTTTCGGCCCTGAATGCTATTACTACTACAGTACAGTCTCTAAGATCCGGAATCGTTCCGGACATGGTTTTTCCGGATTTTAGAGATCCTGAAATCCGGACAATAACAACTTAAAATTATGAGCAAAAATTATAAATAATAATCACAAAAAATCATAATACTTATAAAAAATCCTAAATAACATATTAAATGATTCAAAAACAAAATCAAACTTATATTAATCTTATAAAATTAAATATACACAGAACATTTTTACGATTAAGATTTTTTAAAAATATGTCTGTCAGTTTTTGTTGTCTTAGTTAAGGCTTATTGGCCATTATCTTCTCTCTAATCCTATATAAGGACATTAATTCATTTTCTGTTATAAAATTCCTCTGTTCTAATCCTATTATTGTTGTGTCTAAACTATTTATTAGTTCTTCTGTACTTATATTTTTTTTCTTCATTTACCAAATCATCAGGGTCATTTTCCGATCATCGACAGCTTTTAGCAACGAAATTTTATCCACTATTGACAGAGAAATATGTTATCTTTTTTTTACTAATAGCATAATTTACATAATTGAATGCACTAGGATGAACTAATAGGAATTTCATATATATTAAAAAATCTTAAGCTTAATCTGACCGAACGACCGCTGAGCGTATAAAATCATGAATAAAAAAAACCTGGTAGGGCCATCTATCAGCGAAATTCCGATAATAAACTAGAATGGCAAAAATTTAAGAAAAGTGATCGGTGCTGCCATCTATGAACAAAGTCGGCGAAATGCCGAATACAAACTAGAATGGCAAAAAATTAACAAAATTGTTCCGTGCTGCCATGTATGAACGAAATAAGAAAACAAAACTAACAAGGATGTGTAAAATTAGATTAACATTTATGTAGTCCAGATTTTGGAGGTTTCTGGATTTAAGATGTCCGGATTTTAGAGACTGGACTGTACACAACTCGTAACTTTTTTTAACTATTAATATTTCTCTTCTGTGTTAGGAATTGAAAGATAAATAAAGTAAATCAGACTCAGATATATTCTTTTAACAGTGGAAATAGCAAAAATACAATGTAAAAATTGCGATGTAACACACAGATGGAAACAATCTAATTAGCCATTTTATGATTAAATTCAGGATAGATAGGATGATACTATTACACTTTTCAATCAATTATTTCGCATGCCGCCATCTATCGTCAAAGAAAATTCTTAGTAACTGTGTTTTGCAAATATAATATTTTGTTAGAGGAGAGGCCAGCCTTTTTCCTCTCACTAAAGCCTGTTGACTTTTATTAAAAAATTTATCATTTTAAAAGTTAATATAATTATTCAAATTATAATTTTTAAGAAATTTGAAAATATCCACAATGGAGCTTAGCATATAGAAGATTAGAATAAATATGAATAAGAAAATTAATAGGATGAATTCATATTACATTTGAACATTTTTAAAATAAAAAATGAGAGCAATAATATTGTATTTGGTGGATTTGACATAGTTTAAATCCAGTAAAAGCTAATAGTTCTGCTCCACCAATGAAAAATTAACATATACTAGATAAAATAACATATGAAATTGGTTTTCAAATTCAGATAAACTGATAAGTATTTAATGTCTGATGACAAAATTGTTAATATGGTTTTAAACCTAGAAAAAATATTACAATTTGTAACAATCCTATAACAATTAATTTTCAATAAAAACCCATATTGGGAGGCTAATACAGAGAAGTAAAAATTATTATTATTTTTTTAATTGAAAAGCTATTGAACTGAACTGGACTTAATTATTATGGAGAATGAAAGAAAAATAAGACATGTTATAGTTTAGAAAGAAACGAATAATTATTTAACATTTCCATTCAATTTTTTAAAAATCTTTACAAGAATGACCAACACATCCTTTCCTTTTTACAATTCTCACTTGTAATGCTACAGAGAAATGATGCCATAATATGCTTTCTTCATTGTCTTTGTAAATGTTAATTTTTCTCTTTTTCTTAATGTAATAATGTCTTTTTTAATTTCTCAAAAGGCAGGGATGAGAATCTTCTAAGTTTGCTGGATTTGCACTCTTTTGAAACTTTCATCTAAAATCCTCTTTTCCTTGCAAGTTTCGCATCTTTATTTTATGATACTGTAAATATTGTTTTACATTATTGTAGCAAATAAATGTTTATTGCTACATCACATGTTTACAGATTTTTAAAAATTACAAGGAGGAGTTATAAAAAATCAATAAGTTAATTTACAGTTTTTAAATAAAATTTATCAGAAATTTCATTTTTTTTCTTTGATTAATAAAAATTAGGATTATCCAATATTTAGAAGTGAATGCAATCAAGGCGACAGCTCATGATGTGACATCTAATAATATTTTTTATCTTAGCGTTAATGATGGACATGTTTTGTTTTGTAATATGGGTAGATGTGCCAGTAATGGTCACCCTTAAGGAATTTTTATAAAAATTATTTTTTAATTAATAGTTATAATTGTTATATTCCACATGTTTTAATATTATATTAATCTACCAACAATATTTAACCATGCTCATAGTCACATTTCCCAATGTGAATCGAAATTTAATTGTAAATAACAGAAGTAAATCAAAAAACCCTAAATTCCAGTAATGGGCATCCCACAAAAAGTAATATATAATTGATATTAATGATTGTATTTAAAACTAGAATTTAAAGAAAGCATATTAATGAAATAAAAAAAAACTGAATTTTTATTGGTTATTTTTTTATAAACCAAAAATTTTGAAGGTGGCCCATTACTGGAAGGCGGTCCATTACTGGCACATCTACCCTATATAATAAATAAATAATCTATCTTCTAAATACTCCCCCTGCCCACTTTCAGAAAATTCTGCTTACTCATCCTCTTGCCCAGCACATAATGTTTAAAAGCTCAAAAAGTTGAAATAAATTATTTTAAAAATTCTTTTAAATATATATTAAAATGATTGAATATATTTAGTATTATTGGTACTTCTCCATTATCCTGTCGACCACTTTATGAATGATCGTAACGTCAGATTCACTTGATGTCAGAAGCGTTACATGTGTTTGTTATGTCATCAAGTGGTTTCTAATTTGACATTTACTTGTACTTTCGTTTTACCAATAAAAGTCATTGAAAAACTATTGTGATGCATAGTTACGTACAATAGGTTAGTTTCAACTGACATCACAAACATTTACTCACCATTATTTTGAGAGAAAGAATTAAGAAAAAGAATATAAATAAATAAATATCCAAGATTATTTTTTTTCTGTTCTCATTAATATACTCTAAATTTTACTGTTTAAGCTTACTAAGTTGACACACTGGTGAGTGCGGCTTTTCTGAATTTCTTGTATTTATATATTTATTTTGATATGGGAACAGTCTTCTATTTGTTTATTTGGTGTTACAGTTTGGTGATAGTTTTTTTCTATAAAAAATGGTCTATGGGATATTGGAGAAGTACCAAGTTATTATAGAATTTATTTATTAAATTAGGAGAAAATATTATTATTAAATTTAAAAGTGTTAAAAATAATAAATTTAAAATTACTGAAGATATTAGTAAATATAAAATTACTAAATATTATTAAAATTATTTAAAAAATTGTTTGTCCTATTTATTACTTTTTAATAACAGAAACTAGTCAGCCATTCACATTTTTCTCTTCCTCAAAATTGCAACTACCCCATTTACCGTTCCCCAGCAAAACAGAAGATTTCTAAATATGGGAGTTTGAGACAAAGCAAACAATTTCCTCTTTCCTAAAATACAGCAGTGCAGTTCTTAACTCTCAAAACCAACAAAATCCTGAAATATGGACAAGCTCTATTCCCAAGTGTGCAATTTTTTTACTCTCTACTGTATACTATTAATATTGGCTAATGTACTAATTTTTTTAAATGCTCTTTTAGTAAAAAATGAATGTGCCAACACAAAAAAAACATGTAAATTGCCAAAAGAAATTTCAAAACAAAATACAGGATATTTGGCATTTATTGAGTAAACCACCAAAATAATCAATATAAATATATCTGAATATGATATGTATATGCCGCCGTAAAATCCCAAACGTAAGCCCCCCCCCCCCCCCGTCGAATGTAAGCCGCCTTCACACTTTTAAGCAATTTTGATTTTATTTCCCATTCCCAAATATAAGCCCCCCCCCCCTCGAATGTAAGCCGCCTTCACACTTTTAAGCAATTTTGATTTTATTTCCCATTCCCAAATATAAGCCCCCCCCCCCCCCCAACAAAAAATATTGCACAAAAAATTGATTTTAAAAATCTGTGGTAGAGAATTTTCAATGTTTTGAAAATTTTGGCATATTTCCACTTTTGCTTTTATATTTTGTTAAAGAAATACCCCTCCCCCCCCGCTCACACACATGAAATGTCTGATTCCCTTCCCTGCCCTCCCCAACACAAAAAATTCAAAATCTTCAGAATCTTAAATTTTTCTGACCTTCTTGCTGCTCACTATAGTAATATAACAATAAGTAAAAAATCAGTCCTCCAAACTACAATCTCGTTTTCTGGGGATGGGGAATAGAAATTTAAGGGGAGAGTTACATGATCATTTATTTATTATTGCTACAAAGCAACAATACAGCATAATTTTTTTTTTTTAAGATTTTAAAGTTTGTGTGCTGGGGAGGGGAGGGGAGGGAAAGGGAGAAGCAGAATCTATTTGGGTGGGAGGAGGAACAAATTAGATAATTATTTAATTATTGTGGCAAAAAAATGTAAAGGCTTTAAAGTATCTACTAGGGGCAGGGTCAAAGAAAAAAAAGAGGACTTTTTTTTGGAGGGAGGAGGGGAATAATTTAGATTATTTAAATATTGTTACAAAAATCACAAATAGAGCAGAAAAAATTAAGAATTTTACAGATTTAAAATGTAATGAGATGTACTTGCAAGGGGAAGGTCTTCATGAGATGAGGTTGGGGGGGGGGGCAGGGGGAGAAAAGCAGAGATTTTAGGAGGAGTGGTTGATTTAGGTGGTAGGTTAGGTTTATTTATTGTTAATATAAAGCATTAAATAAGTCTGAAAAGAAATTTAAAATTAAAGAGTGGTAAAGGTTAAACTATGGGGTTTTGGTACTAGATGCGGAGGGGGGGGGGGCAAAAAGGGAAACAGTAATTTTGAAAGGGATTTAGAAGATTGATTATTTATTGTTACAATAAATTAACAAATAAAGAAAATATTTAAAAAAAGATTTTTAAAGATTTTCATTTTTTTGGGGGCGGATTGTAGGAGGGATTTAGATTCTACATATTTATTTATGTTTGAGTGAAAATCTGCCAACATACAGAAGGTTCTCGCCCCATTTTACTTCTAAATTAATGATAAAAACTGGTTTTTAAATGTTTTTTTCTTTATCTTGATTATAAGCCCCCCTCCCACATTTAACTCGCTTTGGTTTTGAAAAAGGAAGTCATACAATCGAGATTTTATGGTATGTAATATCTTCAGGTAATTAGATTTTATCCTGTTAGATTTGTACCAGCAATTTTAATACAATATAAGATGTAAGACTATTTTTTTAACTTAAATTTTGAATTTAATTTGTAGAAATTTTCTTTTTATAATTAATACTTAAAAAAGGAATATATTTTGTTCATCATTTATTCATATTTCATCTTACAAAAATTAAAGTAACTCTTTAACAAATTAAAAAATAAATGCTGGGGGATTCACTACCATTGCGACAAACTTTAGATTTCTGACATAATGATTGTACATAATTCGTTTACCAAGACATTGCATTTTGTTTTAATAATTTTAGTTTTACCACGATATTTACAGGAAATCAAAAATTGAGGCTAGGAGACATAAAAAGCTGAAAGAGAATTTAGGCATAAAGAATGTTTTTCTTTAAAATATTCAACCTATTTGTATCTGATATAACACGACTTTCTGTTTGATTTCACTTTTTTAGCACTCTTTAAAAATGAAATTTAAATAATTACCAATTATTTTGAACAGAGTTCTATAGACAAACAGGCATAACTTAGGTGTGTTTGCAATTACAATACATAAATTGCTAGTGCAGTTAAAATACTTGTCAATAGAGCTCTGCTCAGACAAGAGATGGCAGCATGGAAAAATAATAATCGAACAAAAATAATAATCGAATCCTGACTTTCTCATAGCCTCATGTCGCCATTTTGTTGAATGTAGCATACTCGGGTGTGGTAAGTTAGCTTTTCTATTAATCAATCAGTTTCATTCATGCTTTTATATTGGTTCGATATGCAAACGGATAAGAGTATGTGCAGAACATGTGTTTTTGATTCTCAAAGCTTACCCCCCCTTCAAAGTTCAAAGTTCATGTGTTTTTGATTATTTATAAATTTTTATTATTGACAGGTCGATTTCTTTAGCCTAAATAATGATAATTAATAACTGAAGATTTGTTATTCATATTGTGTGCCTATTATACTAGCATTTATTTAATGGTTGAAAAAATCTACTTTCTTTTTATTGTACCTAAAATACATACAGTTTACTAAAAAGTGTAGTTAACTACAGTTATTAATACCCGTTCTGAAAATTAGTGCCTACTAAATGTATTTTCAAAAGTAGTCACTACTTTCAGAAGGTTAATTTTGTCGAAGAATTCAATTCACACCGGACTTTCAGTGAAAAAAAAAACAACTTGGACAAAATTATGGATAATCGTACACAACTTTTATTTACTGTCAGTACATTAATTTGAAAACCTGTTTCTCTAATGATTAGGATCGTGGTTGTTGGAACGAGGGTGCAGAGTCTGAATCCTGACTTAAGCATGGATGTTTATAGTGAGATTCAGTAATTGTATTTCGCTTTAAACCATTGGCGTATCTAAGGGGGGGGGGGAGGGGCTAATGGGGCTGCTGCCCACCCCTGTGCAATTTAAAGAATAACTAAAGTTTACTTACGAATGTTTCGCAAAATCTAATAAATTCTGTTAAGACAGAATGGAAAGAAACCTTGAAACACATTACATTTTAGACATGATTTTATCTTAGTAAGTGTGTCATTTACCTAGACACCATAAAATTTCCTGTTTCAGCATAGTTTCTCTTATAACAGGCGCCATTTACACATGTTTCATCGTATAAAACATGATACATGACAATTAAATTTGCATTATTCATTTTTATTAGCTTAAAAATACTAATAAAATGCTTACTCTTCCTTTTTTTTGTTTGAAAGTCTGTGATTTAACGTAAGAGATTAGATTGAAGTATCTTTTCGGTATGAATATCAAGGCCGTGAGTCCTTTTTTAAATTTACTTAAATGCTTGATACATTACAGGCTTGTTATTCAGCTCGTTATAGTACTGTTGTGTGCTATTTTATTTCAATAGCATTCCAAACTATTGACGGAAAAGTTGTTTTTTGGTTATCTAATTTTTTTTATGAGAAATCAGCTTTATTTGATTTTTTTAAAAAACCTCAGAAGTCTAATTGAGAGATTCTGAATCTCAAACACACAAAGAAGTTCTCTATCAGCAACAATTTATGATTTTAAATATTCAGAAAATGCTATTAAATTTGGCAGTTTGAGCCGATTTTAGGCACATGAACAACAAAGAGAAGTCATCATTAGGGAGCGATTTACTGCAATTCTAAATGTATCCCATGTATGAGAAAATGAAAAACGTTATTTGATAATTAGGTGCTATAAATGCTGTGCATGTATGCTTCAAAATGACACCGAGATTGTCTTCAGAAGGGGGATGCTGAGAACATTTTCGAATAATTTTAAATTAGTTGTTTAATTCGGTTTTACTTACTATTTATTGACAAGTTACTTTTCAGCAGAAAATTTACTGTATTCTGTTAAATAATAAAACCTATTTGGTGCAGAGAGATGAAAGAGGGGGGGGGAGAATTTATTCAGGGTTATTCCCTATTTATAAATTAAAGTTGTTCTCAAATCCAAAAGGGCTATTTTCTGATACATTTCAGAATTCATTTCTGTTTGGAAAAATAAATTTTGCATGTGTTCTTATTTAAACAATATGTTATCGAATGGTGTTTACCATTTTTTGATAAAGGCAGAAAATATTTTAGAAAATACTATCAAAGTTGGCATTTTGAACCGAATTTCTATGCATGACAATGCAGGAAAGAGGAAAAATCCGTCGTCACATGACAATAATGGCTTATAACTTGGTAAGTTATGTATTAAAAAAGGAAAAACACCATTCAATTTCAAATTGCTTCAATAGTTGGGTCTGGAAATTTTATGCCTTTATGTTTAAAATTGGTCAGGGAGAGTCACATTATTAAGAAGGGAATTTGAGAACCGTTTTAAGAAAAAACAATTTAATTGGCATTTATATGGATCCCTAGTTACTAAAATTAGACTCTTTTATGATTCTAAACAATCAAAGCAGAGCTAAAAACAAAATATTTATGATTTTAATATAAATGCTGGACGATTACACCATGAAATATTACAACATTAAAGAAGTGAATATAAAACATCACAAATTTTTACTGAATGGTGTATACAATTTTAAAATTTTATACATTCATTAATATTAAAAATATCGACGTTTCGACCACCATCTATGGTCATCTTCAGGAAAATTTTCTTATATTGCTTTTAAAGTTTCAAATGTGAAAAACAATCCACCCGTTGCCACAATATTAGTTCGTGGGTTTAATATTCAGCTTATTGCTATTCCCCCTCCTTACCTCACTAATTTATTATGTAGTAACCTGGATCCTACACCGTTTCACGAATGTGCGGGTGTTTATGAAATACCTATTGTTTTGAAAGATGGCACTAAAAAGTTTTACATTGGGGTTACAAAACGAAAATTTATTGAACGTCTAAAAGAACATAAAAGAAATATTTCACAATATCAACAGACGACAGCCCTGGCTAAGTTCTATTTTAATAATCCTGACAGCCACACAGATTTTAATAACACTAAAATTAAAATTCCATGTAATAACATCTTTGAGGGTCTGCGAAAAGAGTCCATTGAAATTATGATTAGGAAAAATGAGGTTTGTAATGATAGCATTTCGTTTAATATCCCTAAAATTTGGATGAACTTCTTGAAATAGTTTATTCCGCTTTTCTTTATTTTAATATTCTTCATTAAAAATACATTTACAGCAGTTAGATTTTTGTCCGTTAGGAGATGCTTCTGCATCGTTTCTACTTGTGGTTGGTTGGTACGATGGTTGAGTGTTAACCTTGTTAATTTTTAATTTGTGGATGGCAATAATATTGTGGCAACGGGCGGATTGTTTTTCGCATTTGAAACTTTAAAAGCAATATAAGAAAATTTTCCTGAAGATGACCATAGATGGTGGTCGAAACGTCAATATTTTTAATATTAATGAATGTATAAAATTTTAAAATTGTATACACCATTCAGTAAAAATTTGTGATGTTTTATATTCACTTCTTTAATGTTGTATTTATATTTTGTTGGAAATTTGTAGCTTTGTTGAATCACATTTAGTTCAAAAACCATGATGCATTTAAATAGCTGTTATTGTAGCTAAAAAATGAAGGAATCGCGTAGTGATTAGTAATAGGTGCCTGCTTTTAGTAAAAACTTCTCACTCATTTCTGTGAAAATAGGAACAAATATATAAGTGATGCTCGTTTAAAAAAAGACAGTGTTTAGATTTTTGGAAATAAACCCTAAGCTATAAGGAATGGTCATTTCCTGTAACACTGTCGCCTTGGGCTATTGAGTACAGTAATACAGTACTGTGGGGAATTTTTTAATTCCTCTTTACTCTGTATATCAAAACTTAATTGGATTATCGAATTACTTGACAAACAAAAACACAATCACCATCCGGTTGGTTAACCTGATTTTACCTGAACCCAACCTAACCTGTGGTTCAAGTTGATGGTATTATTTTTTGGGGGGGTTTACTTTAAATGCTTTAGGTTTGGGTTGGGTTTGAATCCTTTCGAGTCTAGTTTGAATTGACCCCATTTTTCGAAATTCCTGAATATTTTTCAATTAAAAAATACTGTATATTTGAAAATAAATTATATCTTCATTTTAATGCAAAAATGATAAAATTGATATTAGAGGCATAATTGTCAACTACTTTTCCATAAAAGTATTTAAATATTAATTAATTTTCTTTTATTCTGGGTTTCGGTTTGAAAATTTCAGTTTCAAGTCCAATTCAAGTTGTGTCAGGTTGATTAGAAGCAGAATTTTTGGGTTTAGTTTGGTTAACCCTACCTGTACAGGACTCAGATGTAGACTTGACAAACCTATTGTGCTCTATCTTTGTTACTCAGTTTTTCTATCTTTTTTGTAATTTACTATTGCTGTTAATGTTAAGTCCTCTTCGTAATATATGAACACAACTTTGTATGTATTATGAAAATCAGCTTTTATTTTTTAATTTCTTTTGACTGAATCTTTTTTTCCTGCTTATTAAATATATTGGATCAAAACACATAGGGCGAAATGCAATTTTCACCTTGCTTTATTTATAAAATTCCAATATGAGACCATACAAATTCCATGGTTTACTTAACAGGTGATAAAACAAATTAAAAGACTCAAAGATTAGAGCAGATCGTAAAGAAATGAGATATAAAATATTTAGCTATATTCCTAATTTGTTTGAGAAGTTAAGATATGCCCTGTTAAAACATGACATAAATTTGATAGCCTGTCCCCCACGAAAATTAAAAGAATTAAATTGTACTAAAATAGATCCAATACCAAAGAATAAAATAGCTGGTGTATACACTATCCCTTTTTGAGCCAAGGACAATAATACAATGGAATACATAGGCATGGCAAACAGGAAATTTGGTGAAAGAGTAAAAGAACATAAGGCAGATATAAAATTTGGCTGCACGTCTACTGCTTTATCCCATTTAAATTGTAAACAAAGTATTGTAATAGATTTCAATCAAGCAAAAGTCATTTATCCATTATCTAAATACTATACATCTGTTATCAGAGAATCTATAGATATTTTATGTAAAGGAGATCAAGTTTGCAACGATACAGTATCATGCAATATACCCAATATATGGTTTAATGGCCTAAATATTAGAAGATAAAGTATATAACCCCTCCCCCTCCTTTTGTTTCGCATAGTTCACAAAGTTGCTTACATTATCATTCAGCGTATCCATAGAAACCAACTCAAATAACACCCAAGAAACAATAGACTTTTCCATCTCAAGGCGAAGCTAGAGTTTAGATGCATAAGACGGTCAGTAAAAAATTTTCGCTGCCTGATGATGGCGGCGATAGCCGGCCGAAAGTGATAGGACAGTTAAACAACCTTTTAACATCTTAGTGTCTTTTAAATTGTCTTATCACCTGTTAAGTAAACGGTGAGATCTGTGTGGTCTCATATTGGAATTTTATAAATATATCGGTTCCTTTATAAATAAAAACCAAATTTTCTTTTATGATAGCAGCATAAAAATTGTAAAGAAAAATCATAAAAATATTTTAATGATTTTTGAAATTCACCCCAATGTATATTTTACTTCATTTTCATTTTGAATATATGTGTATGATAATTTTCGATAAACATAAACATTTTGAAGTTAATGTGCTCATTAGTTTTTTCATAAAGTGTACTTAATATCTAAAATTTTAATAATTCTTAATTACTATTACGATAAAAAAATTTTTTTAATGTAATTGTACTTTTTCTTAAACACGTAATACGTATATTTTTACATATTTTGTGATACAAAAAGTAGGACGGCCACAAAGTGGAAGTGGCAGGTGCAATGCACTTGGCCCCTGTTCTTATAGGGACCTCCAATAAGACTAAAAAATTATTTTTTTTACTTTTCGAAAGACTAATTCGTTTCTTAAAAGTGTTTGCAATGTGGTCCGCACCTAACGAAATCTAAATGCCTTTGTTTATCTTAGAAAAAAATGTTTTTTTTACATCCTAGCCCCTTTAAGGTGAAAACCAGCACTGTACAACAAGCAGATCATATACTTAAAAGCTAGACCAACATATGATCTTAAAAGACCTGACCATTCGTCGATTTTCTGCGTGCTAGTTTCGGAATGCGGCGTTTGGCGTCTCGTGGTCAGCACTAGAACAATAAACTGATGTGATTTTTTTTCATTCTGGTTGCTATATCCTTACAAATATGAGGTGTTGTGTCTCTTTCTGTAGTATTGACAGTCAGGCAGAACATTTTGACCCTGATGATAATAAAATTTCGATGCATTATTTTCCAAAAGAGAAAAAAATTAAAAACTTTCATTGCGATGACGTTTTAAATTAATCGAATATCTTAATCAAGCTCTTACATCATATCTAGTAGTTTACTAATCAGATATTCTTTTTACACAATATGAAAATTTTATTAATAAATAAACACTTTTTTGCGAAGAGACTTTAATTCTCGACTTTAAATATGTTCTTTTCACCAGTTTCATCCATCCTGAATAGAAATATATGCTAAAAATATTAATAAACAGAAAACATTACTAACGTATTTAAAGGGAAAAACTCGGAATGTTGTTCTATTACTCTACGCTATCTGCTAGCAGATGACGGAGAAACGGGCACGTTTTTATGAATGGAAAGTCGGCGAATGGTTACGTCTTTAGGATCCTATGTTGGTCTAGCTTAAAACATATTCTCAAGAGAGAGAAAAAAAAAGAAAAAAAATCCCCATTCAACAGCAAGAAATGTTATGATACATACACAAACTCATTTTTCAATGTAAAGAGAAAGAAAAAGAAAATAGCAGTAATTTGGAATCAAATAGCATTTTTCATTTTTTAGTAACTGTATTATATCTTGGTTATGTTTGTTGGATTTTTGAAGGTGACATTTCTCTGGCTGCACACTGTTAAAAAATCTTTAGTAGGTGAAAAAATCTTTTGGTGCTGCAGTAGCTGCAACCATAAAATGGTGAAATCTTGTTCCATCGTTTGGAGCCCGGATTAAACTATTTGCTGGGTGCGGGGATAGATGTGGAAGTTGAGCTTTTAGGAAAAAGGAGGGTAATTTAGATGATTGATTATTCATTAATATTGTTACTAAAGATAAATAAATACAGCAGTTTAAAAAAAATAAAATTTTAAAGATTTTAAATTTTGTATGTGTGTGGGAAGGGGAGGAAGCAGACAATTTTGGATTAGAGAGAAAACTTTGGTGACAAATTACCTATTTATTTTTACTAAAGAGCAACAAGCAGGACAAAAAATTTCTTCAAATAAAATTTTTACAAATTTTAAACTTTGTATTCTTGAGGATGAAAGGGAAATATGAATTTTGAGGGAAGGGATTTGCAATTTAGATGATTTGTTATTTATTGTTTACATAAAACAATAAATAGGACACAAGATTTTTCTATAAATAGTTTTAAATATTTTTTTCGTAAGGATTGGCAAAGAGGAAGCAGCAGACATTTTGGGTATAGAGAGATAGTTGAAATAGCTGATTATTTATTTATTGTTACTAGACAGCAACAAATAGAGTATATATTTTTTAATAAAGAGTTTTAAACTTTGTATCCTGAGATGAGAGGGCGGGAAGGAAGGAGAAGTGTAAGTTTCAGAGAGAGAGGAGTGGAGTAAGTGGTAATTTATATGATTGATTAGTTACTTAATTTTACAAGAGAACAACCAATAGGACAGAATATTTTTTTTAATTGAGATTTATACATTTGTTTGCTGGGGGAGGTTAAAAAGAGGAAGCAGACATCTTACTCGTAGAGAGATAGTTCGAATGGCTGATTATTTGTTTATTGTTAGTAGAGAGCAACATATAGAGCATAATTTATTTTATATAAGGAGTTTTAAGGATTTCCAAATTTCTATGCTGAGGGAGTGGTATAAATTTTGTAAGGAGGGAAGATTGTAGTTTAGAGGTTTGATTTTTTACTAATTGTTACGTTACTAAGCATCTTAAATGAACAACATTAAGCATGGCCATGAGTTATTTCTGTACTTTAAGCCGACGACTATAAAATGCAGTTATTGTGACCATGTGTAATGAAAGAAATTACTTCTGTAAAAGTGAAAATATGCATGTAAAATTGAAATGACCCAGATAAATAATTTATTCATTACTTTAATGCTCAATACAGAATGGTTTTTATGTCTGCACCTTGCATTACCCTATACGCTTAGCATACACAAGGTGTCTGAAATCTAAAATTATAACCCGCTTTTTCATTACAGATATGGATTCTATGTGAAAAAATATGTAGCTTTTTTATTTAACATTTTCTTCAGAAAATCGTCGATGGCACTGTAATCGAGTAAAATGCAGTGAGATCGTTTTCATTGAAAAGTCTGGAAATGGTGAAATAACTCGAGAAATATACATCGGATTGAAAAAGGGAAAACTACATGTTAAATATTTTTGAAAAAACGATTTAGGGATATTAAAGTTGCCCCCAACTCTGCCCCCTGGAAAGAAAGGGGGGCTACTTTGAAATCTTAAATGATAATCCCCTGTTTTTCTGATTTGGATTCTATGGGGAAAATACGTAACTTTTTTATTTCACATTTTCTTCAGAAAATCGTAGATGACGTAAGGTGATGATCCTAGATGAGTAATCGAGTAAAATGCATTGAAAATCGTTTCCATTCAAAAGTCTGCAATCGGTCGAATAATGCGAGAAATATACATCGGATTGAAAAACGAGAAAGATATATGTTCAACATTTTAGAATAATCTATTTAAGGATATCGAAATTGTTATTTTTCTTAAATATTAAACACGTACTTTCCCGTTTACACTTCCCACTGACACACTGAATCCCATGTACACTTCTCGAGTTATTCAACAATTTCCAGACTTTTTAATGGAAACGATTGTCACTGCATTTTACTCAATTACAGCAACATCTACGATTTTCTGCAGAAAATACTAAATGCAAAAGTTACGTATTTTTTTCATAGAATCCGAATCTGCAATAGAAAAGGGGATTATCATTTAAGATTTCAAAGTTGCCCCCTTTCCCCCCAAGAGGCAGCGTTTGGGAGGCAACTTTGATATCCCTAAGTAGATTTTTCAAAAATATTGAACACATATTTTCTGTTTTTCAATCTGAAGTATATTTCTCAAGTTATTCGGCCGTTTGCAGACCCTATTTATGTTACATGAATTTCAATAAAGGAAAGGCTTAGAAATATCAGAACTGTAGAAAATTGATTATTTAAATTTTGTGAAACAAAAATGCACCACAAATTGCGGTTACTTGTCATTTTGATACCATTTGGGACTCTCCCCCCAAAATTTGTTTTAAGTTAGTCCTGGATCTACTTACTGAGAGAATTGACACGACTCCCTATTACTCTGCCGGTAAGTACATTAACTGGTAACAAAGTATATCCATGACTGATTTAGAACACTTTTTATTTGTGGTCAAGTAACCCGAAGTCGAGGTACTGAAAATTCATTGATACTTCTAATAAAGAAAATAAATCAGAAAGTTTGACATTTCAAGAGTTTTCATTTGAAAAGGTACACTCTTCGGTGAAATAACATTGTCTGGACAGTGAGAAAGTCAAAAAGACTCAAGCTAAATGGATAACAGCGAAACCGTTGTCGCTGTTTTCGTTGATTTCAAGGCAGCATACGACTATATCTGGAGAGCTAGATTACATTATAAGCTCCACAACATTGGAATTAAAGGAAATATGTTGAATTGGATCCGTAGTTGTACTACACAAAGATTTTGTTCTGTTCGATATGGAAGCCAAACTTCAAAATATAAGCAGATTCATCGCGGACTCCAACAGGGAGGAGTTACTAGTACGTCGCTTTTTAATGTTTACATTAACGATCTTCCACAAGAGCTAAAAGGAATCGCAGGAATTAATTGTGCGATGTATGCAGATGATTTAGTTATCTGGACCTCCGGAAAACATAGAAAAAGAGATGAATTGATTAGTAGAATTACCAATGCAATGGTGGTACTGGCCGATTGGTGTAATTTAAATGAAATGCAAGTAAGCATTGAGAAAACTGAATACCAAACTTTTACACTAAGCCACCAAGAAACGGAAATGACCATAAAGTATATGGGCATACATATTAGGGAAACCAATGCCAGTACATACCTAGGAGTAACATTTGATAAAAGACTATCATGGAAACATCATATTGCAAATAATTCAAAAAAGGCCATTTAGAGATTTTCAATTCTCAAACGATTAGCATTGATGTGGGGCTGCTGTAGAGACACCCTTAATACTACGTATAATATGTATATTAAGCCTTTAATAACGTATTGCTGTGAACCACTGATAACTTGCTCATATCGAAAAACTCGAAAGAGTTCAGAATCAAGCTTTAAGACTGATAACCGGTGCGATTAAAACCACACCGATCCAGGCAATGCTGTGTTTGACGGATAATAAGCCTGTTGAGGAGATTGTTAAGGAAAAGGCACTGATTTTATTTGAGAAACTTATTAGACTGCCTTCAAATAATTACTGGAGAGAATATAATACTGAACAATTAAGAAAGTTGAAAACTCAGCAGGGATTCATGCAGAAAGTGACTGAGTATCGCCTTGCACTAGAAATTCCTAATAATCATGAAAAGCTGCTTCCAATGTTGAACCCGACAGAGTTACCTTGTATACGAGGTAATACCGATTTGCTGTATCCAATTAGGAAAAGGGATGCTGGGGATAAAGAGTTACATGCATATGCAATGGAAACTATTTCTACTAGATACCCCATAAAAGAATGGCTCCACGTTTATACGGACGGCTCCAGACTTTCTTTGGAAGAGAATGTGGGTGCTGGAATCTACTCGGAACTCTTCGCATTTTATGCATCCTTGGGAACAAACACAACACCGTTCGATGGAGAGGTGCAGGCTATCTGTATTGCCACACAACAGCTAATTATACGAATAAAAGATTTAAAAAAAGCAGTTATTTTATCAGATTCAACCTCTGCTATTCAAGCAATAACTTCCTTTAAGATCCCCAACTCAAGAAGAATTGAGGACTGCAGGAAAAATTTTAAACAACTAAAAGTGAGTGGAAAGGAAGTGGAACTACAATGGATCCCGGCCCATTGTGGAATATACGGGAATGAAGCGGCTGACCAACCTGCCAAAAAAGGAACTAAAATAATACAAACACCAAGCAATGAAATACCTTTCAATTCAATATCAAGGATTATAAAGAGAAAAATGGACTCTCAATATGAAAGGAGAAAACTAAGTGAAATCGAAAATAAAGAATGGAAAAATGCAATATCTCATGTCCCTACAGCACCAAGAAGAACAAGTGTTGCCTTATTTAGACTTGCCACGGGACAGGATTGTCTACCTAATTATCTTTTCAGATTTGGTATTCTTGAAAGTCCAAATTGCCCTATTTGTGGAGAGGATATAATCTTGAATGCACAGCATTTACCACTGTGCCCCGCACTATCAAGTAACAGTATATCTGGCAGATATTGGGAGGCCAGGGAACTAATGAGGACCTCAGTTTCCTGTTTACAGTTGACTTTTTGTTTTCTCTAAAGTCTCTATATGTCACTCTTGTTTCGTTTGTTGTTCTGTTTATTCTTCAATTGATTTGGTGGCATATAATGGTGTATAGATGTTTGTCTAAGTGCTATTGCTTTGAAAAAAAAAAAGACTCAAGTAGCAACTTTTAAAATTAAGCTTTTGACAACTTTTGCGAGCAAAAGCGTCTGCTTGGCGAAAGCATATTCTGTTCATTTGGACTCCTGTATTCCAAATTCAGAAATTAAGCAAGATTAAAAACAAAACAAAAAATGGTGTTTTCTCCAAAATGTATATTTAATCAAAATGAATGTAAATGTCTGTAATATCTGATTAAACTAATTTTATTAATTTATATTTTTATTATATTTTTTAAAAGTATAATGATTAAAAAGGAATCTCGTAAAGTATTTTAACATTGCCATACTTGAAACTTTCTTACACTTTTGTCTCTGAACTTCTTGTGCTCCCCCACAGCCATGAGATTGTGGAATCGCTGTAATTTCTAGAATTAGCAGAGCTGTTATCACATGCAAAGTACTTTTAAACATCTGTTAGAGGAATGCCAAATTATGTTTTATTATTTATTTCTTATAGTTTCTAAAAATAGTAACATAGAAAATTTTTGATATATTGTAACGTTAAAAAAATTAACAATTAAAAAGGATACTCATAAAATATTTTAAAATTACCACAAACTTTCGAAATGCTATTTACGAAACTGGTGAATCTTGAGTAGAGATCTAAATCTCAAACAACCTATATTTAGATAAATCCACAAAAAATTCTACTTTGCATTTTTAATATGCGGATCCATTTATCTTATAAAAACCATATACATTATTTTTGTACGTTTCAATAGCTCTACTTTTTGCTGTATAAAAGTCGACTGTATAATTCTAGATAATCTAATATCCATTTAGTTTTATTGTATCTTTGAAAAATCCAGTTATTAGGCTCGATTATTAATACTCACACAATAATTCATGCACTTTAGACATTTAAAAAAATTAACAAAAATAGCAAAAGAACTATAAAAAATAAATATCTAAACATATAGTTTGGCTTTCTTCTAACAGTTTTCTAACAATACTTTGTTTTTGATTGTAGCTGTGCTAATTGTAGAAATTAAAATAACATGTTCCAAATATTTATTGCATATTTAATAAAAATTCCTATTTTATTAATGATATTGTAATAGAATTTTATTATATAAACTTTTAAAATTTCATGAACAATTATATGGTATGTATACATTTTAATTTATATTTCAGGTGCAGATGTTTGTGAAGTCTATTCTGAATATACAGTGAAAGGATGTATGAAAATAAATCTTGCCCAAAGACGATATACATTTTTCTATTTCACAAATCCTTCCATAAAAAACTTGTTCTATTAGAACTTTTTTAATTTTCTGAGAAAGTGCATGATTTGTTTCATTTTCACATGCAAATTACAAGATATAATTAAGACAACCATTTATTAAAGGATATCAAGTTGTTAAAAAAAAAATATTACTGAGTTAAGTTCATGTATGGTATAAATTTGTAGCCTGTTTTCTCTTAAGTGAAAAATCTCTTTTTAAAGTATTAATAGAAAGTTTAAATAATTTTATAATACTACATCAATCTTGATATTTCAAAATTTATTTGATAACTTCTATGTTCTATAAAGAAAAACGTTTGCTGTCATATCCTTATTTTTAAGTCTAATTTATATTTGTTATATTAGTTGCTCATTCCATTACACACAGCTGTATTTCTGATAAAAATAAAAAATATGTGTATATTAGTGCATATTTAAAAAAATCTACGTCATACAATTACTGTTCATTGATGGATTTAGACTTTGGAAAAATCTTCTATATACTATTTTAACAAGGACTTCTCATTTAAAAGCAAAAAAAAGTAACTCATATTTATATCAGTTTAAAAGCTTTTCTACATATCAGATATGAAATAAAGAATATCTTTAAAAATCTAATTTGACTTTGAAACAAGAGCGTAATTGAAGAATTTTGAATAAAACCTCTGCACAGAAATTTAGTTTTAATATTCACCATCATACTGGTGGTCGAGAGAAAATTTCACTTGCGAGATTTGCAATAAGAAACTTTCTAGCAAATCTGTATTAAATAGTCTTTTCATCACTTCTCGTGTGACATTTGTAACAGTTCCTCAAAAATGTTATTTGAATGTCCATTTGTGTTATACTAAAGAAAAGTCTTTTCTTGTGAACTGCTTAACAAACGATTCTCTCCAAAGCATAATTTATATAGCAACCATTGTGTCCATACTAATAAGAAAACTTCCATTTGTGAGATGAGTAGTAAAGGATTTTCTCAAAAAACTAATATAGGTAATCATCTGCAGATCCATACCAAAGAAAAACCAATCGTTTGTGATGTGTGCAACAAAAAGTTTTCTCGAAAATTAAATTTAAATGCCCACCTGCGTGTTCACACTGAGGAGAAACCTTTCTCTTGTGAGCTGTGTAACAAAAGTTTTTCTCAAAAATTAAATTTAAATGCCCACCTGCGTGTTCACACTGAGGAGAAACCTTTCTCTTGTGAGCTGTGTAAAAAAGGTTTTTCTAAAAAATCTCATTTAAATGTCCACCTGCGTGTTCACACTGACGAGAAACCTTTCTCCTGTGAGGTGTGTAACAAAGGGTTTTCTAGAAAGTTTAGTTTAAATAAACACCTCCGTCTTCACACTGGCGAGAAACCTTTTTCCTGTGAGGTGTGTAACAAAGGGTTTTCTGTAAAGTTTAGTTTAAATAAACACCTTCGTCTTCACACTGGCGAGAAACCTTTTTCTTGTGAGGTGTGTAACAAGGGGTTTTCTCAAAAACCTCATTTAAATCAACACCTGCGTTTTCACACTGAAGAGAAACCTTTTTCCTGTGAGGTGTGTAACAAAGAGTTTTCTCAAAAAACTCATTTAAATCAACACCTACGTGTTCACACTGGCGAGAAACCATTCTCATGTGAGGTGTGTAACAAAGGGTTTTCTCATAAAGCTAATTTAAATCAACACCTGCGTGTTCACACTGAAGAGAAACCATTCTCATGTGAGGTGTGTAATAAAGCGTTTTCTCATAAACCTAATTTAAATCGACACCTGTGTATTGACACTGAATAGAAACCTTTTTCTTGTGAGGTGTGTAACAATGGGTTTTTTCGAAAATCTAATTTAAACAGACACCTGCATGTTTGCCTTGAAGAGAAACATTTCTCTTGACAGCTGTCTAAAAAGGGTTTTCTCGAAAATCCAATTTATAATTCCACCGGCGTGTTCATAACAAAAAGAAACTTTTCTCTTGTGAGGTGTGTAACAAAGGGTTTTCACAGAAATCTAATTTAAATGTCCACCTGCATTTCCATAGTAAAGCGAAACCTTTCTCTTGTAAGGTGTGTAAAGAAAGGTTTTCTTATCGGATTTAAATAGACTTTATCCTATCCCTTTCGAAGTGTAAGACTTCTTTAACACCTTTCACAGAAAGTTCATTTTAACTATCATGTTCAGGGCTTGACAAATGCGATCGCCACTGGCGACCAAATTATTTATATTGGAGGGGTTTTCGCACATAAACTTAGAAACAATATTCCAACAAAAAATATTTTAAACTTTCAATTTTATTTTTCTAAAAATAATTCCATCAAATTCGAATTTTTTAAATAATAAAATCAAAACTATTTGAGTGACTATTTGAAAACTAATTGAATGTCTTCACAGGAAAATCGGAATTTTTTTTCTTCTTTCACTGTTTCATCAATCTCTCCTCATCAGATATTGAATTTGTAGCACTCAGCTATCTGCACATTTGAAACATTCGGCAATCAGCATTTTCTGAACATGCCCGTTAATTCAGAATTTACACTATTTATATTTTTTCCAAAGATATATCATATTGAAAACATTCATTTGAAAACTTTGTTTATATTATTTTTCTAAATTATGTACGAGGAGGTTAATATATTTTTCTGGCAACTAAAATTTTTGGCTTGCTACCAGATTTTATCAAATTTGTAAAGCCCTCATCATGTTCACGGCTAAATTAAGCCTTAGGGTGTGTTTGAGCTTTCGTAAGTCTAACTGGAATTTAAACATGTTTAGTCATATTAAAATAAATTTTTCATTTGTGAAATCTGTAATAATTTTCTTTAAGAATATAAAGGGATACTTTTTAAGATATAACTAATTATTCACGATGTAGGTAGATTGATAGAACATCTATCCCCTGATGTACTTTAAATTGCAAAAGAAAGCGAAATATTTTGTTTATAAAATATTGTTAGCATTCCTTATCATGTACTGTTGTTCATATAAGCACTTTTTTCAAGTCTATTTTTTTAAAGACCATGATATAGTGAATAAAATTAATTATTTGTTCAAAGTTGAAACCTTTTTTTAATTATTTGTCTTCCTCATCTGAAATAGGTATTAATAACCTGTTCAGTGGTTTAAAAGTACTCTCAGCAATGACACACCTAGAAAGAAAAAATGATATCCAATTATGGATGTTAGTAAAAAGGAATTTGTCAACTTCAGTGGCAATCTTCAGTAATCAATATAGCAATCATTCTGCTGTGTAACAGATTTCAACATTGCTGAGTGTACCGTTAAACCACTGACAAGTCATCTATATCTATTTTAGATAAGCAAGAAAACTAGTCTTTTCAAGATTTCAACCTTTGTGAAATACTTTTAAACATTCTTCACTGTCTTTCAGTGTATAATAGTTTGCACAATGCCTTAACATGTTTTTCTTTGGCGCCTGGTGTAAAAAATATTCTTTTCTATCGATTATTGTTATATCACTTAAAGAAAATAGATGGCATCAATACCATGTATACCAATATACTGTCTCACAACCATTAAAAATTACATTAATAACCAGCCATGCAATTTAATTTACATTATGTACTTAACTACATTCATTTTATACGATTTTGCATACTGTGTTATGCCAGAATAAATCGGAGAAAAAAGTTTTTTTTGTTTAAAAAAATCACTTTCAAAAATTTCATTCCTTCCCTTTATCCTTCAGCGCACAAAGTTAAAATTCTTTAACACTCTTTTGTTTTTTAGTATGCCATGTTTTGGCCTATTTGTTATTTTGCAAAAACAGTTAAATAATCACATCCTAACATGCTATAATAGCAAATGGGAAGGAAAACTGGCATATTTAGAAAAGGTAGAAATTAAAAATTTCCAAAACGGATTGTATGCATTAGACGCAACTATACTCAGTCTTTTTTCTTCCTGAACTGTAAAGATATATTTGCTACATTAGGTGAGCCTCAACACACTATAATTATATAATAATGTTTAAACAGAAGGTAAAGAAAAGTAAGATGAGAATGGTCGTATAACAAAATTAAAGTAACCCATCTTAGCTATATAATAAATATAAATCGCAGTGTATTAATGGAAAATTTCCAAGGTCTAAACATAAAATATTCAGTAGATTTTCTTTTAGAAATCTGATATTTTGGAATGCAAAACTTTTTATCTTTTAGAAAATAAGAATATATAATGAAATTTTGGGAAGAAAACTTCTAGGCATCGCAATGTATTAATGCAACATTTCCAGTATTTAAAGGTAAAAAATATTAGCAGATTTTTGTTAAAAAATGTGAGTTTTTTACAGTGTAAAACTTTTTGTCATTTTAAATATAAAAATATGTAATGTAAATTTAATTAATTTAAAATAATGTTCAAAATTAATATATATATATATATATATATATATATATATATATATATATATATATTACTGTAACACAAAAACGACTATGTGTAAAAACAACTCTTGACTAAGGAAATGACATTCAGGATTTTTTAATATAATTTTAAATTATGAATAATAGTCCATTTTTTGTCATCCCATATAAATATATAAATCAATGGTGAAGACATTTAACATTTGATGGCTAGACAAATTGTTACTACTAAAAATACGCAATGATTATTATTCAAAGGAAATATCAATAATTTGACAGTTTGTAAAATAAATTATTAAATATAATTAAAAAAATTAATAGAATTTTATACTAGATTTTGTTAGTAGAATTTTGAAGGATGAAAGTTGCAAAAACTATAACAAACATTCAAAAATTTGAAAGGTGTATGCGATCTTAATATAGTTTATCAGAGCAAAAACCTTTCCAATCACAGAAAGAAAATATTTCTCGTTGTTAATTTGTATCTCTCAACTTGAACATATTTGAGATCAAAATAGAAAAACACTCAAAAATGAATTAGAAAATCAAGATACATTTTGTAAAATTAAATGTTTCAAATAACGAATGACAATCAACAGCCGTTTGTCTGGCAAATAATAAAATGTATCTCATAATGTAATCTCATTATGTAAAAAATTTTGTCCAATCGTTTATATAAAAATTAGTGTAATTCATGCTCATCTCAGAATTTTATAAAAGTATGAATTAATGATTATATTTCCAGCCACACTTAAAAGTTCAGTGGGCCAAAGATGGTCGCTTTTTTAGTTATAAATGTATATTTTTTTCATGCTGCCTCTGAAAATGTATTTCTAGTTATGAGTTTATGAAATCTTTTTTGTACTGTACAAACTTATATTTCAGAGACATTATCAGTACTTAGAATTAGTTGATTAAAAAATATATTAGTTTAGTTTAATTGATGTCTATTTTTTGCAATTCCTCTCCTAAAAGACAGACTGGTGTATTTTTTTGATGCACCAAAGAAAAGAATTTTGTACTACTTTCCAAAATTCAGAATTCTTTATTATTCCAGACTAGATGGAACCCGTCAAAATTTGACGGCAAACAACTTGATAGTACCATAAAAATAAAATTTATAGTTGCTTTAACTTGACAAATTTCATAGTGGGGAGGATAATATGATTAAGTGGTCACAGACCTTTCCAATGATATATAACATGAGGGTTGTGTGCAAAATTTAGAAAGTACCCCTTGGGGGGGGGGGGGGCAAAGTGGGGAGATGGGCATCGGAGATGCATAATATGATATAAGTGGTCACAGGCCTTTCCAATGATATATAACATGAGGGTTGTGTGCAAAATTTAGAAAGTACCCCTTGGGGAGGGGGGGGGCAAAGTGGGGAGATGAACATCGGAGATGCATAATATGATTAAGCAGTCACAGACCTTTCCAACAATATATGACATGAGGGGTGTCAACAAAATTTAGAAAAGTATCCCTTGGGGGGTGGGGGGGGGCAAAGTGGGGAGTTGGACATTTGAGATGCATAATATGATTAAGTGGTCACAGACCTTTAAAATGATATATAACATGAGGGTTGTGTGCAAAATTTATAAAGTACCCTTTGGGGGGGTGGGGGGGCAAAGTGGGGAGATGGACATCAGAGATGCATAATACGATTAAGCAGTCACAGACCTTTCCAATGATATATAACATGAGGGTTGTGTGCAAAATTTATAAAGTACCCTTTGGGGGGGGGGGCAAAGTGGGGAGATGAACATCGGAGATGCATAATATGATTAAGCAGTCACAGACCTTTCCAACAATATATGACATGAGGGGTGTCAACAAAATTTAGAAAAGTATCCCTTGGGGGGGGTGGGGGGGGCAAAGTCGGGAGTTGGACATTTGAGATGCATAATATGATTAAGTGGTCACAGACCTTTCCAATGATATATAACATGAGGGTTGTGTGCAAAATTTATAAAGTACCCTTTGGGGGGGTGGGGGGGCAAAGTGGGGAGATGGACATCAGAGATGCATAATACGATTAAGCAGTCACAGACCTTTCCAATGATATATAATATGAGGGTTGTGTGCAAAATTTATAAAGTACCCTTTGGGGGGGGGGGGGGGCAAAGTGGGGAGATGGACATCGGAGATGCATAATATGATTAAGCAGTCACAGACCTTTCCAACAATATATAACATGAGGGGTGTCAACAAAATTTATAAAAGTTCCTTCCTTACGGGGGGGGGGGGGGGGGGGGGCGGGATGGACCCCGGAGATGCATAACATGAATAAGCGGTCAAAGACTTTTCCAGCGATATATCACATGAGAGGTGTCTGCAAAATTTAGAAAAGTGTCCCACTTGGGGGGGGGGCATAGACCCGAGATGCATAATATGATTAAGCAGTCACAGACCTTTCCAATGATATATAACATGAGGGTTGTGTGCAAAATTTATAAAGTACCCTTTGGGGGGGGAGGGGGGGTGGCGGGATGGACCCCGGAGATGCATAACATGAATAAGTGGTCAAAGACTTTTCCAGCGATATATCACATGAGATGTGTCAACAAAATTTATAAAAGTGCCTTCCTTAGGGGGGGGGGGTGGCTGGATGGACCCTGGAGATGCATAACATGAATAAGCGGTCAAAGACTTTTCCAGCGATATACCACATGAGAGGTGTCTGCAAAATTTAGAAAAGTGTCCCACTTGGGGGGGGGGGGGATAGACCCGAGATGCATAATATGATTAAGCAGTCACAGACCTTTCCAATGATATATAACATGAGGGTTGTGTGCAAAATTTATAAAGTACCCTTTGGGGGGGGGAGGGGGGGTGGCGGGATGGACCCCGGAGATGCATAACATGAATAAGCGGTCAAAGAATTTTCCAGCGATATATCACATGAGAGGTGTCTGCAAAATTTAGAAAAGTGTCCCACTTGGGGGGATAGACCCGAGATGCATAACATGAAAAAGAGGTCACAGGCGTTCCAACTTGCAACTTTTTCTCGAAGGCATTTGACAATATTAAATTTTTTTTTACCCAAGACAATTTAACGATATTCTTAATTTTTTTGCGTAATTCGTCAAACGTTCATGGAAAAAATCATGAAATTCGCTAATCAATAGTTGATAAATTATAAAATTCAACAATCAATAGCAGTAAAATCGGTCAATCGATAATGGAAAAATCACAAAATTCATCAAATGGTTCACGTAAAAAAAATTGTCCTGCACACTGATGATATGATCAAAAGGGTTTTGAAGTATAGGACAAAATTAGCACTTGCCAAACAGCGAGTAATCCTGAAAATTTGGCAATGGACTTTATTGCCACCACTGGTCAAACATAATAGTCACACTCACCAATTGCGATGATTGAATGGAAAAAGATTTTTTTCTCCGCTGTCGCTCGACAAATTTCGAAACCATTTGGCGAATTTCACGATTTTTTCTCCGAAATTGACGGATTGTGATTTTTTTTCTCGAAGCCATTTGACGATATTCGAAAACTTTTTCCCCCGAAACCAGTTGATGAATTTTGCGATTTTTCCACTGTCGATTAATGAATTTTGCGATTTTTCCGCTATCGATTGACGAATTTATCAACTATTGATTAATGAATTTCATGATTTTATCCATGAACGAACAAATTGCGCACTTTCTTTCCGCTAATGTTTGACACATTTCGCCCTTTACAATTCAGCCAATGAGTTGAACGTTGTTTCTTTCCAGAAATGTCAAGAATGACACAATGATTCTTTAGGATGAATTTTCTTCGTTCGATGCACCATGGAAGAAAGAATGTGTGCAATGCAGCAACGGGCGTCACAGACTTTTTAGGGCACCTGCAGACTAAAAACATCTAACCAATCTTCGCGGGGGGGGGGGGGGGGGGAATCACAGATTTCGTCAAATGATTGAGGAAAAAACACTAAATTCATCAAAGGATCATGGGGAAACATGACTTTCGTTAAAAGACATCAGAAAAAACATTAATTATGCAAAAGGATCGTGAAAGATAAGCAAATTTTGTCAAAGAATCGCAAAAAAGGAAAGTTCACCAAAAGGTCATGCTTTTTTACTAAATTTCGTCTAAAAATTGCGGAATAAAATGTATTTTATCAAAGAATCGCTGGAAAATGCGAATTTCGTTAAGGATCATGAGAAAAATGCGAAATTCTTCAAAGGATCGCTGAAAAAACATGAATTTCGTCAAAGAATTGCTGAAAAAACATGAATCTCGCCCAATAATAGAAAAATCATGGTTCATAATCATTATATCTAGTAGTATATGTAAATACAGTTTGTGATATAAGACAAAATTAACACTCACCAATCGGCGAGTAATACTGAAAATTGGTAATTGATGTTATTGCCAGTACTGGCTAAACTTAATAGTCACACTCGCCAATTGCGATGATTGAATGTAAAACGAAATTTTTTTCCCGCTGTCACTCAAAGAATTTTTAAACCATTTGGTGAAGTTTTTCCCGAAACCATTTTGTGAATTTCCCGATTTTTTCTTCAAAATCATTTTTCAACAATATTCGACCCAATACGCATGCGTCAAAAAAATCGCCGGCCAATGAGGTGAGAGTCTATTACTGTCTCTATTAACGTGTTTGGGATCATCTCCTGTTTTTTTTTTTCTTGCACATTGCATTAAACCTAGGAAGGTATTTATATAGAACTCACTGTGGAGTGTTTAGAAGGTATTTATTTTATTTATTATAATTTGTATGAATACTTAGGTGTCCATTTCGGATTTACTGTTTAAAAATGAATTTAGGCTCATTTAACATTCGCAAAATCAATCCCGATGGAAATTGTGTTTTTAGATCTCTATCATTTTGTGTATATAGTACAGAAAATAATTATTCAAACGTACGTAAAATATCGTAGAACACGTAATACAAAATTGGACCACTTATAGTCCGTTTATTATCGGGGATGAATCTTATGGTGTTCCGATTGCTAATGAAAACGATTATGTAAATATATGGTTCTTCATAGAAGTATGTGCTTCTTCACACTTCAATAGAAGCATTGTTTAAATTAATATAATTCTACAAATATGATGCAGTTTTAAAATATTGAGTAATGATTAATATAGTCAAGGAATCTACTCATATACGTAATTAAGTTTTGGTACTTCTCTATTATCTCATCGACCACTTTTCATAACAAAAAACTATCGCCAAACTGTAACGCCAAATAAACGGGAGAACGTTGTCATTAATACGCGCAAATGTTGAATTAAAAACCACTTGACGACATAAACACGTATAATGCTTCCGACATCCAGTAAATGGGATTGCATTTTTGGCATTTAATCATACATTTTGGCAATAGTATTTTGTTATGAAAAGTGGACGATGGGATAATAGAGAAGTACCTAAGTTTTTTATACCAATTTTGAAAATTTATCTTTTTTTGACATTTAAAAAAAATAACAGAAAAAACATTACAAATTTGCCCATTTGCTCAGCGGTCAAAGGATTAAGAAAATATTAATGATTAGCGGAACTGGTTCTAGCTATGAAGTAATATTATTTTGCTCAAAAACCCCCAGCAAAAAAATAATTACAAAGAATAAGTAATCGTCTTTAAATATACAAAAAACAATGTGATTAATGGCCAGGATTTTTTTACATATAACATTTTTTATATACAAAATAAAAACCGAAATAACCTCATTCATTTCACCCGATGTCAAAAATAGTTTTGTTTTCCACATTCTTGGGCAAAGCACTAAATCAATAAAATCACCAATTTGTGACAAATTATGAGTTTCATATGAATCGCCCATGAACGGACATGCAAACTGGTAAAAAATGAATGTAATAAATTAAAACATTCAAGATTTGTATACATACAAACAATACAATGTAAATATTAATATTGTTTGTATATATACTTCTTTGTATACATATATTGTTTGTATACATACAAACAAATATAATGTAAACATTATTCAAATATTAAGAGTTTACAAATCAAAACATTCTAAACATTTGTATACATACAAACAATATAATGCATACATACTCTTTACAAATTAAATAGCACACTTATGTAATGACAAAACTTTTAAATCGAATAGAGATAATATATTTCTGTTAAAAAATAATGCTAAAGTTCAGACTTACATATATTATACATTCACATAAAGCTAGTCACATTCCTGCATATTTATTAAATATTTAGTTGCTAAATATAGAAATAATATTTTATAATTTATATTCAGGCGCTCAGATTCGCTTTTTTCGAACACATAATAATAAAAATATTACTACCGTGCGTACTGTCTTTTGACATTATATTTACATAATCGAATTCATTATCAATCGGAACACCATAAGATTCATTCCCGATAATAAACAGACCATAAGTGGTCCAATTTTGTATTACGTGTTCTACACGTTTGAATAATTATTTTCTGTACTATATAAACAAAATGATAGAGATCTAAAAAAAAAATTTCCATCGGGATTTCGCCAACTTATGAGCCTAAATTCATTTTTAAACAGTAAATCCGAAATGGACATCTAAGTATTCATACAAATTACAATAAATAAAATAAATAAATAAAATAAATACCTTCTAAACACTCCACAGTGAGTTCTAGATAAATATCTTCCTAGGTTTAACGCAACGTGACAACAGAAAAAAACAACAGATGATACGATCCCAAACACGTTTGTAGAGACAGTCATAGACCCTCACCTCATTGGCCGGTGATTTTTTGACGCATGCGTATTCGATCGAATTTCGATGGAATAGATTTGACAGAATTACCAAACAGCTTTAAATATATGGATTAAATTAGTTTTGTGATAACATATATTTTTTGTTTGTCATTAAACATTTTCTTCCAATTAAGCAGACTTGCTTTTATTTTTACAACTGTTTAATTCAAAATACAACCATATATTTTATAGTTTAAAATGGTGATTTTATAATGTTTCAAATAAGTAAAAAAAAATGTAATTTTTTTTATGATAGACATGGAAGACAAAAATAGTACAAAGCATTTAAAACAGATTTTATTCTAGTAAAATCTGATGGTTAATACTAAAATTGCTAAACATATCCACAATGGTTTTATGGTTTACCAAATTGTAAAAAAAATTGCTGACAAACAATTTTATATAATTGTGAATGATCACATGTACCGAGGTCATACAACTTCGAAATATTCATTTATCACGCACCGTACACATCATTATTTAAATAAAGTTTGGGAAGAAAACTGCAAAGCATACACGAAGTATATTTGATTCTTGTAATGTAGAAGTTATCTCCTGGATAAGAGTCTTGAATGTTTATTGAAACCTGTAAATTATGGATTTATTTTATTCATTTTTTTTTTCAAGTTGTGACAACGATACTTCTGGAAAAGCAAAAAATCCTCATTATTTAGGAAAAGGAGAAAAAAAATGTTTCTCTTTTTCGCAGTTTGACTGTTATCAACCGTGTAATGCTTACATAAATATATAAAAATATTAAGTGAAAAAATCACAACTTTGTTACGTAATCTTCTATAAACATAATTATAAATGTTTCTTTCAATATGAATTTTCATGTAATTTAAATAAAAAAATTCTTAAAATATAACACAAAACATGCTGTTTTACTTACTCATTTATTGATGTTCTATTTATTCTTGTTTATTTCAATTATTATTATTTATTATATTTTAAGAAGTTTTTCCTCTTATATTTTGTTTTACAGGAGTTCTAGTATAATATTTTATTGTCATCGATGTGTTTTTTCTATGCAATGTTTGTATGTTCTTAATAAAATACCATAACTCCACATTTTACTGACTTTTACCTTCAGTTATTTGTGTTTTCATTTTTGTTTTATTCTATTGTTTGTAATCAAACAAAATTAATTACAGTTTTCTAATTGCATAATAAATAGACATGTGTAAAACATTTTTATGATTGTTTCTGTTTTTTATTCAATTTTTCAAAAATATTTGGACTCTATACTACCATATGCAAAGATTTCATGCTTTCAAATTAGGAATCTTCATCCTGTGGTCTGATCCTGTGTTTTTTGAATATAAAGAGAAAAAGTTTTCTGTGGCATCAAAAAATTTTCGAACCCCTTTATTAGGGCAAATCCATACTCAACTTTTATACCTTTTTTCGCAACAAATAAACTTGTTATAAACCAAAAAATTTATTTAACAAAATATGTCTTGTTTTTTATTAAGTAAATTTCGTGTTCAAAATACACTGGTAAAAACAATTAAAGGGACAAACGGTTTTTTTAAAAAACAAGACAAAATAAGTTATACCTAAACGCAAATAAGGTATCAGATGATAGTTAATCTCTTTGCGGACACACCTGCCACGCGGTGGTCTGTGTCGTCATAAAGAAGTGGCGCTGTGATCGCATTTGTGTAGAAGTACCTGATTTTCTTGCCGAAGCTTGTAGCGTAAGGACGTTTTGAACATAACCAAATCCTTGTTTTTTTAATTTCTACGTTTACCCATCGTTAGTATGGCTAGTTGGCATTGTCGAGATGATGCCACAAGATGGCGGATAGGTGGAAGACTCGAGGCTGGCCAATCACAGGCTACTTGTTGTAAGGACGTCGGGGTTCCGAGCAATATGGTGTCCTCTCTGTGGAAACAGTTCACAGAGATAGGAACAGTGGTCCGCCGACCTGGCCAATGCCGCAAAAGGGCAACAACGCCGGTTGAAGACTGTTATTTGAGACTTTTAGCCAAAATTGATAGATCCGCGACAGTGTCTTGTCACCTGTATAATGCAACAGAAACATCCATTTCATAGATAACAGTCACCCAGAGACTTAATGTAGGTGGCCTGTATGCTAGGCGCCCTGCCGTCTGCATCTCTTTGACTGTGAACCACAAAAAACCCGTCTAGCATGGTGCCGAGAACACCTTTCTTGGACACAGGATAGTTGGGGACGGATTCTCTTCAGTGATGAGTTGTGATTCAGTCTGAACAGCGACTCGAGACGTGTTCTCATCTGGAGAGAACCGGGGAGTTGATACCAACTCTCTAACATTATCGAAAAGGACTACTATGGCGGAGGTGGTCCGATGGTCTGATCAGGCATCATGGCAGACGGGCGCACCGACCTTATTGTGTTCGATAGAGGTACTCTGACGGGTCAGCGGTATATGGACAAGATCCTTTTACCCTATGTGAGACTTTTCCTCGGAGCATATAGACCAAATTTCGTTTTTTTGGACGTTAACGTTCGTCCACATAGGGCTCAGTTGGTGGACGATTATCTCGAATAGGAGGATATTCAACGAATGGAGTAGCCTGCGATGTCCAATGACCTTAATCTCATCGAACACTTATGGGAGGCCCTTGGACGATCAATTGCAGCTCGAAGACCAGCTCTAACGACCACCAATGAGCTCAGGAGTGTTTTGGTGCAAGAGTGGGTGCGGTTGCCACAGGGATTGATAAGAAGCTAGGTAAACAGTATGAAACGCCGATACTTGAGTTGTGTAACTGTTACAGGCAATCACACACCCTATTAGACATGTTTTTCTATGACTGACAGGGTGTCGGTCAGCTGCTGTGCTGGACACGTGACCAGTTTTCTTATTTAGGGTGCACGTTGTGTCCATTTTTGTTTTCCCATATATTGGTCTTATATCGGGTGATATTTTGGCCAAGTTTGGTTTTATTTGCTTTGTTAGTTTTATTTTTATTTCAAAAAAACCATTTGTCCCTTTAATTGTTTTCACCAGTGTATGTTTTAACTTTGAAAAAAAATATTAAAATTAGGTATCTATGGCAATTCATTCTTTTCTTTAGATAAAAAATGACCGAGAAGCAGGCTAGAAGGCCATACTGTACATTTAATTTTCTTCCGCATCAACTCAAATGCCTGTAAGAGAGTTTGCTCCTTTTGTGCGCTAAAAAGCTGGATGTTTATGAGTCATCAGACACAGTGCCATTTTATGCTAACAGCTTATGATGGCATTAATGTATGTTTTCTGATGTATCATTAGGGTACTGTTGTTAACATGGTCGTGACTGGGGTGCCATTTCAGAACTTTCTTGAAGGGGGCAAAGTTTTCATTGAAGAAGGTGGCTAAGCCAAGAGTGAAGTGGGATCGGGAAGGGGGGACAGTCTGGTCACCCCACTCCATGCGACAACCGTTTGATGAATCATGGATATAGTGAAAACTTGAATACAGGATCGCAAGGCAGTGATGAAAAATTCTGTTCTTTATACAGGTTTCTGTCTTAGTATGTATAATTTTAAGATATTACATCCACCGGGACTGTAAAAAAGTTCTGTTCAAGATAAGATTCCATTATAGACAGAATCCGTTTTCTAAAACTTTTCAAACATCCACTCTAGAGTACACTTCTACAAAGTTAAACCTAACTGAAATAAAATACTTTGTCAAACGAAAAAAAATCAAGTTTTGGTAAAAAAACAATATACAATTATTCTTGCTAAGACGGAGACCTGTATAAAATGGAACTTTTTAACAGTTTCTTTCAATTCTTTCTTTACAGGTTTTACTGTGAAAACGTAATCCACTTTTACACGGAAACTTATCCGCTGATGAAAGAATAATCCTACAAAATTACCTGCTAAGACGGAATTCATTTCCGATCTATTTGAATTTTTTTTTCATAATTTTTTTTTCTAACTGGATAAAATGTAAAACTTTTTCAACACAGAATTCAGTGTTAAGGGAAAACACCAGGTTTCCAAAATGTTTTCCAAATGGCGTTTTTAAAACAATACATACCTCCGCACATTAAAGATTTCTATAGTTCCTCTATAAAAAAATAAGTCTGTCTTCCCATAATTATTTCATAAAACTTTTCAGTGATGTTGGTAATTTTTTTAGTAAAATCGTCAGAGGAGGCATATTCTTTGGATCCGGAATATACGCACCTGAAATAAAAAAAATACGTTTGTGTTAAATAAAAAAATACGTTCTAATCTACAAAAGGTTTTTCAAATGAAATTGCTTTAATACATACCTCCAAACATTCAGAATTTCTCCATTTCTTTCAACCAAGAAATCAGTCTGTTTTCCCTTAGTTATTTCAGAAATTTATTTCAGTAAGGCTGGTGATCTTTTCACTAAAATTGCTGGAGAGGCATATACTTTTAATCAGAAATATATGCACCTAAAATAAACAAGTTAGATTTGTGTCAAGTATAAAAAAAGTATATTCAAATTTGCAAAATGTTTTGCAGTTGGTTTTATTTTAATACATACTTACGCACGTTGATATTTTATCCTTCCCTTTTACGCAAAAAAAAAGTTTGTCTTCCCGTAATTAATTAAGCAATTTGGTCCAGGGGTGCAGGTGATCTTTTTGGTAAAATTGTTGGAGAGGCATATAATTTGGATTAGAAGTATATGCACCTGAAATAAAACAAAGCGAGTTTTCAATTGAATATAAAGAAAATACACATTTGTAAAATGTGTTGCAGTTGGAATTGCTTAAAGACATACCTCCGCACACTAAAGATTTCGCCTTTTCATCTATTACAAAAAATCACACTCAATTCCATAATTATTTCAGCAAACTTTTCCAGGGATGTTTTCGATCTTTCTAGTAAAATCGTCAGAGAGGCATATATTTTGGATCAGAAATATATGTACCTGAAATAAAGTAATGTTAGGCTTACATCAAATATAAAAAATATACATATTAAGTTGTAAAATGTTTTGCAGTTAGTTTTTTTTTAATATATACCTCCACACATTTCAAGATGTCTTCTTCTTTTCCATCCAGAAGAATCAGTCTGTCTTCCCATTAAGATTTCAGCAAACTTTTCCAGGGATGCTGGTGATCTTTCCAGTAAAATTGTCATAGAGGCATATATTTTGGATCAGAAATATATGAACCTGAAATAACAAAATGTGAGGTTTGCATTAAATATAAAAAATAAATTATAATATGCAAAGTGTTTTGTCAATGGTATTGTTTAAATACATACCTCCACACATTCAAGATTTTTCCTTTTCTTAAATCCAGCAGAATCAGTCTGTCTTCCAATAATGATTTCAGCAAATTTTTCCAGAGATGTTTTTGATCTGTCTAATAAAATTTTTACAGATGCATATATTTTAGATAAGAAATATATGCACTTAAAACAATAAAATGTGATGTTGCATCAAATATAAAAAACATACATATTAAGTTGTAAAATACTTTGCAGCTAACATTGATTTTATACATATCTCTCAACATTGAAGATTTCTCCTTTTCTTGTATCCAAAAGAATCAGTCAGTCATCCGATTATTTCAGGAAACTTTTCCAGTGATGTTGGTCATTTTTCCAGTAAAATTGTCGGTGAAAGCACATACTTAGGAACAGAAATTTATGCACCTGAAATAAAAAACATTGAATTTTGCATCAAATATAAAAGCAAATACATAATTGCAAAATGTTTTACAGTTGGTATTGCTTTAATACAAGCTTCTGCACATTGAAGAATTCCCCTTATCTTTCATGCAAAAAAAACATTATACCACATAATTATTTCAGAAAATATTATTTCCAGGATGGTGGTGATTTTTCTAGTAAAATCGTCATAGATGGCATATAGCTTTTATCAAAAATATATGCTTCTAAAATACAAAAAAATATTTGTGCAAAATAAAAAACGGCTAATAAAGGAAAGATTGTTGCTGGGTGTGTATGCGCGCTAGGGATGGACGATATCAAAAATTTAACATCGCAATATATCAACGAATTAATATTATTGATATTGGTGATATATCTTGATAACTACCTTAAAGTGTGTTGGAATAGAAAAATTGTTAATTTCTTAAGATAAACGGTATGGTAGCAGCAAGCAGCAATTTAAGTATAGATGTAGAAAGCAACGAAGAAAATCTCTATACCTATTTACTCATACAGAATCCTTTAAATATTATAGTTTCATATTTATACAAAACAGAAATATTTTAGAAAAAGTACACATTATTTGGTATCTATTTCGGCTTATACCCTTACTTGAGTAGTGTTTTTCTTTAAAAATGGTATGTTCCCTATTCTTCGTATGTAATGCACTATTTTAACTATGTAATATTCTCTTGTATAACTGAGAATATTATAAAAAATAAAATAAAATAAAATATTCTTAAATTTAGGATGTTGCTGATTTTATCTTGACTAAAATAAGTAAAAAGCAACAGCAAAAGCAGAGGTTGGTTTCAGTGGCGAGGCGTGAGATTTCGTGATGGTCATCGCTAGTTCAAAACATTCCAGCGACGCACCCATTACCGCATCGAAATAATTCCATGCTTTCTGTTTATTGAAAAGTGTTTAAAAAATATTTTATTTTCTGTAAATGAAAAAAAATATTACAATCTGCAACTTTATTTTTTTTATACTATAACTAACACTTCATTTGTAAATGTAATCCAGTCTCCGCGTTTTGTGGCAAATCATCTCAATTAAAAGATTATAAAATTTTTAATTCTGTTTCAGTACCTCCAATATTTCTTTTTTAATTGTAACAAAAAATATTATTCATACGATCTTCAGTTTAGGTGGATGTTTTATAGGTATGAATTCTTTTTAAAGCCAACATTTTCCAAACGTCGTCAAAAATTCTATCTTTTTCCATTGTCATGTGAATCAAAAAGCATATATACTAAATTATACTTATTATATTATATATTAAGAAAAATAACTACAGTCGTTAAATTTTAGTAAGCCTTATGTTTTGTGATTTGTATAGCTACATTTAGTACTATTAATGTAAAAGTAATTTTGTCAAAAAATAAGAAATAATTCGGATCCGAAAGGGATGAAAAACAAGAATAGTAGATGGTTAATTCGTAAAATTATCTCATTAATGTACCCACAACATATTAAATGTGATAATTTTGAGAACCCATTTTAATTATGAAGAAAAAAAATACTAAATTGTTCAATCAATCTATTTATACTATTTGGGCAAAAAAAATCCTTAAAATATTTATCTGTTTTAATTTAATAGCCTTATTATAGAATAAAATACCGCACTTCGTAGTACTTAACAAAATAGATTTAATCTAGAATAATTCAAAAAAGGCAAAAGCGTAAAAATAAAATACACGCATTAATTTTCCTCTGAATGCACGAAGTACGGATTCGTAAAATTTAGCGATGACTAGATGCGATATTTTTTGGAAACTGGGAAATACTTCTGCAGCCTAATTGGTCGTGAGGGGTGAGAATATGCTTGCGCAAGCAAGACCAGATTCGATAATGTGGGCGAATCCTTTCAGCAAGTTGGAAGTTACGATCCAGTTTAGCCGCTACATTTGAAAAGCGACAGATGGCAGCACTAAAAAAGGGTGAATGACACTGGGGACCCTAAAATGAGCGACATTCCACATAATGCGCATGCGTGTGGACAGAGGGTCACATGACATTTTCAGGCAACCTCTGGCATCTTGGCAGCATAGATTGGCTTGGCATAATTTATTTTTCTACAATACAAGTAACCCTTTGAACGCATTAAGTTGGCGATATCCCATTCTCATTCATTTCCCTGATTTCCTTAGTAGGTAGCGTTGTTTTTTAGCGTTCCTTGTTGTCTCGTTCCTCTGTTTTTGCTTTGAAAATGTAGCAATTCTAAAAAAGTAAGTTTTAAAATATTTATTATTTATGATAGTAGTTTATAATTCTACTTATAAGGTTTTCTGTTGGAAAAATGCATTTCCTAAACTTATACATCGGTTGAAATGATAGGTGCATAAGGGAAAAAAAATGGCTAATCGCGGTTCATTATTGTATACTTTTAATGAGTGACTAGTTTTGTTTGACCTTTATTGCATTTCTTACTAAGATTGCTGGTTCTCAGTTTAATACATACGTAAATATTTGACCCTGTAGAAATTCATGTATCTGTCAAATATGAAAATTCAGCATTTTATAAATGCTATATTTTTTTTACAAAAAAAAAAAAAAAAAATCAAACGTGATTATTTAGTAGTGTGCACCTTTTTAAAGTAATTTTTTACATATTTTATAAATGCTGCATTTTTTGTGTACCTTTTTAAAGCAATTTTTAAATTAAAAAAATAATTTGGATGATTAATATTATAGTATCTGAGCGTCACTTTAAAAATAAGCATGGATTATAGTTCTAATAAACTATTTTATGAAATATTGTGTTCTTTCAAACTTTTATATTGTTTTCTTTTTCCTTTTTAGTGACAATTCCTGCCTACCACCATTGCAAGCATCAGCACCAGCAACTCGCAGCATATTAATTGAATGAGTATTGTCTTTGCTATATGGTCTGATAGTATTTCATGTCGTATCATTGATAATACTTGCTCAATTATACACCTAATTCTATTCTCAATACATCCTGATTCAATGTAGCCTGTGAAAATGGAGGGTTTGGAATAAATAGTGAAGAATGGAATCAACATTCTACTTCAGCATAAAAGGTATAATTTTGTTTAATGTTATTGTTGATTAAATAATCTGTTATTTAAAGTTTCTCTTTTAAAATTAAAAAAATCTGTGAAATTTACGTGAAAAAACCCAGCATTTCATAGAATACTTTGAGTTGCTATTTTGTTTTGTCTTGTTTCTAAACAATATTTACAATTAATTAAAAATACCTAAGGAGTGTTGTTCACTTTTCAAAGAATTTAAGCCAAAAATACATAATTCTTCATTTTCAGAGATTTCTTTGTTGTAATATAACATGTTAGAATGATGCTTATCATTTTGTTAAATGTTTTGGTGTAAAACCATTAATTAATATATGAATAAAATGCCTTGCCTTTAGCTGATTATATCGTGTTGTTCTGCTAATGACCTTTAAAAACAAAGATAAATATAGATATAATAGAGTAGATGTACCAGTAATGGGCAACCCTTCAAAGTTTTTGGTTTATTAAAAAAAAATAACCAATAAAAATTTAGCTTTTTATTTATTTTTTTCGCAACTTCCCCTTGCATGTTTTATAATCTATGTAACTGTTGACACTATTAACCAAACCAATCAGCTGGCAGAAAATGTTTCACAGTTCCACTGTTTTGCAGTGAAAATCTTAATGGACATGCTAAGAGCTGGCTGCAATTATTTATATCTTTTTTATTTTCTTGCAAAAATTATATGCTTTTACTTTGATAGTGATAGAAAACTTCGAATTTTATATACTAACAGTCATTTGCAATATTTTATTTATTTGTAAAGTTTTAGGACCTGTGTCTATTGCTGAAATGCTTGATTAGTTGATTTCTAGTAATGGACATCCCCATGTGGATATTTCTAAAAGTGCAATTTCTGTAATAGTGCTTAAAATCTTTAAATTTAATTGAACAGCTACTCTAATTTGGATTTTTAAATTATACTTACCAGAATGTATTATATATATATATATATATAGCTGCTTTTAATTAATTTCATGTAATTAATAAAATTTTTAATGTTGCAATGAAATTAAGGTTTTTTTTATTAAAAAAAAAACATAACTTGCATATTTAATAATCTGGCAATCAATCAAACCAGTCAGGAAACAATGTTTGAGAGCATAGGAACAGGAGAAGCTCATGGTGATCAAGCCCTCTCCATTTGAATAAAGACAATTTTTTAAGTCGCACAAGTTTTAAAATTTTATCACTTTCTATCTTAAATGTTTCATTATTCAAATCTGCACATTAAAAAAGTGTAATATTAATTAAATTTATATTAGTAGTAATGAAATTAGTAAATCGGCAGATCAGGTGCCTCAAATGTCAATTGTACAGCTTTATTTTGAAACCATTTTATTTAGTATTTAAAACATTCAATGCAGGGTTGTTAAATGCCCGGTTTTTTTTCAGAAAAAAACCCAACCCTTTGGGTTTTATCTGGGTTTTATCAGGGTTTTTTTATGTGAAAAGAGGTGGTTCAGAATGTTTTTAAAAAAATGTACTTACTACTAAATACAATTTAAAGTAACTAATTGATCACAAAAATATATAAATCAATGACAATAATCAAAATTATGCTTTGTTTTTAGATAAATTGATTATTAGCAATAGTTTTAACAATGAAATTATCATTAAAGTACTATACTAATACCAGTGCTGAATCAGAACTTTTAAACTAATATTTTGTTAAGGATAAAGTATCTTTATTCATTTTAATTGAAGTGATTGCCTATATGCAATAAATATTTTCTCTAGAAAAAATTCATTCTGAAACATATTGATTAATGATGGATTGCAAGATTTTTTTTTTTCTTTTTGAGTTGTTTGCATTCCAAAATGTGTTGCTATATTCTTTCTTAGGCACAGTAAGTAACATTTCCTCAGCCCAAGGTAAATAGGAAATTTTGGTTTTCCTTTAGTTTATGTTGTTATTGAATTAAGTTGGGTGGTAGTTTATACTTAATTAATCAAAATTTTTTGCAATTGAAACTGGATATAACAAAATTTGCAGAACTGGAAAAAAAAATATTTGCTGTAAAGTAAGTATTTTTTATTATAATTAATTAATAGAATAAATCAAATAATTCTACATGTCTACATCATTAAATTAGGATTCTCACATTTTTGTGGTATTTTGTTAAGAGTTTCAATTGTAGGATTATATATCAAAGTATCTATTTTAATGGGAAAAAAATTAGTGTTTGTGATAGTTACACATACTTATAGAAAATTAAGTTACAATTATTTGTTTTAAAAATTGTCATTAGGAGAATTAAGACATTTTTTTCCCTTGGTGTGGGGTGGGGGGTGATAAACTTTACGACTGATGTACTGACATTTAAAAATATATTACCAATGTAATTTAAAGTTGAAATTTTCAAAAAACCCACCTGGGTTTTTTGGGTTGGGTTAAATCATAACAATCCTTATTCAACGTGCAATATCATTTATTTCATATTTGTAATACTAATAACTAATTACTACGAGTAATATATCAAGTAGTTTAAAAAGTTAAGACTGTAACAAATAATGTGAATTATAATTTCAATGCATTAGTACTCTAAAACTTTTTTTTTTTACTAACACTTCTAAACATTATATTGTCTCAATAAATGTGATACTTTGAAATTTAATATTTTACCTAAAATAATTAAAATATTGATAGTGACAATAATTTAAGCCATGAATTATTCTCATTCTCATATATTTTATTAGTTATACTATGAATATCCTAATTGTTAAATTTATTTGAAAATGACTTTTTGTTACATTAGTATGCTTTCTTGAAATTCTGGTTCTAAATACAATCATAAAAACAATTACCTATTACTTTTTGTAGGGTGTCAATTACTGGAATTTTGGGTGTTTTGATTTATTTCTGTTACAATTAATTTTGATTCACATTGGAAAATGTAACTATGAGAATGGTTAAATATTGTTGATGTTGATAGATTAATATAATATAAAAAAAGAAAAACAGGAATATAATAATTATAACTATTAATTAAAGTATAATTTTTAAAGTAATTCTTTAAGGGTGCCCATTACTGGCACATCTATCGTATATACCCAAAAAAATTAACAAAATGAGATGTACAATTTTAATTAGATATTCTTAATGAGCATAAAGGAAAATTTATGCATATTTCAATAATTCTAGGGATTTTTTTTTTCAGTGCATAAAAAAAAAACTTGCAAAATAAAACACTTTTTCACATGTGATGACCTTCACTTGTATTTTTATATTGTTCTGTTGTTTTCAAGCTTTTTCTTTTTTATGATTTTTTTTATTATTTAAGGCAGGAATAACCATTATATGACATATTGAAAATATTGAGGAAAAAAACTTAATTTAGATTAATTTAAAAAATGATTGCTAAAAACTACCGGTTTTCATGTTTTTATATGCAATAGTTTTTTATTATGTACCACCGAGATAGTCAAAAGATCACAATAAATTAGACTATGACAGCAAGAGTTATATATTTTTTTATCAGAGATTTAATCAAAGTTAGCTCTTGGAATAGGTGATAAAATAAGCACTAATAGGATTTTGATCAAGCCCAGTAGTAGAAACAGTGCAGCATGGCAGTGGATGCTGTAGATTATTTTGTAGCTAGCAGAATAATCTTAACTTAAAAAGAATTCTGGGCTTAAAAAAAAAAGACAAAGTAAATTTTATGTTCTTGCCTTTCCTTTGAAAGTACAAGATTCTTATTTCACGGGTTACTTTGATTTCTTATGATAGTAAGCTTGGTTCAGCATAGTTGATAGATACATTTTGGTTTGCTGCAGATTGTCACAGAAAATTTGAAACTGGAAATGTCCAAAAAAAAAAAAAAAGGCTGAACCAGGGTTTGGTGATATTTGTTTTCAAAATATCATGATTTTTTTATATTATTAGGTATCTGTCCGGATTTTTCTCACAGGGTCTTGTTTTTGTGAAATTGTGAACAGTTTTTTTATATTTATGAAAATTAGCCATAATTTTGTGAATTTGAAAATATAGCTATATTCAGGTTCCGGTGTATATCCTTAATGTATAAAAAAGGCTAAGTAATTTGATGACTTTAATTGTTTTGAGACATGTCAGATTTAACTTTAATGATTAAATTTGTGAAAAGTTCAGTTTGAAGGTGTAAAAGTTTTCTGAAAGGTCTGTTTTTAAGGTGAAGAATTTTGTGAAGGGTCCTGTTTTAAGATGAGAATTTTTGTTGAAGGGTCGTTATAAGGACTCAAAAATTTTCTAAACAGATCCCTGATTGATATTTTCATACATTAGATATTTATTTACAAAATATTGTGCATGATTTTTTTAGTCAAAACAAGTGTAAATGAATTTTTAAAGCTGTTATTGACTGTGTCATTCTACAGATAAAGAACTTTTGCTCTGGCAGTGACTTTTTTAGTGGAAAAAAATGTATACTACAGTAGAAGATCTTTATATTATAACCAAACTTAAACACATGAGGTTGTGCATTATATAGAATTTTGCGTTATACAGATCACATTTCACACATCACTAAGCATACCTTGTGAACATGACCAAATATGTCTGTAACATATCAAAATATAGTACAGTATCTTTATATTGCAGTCCTTGGGCCCAAGAGTTGTGCATATTATAATTTTAGATAATATAGATCATTTCATACATTGTTAAATTTACTTTATAAACATGTTCTAAATATGCCTGGACCAAATCATTCATTATAATACTAAAATTTTAATTGTAATAATATCAACTTTTTCATTAAAAAGTTCTGAATTAAGATAACAATGAATAAATGTATCAAATTTAATCCTCTGGAAATTAGCAATTTTTGTACAATGTGGAATGAATGTGCTTCCTAACTGCAAAATTCATTGTTTATATCTGAGAAGCTGTGCGTTATAAAGATCTTCTACTGTATATACTATTCTCCAAGGTTTATGTTTGAGGTTAAATTTTTAAATGTAGAAATTTATAGCTTCATTAGGAATAATATTTTCTGGTTCAGTTTAATTTAAACTAAACAACAGGTTAAGGAATGAAAAAGCAAAAACAGACAAACTTACATTTATATTCAAATTTTCAACAAAAACAAATTATTTCGTATTTAAAATTTTGTTGTATAAAACATAAAATTTTCTCAAAACTTGATGCTAAATCCTATAGGTGTTTTTTTTTTTTTTTGGGGGGGGGTGTAAAATGCAAATTGTGTCTGTTTTCAATTAATTGATCTTCAATTTTGTTACATAAATGAAAAAAAAAAATACATTTCGAATATTGTTTTATTAAGTTTTCATGCTAAGTGCAATATGTTTCAGTTTCTAATTTATATTGAGTCTGGAAATGTTTATAATAATCAATAAATAGACTATTTTGAAAATATCAGATAGTTATAAGAAGTATCAGATATTTTTGTTAGTTCAAAGATGTAATATTTAACCCTGATCTGAACAGGATTTCATAAATCTTGTATTTTATTATGTACAGGCATGTAGATTCATTTATTGATGGATGGAAGAGCTAACTTTGATTTAATCTTTTTATTTAAAAAAGAGTAACTTTTCATAGTTAAATTAATTGTGACCTTTTTACTTTCTTTTACTTGTTTTCTAATAAAGAATACTATTGCATATAAAAATACGAAAATTGGTAGTTTTATAGACAAATGTATGATAAACATGCTTAGGCAGATTTTAAATCGAAAAGTTATTTTAAGAACTTTTTGATGTTAAAGTCAGACATAGTGGTTTTTTTTTTTAATTTCAATATTTTATTCGAATTTTCAATATTAATAGATATTTATTTCATATTTTGAAAAAGTAGTTTTTTCACCTATTGTTGCCAGAATTTAAAAAGTGCAAATAATTTGAAATATCTTTCAGTTGAAAAATATAATTACATGTGAATATTAAAACAGAAAGCAAACTTTAAAATAATCAAGCTATTTACATGCACAAAGCATTAAATGGTGAAAATTATTTAAAATGTCATATTTAAAACTATTTTCATATAGTGTTTCTAAATACAGTATTTTTAATTGAAATATATATTTACATGTGAGTTTTGAAAAAGAAAAGAAACCATAAAATTATTAAATCGTTACATGCAAAATTCATTTAATTGTGAAAATTGCATCATTTTAAAACCTTTCTTATGGAAATTATTCATGTGACGTCACAGGGGAATCACGTGGAGTGCAAAAAGGCGTCTAGTTCCTTTGTTTACATATTTCATCACTTGATGGAGTATAAATACATATAATATTGTATGTACATACAATACTTTAGATATTTTTTAAGTAGGAGAAAGAAATTAACTTGGAAATAGTAACATACAAAATGTAAGAAAAGAATACAGCTTAATGCTTTGGTTATTTCACAAGTAAAGAAATAAATGAAGGGTTAAAATCACATGAATTTCGAAGCACTTCAAGGCATTGTAGTTACTCTTCACTCCATAAAACATATGCAAAAACAAGCAATAAGAATGTAGTTCACTATCTGAAGATGACAGTAAGTAAAATATAAAAAGTAACAAATATTTTTGATACAACTCTGATATAGGAAAAACTATAGGTGATATTACATTTAGATTTTTTTTTTTCACATGGTGTTTCCATTAGTGGTTTTTTAAATAACATTGTATATGTTCCCTACTGTCAGAAAGGAATGATCTCTATATTTAAATAATAAATTGCTTATGTTAATGATTTATAAAAAATTTCCAGAAAAATGATGTTTTATGTCATAATCAAATATAATAAAAATGCTCATAAAAATGGAATAAAAATGCTGTTAAAAAATAACTTTTAATTTTTATGAAATAATTTGACTATAAAGGACCCTTCACAAAATTCTTCATCTCAAAACAGGACCCTACACCATTTTTTTTATTTCAGAACAGTACCCTTCAGAAAAATTTTCACTTTTAAACTGAACTCTTCATAAAATTCTTTGCATTAAAAGTAGATCTTGCATAAAACTTTTCTATTTCCAAATTGAACCATTTAAAAGTAAAATTTGAGGTGTCATGTTTCCATATATAAAGAAAATATATGTATTTTACATACGCATGTCTTTAAAATGTATAAACAAGAACCGGGATATAATGATCATTTCAAATTCACAAAATTATGACTAGACTTTTCAGGAAAAAAAAAGATTGTCTGAAAAATTTGGACAGATCTCAGTGTTATCTAACTATATATAATTTAAATTGACTTCACAAGGTCAGTGTCCTGGTCCTTAAGTCAGTAACTTTCGTAATACAGCATTTGAATGACTGATTGCTCTATTTTCCATGACAACAAAAGGATGAATTGGGGAGGATAGATCATAGATGTCCTTGAGATGCCAATTGAAATTGTATGGAGTATAGATGAGTCAAGGGTACCCGCAAGGCAGGGCAATTGCTCCTCCCTGGACTCCAGTCAGATTTCAATTCATTCAGTATTTCAAACTTTATTGTGATGACAAGATTTGTATTAGATAAAAGAAAGTAATCACAATAGGTTAACCCTTAAGATTAATATACTTCCTAACAATTATTTCATATTTTAAATTAAAATTAAGGGAATTGATTGAAAACTTCTTTTTATGTTTATTTTGGGAAAACAGGTGGGGGGGGGGGCAGAGAATAATGTTCAAGGACATAAGAAAAAGATGGGCTCATTGAGCTGAAGCCCTCATAGTTGTTCATCTATTAATAAAATTTATGTGTACTTTTATAGTGTTAATAAATATTTTTTACTCCATAAACATTGTTTCCTTTATTTTTTTGTTGGAAGTTGGAAACCTATTTGCAAATAGAAGGTAGGTGCTATTAATTTATATAATGTAATTAAAAAAGAAGACAAATGAAACATTTATATAATGAAACAGATGAAGTACATTTGATTAAGGATCTAGAATTTCTTTCTCTTTTCAAATATTTGATATTAAAATATCAGTTACTACAGCAATTTAAATTAATATAAATATTAAAAAATATTTAAAATATGAAAAAAAATGTGAATTTCTAGAAATTTATAACTTGACATTTTTCTAAACAAAGTTTATTTTTAAAACTAATTTAAGAAAAGAAAATCCATATACATATTCTTAATACAGCCTTTGTTTACATTACCAGTACATATTTTAAGATTATGTCAGTTGTCACCCATAACTGGTGCCGCACTTTAGGGTAAAATTGACTTCTAATTTCTATATGGAGAAACAGTGAAAGTGTTAAGCATTTAGTATTATGGAGATAGTGCTTAAAAAGGAGTTCAGGGTTTCCCTGATCTGATGAAAAAAAAAAACCAAATTCTTTGAATTCTTCATTTTAAATAAAAGCAGTAGAAGTTCATTTTTGGATTTTTAATGTGTTATTTGTTATTCTTCTGATTATGATGATATGATAAAAATTGCCTTGCACACGGGGTTCTGATGAAAAACTCTTAGTTAATTTATTTCATGTTTATATTCAACATTATAAATAAAATTGCAACCTTTGCATTGGCTGCAGGCACTCTGTTCCAAAATCTTGCCCCTCCCTGGATTTTGTTTTGAGGGTGTTTATGGGCAGGGTGGTTTCAAATAAACATAATACAATAGGGAAAACGAACCTAATGTTTGGTATCCCTATGCTACAGGGGTCCACAACAGACACAGGCTGTACTCATCTAGAGAGTCAAACTTCCAAAAGACTTTTACGTTAACTCCTAATCACTCTTTGGTTAAAAGATCAACTTCTAAGCTCCTGGCATATTCTGAGGTATGGTTTTACCTCCTTGAAATAATATTATTTACTAACAGTCTAACTCGAAAGATGCACCCATGGATGCAAGACCTTCAGTCACAGGACTGATTTCAGTCTTGGAGATTTTTTTGTGTGACTGATTGTACATTTTACTTTATTTACTTGAATTATAGAAATTTTACTCTCAGGAATTTTTAATCGCTTTCTTTTATTGCAAGAGATCAATTTTTAGCCATAATGCAAAACATAGAAATCCTCTAAACCATTTTCATTTGGTTATTCCTAAAAGTTTTCAGTCTTGGCATAGATGGATTTCTTGCACCCATGGATGCACCATAATGACAAATGATGTCACACAAAGTAGGTTATAACAAATATTCTGTGGTATAACTCAATTCTCTTAAATTAGATGGAAAAATGGAGTAAAGATCTTTCGTATTCCCACTAGAACCACCAACATAACGGCGTACCAAAAGAAAGCAGAACAAAGAAGTGACACGACCCCATGATGGCTGTAGAGGTATGCAGTGGTTGGACAATAGGTCTGCACGAGCTTAGCCTGCAGACTCGGGTTGGGCCAGGCTTCTTATTTCTTCTTCTCTCTCCCAAACCCCTCTGAGCCTATTTTGGGTTGGCGTTTTATTTATTTTTATAAAAATGAAACTGTGAGGTCTAATTTAATGCCTCCCCGCCTCTCCCCAGCGTACAAATATTGAAATTTCAAAAACGCTAGAAATTAGCTCTAATTTTCTCTGGTTTCGGTATCACGCTGCTTTAACCCTTTCAGTGGCAAAGTACTCCTGTTGCTAAAATGTTGAAATCATTCATTTTCACCATAATTTAGAAACAAATTTATTAGGAAATAAGTAAAAACCTTTCTTCACTCTCATTAAAAAAACAAAATTTTATTTCAAAAGCCTTGTGTCAGTGTGACATTTAGGAATTAAAATTAAGTGGGATATATATGTCCCACTGCCCTTCAAGGGGTTAATTGAAATGCAAGGGGAAGAAGTGTAGCCTGCAGAGATGCGGCTGTTGCTATTTGTGGGTAATGTCCAATGAAACAAGGGTGCCTCTATATGAGTGTGCAACATATCCTATATATATAAAATCCTAATGAAACGATTTTATGAAATGACTAGCAAGTGATTTGAATATACGAAACGAATTTATGAATGAAACTTCATGGTTTGTAAAACAATTTTGTTACATAGAGAGATAGACAGAGAGAGTGAGGAGAGATAGACATATACAAGGAGATAGATACAGAGACAGAACTAGAAGGCGATAGAGAGACGGACACAGTTAGATGGGGATAGAGAGGTGCACGGATGTAAAAAAAAAATAGAGGAAGATAAGAGAGCTAAATATGGACAGAGAACTAGAGGGAGTTAGATAGATAGCTCCAAACAGTGACGTAGTCAGGGTGGGGGTCCAGAATCCAGATGCTCTGAATACCACTAATTTTGTAAAGTTTTCTTTGACTTTTCTAATCAGAATACTTTCTGCGATAATCAATGCAAAGAAAACTTTGCATTATTACTTGTATCCAGAGCATTTGGACACCATCCCTGGCTACAGATAGAAAGAAACAGGAAGATACATTGATAGAAGGAGATATAAAGAGATAGAGGGCAATAGCGATAGAAGGAGATATAGTGATAGATAGATATAGAGAGAGGACTAGAGGAAAACAGAGATATAGACGGTGATAGGTAGATAAAGTGATATAGGTAGAGGGCAATATAGTGATAAATAGATATAGAGAGAGAACTAGAGGAATATAGGCGGTGATATGTAGATAAAGGGATATTGGTAGAGGGGAATATAGTGATAGATGGAGAGAGAACAAGGGGGCGTTCGAGAGATAGAAGGAGATAGTGATAGAGAGATATGGAGATTCAAAGCTAGATACGGAGAAAGAACTAGAGGGAGATATAAATGGATGTAGAAGGAGATATAGCGGTAGACTGTGACAGGGATATAGAGATATATACAGATAGAGAAATATATGGAGATAGAAAGTGATAGAGAGAGAACTAGAGGAAAATAGAGATATAGACGGTGATAGATGGAGAGAGAACTAGGGAGTTACAGAGATAAAGTGATAGAGAAATAGAGAGTGTGAGATATAAAGAAAAAGAGAGATAGAGTAATAGGTGGAGAGTGAACTAGAGGGAAATATATAGTGAGAGGAGCTGGATATAGAGATAGACAGTGATAGAGATATAGAAAGATAGAGTGATAGAGATAGATAGGCGGAGATAAGGAAATGGAAATAGAAAGATAGAGAAATATGAATATAGATGGAAAGATGATACTTAGAAAGAGAGTCAGACAAAAAATTCCGGAGATTGGCGCAGGGGGCAGAGTCTCCTAGTCCTAATGCGATATAAAATTTAATCGATTGAGATGACTTTGGGAAAAACGAATCCCAAGCATCTTAGAGAGCCTGCCATTATCGCCAAACTAATTGTTGTTAATTAGTCTGACTCATCTAATCTAACTCGTCCAGACGAGAGTTGACGAGTTCTGGGATATAAGTTTGCAATAGTTTAAACAAAAACTTCTGTCTTAACACGTGTCTTGTGCGTATGTCCCCAGTCTCATATAGATGCACCCTAGTGAGATAATTCAATAAACATTAGCTCGGTGAAAACGGCAGGCTCGTCCATAGACATTTTATGTTTAGGCTGAGCATGGCAACACTTTAGTCTATATCAGCTGTAATAAAACATCAGTTGTGCGTTACAATTAACTCTCGTATTTACCCTCGACCTTAAATACTGGATAAGCGCGAAAGCTCAAATGGTATTCACGATTAATCTGATTGGACTTCAGCTGCGATCATGTCAAATCAGTTTAATGGTGAATATCATTTGAATGTTCGACCGAGGTTTTCGCGCTAACCGGCAGTTGAGGTAGATGGTGAATATGAGCGTAACTGGATTAGATCAACAATCTAATTTCACTAATGAAAAACAAAACTGATAAAACATCTCCACTAGGGTTCCTCACAGAGTGGTGACATTCGAGAATTAAAATTTGATTGGTGTAGACAATTTTGGACAAAAACATAGTCGTCAGGTAACGTTTGTTGATATCTCACTCATTTAATCGAACTCCTTCAGAGATTATCTCTACGTAGCGTTGCAAAACATGAAAAAAACGGGTTTAATTCCGGGAATAAATCGTGTGTTTTGGGATATAAATAAAAAAATTCCCGGGAGTTTTCAGAAAGTTTCAGTTATAGAATAATCGGTACTTTTCGGTTAGCCGGGCGCCAGTGAAATTTATATATCTATGTATACATATATCTATACATACACACATTTATATATGCATGTATGTATATATACATATATATATACATACATATATGTGTGTATGTATACATATATATGTATATATAGATATATACATTTCACTGGCGCCCGGCTAACCGAAAAGTACCGAATAATCTAATTTACAGCTGTTATGCAACTGTAATAGATCTGTATTCACAATTTTTTGCATATTAATGATTGACTAATAAAAATATTTGCGATAACTAATGTAAGCAAAACATAAATACAGAAATATTGCACAGTTCACATGAAAACTAACAAAATGTACGCTTCAGCAGCAAAAATGTTAAGAAAAATTAAAATATTCAATTATTTATAAGTAAAAAATGAGAGAGAGGCAGATCTCGCCTGACATGAATATAAGCTCCTGTTTGACATTTGACGGCGATTGCTTTGAGACCTATAAGCTACAGGGCTGTTTGTCTCATCATTCCTGTTATCAAAATCAAGCCAATGTAAACAAAAATAAAATAAACCAAATTAAAATAACTCAATGCGAAAATACAATGCAACTCGCAAACAAATCAATATAGAGGAATATTTGAAGGAGTGTTGCTTTGAGACCTATAGCTACCAAATATGCGGGTTATTTTCAACTTTATCTCCAAGTTATGGATTGTTGGCTGCCATAATTTGGACAAAATATTCAGTCTGAGAATGTAGTCAGAACGCGACTCTCTTATAGAGGCATCCGATCTTCATCAATCGCACATTTCGACTAACTGTAGTTAGGGTGCCTCTATAACATAATGGTGGCATAAGGAAAATAAAACTTGATTAGCCAAAACGATTGTGGACAAAAACGAATCGTCAATATCTTAATGCGTTTGCCATTATCGCCAAACTAATGTTTGTTGGCATGTCGAACTCGTTCCGGTGAGTTTCGCCACGCTCTGGAATATTGTTTACCACACTTTGGACAAAATATTTGAAACAGCCATTTTGCTGTTAGAGATAGTGAACCAGTCTAGTCAGTCGTAAAAGAGAGCACAAGATGTAAAATTCAAAGTCAAATTTATTAAAAATTTAATTTGGCTAGGATTTTGAGAAAGACACCACTAAATTTTCATTATACCAAGATAAATTAGCTTCCCCAAAACTTCAATCAACGAAATACAACTTCAAATGTCAATTATAATGAACTCAAAAACGTAACTTTTACAGCTTTGAAGACGTAGCAAACCAAGATGCTTTCAGCCAGACTTAATCTCCAATATGCAAGCTAGCCGAACACTGATTTCAAGATGTCCGCCTAGGGTACGACTAAAAATGGCACCCCGAAATTAACTTTATTGAATTAGCAGGAAATATGACAATAAACTCTTACCCACTGTTATAGAGAAGTTGCAATCAGCTGATCAACCATTGTACTTCACTTGGAGGTCAGGGTACTTCCACCAATCAGAACTGCCTATTTGTAGTGTGTGACCTCCAACATGACGTCAATTGCAACTGCCCTATTCTCCTTTCCAGCTTCGAATTAGATGAGCACGATTACCGGATCTCACAATAACTCACAAAGAGTAGAAACTCCACCCAAGTTCCAATTTCCCAACGCATTCCGAAGCTTAAATATTATTTAAAACATCGATTGACCAGATGTGAAAATTTGCATAAATATCGATGAAAAGCAGAAACTCATAAGTTCCGGGGTTTTCACATTCATTCGTCGAAAGTTAAAGAAAAGTAGCCCTGATCAACTTTACCGCACATGGACAATTAGTGGACAAAAACTACGTTCTCATTCAAAATTTCGCCTACTCTTATGTCGATACATCATACATTTTTAGCCTGAGATATAGTGTGGAAATCAGCCAACCAAAATGTGCTAAAAAAACTTATCCCATAAAAGTTGAACGATGCTGAATGATAGATGTCTATCGCAGCGACATCTATTAGTTCAAACATAAACATTATATAAGGATTCAATGGGCTTTATTGGGAATCTGGGTTCGAGATTGTAAGAATACCACCAGCACGTGATTTCTTACAATATCGACCAATGTATGCATGCGATACATAGACAAACAAATATAAACACAGCAGGGAGGTCACATGATGGTGGTTTATGACGTCATGCCAATAAAGCCCATATAAAAGGCATTTCGGCCATTGAACAAGCAGATGTCGCTGCGATCGACATTTGTCCTTCAGCATATTCACTCAATATTTATGGGATTCATTTTTTTAGTACTTTTTAAAGCATTATTGGAATAGCCTATTGCCACACTATATATTCTAGACGCTGTACCTGAGCATCCGCCGAGTCCGTGTGTGTATGTCGCCATTGTTTTATAGTGACATCCTAGCTGTAGTTGGGAAACAACGTTCATAATTGACAACAAGTACCAGGCCCACAAAGCATCGTCTAATTCTAAAAGGTCTATCTTAATTAGGATGTCTTTATATGAGAGCAACGATTAACACACAGTGCAGATGCCCATACTATGCTTAGACAGAGGTTCTTGTCCAAACTTACATTCCATGGATTCCAGAACTTGCTGGTACCGTGACTAACAAAACAAAATACATGGCCGGCTTATGACTTTTGAAACGTCATGAACCGGCAGTGTATTTTATTGGTCGTGCCGGTACACGGCTGATCGAATTAAGACAAGTCAACGAATAAGAGCTTGGAGGCAGGTCGTACGTCGCCAGGAGAAAGATTGTATGCGACACGGAAGGAGATATTCGTATTAAACCGAGACCAACGAAATACCGTCTGATTCATGACGTTTAAAACGCGGATGTCAAGGCGTAAATTCAAATGCGGACTGTGCCATATTCTGACCATAGCCTGGGATTTCATTTAATCTAAATTTTTAGATCCCAGTTGGTGCCATTTGTCTTTCAGCCGTGTGTGGATCAGTTATAAAGCAGCAAAGGGCCTTTTTCAAGGCTGACCAACCCGAGCTAACTCTTGAAAACCTCCACTTGGGCTAGGCAATAGCCTGAAGTGTCTGAATCAAAATTAGTGAGCAATATGGCCCCCTAAGAGGTTCTTTGTGTATTGTGCTTCGGTTATTGGTCCTCTAGTGTACCAGTTGTTACAGCTTTGTAATTACTCTTGGTAACTTACTCACTTCACCTCTTCCAATTTTGTCAAATCCAGACTTAGACTTCTCTACGAAGTGTAGGGTAGAGGTCTGCACGGGCCGAAATTTACAGGCCCAGGCCCGGCCCAATCCGTACAAAAAACTTTAGCCGAACCGGTCCGGTATAAAAGCAAAATGTTTGGCTCGTACAATTTCTTTTGGCCCGGCCCGTCCGGTATAAAAGCTAAAATCTTGGCCCAAACCTGCTCCAGTATAAAAGCTAAAAGTTCGGCCCGAGCCCCGCCCTGAAAGAGTGAAGACCAGACCCGGTGCAAGTCTCGTGAATGAAAACAGGCCTGTGGTCGTGCAGACCTCTAGTGTAGGGCACCATAAAAAGATTCTTGGATGCTTCATGCCAGTAGCGCAATCTGGGTTTTAAGCGCGCAGGGCAACTAAAAAATTTGAAATCCCTTCTTAGAGGTTACTGTAGTTCCTTATATTATAATTTTTAAAAAATGACTAATTAGAGCTCTTAAAAGATTTAGCGTGCTGCGAAACTTTTGAGACCCTACAAAAATCCAACTTAAAGTAACACCGCTTTTCGAACTTTCCTCTTACAATTTTGATTTTGTAGCCGCAGAGTCCTGCGCGGATCGCGTTGTCCCGATCCAAACACGAAAACTCCATTGGAAGTAAAACCGAAACCCAACAAGAAAAATCTTTATTCACCTGTAACCGAGATGAAAGAAAATTACTTCATATTTTAATAGATTTATAAAATGTAGTCTACAATTATATATCAAACAAGCAGGCTAAGCCCACTGCACTGGTCCATTTTACAAATGAACCTTAAATCAAATGAAATGGTGAATTCGACCTTGTATTTTGAAGTATGCTTAATACATTCTCCCCATGCTTAATACAATGCGAACGCCATTGCACTATTATATTATCTGATGCGTTAGACAAAATTCGGGCTATTAAGAAGCAATTCCCTTTTATTTGATCATTTATAGTAGAGTTTGGAAGAGAAATGTGGCCTTTATGTCCAATAAAATGTTCTCTAGTCACCACACTACTAAAAAAAGAGAGCATTACAATCATTGAAGAGATTGATCATTGAACTTAAATAATGTTCGGGTTATCTTCATACGCGTACTTCTCCGAGGTTATAAGGAAAGGGCATGTTTACAAACAAACAGTTCCATCAATCAATCTACCACTGCATTTTTGTCGCAGCTATCATTGCAGGAATCGTCATGGCGACGTAGGCCAATCATATTATAGACATGTTTAACGTAGACCAATCAAATCCCTCCATCTCATGTATACGGTAGGAGTCGTAAAGAACGAACAGGTTTTTCTCCCAAACCAACAGTAATTTAATCAACAGTGACGTCATCTGTCCTTTCCTTATAGACACTGAGTGGCCAAAAAATTAGAGACACCTCTTATTTGAAAGTAAACCAGACCGACAGTGATGTACAATGACTTAACAACGCAGAATTGCTTATATAAAGAACTCTCTGCTTCGTAGGACCTAATAAGCACGGACGTTACTGTAAAAATGGGTAAGACGACAGATTTAATTTGACTTTGAACAAGGGGTGATCGTCGGTGCAAGAAGAAATGGTGAAACTACGACTTTTTTAAGATTTTCTCATCCAACAGTATATGGAATGTTTACTGAGTGACAGTTGAAAAAAAAAACTTCAAGCGATAAGCACCATTCCGGTCGAAAAAGGTTGGTGAACGAGAAAGGTGAAAGGCGAGCAGCACGCGTAGTTCGCAGCAAGAGAAGGGCAACAACACGTCAATTACAGCTGAAATCAGTGCAGGTGCATCACAAAGCACATCCCAACGCACAACAAGACGGACTTTGCAAAGGATGGGCTTTAGCAGCAGGAGACCATCAAGAGTGCCTTTGGTATCACATAAAAATAGGAAAAGACGCCTGTTATGGGCAAAGAAACAACGAAATTGGTCACTTGAGTACTGGAAAGCCTTGAGTAGCCTGGTCCGATGAATCTCGTTTCCTGCTCCATCATGCAGATGGCAGAATCAGAATGTGGCGCAAACAGCACAAATGCATGGACGCCTCCTGCCAAATGACAATTCTTCATTTTGGTGGCGATGGAATTATGGTGTGGTGAATGTTTTGCTGGAGTACACTGGATCTGTCGATATATGTGGACACAACTCTGAACAGCACAGCTTGCCTCAACGTCATTGCCGATCACGTGCACTCGTTTCTGGCCATAATGTTCCCTTATGGAGATGGTCACTTTCAGCAGGACAATGCACCTTATCACCGCGCTCGATCGGTCTTAAATTGGTTGGAGGAACATCAGAGTTTAGTCTGCTTCCATGGCCAGCTTTGTCCCCTGAGCCCTGACTTCAATCCTATTCAGCATTTGTGGGACAAAGTCGAACGCCTCTATCCAATCTGACCAAACTTACAGCTGCCATTATGTCAGCATGGGTCAACATTCCTCTGCAACTGTATGAGCAACGTGTTGAGTGCATGCCAAGAATAATATCGGCTGTGATCAGAGCTAAAGGTGGACCAAATCATCATTCGATCAAACTCATTTGATTACATCAGATTCATTTTTATGTTTTTTCATTTTCGATGGAGGTTACTTGCGGCGGCAAAGCGTTCCAGGTTGGCGCTCCTTAAGCACTGCATTAACGTGACTAACTTGGCGATAATGACAAACTGGCCTAGATGCTTGGCAATTCGTCCTAAATCGTCATAGCCAATCAAATTTTATTTCACGTATGTCTTTATTCTCTTACAGAGGCACTCTAGTCCAATTCTTCATAGCCAGTATCGTTAAATTCTGGAATGTTAGTTTGCCATAGCTTGTACAAAAACTTCAGTCTGAGCATTCGCGCTGTGTGTATGAGACCACTTTCTTATACAGGCACTTTACATCTGATAGATAATATTTCAGATGTTTGATTGGTCAACAGGATCTTGAATATCTTACTTTTCAGTATAGCGCTTAGAGGATTAGAGTGCTCGAGAAGACAATGGCAACATACGGAATATAAAATTTGATTGGTTGCGACGGTTTTGGACAAAAGTGAATCGCAATCATTTTGGCAATTATAGAGCTCAGTGGTCTGTTCATGACGTTTAAAAGTTACAAGGAGTGAATCATCTTTACACGACGATTGGTACAAAGCGGCGCGCCCATCGTTTTGTGCCATCATCCCTGTATGTCTTTGGTCGCGGCCAGCCACCCGAGGCTAACGAAAAAGACAGGCTACCGTGGTGCATTCCACTTATCTTTTTTACAGACCGCTAGAGTGACGTGATGCTCTTTTCGTACACTTGCATTGGTGCATTCGAGCATCACGTGACTCCCGCGGTCTGTAAAAAAAGATACGCGTAAAGCACCGCGGTAGCCTTACTTTTTCGTTAGCCTCGCAGCCACTATTTGTGACGTCATGATAATGAATGAGCAAGCCCGGTATTTAGTGTTGCCCTGCTATTAGACGAGTGGGACAAGTTGAAAACTTAATATTGGCGTTTCGTCTTTGTCCAAAATCGTGTCAACCAATTCAATTTTATATCCTGTATGTCACCCCTTTCATACAGAGGTTATTTATTGCGCGCAACTTGGAGAACATGTGCGAGTGTAGTTTTGCAAAAGACAGTTATGGAAACCCTTTATTATTATCAGGGCTACACTAGATACTGGGCTTGTTCATTCATTATCATGACGTCACAAAAAGTGGCTGCGAGGCTAACGAAAAAGACAGGCTACCGCGGTGCATTTCACTTATCTTTTTTTACAGACCGGTAGAGTGACGTGATGCTCTTTTCGTACACCTTAATTGGTGCATTCGAGCATCACGTGACTCCGGCAGTCTGTAAAAAAAGACAAGCGTAAAGCACCGCGGTAGCCTTCATTTTTCGTTAGCATCGAGGTGGCTGGTTGCGACGAAAGACATACAGCGATTGGCACAAAACGATGGACGCGTCGCTTTGTACCAATCTCTGGTCGCGGCCAGCCACTATTTGTAACATTTTAAGAAAAAATGAGCCAGTCTGGTGACTAGTGTTGCCTTCTTATTATGCACATTCAATTTAATCTACGTAATATGTTGGTAGTAGAAAAAGGCAATGCTAATAACATGATTTTTTTTAAACAATTGTATGTCGTAAACTAAAAAATGCTAAATTGAAGTAACTCTTTTCTTTTCAAAATTACTTATTCGTAGCTCTTCCTCAATGCCTTCAGTCAATACGATCCCCAATACCCGATGCCGTATGATCGATGTTGGCCTTGACGCACCCTTTACGAAAAGTTAGCTATTGCTTCTGATCCAGAAGACTCGTCGCACGACTCCAGGAAGAGACGGGATCTCAGCCAAACTTCTGCAGGGTCTCCCTAGAGAGTACAGGAAAGTTACTGGCTCTCTACAACAATCTTCCCATCATAGTTCCTATTCGTAAACCAGGGAAACCAGCCCATTTCACATTATCTTATCGTCCGATTGAACTGACGGCTGTCTGCTCCAGTCTTCGAACGCCTTATACTTCATCGCCTTGTTTACTGGGCTGGCAATAATAACATATTTCATGCTTCTCACTATGGCTTTATGCCGTTTAATTATTGTACATCGCTTCTCAGTAAATTCTATGATGACATCTCTAGTGCTCGTAACTCCCGTCAAGCGGCCTTCAATATGCCTAGACATCCAGTTGGCATATGACTCAGTTTGGATCAACGGGCTGATTTACAAACTCGCTGTTCTCGGCGTACGGGGCAAGATTAGACGCTGGATCGCACATTTTCTGACTGACCGCTCCATCTGCGTCCGCTGGAAGTCAGTCTACTCCAATAGTCGGCAGTGCAAGAGAGGCGGGCCCCAGGGAAGCGTCCTCTCCCCGTTCTTATTCATGGTTTTCCTCCAACATATTTTTGAGATCCTAGAGTCCATATCCTGATCCTCTTATACACGCTGGGAGAAGACCCCTCAGCAAGCACCTTTGCAAAACCATAAAACAGCATAGACATGCTGCTATTACAGTGCACTGCTTACCACCTTTCCGTTTCACCGGACAAAAGCGTCGCCATCGATTTCTTTCGTCACCGATCTTTTGTTTCTACGGCCATGCTCTGGGGTACGACGCTCAAGTGGAGCCCTGTAGAAGACATTTTAGGAGTATTGTTCAGTAGATCCCTCTTTTTAAACCACCATTTCTCATCCATATGAGCTAAGACTTTTAAGAGGTTAAATTATCTGAAGGCGGTTGCCTCGTGTAGTCATAGTGTAAACAGCGTCCATATGTTGAGCTTGGCCAATTCTACTGTTTGCAACCGCCTAGAGTATGCCTGCCATCCCTTTTTGTCAATGTCAGTCCATCCTCTCTCATTACTCACTACAATGCCGCCCACCATGTTGCCACAGGTCTTCCAAAGTGTACGCTTATCCCACTCCTTCGCCGTGAGGCGAATGCCACTTCCATGGACAGCCGGATCCATTGTATGACTCAGTTTCCTTGTTTGCCAGCTGTCCCTTCCAAACAGTTCATTTTCGGCCCATTCTGCTACCGGGTTTCGAAACCTCTCTGCTGATCCCCTAGCTCTATAGGGGCCGTCCATAAATGATGTCACGTTTGGAGGGGGGGAGGGGGGTTCATGAAATTGTGACAAGAGGGTTGGAGGGGATAAGAAGAAGTGTGACATCACACATTTTGGTTAAAATAAAATCATTAAAATCAGCAGATCAAATTTTGAAGTTATTTTGAAATTACCAGAATTTGAGTGTATTTTTTAATCGGACTAAAACAACTTTCACGTGATTTGTTTTCACATATATTCCTTTCTTTAAAAAAATATAAATATTTTATTACTAATTGTATTACTTTATTGTATATTAATTATGTTTTTGTCGTAAACCGTAATCTTATTTTATACAAAATAAATACACGAATAATTTTTATTGGGACTTAAAACGGCCTATAGAGGCACTGATTGCAGCCTTCGGTACAGGAAAATTGACCCTTTAACTAATGTTAAAGTGCCATTGAAACCATTATTTATTGTAAACGCGTTTAAAAGTGTTAGATATTCAAATTCGGATAATTTTTACTTTGACATATAAACACAGAACACAAATAGCACATGAAATCTGAAATTGTGCATAAAAATAATCATTATGAACAAATTAAAAATGCATGTAACGCAATGGGATTGCAAGGGATTTTCCTGAAGGGAGAAGTTATATCTTTTTTCCACCAGATGGCGTATTCGAGCGCTTGAATTCCCAATTGTTATGCTCACAAATGTCATTAAAACTTATACTTAAAGTTGAAAAATAAAATTTGAAACATGATCTATAATGTAGTGCTTTGTTTCTGAACTCCAAGTATATGTCTATATAATATAGCGTGACATGTGACAAGGGGGGGGGTATGGTGAAGTGTGACTAAGGGGGGCAGGGGGATAAAAAATATTGAAAAAAAGTGTAACATCATTTATGGACAGCCCCATAGGGCATTTGCGAGGCTAACGAAAAAGAAAGGCTACCGCGGTACTTTACGCGTATCTTTTTTTACAGACCGCGGGAGTCACGTGATGCTCGAATGCACCAATGCAAGTGTACCAAAAGAGCATCACGTCACTCTAGCGGTCTGTAAAAAAGATAAGTGGAATGCACCACGGTAGCCTGTCTTTTTCGTTAGCCTCGAGTTTGGACCCTGTGACATCAGAATCATTATTTTATCCATGATATTATCCATGTATTTTTCGTTAGCCTCTGAGCAGTTGCAATTGACGTCAAGCGTACTCACCACTGATTCAAGGTTCTTGTGAATCCAAATGAGTTATCTACAAGGACATGACCCCACAGGTGGGCTCTTCGGCCACGGAGAACATCGCCACCTGCGTATCCTTCCCCTGCACCCCATCAGTTGATGAAGGTCGTTACAATAGCAGAGCCTATGTAAAGAGGAAGATTCCACAGAACACTTGGGGACCATACCAGAATTCTCTAGAAGCTTTGGGGCTGGAAACCCAAGAGTGTGCCATGCCGTAGGCCGTAAACAAGAGAATTAATACATGCTCTTGCAATACCGACGGCTTCGAACGCAGGTGCATTGGGTAAAATTGAGCTGTGCCACCAGGTGCCGGAGATCACCTGTCAGGCACGTCAACTGCCGTACCCAAGTTCTAAGAATCTGAGGGGTGATTATGAGTAAAAAAAAAATTCCGAAATTCAAAACAAATTTTCTGAAAGTATACAACAAGGGGGGAAGGGGGAATCCACTCCCGGCACTAATTATGTTTTTTTCGCACCCCTTTGACGATTTTGCGTTTTTTCGCGATCTTTTGACGAAATTTGTCGTTTTTCGCGATCCTTTGATGAAATTTGCCGTTTTTTCGCAATCCTTTGACGAAATATGTTGTTTTTTCGCGATCCTTGGACGAAATTTACCGTTTTTTCGCGACCTTCTGACGAAATTTGCCGTTTTCTCGCGATTCTTTGACGAAATATGAGTTTTTTTCGAGCTCTTTTTTTGAAATTTGACGTTTTTTCGCGATTTTTTGACGAAATATGTGGTTTTTTCGCGATCCTTTGACGAAATTTGCCGTTTTTCCCAGATCCTTTTTCAAAATTTGCCGTTTTTCCCAGATCCTTTTTCGAAAATTGCCGTTTTTTTTCGCGATCCTTTGACGAAATTTGCCGTTTTTCCCAGATCCTTTTTCGAAATTTGCCGTTTTTCCCAGATCCTTTTTCGAAATTTGCCGGTTTTTTTCGCGATCCCTTGATGAAATATGCGTTTTTTTCGCGATCCTTTGATGAAATTTGCCGTTTTTTCACGATCCTTTGACGAAATTTGCCGTTTTTTCACGATCCTTTGCTGAAATATGCAGTTTTCCGCGATTCTTTGACGAAATTTGCCGTGTTTTCACGATCCTTTGACAAAATATGCTGTTTTTTCGCGATCCTTTGACGAAATTTGTCGTTTTTTCACGATCCTTTGACGAAATTTGTCGTTTTTTCACGATCCTTTGACGAAATATGCGTTTTTCCTCGATCCTTTTTCGAAATTTGCCTTTTCTCGCGATCCTTTGAAGAAATGCGGTTTTTCCGCGGTCCTTTGACGAAATTTGCCATTTTCTTCGCGATCCTTTGACGAAATTTGCCGTTTTATCGCGATCTTATGACGACATTTACGTTTTTTTCGGCGATTCTTTGACGAAATTCAAGTCTTTTTTTCGTAATCCCTGGACGAAATTCGCGATCCTTTGACGAAATTTGCGTTTATCCCGCGATCCTTTGACGAAATTGGCAATTTCTCTTCGAACGATTGACGAAATTGAATTTTTTCGTCGACCATTTGTTGAAAAACGCGATATATTCTATGTCCGAATTTATGACAGATTTTTTTTTAAATTTTCGGAAATGACTGCCTTAACTTTTCGGAAAATTCGGAACAGAATCATCCCTGGAGAAACTTTAACGAGCACGACCAGGAGAGTTCCTGTATGCTCTACGGCCGGAGGACGTAATTCGCGATCCTTTGACGAAATTTGCGTTTTTTGCAATCTTCTGACGAAATTCGCGTTTTATCGCGATCCTTTGACGAAATTTGCGTTTTTTGCAATCTTCTGGCGAAATATGCGTTTTTCCCCGATCCTTTTTCGAAACTGGTCGTTTTTTCGCGATCCTTTGACGAAATATGCGGTTTTTTCGCGATCCTTTCACGAAATTTACCGTTTTTTCACGATCCTTTGACGAAATATGCGTTTTTCCCCGATCCTTTTTCGAAATTTGCCATTTTTTTCGCGATCCTTTGACGAAATATGCGGTTTTTTCGCGATCCTTTGACGAAATTTCCAGTTTTTTCGCGATCCTTTGACGAAATTTCCAGTTTTTTCATGATCCTTTGACGAAATATGCGTTTTGTCCGCGATCTTTTGACGACATTTACGTTTTTTGTACCAAACATTTTTTGTACTAAAATCGATATATCCTGTCGATGTCGAGTCGAATGAAACAAACTGCATTGTGATGGGACCCATAGAACTCGAGTTAGCTGCAAAATCCGTTAGTTCCATCTTCCACCACCAGGGGGCGCACTCTGTTCCATACAAACATAGCTGAAATCTTTGAGGCTGTCGATTTCGAGTCAAATGAGCCATACCTCGTCGTGATCGGGCCCATAGAACAGGAGATAGGATAGCGCCCCCTGGTGGTGAAACTTGGAACTAAAATCGATATATCCTGTCGATGTCGAGTCGAATCAAATTGCATTGTAATGGGACCCATAGAACTCGAGTTAGCTGCAAAACCCGTTAGTTCCATCTTCCACCCCCAGGGGACGCACTCTGTTCCATACAAACATAGCGGAAATCTTTGAGGCTGTCGATTTCGAGTCAAATGAGCCATACCTCGTCGTGATCGGGCCCATAGAACAGGAGATAGGATAGCGCCCCCTGGTGGTGAAACTTGGAACTAAAATCGATATATCCTGTCGATGTCGAGTCGAATCAAATTGCATTGTAATGGGACCCATAGAACTCGAGTTAGCTGCAAAACCCGTTAGTTCCATCTTCCACCCCCAGGGGACGCACTCTGTTCCATACAAACATAGCTGAAATCTAATAGGCTGTGGATTTCGAGTCGAATGAGCCATACCTCGTCGTGATCGGGCCCATAGAACATGAGATAGGAAAGCGCCTCTGGTGGTGAAACTTAGAACTAAAATCGATATATCCTGTCGATGTCGAGTCGAATGAATCAAACTGCATTGTGATGGGACCCATGGAACTTGAGTTAGCTGCAAAATCCATTAGTTCCATCTTCCACCACCAGGGGACGCACACTGTTCTATACAAACATAGCTGAAATATTTCAGGCTGTCGATTTCGAGTCGAATGAGCCGTACCTCGTCGTGATCGGGCCCATAGAACACAAGATAGGAAAGCGCCCCTGGTGGTGAAACTTGGAACTAAAATCGATATATCCTGTCGAAGTTGAGTCGAATGAATCAAACCATGTTGTGATAGGACCCATAGAACTCAAGTTAGCTCCAAAATCCATTAATTTCCCCTTCCATTGCCAGGGCTGCACTCTCTTCTATATGAACCTAACTGCCCCTGGTGGTGAAACTAAAATCAGTAAGTTCTATCGATGTAGAGTCGAATGAGCCAAACTGCATCACGATTAGGAATGCACAACCTGTGGCCCGTTGGGTAACTGGTGGCCCGCAGAGACCATACATGCCAACCTATCCAAAAATTTCGAATTTTCGTAATAATTTGTGAGAAAAATTTGCAAATTTTGTCCATAGATCGTTGGAAAATATGAATTTCATCGATCAGGCACATAAAATCCTGAATTACATAGAATGGATGCGAATTTTGTCAAATGGGCATGGAAAAATCAAAAATTTCGCCAATTTGTCGCTAGAAAAAAAACACAAATTTCAATAATCAGTCAACAGAAACTAGAGATGCCAAAATCGGTAACTGCGGAGTTGTAAATTTCGTCAATCACTCAAAAAAAAAAAAAAAAAATCTTGAATTTTGTAAACTAATTGAAAAAATCCTGCGAATTTTGTCGATAAGGTACTTAAAATCGTGAATTTCATGGATCGAGCAGCGAATTTCATCGAATGGCATGGAAAGATCGCAAATTTCAACCAACAGTCGTGGAAAAAATTTGCAAATTGTCCATAGATCGTAGGAATACATTATGAATTTTGCCTATCGGGTTTTCAAAATTATGAATTTTGTCGATAGGCATGGAAAATCGCAAATTTCGTCAATTGGGCGTGGAAAAATCAAGAATTCAATCGAATGTTTGTGGAAAAATTGTAACTTTCAACTAACGATAAAAAAAAAAAAAAAAAAATTGCGAGTTTCGCCATTGTCTAGAGAAAAAAAATTGTGAATTTCATTAATTGGCCGACGGAAACCATATCATTTGAAAATCATGAATTTTGTCAATCAGGCACAGTAAAAACATGAATTTTGTGGATCAGGAGAAGGGAAATCATAAATTTTGTTGAACGCATGCATAAAAACCATGAATTTTGTTTATTGGACATGTAAAAATCAATAATTTCATCAAACGGATGCATAAAAATCAAGGAAGTCATCAATCGGGTGTGTAAAAATCTTGAATTTCATCGATCAGGCATGTAAAAAATCATGAATTTCATCGATCAGGTGCATAAAAATATAGGACAAAATTGCCATTCGCCAATCGGCGAGTAATAATGAAAATTTGGCGATTGACTTTACTGCCACCACTGGTCAAACTTAATAGTCACAATTGCCAATTGCGATGATTGAATGGAAAAAGATTTTTTCCCCACTGTTGCTCAACAAATTTCGAAACAATTTGGCAAATTTCACAATTTTTTTCCCGAAATTATTTGACGGATTGTGATTTTTTTTTCTCAAAGCCATTCGACGATATTCAAAAAAATTTCCCCCTGAAACCAGTTGTTGAATTTTGCGATTTTTCCACTATCAATGAATTTTATGATTTTTCTGCTATCGATTGATAAATTTCGTGATTTATCGACTATCGATTAATTAATTTCATGATTTTTTCCATGAACGAACAAAATGTGCACTTTCTTTCCGCTGCGGTTCGACAAATTTTGCAATTCTGTTCCGCGATTGTTAGACAAATTTCACTATTTTTCTCCCGAGATCGTTTGACGAATTTTGTGATTTTTTCCCCCGAACTTATTTGACGAATTTCTCTAATTTTTTCGCGACAGTTAGACATAATTAATTTTTTTCTGCAATACCTGATTTCTTTCCCGAGACCATTTGACAAATGTCGCAATTTCTTTCCCGACACTATTTGACGAATTTTGCCGTTTATTCCACAATCATTTGAGAAATTTCATAAATATTTTATCAAGTATTTGTAAATTTGTTATTGGTCAGTGCTGGAAAACACTGGCGAGTAAAAAAAAAATCCATGTACGGGCCAGTGGCCACTGAGTAAAAAAGTTGAAACCTATATATAAAAGTTGAACCTATACATAAAAATCATGTATTTTTTAAACGGACACATAAAAATCACAAATTTGTCAAGTAGCCGCATAAAAATGACAAATCCATCTAGTGGGTGCATTCTTCCAAATTTGCAACTGAACAGTGCTGTATGTATGGATAATGCTAATTATCCCCCCTCCCCCCCAACATCTCCCTGAAACAAAATTATCTCTGTGCTACTGATGGTGGTCCTCGACAACTCAACCATTTTTTTAAGTGGACCTTCACTTAAAAAGATTGTGCACCTCTACTATCAATTAACAATAAATTAACCTATCGCTTGTGTCATGTATTCATGAGCGGTGATTGCGATGCAAATTCTTGTTTACAAGAATAAGACTCATATTAGGTATTTTATTATTTATTTATTGTTTGTTTACTTATTTTGATTTTCTTGTCCTTTTAGAAATTGACTTTAGATTGTTACTTAAATGGTAAGATGATTGTCAATTACCTGTTTTATCGATAAAAAATTATACAAGGTAAGGAAATTGCATTGTGTCGAGTGAATATTTAGGAAGTCTTTTAAAAACCGCAGGCTAAAGATTTGTTTTTTACTTGTTAGCTATATTTTGCAACTCTCCAAATTATTGCAATGTAAATATAGTATGAAGTATTATCCTACACTAAACTTTCCTCTGTTGTATAGCTTTTTTTTATTGGAAAAAACTCCTGAAAATGTATTGTTGTAGTAATGAATTATTTTTGCAGTTGTGTAAATTCTGTCATAACAATTTTCAACTAAGGGAAATCTTACATTGGACATTTAATCACAGTATTTTAAATAAGAAAACTTAAAATATTTGCAAATTAAAGAAATGAATGAGGAGATTTTGTTTAAAATTACATCTAAGGATTTTTTTTTTACAAAAAATGCAAAATTCGCCAGTCATTCGGGAAATTATCACAAAATTCTACTAATAAAATGGGACTGTAAACAAACCGGTTCAAAATGTGTCCTTTTTAAAAATTAAATTCCATCCCAGCGACCCTTAGAGTCCACTACAGAAAAACCTTGTATTAAATGCTTTTTATTTAAAAATAGGGTACTTAAATGTTAGTCGAGCACTAGCTGATCAACAAATTTTTTTTAATCTCGCCAACCCTTTTTTTCTAACCAATTTTTAACATAAGCTAATAAAGTATAGCCAACATTTTAACATTGCTATATAGTATCTTAAAAAACTTACTTAAAAATAGCTAAAATATAATCTTAATAAAATACGTAAACACAAACATATCAATACAAATAACAAAATCTCATGTAATCGGGTATATTAATGATTAGGCTTAGTCAATAACAAAAATGTTAAAGTAAGCCATAACATAAACTATAGAAACATTGTATTTCATAATGAAAACATCGTATCTAATTTTATATACATAAAAGTGAAAACTTACGTTATATAAATACCCTATATAATATACCAAAGTTTCATCACAATTAAACGTATTTCAATCACACTGGAATAAAAAGTTTTAGTTATTAAATTTGTGTGAGGTGAATGATGGGAAAGAGTTGCAACTGAAATGATGCCAAATGAAACGAGATTTGGTGAATTATCACTGGCGCCCCCCCAAAAAAGTACCAAAAACAGTCTTGTAATTTGAAAGTAGGTTCTGTTTACACTTTTTTGTCTTTTGACAATGATGTTTTGAATGTTATTTAATTATGCTTGAAAGGTTTTTACTCAAAGCCATTACAATAGTGTTTTACTTTTGCCGATTTTTAAAAGATTCACTGGCCATAATGCAATTTCCTTATATCATTTTTAACGATAAAACAGGTGACTATTGACAATTATCTCACCATTTACATCACTAAATCAAAAAACAATTTCTAAAAGGACAATCTAATCAAAATAAAAAAACAAAACAATAAATAAATAATAAAATACCTCATATGAGTGTTATTCCTATAAACAACATTCGTGCCTCGCTCTTGAATACGATATTTATATCTACTCTACTACAATAACGAGTGATTGGTTGGTTAACGGTGCTAGTTTTGTCTTCGCTCAGCAATAACAACTAAGAAATGGGAAATCTTTTAATTCTTTGAAAATCGAAAACTTATTATAAATAACAGTAAAATTGAATACATATAATTAAAAAATATCTCCTCATATTAAAAAATGAATGTAAATAGTTTTTCGATAAAATGCAAATTTATAATTTCGAAATATTTTCTTATAAATGGTAATTTAATATAATACATATGTATTAAATATTAGAAGTGTATAATTAACTGTTTTCGCATTTAAAAAAATTAATAAATTTACCTCCTACATGCAGAAGTTTTTAACTGTATTCGTGAAGCGATTATTTGGCATACGTTGATCGTGGAAGAAAAAAGGAATAAAAAGTCTAATGATAAGTCTATGGAAATACGTGAAGGAAAAGAGTCCGATTTTAAAACTGGATTATATAGAAAACAAGAGTTTTCCTACGTTAACGCAAAACCACATTCGCTTAATCTAAAGCCGATTAATATCTATATATTTAAAACGTTAAGCGATTTCTTTCGACAATCCGTCAGAACAAACTACTGCATCAAATTACACCATTCTTTTTTTAAATGACAGATATTTGGACACAGATTTGTTATCGTGCATTCGTTTGTTCAAAAATTTAATTAATTAGCTGTAATTTTCAATTAAACATTTACTTCTGCTTATGACGTCATAAAGACGGCAACTCCCACTTTTGAGGGCATAGAGTTTATTCCCTGAACTCTGTGGTTCGCCAATCTTTTGACATTAGCCAATATCAACTAGGTAATATTTTAACATTGTAGTATAAAATCTTAAAAAAAAACTTAATTAGCTAGAATATAATCATAATAAAATATCTAAACGTAAACATATCAATATGAATAACAAATCTCACGTAAAATGTTGCAATTTAAATGATTCCAATTGAAACAAGATTTGGAGAGTTATCCTTGACGCCCAGCTAACATAAAAGTACCTATTTTATTCTATTTATTTACACACATATTCAAATTTATTATAAAACACCAGGTTGCCATACAAAGCAAAAATCGTCATTTAGGTGCCAAAAAATAACCCAGGTGCGTCTGCGATATGTGTACTGATTTAATCAAAATTATTTTGGTTGCACCGCATATTGCAAAATTAATTAAATCCATGATTATTGTTTCTTTCTCAGATTAAAAATAAGAAAATTGGTACTTCTCTATTATCCCGTCGACCACTTTTCATAACAAAAAACTATCGCCAAACTGTAACGCCAAATAAACGGGAGAACGTTGCCATTGAATATCAAAATAAATAAATAAATAAAATACATGAATTTAAGGACACAATTGTTATTTTAATTACTGAAATAACTAATAATTCAGTAAAACATAAGGAAAATAGACGCAAATCTCGAATTAAAAACCACTTGATGACGTAACGAACACGTATATTGCTTCTGACATCAAAAAAATCGGACTGCATTTTTGGCGTTTAATTTTACGGTTTGGCGATAGTTTTTTGTTATGAAAAGTGGTCGACCGGATAATAGAAAAGTACCAGAAAATTTAATGTTTAACGAAATTCAATTATTTGATCGATCACAAATTTTGGTTCTTTTCTGTTATACCGACACCATGCCATACATGTAAATATATGCTTGGCGACAATGGTGTCCGTATAACGAAAAAGTACTCAATTTTTTCTTAGTTCGGGCTATACCAAAAACAAAAATTTTACAGGTAACAAAAAAATCGCCGAAAAGGGCTGCTTCATCAGCTGTTATGACAGCAAAGTTGGATAAAATCTAAGAACCTGAATTTTACAACGTTTATGCGAAACACCACAGAAAACACACACTATTTTTATATAAGGAGGGTATATTTAAACGAATAAGAGAACTAACAACCTTCAATAATAGAATGCATGAAAAAGTAAACAAATAAGGGATTCAGCAAATCATAAAAATATGTATTTCTTAATATAACTATAAAATACAGAAAAATATTCTGGTACCATCAAAAATATTCATTATCCCGTTGAAATTCCGTGCATTATCCCGTCGTCCCATTAAGAAAAAAACTATATGTAAATTAGGTACTTTTCGGTTAGCCGGCGCCAGTAATATATATATATATATATATATATATATATATATATATATATATATATATATATATATATATATATATATATAATAATAAACTCCAATGGAAAATTACTTGCAGAATCATTATCACAAAAGCCAACCAAAATCTATAAACCACATAAATTCAATACTAGAAAAACAAAACTATATACATTATATATATTTGTATATATGTATGTATATACTATATAAATATATACTTCATTGGCGCCCTGCTAACAATAAAAAAAAAATAATTAAGAAAAGCCCCATTTACTAAAGTATCATTTATCAGTAACTTTTAACAATAAAATTTACAATATATTAATGAAAGCAGAATCAAAAATAATCTTGGATATTTATTTATTTACATTATTTCTCTTAATTATGGAAAAGGAATAATCATCCTGATTATGTAAAGAAATGAAGAAACCATACAAATAAATTACACTTGAAAACATTAAAAATCTCCTTTATCTGTAGATTGATTTATTATTGTAAAAAAAATTCTTCATCTTTACATAAAAATTGATTAGCTTAAAACAATGTATGCATTTCAGAAGATATGGATTTGAAACGAACAATGATTAAAGAAGACATTTTAAAAATTTTGATCAAAACATTTTAAAACTTATTTTTAACGTCGAATTTCGACGGTGCGTTTGGGGAGATGCAATGCACATGCGCATAAGAGCTCATTCGGTTGCATTATCACAGAGGGGAGGGGGAATGTGTGCCTTATTTAATATGTTCTTTTATTGACTGAATATGAGATGAAGGTAGGGATATGCTATTTGTATGATACTTCATAGGTTCAGGAAATTTTCTTTCTTGCCGTGAGGAATAGGGCGGTAATATCAAACTGATTTCCATTTTGTTTATGGATTGTTTGTTTGGAGTTTGCATCGAAAATAATAACGTAATTCACTGGGAGAATTTTTTTAAAATAAAATATTTGAAAGATTGTTTCATAAGCACCCTTACTTATGTAATAAAGAAGCTTATTTTACTAATATTGTTATTGTAATTTTTTCCGCCAAGTTTTGACGGGTACCATCTAGTAATATATTAATTTTTTAAAAATCACCCGAGCCATTTTCGAGATAATTTTCAAGGGCCTTACATTTACCCAAATTTAGTTAAAAATAGACTTCCAGTTCTTAAAATCTATTGCATGTAGAAATGTATAAATTTCAGGATAGAGTTAGGCCATAGATATAAGACTAATGTGAAAAAATTGAAACGGTATACCTCATATTTACTGAGATATTAAATGTCGGCGTTTCGATTTTCCTTTGATGTCCTGCTAACTGTATATATGAGAGTGACAGAATCTTCGGTTTTGGGCTTTCGGTTTTTCGCTGCGTCACTCGAGAAACTGCCGTCTCTCATGATATAACTCAAACGTCTGTGTGGCAGTATATGACCCTTCTTTTACAATAAGACATCTTGACAAAGTGACGCAGTCCAAATAACCAGTTTTGACATAACCGATGAATATGCGCTTTTACAGTTTTAAGTAGAATTTTCACCATTTAATTGAATCACATTGGATTTAACAAAGCGGCAGATTCCGTCAAGGCAGAAAGGCCAAAAAGTTTAATTTTAACTTTAGTTTTGATTCATATAAGCAGAAATTATAGTAATTTCTTTAGCTCTGGGGGGGGGGACCCCCCCTTCTCACCCTTGGCTGTGCCACTGCACATTACAACCAAAAATAAAACAACAAAAGCAATTTTCTTGCTAACTTAAATTTTTAAAAATAAACCAAATATACTAAATCTTTGCAGCACATCCCAGTTATTACAATCACATTTAGTACTACTTTTCATAACAGATACCCTTATAATCAGTCTTTAATTTTAATATAATAAAAGCTATCCTTATAATTCTTAGTGTAAAATAATATTGTTAACCTGAAAAAAAGTAGACAAAACATAAAACATTGCATTTGTTTAATCGTCGTGAGTTTTTCTTTTTGCATATAACATGCAATATAAAATATAGAGTAGTGATATAACATTCATTAAAAAAAAAAACCTCATTAAAATAAATATAATAATCTCTAACTATAATAATTTTTGACATATATGAGAAAGATGTTGAAGGCCTATACAACAGCAGGCTAGTGTCATTTAGACTTTTATGTCAAACTTCTGGCACTGCATAAAGCAAATTAAATGCGTCAGTAGTTTAAGTAAGCATTAAATTGACAAAGAATGGAATAACTATTTAATAACTGTATAGTTTTTTAAAAGTTATTTTTTATATATAAGTTAATTACAGTTATTATATAATTAGTTCATTCTTTGTCAAATTAATACTTAATGAAATGACTGACATGTTTAATTTATGAGCTTACCTGTGTCATTATTAAATGTGCCAGTCACACATTTAATTTATGACACAGTGTGACTGACACATGTGAATATGAAATCTTCCCTTATTTATTTTTTAATTGAATCTCAATCATATCAAATTGTGATATGCAGCTGAATAACAAAAAGACTCCTGAAGTTAAGATATTTTCAAATTACTTTATTCATAATCTTATTGTTAGTAATTCTTTTTGCTTCTATTTTATATTGTCAATTTAATTGATGTTTTTATATTTTTCATATGTAAATAAAAAATTTTAAATTTAAATTTTATTGAATCATTTGGAAATTGGATGACCTAACGTGGATTTATATAAATGAACATACTATACACATAAATATGTGAAGAAAAATACTTAGACTGTAACACTGAATTTTATTAACAGATATGATAAGAAGTACTGTGTAGTAGTTCTGAAATTGTTGAAATACTGACTTAGAATTATTGAAATATAAACTTTGAAATTCCCAATTAAATACACTAACTCCTCGTTATATCACACATTCGGCTATTTTGCTCTTTTTTAGTTGTCCCTGATAAATTTCTGGTTTGCTGATAAAAGAATATACGGAATAGTCAGCAGCATTTCTGTATAAGCAGAAATTATTTCTGCAGTTCAAAAAGATAATAGTTCTATGGCCCAAGAAGAGAATGACAAAGAGGAAGTATCTGACGAGGATTTAGTAGCTTCGATGACAGAAGCTGTTCAGTTTCTTGAAAAAAGCATATGAAACTTTTGAAACGTTGATATCCAAGCATATAAATGAAATGCAATTAGTTCATTTTAGTTCTTTAACTTCCAGTGGCAAGAAAATAAAAAACAAACAACTCTGGATACTCATTTTCAAAAAATACTATACATGTAAGTAAAAACATATACTGTATGTGTACGGATTTGTATTTTTTAACGTTTGACCATCTCATTGTGTTAAACTTGTAGCTTCTTTGAACAAGTATTAAATCGAAACATAGTAGTTTAATTTAGGGTTCTTTATTTTTCACTTATAAACACTCTTCTCACTCCCTTCGGTTTTTCGCGCTTTTCTCTTATCTCCCAAGTAGCGCAATATATATCGAGGGGCTGTTGTATAAATTTTAATGTTTTAAATAGAAATATTTTTAAAAAGAAAAAAAAATATATTTTTAGGAAGAAATAGATACAATTTACATTTCAATTATTATTTTTCTCTTGAAAATGCTACTTTTTATTTCCTAATATTGATAAGGGTGATTTTAATTTGGATGATTGGAGTTTGATTAATGCATTGAAAAATAAATAAATACATTTTTGTACTTAAGTATGCCTTGTTAAGTACAGTACAAGAAAATTGAGCCTATACAACTAAATCCTATGTTAAATAGAAAATGAAATTACAAAAGAAGGTGTATCTAGTAAAAAAAAAATTCTCCAGTACATAGTGATTCCATTCTAGCAGCTTTTATTGCAATTATATTTGACAATTAAAAACAAAAAAAAAGTTCTGTTTTAGGCACTGTTATAAGCTTCTGTGTACATAAATTAATTAGATAAGAATAATGATGCTATCTGATGAGGAAACTGGAGCACAAAGATTCAATGTACTTTTCAAGTTTAAGAGAATTAATATTAATATTTTGCTCTGCAGTTTTGAAATTTAAAAAAAACAAGATTCATAAACAAAAGCTATTCAGTGAAATAAAAAGGTAGTCTTGAAAAACAGTTTAAAAATTCTGATTACATTAATGTTCTGTTTTGATAAAGAGAGAAATTTTTCAGGAAAAGAGAAATTATGGTTGTAAAACTAATTTAATAAGATTATAAGTTAAAACATAACTCATAAAACACTTCTTGAAAGCTGTAGCTTTCGTTTTCAGAGAATAAGAAATATTTAAGAAGAGAAAAATTTATTAACTGTTCTACGTATTTGTTTATACTAGAAGTAATATGCATGATTCTCAGCCAACTTTATAAATCTGATACTAAATTGAAACATGAATTGGATACTTACTACTGTTCATTTAAAAAATTAATTTTTTATCAATAAAGTTAAGTTTTTACTGTGTTTTATCAAAGCTTAAGCCCAAACCAAAGTTAAAAAATAAAAACTTATTTTGGCCCTTTTGTTAACTGGGTGCAAATCTTACCAAGCCCCCCCCCCTTTTCAATAGCAGCTTTTATGTATTGTATGTGTAAATTAGAAACAATATTTTGATGGTGAAATAAATTATTTTGGTTAATTATATTGTTTCTTCTTCTTCATTTTTTTAATGAAATAAATTAAATGAAAGATGTGTATACTTTAAATGGTATAAGGTGTTTATACTTTAAATGAAATACATGCATTAGAAATATTGATGATGGGAACAACATTTAGTGATTTATCACCTATACCCAGCTAAATTAATAACACATTTATTTCTAATGAAACAAAAATCAGAATTGAACATAAATTACTTTCTTAGTCCCTGAAGAGGTAAACACAATTTCATTTTAAAAAATTCAAATAAAAGGAATTAAAACACTGACATCAATTACTACTGGTATTTAACTTTTAGATACATGATAAATACAATAATTTATTTTTTACACAATAATATATTTCATTTAGATACTTTTGTAAACAGCTTGTTTTCATTACTTAAGAAGGAAAAATAAACAGAAAAGAAATTGACACATGTATTTAAATATTAAAAAAAATTCTTATTTGGCGAAAACATGTGGAAATTAATTATATATATTAAGAAAAAAAAATTGTCAACTATTACAAATATCCAAGCTGATTTTATTTAATTAAACATTCAAGACGAAATAATGATTTACATTTTTTTCATTGTTAGTAGTACATGTTTTATCTAGAAAAGAGTGCTGTAATCTATCTAATTGCATTAAAATATGATGATTAGAATTAAGCTTGGTTCCAAGCATTTTGAAACATTTTTGGTAAATTCAATATTTTTCTCTAATTTTTCAAAACAAATATTTTGAATAATTTTAAATTACCAATGGTAATAAATTACACACTTAAAAATATAGATACATTTTTAAAAATAATAATTTATCAATTTTTGTGTTTTTAAACATCACATCAACAGTTTAATGCCTCAACAGAAGACTTATTTGTTTATTTATAACCTGATTATCAGATTTTATGAATTATCTTCTATGTTTTTAAATGATTTGCATGCTCATTTCCAACCTGAATAAAATGAGAATAGAAAGTATTAAAAATAGGTGTGGTGTTACAATTCAGATTAAAAATCGTTTTTCTACTACAAATAAACAAATTTATTGAAATCTAGTATTTTTTTGTTCAAAATTAATTATTACTACCTTAAACCAAGAAATAAATAAACCTGTAGTGTTAAAATAAAGAATGTGTTAAATAAATTTTAAATATGTCAAAAAATAAACAAATCTATGATGTTATAGAATACTAAATGAATTAGAATATTAACATAAAACCTATTGCAGACATATAATTCACAATAAACACTACAGAACTCAAATAAATACTACAGGAATCCAACCATTAAATATGAAAGTTATTCCGAATTGCAAGGAAATAATTTTAAATGTATAACCGAAAAGCTTGCATTCTGTGTCATATTGTTTGCTGAAATTTAAATTGAAATATTATTTGAATTCATACCGCAGTTTTGTAAACAGGTCTGAATGTTTACAGAAAAGTTTAACATATGTACTAAAACACGAATAACACAATAGTATAAACTGTATCGCTCAGACTTTTAATGAATATAAACATAAAAATAGCGAATAAATTTTCTTTTAAACAGGTATTAGCGTTTCTTCAATAGATTTTTAAATATATGCTATATGCTTTTAAATAGAATATTTATTACACGTAATGATTAATAATTTTATAAGAAAAATGAAGACTTTATAAAATGCTTGCTAAATACAATCAAACACTGATTCAATTACTATAAATTATAAAATGAAGTTTAACATAGCCATATCATTTTTAAAAAATCAAAACAAACATAAGTAAAACACAAAATTGAAAGCGATTAACTGCCAAATATTGCATTCGTATATTTTCTTATTCACTACAACTGTTTGCTAAATTGCAAGCGATTTACCGCCAAAAATGGTAATACCTCGCTGGAATCAGGCTCTGAATTCCCAGAAAAGGTAACTTCTGACGCATGCGCATGAGATGGAATGACGCTCATTTTAGGCTCTCGTGAATGACACTATTATCACATCTTCTTTAGCCAAAAATTTAAAGGGGGAAAAATAAAAAGCACTTAAAAATATGTTTGCATAGTATTAAAACGGTTTATGTTGTCTTTATTTTTCTCTAGTCATCGCCGCATCTACAGATGACCAGAGGCTTTGCCACTGGTTGGTTTAATGCCACATGTCATGCTAATATACTTGTAATTATATAGATTTCAATGGATGACAGATGCTGCAGAAATGTTGTTTTTCAATCTTTATCTATGGGTTCAACGCATTCTTAATAAAAAATAAAAATAAAAATTCACTGCATTTATACCTTCCTATCTATTTGCTATACATAAATACAACATTGAAATTTTTTATGAAATATAAATACTTAAATCATATTTCAGAATAGTTTTATACTAATTAAAATGTTTTTTTCTACTTCATTTTAAGCTGAAATATCAAGACAGCATATATTAAATTCACTCGGATTCATGCTCTCTCTACCAATAAAACGACAGAGAGGATAATAGGAATAAAAATTAGTCTATATTCAGCGTTCGCAATACTAGATGTTAACAGCTAGTAAGCTCTGCTCAAAAGAACCAATCACAGTGAAAGAACGTGGATGCTTCGCTTCACCAACAACGTAGCGATAGTACAGCGCCTAGAATACATAGTGTGGAAACCGGCAAATGGTGTAATGCTTTAAAAAGTGCTAAAAAGTTGTAGCCTATAAATGTGCAACGGTGCTCCTACGATAATGTTGCAACCAGAGACAAAAAAATGCGTATCACGTTTTTTAGCCATGCTTTCATAATTTAAAAAAAAACTTATAAAAATCACTAAGTCGGAGGAGAAAATGATATAATTTAAGTATTTAAAATACTTACCACCAGCCGAAACATTCTAATACAATGTCAAGAGCTAGCAGATGGCGCTGCGAACCCATCCTAATATTTTCAGCAACGTTGTACATTTATTGGATACAATTTTTTAGTACTATTTTGTAGCCGGTTTCCACACTATGTATTCTAGGCGCTGTAGCGATAGGCAAAATTTTACAATGAGCGCACTCTGATTGGTTTCTCGCGAACCAAGCTTTCCAGCTGCTAATCTCTGGTAATATTATCGACACCACAATAACTCGTACATAATTAGTGTTTCTTTATTGGTTATGACATATCAATATGTGTGATATGTTTCAATATGTCTAGACCAATAGCAGCGACAATATTGAAACACAGACAATAACAGTATTATTCAGTAACTAAGCCACAGGGGAAAATGCGGTTTGTTTGAATAAAAAGTGAAGCATAGAATGTATCGAGATATATTGGAATAACGACGAAAGAAGATATATTCATTAGAAGGGATATTCGGTTTTGAATGAAGCGGGCAGCGAATAAGTGCACGGTAGGAAAAGATTATTCCGATATTAGTACTGAAAATTCGGCGCTTTTTCTAGCATTTCGAAATCGCGCTGCGGGGGAAAAAATGTTATTGGAATATTGGATAGAGTCAGGGCTTAGCTATCCTTATTGGGATAAATCTTCAGAATGACAGGTTAGATATCGGTATTGCGATACTTAAAAAATATCAATATTTGACCGATATATTAATAAATAATCCAGCCCTACTGCGAGCGATGGCTATCGAAATCTAGCGTACGTAGAAGCCTGAAAATGTATATGCGGATAACACAAGGCAAGACTTGAAGATTCCGAAGCTCAGATTATATATTTTTTTATAATTAACCGAAATTGAAATAAAAAACCATCATCAAAAGCTCCGGCGTTCCAGAATAGACTTCCGGAGCGCGGTAGCAGGTAAGGAATGATGGGTGTTTTTTTTTTACTTTCTACTTAACACGCATCTTCAGAACCGATCCGGATACACAATCTTAAATTTCGTACTTTTACGTCTTAAACGCCGCAATCCATTCGAAAAAATATCTTAGTTAACCGTTTGAATTTTTTTTTTCAAAATGGTTCGATTTTGCGGTGACCTTTTACTTCCTTTCGGCAACGCTTATCCAGGCCTCAATTTTAGAGGCACCAATTAACAAAAAAGCCTTTTTAAATCTGAGGTTTTCTTCTCTTCAACAGTATAATACAAACCGTTCCAAAAATATGAATTTTACCCTATCCAAAAAAAAAAAATGCTCGACTGCGTCTCCCGTAAACGCTAATACAAACTATAAATTAAATTTTCATTAACAGTAAAAGTGCAGTTAGGGTTGTACAGCCGCAAGAAATACGCTCTAGAACGTCATAAGTGGTTTAAAAATATCACACTGGGAAAATAATCCGAAAAAATTCGTCGTGATTTTATTTTCTTATTGCCAATTGTTCCAGTTTGTCCCCGTCTTAAAGCTAAATTTCAGTATACCACGCTAAACACGCATCTTTGCGATCTTTTAAAAGTAAACCGCTTGCGCCTGAACTCATCGCGTATGATTTCTTGACATTCCAAAGTACGTGAAATGGTCGTGGTAAAAATAATGCCAGATAAGCAATACGATGCTTCATGCATGCGAAGTATTTATCTGATAACGGTAAATCCGACAACTTCGCAAAGAGAGCCAGGATTATTCGCATTCAATAAAAAAGAACCTTCAACTGAATGAAACAGGGGATCTCAACTGGTGTCGTGTTCTTTGAAAGGATGTCAGGTGCACTGCGAAAATGTTCAGGTGCATATTCTATGAAATTTTCAGGAAGCAATTAAAGCATGGTTTGTTTTTAACGCAGGACTCATTAAACTGCGCCATTTATTTTGTGATGAGATTTAGTGTCCCACAGAAAAAGAGTTTTGTGTTTTTTTTTACAGTATTTGAATAATTCTATTGCTTCATGAGAAAAATTATAGCTCTAGAAAGAACAGATTTGGAATTTACAAAATAAATATTTGAACTGATTTATACCAGTGTAAATCGGATAAAAACTTTTGTGAGCAAATTTTACAAACATTAGACATACTGTACACAAATTTTGAAGATATGTTAGCTCAACTCTATACTCAGCTGTATTTCTACTCTACCTCTACTATAGTAGAAGTACATATATAAAATGCAAATGGGAATGTTATAACTCGAGTTCTTCTAAATCGATATTGATGGGACTTACACTGTTAGATAATTTTTAAGGAAGGTTTTAGTGTGTAGCACATCGTTTGACGCTGCTCAGTGGTAAAGTTAGGGGGAAACTTCCATAATCAAAATCACAAGCCTTTTTAAAAGATTTTGGTGGATGGATTTCGATGGAACTTGCACAGTCAGTTAGATAATATTTAGGAATGGTTTTAGTTCAATGAATATGGTTCTACGTTGCCTGATTTTTAGAATTATGGGGAGAACTTCTATAATGAGGTGAAACTGATTACGAAAATTAGCCTTTAAAGATTCTGCTGAATGGATTTCGATGGAACTTGTTAATCTGTTAATGTTACAAATATGTTGAAACTGTTAGTTATATAATTTTTAAGTGAAGATTTTAGTAGCATTCTACGGAGATTAGTGAAAAAATTCTGGGGAAAAGTTCTATAATCAGGTGAACCCGATTATAAAAGATTAACCTTTTTAAAAAGAGCTACAGGAAGGATTTTGATGAAACTTGCATTGTTAGTTCGATAAATTTTTCAGGGATGATTTTAGTTTATTGCATATCGTTTTATCGTTCTTTAGCAAATCCGACTGTTAATGTTCAAGTAAAAGTGTTGGTCTTTAACATCCGAAATTTTATCTGACACATTAGAAAATGTAATAGCGCGATGGCGTTCATATCATTAGTGTAGGCTATACTTTTTTTTATTCAGATCGTTTGATTCCCACCAGTTTTTTTAAACAATGTAATTGGCTTTATTATCGCATTACTTTGTCTGCCCTTAACTAAGGCGAATAATTCTAATTCAGAAAACTAGCAGCAATCAATCAATCTGAAATTTAAAAAAAGTAGCCCACACTTTTCACCGCAACGATTAAGAGTTTAAAACACAAGGTCAAATTCCCCGATATATTTTGTTTCGACCAATTACATTACACCGACCAGCGTAGCGGGCGAAGTCTGTTTGCTAGTCTTGGTATAAAATATACGAGTATGCCTATCTGAACATATGATCTGGAAAAACATATATTATAAAAAATATCAATCCCCGATATCTCAATTCGTATAATATACGTAATAAAGAGAAATATTTTTAAGAATGTACTTGCTATTTAGAATACAATATTATGTTTATATGTAACATGCAGACTAGCAAGTCTGCTTGCTAGTCTTGGTATAAAATATACAAGTATGCCTATCTAAACATAAGATCTAGAAAAGCATATATTATAAAAAATATTATTCTCCGATACCTCAATGCATATATGTAATAAAGAGATATATTTTTAAGAATGTCATTCCTATTTAGAAAACAATATTATGTATATATCCACTGTGCTAGTACATATTGTTTGTATTTTTATATAAATGGGAAAACTTATACCTTCCTTTCATACTTTTATTTATCATGATACTTCAAGTGTGCCTTGAAAGTACAATTATACATTCAAGTGAACCGCGATGAAAAACTCTGCAATACAAATAAGCGAATTCTTCCAGAAATGTTTATTATTTTAATGGTAAAAGTTTTTTTTTTTTTTGCTTCATTGCAATATGATTGACATCGATTGATTTTGTGGGAATAAATATTTTGGACCATTAATATTTAATAAATTATTCTCCTATTTGCATCTAAATTAAGATTTTTATTCCACACGATAAAATTCACGATTTCGTAGGAAAATATTCTGTGAATTCTGCTTCACTTGGATTATATTGTAGCAAACACAAAAAATTCTCAACACGCTTAAAATAATTTAAATACTTCTAATCACTTTTTTAAAGGCTACTTCACGCACGCAAAAACACTCGCTCGCTAATGTTAATCCTATGGCAGATTTTTTAAAATATATGTCAGGCCCCTGGCACCTATAGGCTTAAAAACTATTGTTATGGAACTATTGTGATTATTATCTTATTATTATCTTATTGTGTGTGTATCTTTTGTGTACTATGAGGCTTTTCAGTACTGGAATCTGAATCCGGACGGTAGCGAGTTGGATACAATGGGAGAAGTATGTCCTTTGTGATGTGGTCTTTAATAGATAAGAAAGAGATTGCACCCATTATCTAGTAAGACAGATCCTTGGAAACAGACCAGGAGCCCCGCAGACAGAAAGGTGCTCTGGAGAATGACCAGAGAGGAAGTTAGTTCGAACGCAGGATTGGAGTGTGTAGGTTGGTTGTTCAGAGAGTAGCTCTGAGCACGTGTATGGAACGAGATCTCTCGAAAGGAAGAGATATCGCGTGTGTGAGATGAATAGAAATCTCGGTGCTGAGTGAATGAACGTAGTCTAACGGTACACGTAAAGCGTTTTCTGTAATTATTTTGATTTAATATTAAACCGGATACTTTACCTCCAAGTTTAAGTGTAAATATTGTTAATAAAGTGTTTGTTTAAGTGTAATAGAAAGAGTTAGGTTTTTCTTGAATATACATCACGTATTGTGTCCGATATCACGTATTCATATCGGTGGTGGCAGCATATCAAAAGACCGGATTATATTTCGAAGTCGTGTGGACGGCGAAGTGGAATCCGACAATGTTGGCCGCGACGGGATCTGAATCACCGAAGACCAGTGCCAGTTAGCCGTATTACAGTCAGTTTATGCCGGATCGTCTAACGGAAGTGTTTGTGCCCTATCGTAGTAGACCAGCGCCAGTTAGCCGTATTACAGTCAGTTTGTGCCGGAACGCCCAGCGGAAGTGTTCGCGCCCTATCGTCGTAGACCAGTGCCAGCGAGCCTATCGTCATTACAGTGAAGTGAACTAGTGGTTGTGCTGTGTTAGTGTAGTGTTGTGCGTAGTGTTTTTGTGCGTAGTGTTTTTGTGCATAGTGTTTTTGGTGCATAGTGAAGCAAGTTGCAGTGATTGTTGCCCGAGAGTGCAAGATTTACCCGGCGTAAAAGTGAGCAGAGAATTGCCCAGCGAATAAAGTACGAGGTAAGGTGTTTTGATAATTTTACTCTACTGACATTCTCGAACCTACTGTTTTTTTATTGTGTATAATTGATGGTAATTTAAGTTAATGTTGTGGTTAATTTATGATAATTTATGCGCAATATAATAATGGAGCTAAATCAAATGAGATATTAACAGCCATTTTACACTATTGTTTTAAGTAAAGGACCTTATATTAATTACTAGAATTGATTTTCAATCTTTTTTTTACGGATAAGATAAATGATTAAAATTAATGCATTGTGTTAATAGTTGGAAGGAATAATTGAAATTTCTTAAATTTAAATTATTATTAAAGTAATGTTTAAATTAAGTGATATTGTTTGTTTTAAGTTTGAATCATTGATAGTAAATGAGGAAGGCAAATTTGTGTAGAGGTTAAATTAAATTGAAATAACCTTCAAGGAAGAATTTAAGGTCCAAAGAAAAAAAAAGTGCTGTGATTTACTTTTTAATGTGAGAACTAATTTTGAAATTGAAATATTTTATTGAGATTAAATTTGGAATTTATGTGTATTTCATGCAAATTTTAGTTAGGTAGATATTTTATGTAGTGATTGACATCAGTGTTTTATTCAAATTGCAACGTATCAGTATTATTGTGTAAATTGTATTTTATTATTTATGTATAAATTTAAAATCTGTATTGCATAGTAACCAAATTGAAATTATTTTTTTTCTTTGTTATTGAAAGCAAATTGTGGGGTACCATTGTTTAAGGAAATTTGTCAATTTATTATTATTTATTTGAAATATGTTAAATAATATAATATGTGGAGGTAACTTATGAGGGTAGGATTTGAGGAAATATTAATTTGATATTGTGCTTAAGTATTATTGTAGGGTGGTAATAATTATCAGTAGAAGGTAGGACTTTCTTACTAAAATTAAAAAGGGTGGATCTGCAGGCGATATGTGAAGAGTTAGGGATTGAAGTCTCGGAAGATGATACCAAGTTTAAGCTTAAGAAAAAGATAGTGCAGAGCGGCGAATATGAAGAGGGAGCCGTTATGGAATTATCTAGCACTATTGTTACGGAACGGTTAGAACAAGAAGCGTTAGTGGTAGAACGGGAAAAGTTAGAAAGGGAGGAAAATTTAAAGTTACAACGGGAAAAGTTAGAAAGGAATGAGTGGTTAGAACGAGAAAAGTTAGATAGAGAAGAAAGGTCGGAAAAATTGAGATTGGAACATGAATTAGAATTGGAAAGGATGAAAATTCAAAGTTCGGCAAATAATTCTAATGGGTCTAGAGAATATAATCATGAGAGTAGCCTAGAGAAATTGATTAAAAGTGTTAAAACTTTGTCTATCAAGGTTCCAGAAGGGACTGAGGGATGGAATCTGTTTTTTAGCAGTTTAGAACGAGCATTCCAAACAAAAAATGTACCGGAAACCCAGCAGGCCGAAATTCTACTAAATATGTTAGGAGATAAGGCCGATAATTTGCTAATATACACGACTAGGGAACAAATTGAGAGTTATGAGAAGTTAAAGGAATTAGTTCTAAGGGAACACGAGCCGACACCGAAGGCGTGTTTGGAAAACTTTAAGAAGGCTAGAAGGAATCAAAATGAAACTCATGTATTATTTGTATCACGTTTAATAGCAACGTGGGAAAATTATTGTAAGATTAGAGGTGCAGATACGTATGAGAAGGTTAATCAGTTAATTGTCACGGATAAGTTGTTAACTACTTTAGATGAGGAAACCGCGACGCATGTTGGATTAACTCAGCACAGTAATTGGTTAGAAGTTTCTAAAATTGCTAAGGAATGTGATAATTTCTTTGATGCTAAACAAAAATCTTATGCGGTAACTTATAAGGGTTATAAAGACAAAGAAAGGTATGTAAATAATGGAAATTCTAGAAGAGAAAAAGTTGAGGGAGTTAGTAGTAATTGGAGACAAAATGGGAATAATGAAGTTAGTCCATTTTTGGGTAGAAAACCGGAATATAAGAAACCTAATGATACGACGCCTATCTGTTTCAAGTGTTCTTTACGAGGCCATGTACAGCGATTTTGTACAAAAGGAAATAATGAGGGGAGTAATCAAATTAATAACCGGCAAGAACCAAGGGCTAGTATCAATAATGTCTCAGTGCGAGGAATTAAAGAATTACCAAGGGGAGCGAGTATGGCAAGAATCGGAGCAAAAGGGAATTGGAGAACTAAAGTTATTGGAGAGAAGTTAAATAAACTTGAGAAAGTGGAAGTTAGTGTAAATGGGAAGATAACAAAAGGATTAGTGGATTCTGGTTGCGAAATTAGTGGCGTTCATAAAGATTTAGTACCAGCAGAGAAACTAAGAGGGGCTGGTAGTATCTATTTACAAGGGATATTTGGTAAGGCAGTGAAATCACCATTAATTCAATTACCTTTAGCTATTCCAAAACGCGGAGAAACTAATGTAATTCATCAGGATGTACTTTGCGCGATAATTGATAATAGTAAGGAACAGGTAATTTTACATCCTGACGTGGCTAATGAATTGTCAGAGTTAAACAATGAGAAATCATTAAGAGAATCGGTAGAAAGGGAATGTAAAGAAGATAGGAGGAATAAAGTGAAAGAAGGGGAAAGGATTAGAAATGGTAATAATAATCGTTATGTCGTAGACGCGAGATCGGAAAATTTACAAAGTCAGGAGAAGGAAAAAGCTGAGGTAGAGAAAAGTAAGATTAATCAAGTTACGGAAAGTAGTTTAAATGTATTTCAGGAATCCCAAATGAGTTGTAAAGATTTAGAGAAAGCTTGGGAATTGGCTGAAAATGAGAAAGGGTCTTACTATGTTGTAAATGGGTTATTGTATCATAAAGAGAAATTAGTAGACGAAACTGTAGCTCAATTAGTATTACCTAAAATTAGAAGGGAGGAAATTCTAAATTTAGCGCATATTTCCTTATATGGAGAACATCACGCGGTTAAGAAAATGTTAGAAAGAATCAAGCATTTATTTTATTGGGAAAATATGGCAGAGGAAGCTAAAACGTTTTGCGAATCATGTGTAGAATGTCGTTTAACGAGGGAAATGAATGAAAGTCATAGGGAGAAAGAGGAAACAGGTCAACCTGCATATATAATTGAGTTAGTGAACGGAAGTAAGAAACGGGTGTATCAAAATGAAATGAGGGAATTTGTGGCTAAAAATAAAGTAGTCGATATTGTTTTTGATAGTGACGGGGTGTGTGAAAACCGTGGGAAAACTCTTTTGTTAGATAGAGAACAACCGGGAGTTAGAGACATAAAGGGATTCGAAATAAAAGGGTTAACCAATATTCAAGTTGGGGACATAAAATCAATCTTAAGGAAAAATAAGGTATTATTTATGGGTCCTATCAAACTGGTAGAAATGGAGAAAAATCGGATTGGCCGTAAACCGGAGAGGGGTAAGATGAAGCAGAAATGGTTCAATGTCTTTATTACGCACAAAGAGGACTTGGACAGGCAAGTGCCTGATTGGTTAGAGGAAAATTTAATTAAGACCTCAGAGGCCGAAGTTAGCCATTCAAGCGGGTGCATTGCGGAAAGGGATGTACCAATTAAGTTAACGAGGAAGGACTGGAAGGAAAAAGTTGTACCGCCTCCAGTAATATCAGTCTAAGGACTGACATTGAAATGACATAATACTAGTGTAACTTTATTTTTTTTGTGTATTTATAATTGTATGTGCATCCTGTGTTTATAAAAGTGTATTAGCATATTGTGTAATTTTTTTTCTGTAGTTATCACACTAGTATATGGTTCATTAGAGATGTCAGTAGGTAATTTTAAGACACCTTGAAACATTTATGTAATTATAGTGATGAAGAAACATATCAAGGAACTGTTGAACTCTTCTCAGACATTACATTGTTTGGAGGAAAATTAGCCCCTAAAAGGCATATTTTCCGCTAAGGTGGGGGGGGGGGTGTCAGGCCCCTGGCACCTATAGGCTTAAAAACTATTGTTATGGAACTATTGTGATTATTATCTTATTGTGTGTGTATCTTTTGTGTACTATGAGGCTTTTCAGTACTGGAATCTTAATCCGGACGGTAGCGAGTTGGATACAATGGGAGAAGTATGTCCTTTGTGATGTGGTCTTTAATAGATAAGAAAGAGATTGCACCCATTATCTAGTAAGACAGATCCTTGGAAACAGACCAGGAGCCCCGCAGACAGAAAGGTGCTCTGGAGAATGACCAGAGAGGAAGTTAGTTCGAACGCTGATTTATGACGGCCAATTATCAACTCGAGGGATATAGGCCCTAGGGGGGAGTGCCCTCCGTGGGGGTCTTTTTAAGGGATCTTAACCCGTATTTACGCAAGGTTCGAAGAAAACCACGGAAAACTCCGAACGGTGAGGTCGACGAGCCCGACAGGGGTTTGAACCCAGCACCTCCCGTCTACCAGCTTCAAGAGCAGAACCTCTCAGCCACCATCCACCTATGCATCTAAACATCTGCATCAACACATCTACATTTAAAGTGCTAATCTACATCCCGATTCAACTGAAATTAAACGTAAGGCATACCAGTTAGTCGTTCATAAACAACGGATTGAAAAATAGAGGAGAACGATTTCCGTATTTTAATTTGTTAAGTTAATGTACTGTGGTGATCAGAAAACTTTCTTCATTCTATTAGGGTAGATCAAATGAAAACGGCACAGGAACCACATAATGAAATGGCTTAATTTATTTAAAATGTAATCTTCAAACACTTGTTACACTGTTTTAGCAAGTGATGATTACCCTGCTCATAGAATTCTCTTGACTGAAATCGGAAGCAGTTTTCAACATTGTCCATGACTACAGTGTCCAAGTAAAAACGGCGAACCTTTAATGCCCTTATCAATAGACCAAAGATGTGACGATGTAACGAGGAGGTAACCTTGACCAGTCGTGTATCATTATTCACAGATCCCTGTCCCTTGCGGAAACGTTTCTTCCCGTCCTGAAAACAAGTCAATGACAGTGTAATTTCTTCGTACATTGCCTTCATTCGCCGAGGTACTTCGTGCGATTCAACTTCTCCTGTCACTTAAGAAACGCATAAAAACACTACGTTTTTCTTCTTCAACTGCTATACCTTCCGAAAACGAAGGTTAATAACAACTTATAGAATGCTAGATGACACTGTTGGCAGGTTGCTTGTGCATATCACATGCATCTGCTCGATTGCCTAGAGTAAATCCACTTCCTCTATAGGTGTTGAATTTGTTACCTCTCGCTGTACCTTTAAACAATGTTCTGGCCACACTCATAGAAAAGTAAAACAAATTAGAAACAATGTTCCGTTTTCATTTAATTCTCCCTTATAAATGTAAAGATGATACACTGTTAAAAATTTTATGCTGGGAGCTGGGTTGAACCAACGTTTGGTGCTGGAACCATAATATGATGAAATCTCGTTCCAACATTTGAGCCCCGGTTGAAACATTGCTCGAAATGTTGGAAAGAAAATTCACCATTTTATGATTCTAGCTATTGCTTCATCCAAAGTCAGTTCGACTCAGCACAAAATTTTTAACAGTACATATATATATGTATATGAGTAAAATTATTTATTTACGAAGTTAAAGGATCTGTTTAGGGGTTTATATTATTCTGAAACTATATAAAGTAGTTATTGTCAGAATTGTCTCAACCTGTTATATGTATTTTTTTGAAATATAAAACTTAACATTTGAAGCATTTTATGTCATTGGGGTCTTTAAAGCAGAGTTTAAAAATTTTTATATATTGTTCTGTCCTCTAAAAAAACCCCACAGTGAAATGTTTCCTAAAAAAACCCACCCTAGTACTGTATCAAAATTTTCACTTAAGTCAATTTTTTTTGTTCTGTTTTTATGCACCTTTGATAATAATAAAAATAGTTAAAAATAGCCAAAGAGTACTTATTTAGTTTTAAAATAGTTTAAACTAACAATTGCAGAAATTGAGCAAAAAATGAATTTCATTTTTACTGATTTCCTTTTTATAATAGAATTTTTGAGTGATTTACATAAATTATTTTTTTTTATGTTAAACCATTAATATGTAATAAAATGCTTTATTTTGATCTGATTATGTCAGATGTGGGTTTTTTTCAAGTAACATGGGTTACTTTTTGGAAGTGTTTTTTTTTCAAATTCTCACTTAATTGGCTGCAGATTTGTCAAAAAGTGATAAAATGAAAAATGCTCAACTTTAAAATCTGAGTCCGAACAATCTGTTGAAATTTAGCCATGTTTGATTTATTTAAATTATTTATTAGACTTTAAAAAGAGAAAATTTCCAAAAATGTTATGTTTAGATGACAGCACAATAAATCTACACCAGAAAAGTGTAATAACTGTTCAAGAAAATGTTTCACACAGGCAAAAAATCAAGTTATTATTTAAGATACTGGGATTTTTATGAGATCCGTGGAATTTGCGACCAAAGATTTTACTTAAAATAGAATTTCACAGATTACAGATCATTCTTTTGTTTACAACTTCACATTTTAATTTTTTTTTTATAAATTAACAATATTTTTTCTGAAATAAAAAAATTAAAAAAAAGAGAAGTATGCAGAAGCCATTTGATAATTTTAATTGTAAAAAAAAGGCAACCTTTAGCACTACAACCCTTCAAGGACCATGGTCTACAGTGCCCAGCCCTGTTTTCTTGACCATGGCACTGAGGTGCTATAGAACATACCTCCCGTTCAGGTGGACAGGCTGACAAAAGACCCTCAGTGTTTCATTTCCATGCAAGCTTGGTATCCCTTTTACCGACCCCGAAGAGATGAAAAGTTCAACTTTTAACTGTACACGAAGCAATATTCTATATATCCAAATTTTATTGTTGTTGTTAATCTTTTAAACATTGGAAGAATGGATTTATGTTAAAAAGTTATTGGTAAAGCAATACATAATCAATACCTTACAAATAATTAAAAATAATAATCATGGAGGCTGATGCCTGACCATAAATTGAATTTAAAAATCCCAGCATGGCTGACTGTAACCATTGGAATATTATAGCACAATATCTCCTAATGTTATGGCTTTATGATACCAATGAATTTTTCAAGCAAAGAGTGATCCTTAGGTAATAATATCTACTATTTTTAACACTTTCCAACATAGTTGAAAAGTGTTTATGACTTCGGTTTGTGTGGCCGTATGGCCGTCTGCCGTCTGTCCGTGCTCTAACTCCCGTAAATATGCTCGGATTGCGCTGCAATTTTTATATGTTACTGTCGTTATCTATAGTAAGTTCCCTATTTCAACTGAAGTGAGTAGCACTTATAGTTTTTTTACAGGGACACTCAAAATAATTCCGTTACATTATGGTCTATGGGGAAAAATTATTTGCGGTTTATTTTAATGATGTTACACAATTTCAAATACATTGTAATTGATATATATCACTAAGGTGCATTACAAGAAGCTTAATGTAGAATATGGTGTGCATAGCACTTATAGTTACTTTACAGGGATAGTCAAAAGAATTCCGTTACATTACGTGTATGGAGAAAAATCGTTTGCGGTTTAATTACATAATGTTTCACTATTTTAAACGCATTGCAATTTATATATATCACTAAGGTGCATTACAAGAGGCTTACTACAGAATATTGTGTGTATAGCAGTCATCGTTCCTTTACAGGGACACACAAAAGAATTCTCTTCTGTCTGTTAACAATAATTCCTGGAAGTGCGTTTTAAGTTGCTGAACACGATTTTAAATTTAACTCACTTTTCGTCTATTACTTGGTGTGTATAAATTCTGTAGATCCTCTTCAGGGCAGCACAAAAGTTCGCGGACACATTTCCGTTTATTGACAGAAACTCCAGAAGGAGAATTTTAAACTGTGCTACGCGTTTCCTAACTAAACTAAAATTTAGCATCTTATGTAGTATATATACAAATCTATAGATCATATACAGGGCTGAATAAAACTATTCGGATATTTTTCCGAATATTATATATGTTGGAAATATATGTTGGAAATTCCTGAAATTACGTTTTTAAATATGTTATGCGTTTTCCAAATTGTTTACTTAGATGTTATCTTTCAGCTTATTAAACGGTAATGATTTGTAAAATTATTTTAGAAGCGTTGGAAAGTGTTACATAATCTATGCTTGACGCATGATTTTTCGCTCTTGTTTATATCTCAACATAAAAAGTTTATGTATGATGAGATATGAGATGGCTGTTTTCAAAAGTGAAAAGAATGTACAATATAATGTTGTTATCAAAGAGGAAATATTGTTACCTTATTTATTGAAATATTAAAACATTTTCACTATTTTTACTTTTTACAAAAATTACAGTATGCATGAAAAAACACAGACATATTTAGAACCTGATATTACCATCGAGGAAAATATATTACAATCAAACAAAAAAAGCTCTACATCCATTCAAAAGTATATTCAAGCAAACAATGCTAAAACTGTAAATTAAATCATTTTTTTAATGTACAAGTACAATAAAAAATTAAAGGACAATAATTTGTTTCACGTATTTTATGCCATAATTTCTTTCTGATTCGTGAATACACAATTATTATTATAAGTAGTTAAAATTTTTCTTTAATAAATGCGTCTTCAGAAATTAAACATAAAGTATTAAATACATATTTGTTTTTTGTATTGTTGTTCAAAATTTAATTTTTTCATAATTCATTTAAGTAATTTTTTATTAGTATCATAACCTGCATACCAAGAAACAGTATTTATATCGAAAAGAATTATCAAGAATTAAAATGAATAACAAAAATATTCATTTGAAAAATTTTATACAGGTGGTTTTACTTTCCTTTTGCAAAATAAACTACGATTAAAAAAAATTAAAAAATCGCATTTATTGCAAAACAAATGTCTCTTTTAAGTTATGTTTCCTATATTTTATACACATGAAAACCAGTTTTTCCTCTTTTAAAAGTAAATATGGAAAAATAAACTATTTCCAGAAGATATAATTTTGCCTTTTATTGAATCCAACCAACCTCAACACAGTTCAATGAAAATTAATGCAAAAATATGAACTAATAGTGCATTATATTTAGAAATGTTAAAAAATAACCTTTTAAATTTCGATAATTTGTTTTATGAGTCTTTAAAAAAATTACAGTGGATAGAAAGCAAGGAACAGACTCTGCAGTTTGTGTGTTCTTGATTCATAAGACATTATGTGTGAAAAATAGCCTGCTCACACCATGCAGACTCTGCAGTTAGTGTGTAGTGATATTAATCCAATCCAGTTGCGTTTTAGGATCAGATGGTTTTGTTTTGCATTTTACAGAGATAAAACAGATATAACTAATTTAAAATTGCTTTTGCAATTATGAGTTAAATTTTGAGGTGTGTACGCACGTCTTTAGAAATTAAACATAAAAAAGTATAATCTAAAATGACTGCATCTTCCGTACTTTGCGATTAAATAAAGCAAATTTTTCTATACTAAAAAAGTTGTCACACTGTATCCTATCTCTGATATAAATGTAATAATAATTTCTATTAAAAATTATAGTAGCAGGATGTTGCGGGCAGGTTTCTTGAGTCTCCTTCTAATAGAAACTTATCTTATTTATATGTATTTTTAAATGATTCAAAATATAGGGGTGTTTAAACTTTCACGCACGTGGGACACATTTGAAAATTCTTCAAGTTTTGTGGGCCAACCATAACTCTGTTAAAAAGTACAGGCAAGAATTGTATAGTACACTCCCGGGTTTCAAGGTCAGAGACGAGTTGTTGCCCGCAGAAGTACAGAAGTCTCATTATGTTCTTGATTCATAAAAATGTATTTTAAAAAAATACATTTATAAAAAAGTATATTATTTTTTTGCATGCAATGTTTAATTTTAAAATGAGTCATGCTATACAGTTACTTGATTAATTAGTAATTGTAGTGATAGAAAGGGATATTCTGTCGGTTAATACTAAAAAAGCAAAAGATGCTAGCATGACCATGTTAATTAAAGTACAATAATGGTAGATGAGAAAGCATACATTAATGTCACAGGGAGTTAGTTGTAAGCATAAAATAGCACTGTATCTGTCTCATAAAGTTCCACCTTTTTACGGCAGAGTAATTTCTTTTCAATGGCATTTAAGTAGATGTATAGAATAATCAAATGTACAGAGTGTCTTTTCCCCTGTTTTGCATCGTTTTTATCTAAAGTAGAGTATAAATTGCTGTAGCTACAAAATTTTTAGCTTTATTCCAAATAAAAAAAAATTAAACAAGATATTCACTTAATAAATTAAATCAAATAAATGACACATAAAAACAACAAATATTTTGTTAAAAAAAGTTTCTGGTTTAAAACAAGTTTATATGATACGGAAAAAAAATAAAAAATGGCATTTGCCCTAATAAGGTGCCTCGAAATTTTTTTGATGTTGCCGAAAACTTTTTTTGATTTAATTTTTAAAAAAAGCAACGGATTGAAGATTTCTAATTTAAAAGCATGAAGTCTTTGCGCTTGTTATTTTTGGAGACAAAAATATTTCAAAAAATTTTAATAAAACAAACAGTAATAACCATGTTACACATATAGTTTTACACATACATATTTATTATGCTATTAGAAAACTGTAATTAATTTTGTTTGATTATAAACAACAGTAAGAAAATGAAAAAAAACACAAATAACTGAAGGTAAAAGTCAGTAATATGTGGAATAAACATATTTTATTAAGAACATACTAATATACAAACTACATGTCAATGATAATAAAATGTTAGAAAAACTGGTGTAAAAAAAGAAAATATAAAAGGAAAAACTTCCTAAAACATAATAAAAAATAATGATTCAAATAAATAAAGTAAATAAAACACCAATAAATGAGTATGTAAAACAGCTTTTTTGTGTATATGTTTTAAGAATTTTTTCCTTTAAATTACAAGAAATTTCATATTAAAAGCAACATTTATAATTATGTTTATAGCAGGGTTGTAGTAGGTAGCTGCCCGGGTGCCTGCCCAGCTACATGCCGGGCTGGGTTTTTTCAACCCTAGTTTATAGAAGATTACATAATGAAAGCTGTGACATTTTTGTTAGTAGTTTTATATTATTTATGCCATCATTACAGGGATACGATCAGTCAAACTGCAAAAAAAGATTAAAATTTTGTCTGTTCCTTTCTCTATATAATGAAGAATTTTATGCTTTTCCATAAATATCAATTTTCAAGAGTTAAAAAATAAATGAATAAAATAAATCCATAATTTACAGTTTCTAATATACATTCAAGATACTTATCGAGGAGATAACTACTATACCAGAAGAATAAAATACAGTTTGTATATGCTTGTAGTTTTCTTCTCAAAATTTATTTAAAATATGATACACAAGCATTTAGGATTTTCATGAGCTCTGTACATATTTATGATAGTTGAGTACAATCATACAAAAACATACACTATTGCAAAAACAAATTCCTTTGGAATAATACATTGTTCTGTATCTTGAAAAGTAATAAATATTTATTTCCATTGATGCTACACCATATCCAGTCTGCCCTTTAGGAGAGGTATGGCGAAGAATACCATCGATTAAATTAATCTAACATCATCATATTTCAGTTGATTTTGAGCTATGATACTGATATCAAAATATAAGCTTTTATTGTACAAAAATGATTTTATAAACTAACTATAATCATAAATACTTTTTAAAAAACCACATGCAAAAAAATATAAATTGAAAAGTATAAAAGCAGCTTGCTCTAATGCTTAGAATCCTTCTTGGAAATTCATAGTTTCTACTTAAAATTATGTACATATATAAGTTTTCATGCCCATTCACTTTTGTAGAATGTTAAAATGCGATTATTTATTCACTGTTACTGAAAAATAACATATGGAACAGACATATTTAAAAATGAAAATGTTTTAACGATTTTTAACTTTGTGTGCTGCAACATGTTAGAATGGAATGAAATTTTTGAAAAAATCATTCTTTTAGAACAAAGAATAAAGATTCATTCCGGTATAACACAAAAAGTTAAATCCTGTAAAAGGAATTTAGTTTTAAGAACTTAGTATAAACTTCAGGTTGGATAGATGGTTATTATCCTAATTGCTAATGGTTGAGAACCAGATGGAAGTAATTATAGAAGTAAATTATGCAAACAAGCCAGAAGCAAGGGTGGTGCAAGTAAATTCGACAAACAAATCAACAAGGATATGAGTAGTTCGCCTACATAGGCACTAACGAGATAGATGCTTCATAACTACCACCAATTTCCATAAGTGATAAATAATCGGTAGAAAAGATATATTTTTTTGTTCCAAGCACCAAAACACACTTGTTAAGGCATCGAACAAACTATTATACCCTGAGAGATAGTGCACAAATTTATTTAAGTTATTCGATAAGGGTTGAAATGTTTATAAAATGATTTTTCTGACTTATCTGGAATAGGTTTAAATGACCTGGCAGGTTTCCAGGGATTTTAATGTACACTTAGCGATGGTGCATACCATGCTGCAAAGCAAAATAAATGCTACCCTGATTAATTATAATTGCCAACGTTGTTGGAACACAAATTAATTTTTAATAACATGTATAATTGGGATACCATTAATCGTGTTTTGCAGCAGGGTGTGTGAAGTTGCTATGAGTACTTTTATAATGTTGCAAGGTCTTCCATACCTATCTTTTATAAGCATGAAAAATCATTTTAAAAAGTTTTCAACATTTATCAACTACTTGAGTAATTTCCTTCGCAAGCTCTCATTCTATCGGAAAGTTCAACTGCGAAGGACTGCTTATATGAACAATATGAGATGAGAAAGATTGCTAAGAAAGAAGTATTTTATAAACAAAAGGCCTTCTTTTGCCAATTTTAAACTACAACAATGCATATCTGGTCAATCAATCTGCCAACATCATGATTAATAGTTACAACTTAAAATAAATACGTAGATATATTCTTAAAGAAAATATTACAGTACAGACTTCACGACTGCAAAATGTATTTTAATCAGACAATGCAAGTTTAAAATCAAATTCGAATTACAAATGTTTAATCACACTAAAAGGCGTTATTTAGATATAAAAATAAATTGTATGTGAAATATATTAAGGAAGTGTCATACTTTGGAATGGATACGATGATGCCTAATTAAAGCAGATTTATCAGAAAACCTTTTGCTACACACCTCACAAGAGAAGGGTTTCTCTTTAGTGTGAATTCGGAAGTGTCTAATTAAATGAGATTTGTGAGAAAAACCTTTATTACACACCTTACAAGAGAAAGGTTTCACTTTAGTATGAATTTGCAGGTGAACGTTCAAATTAGATTTATCAGAAAATCCTTTGTTGCACACGTCACAACTGAAAGGTTTTTCTTCAATATGAATTCGCAAGTGTCTACGTAAATGAGATTTATCAGAAAATCCTTTTTTGCACACTTCACAAGAGAAAGGTTTCTCTCCAGTATGTACACGCCGGTGGGCATTTAAAAGAGGTTTTAAAGAAAACCCTTTGTTACACACCTCACAAGAGAAAGGTTTCTCGTTAGTATGATGACGCCGGTGGATATTTAAATGAGATTTGTAAGCAAACCCTTTGTTACACACCTCACAAGAGAAAGGTTTTTCGTTAGTATGAACACGGCGGTGGACATTTAAATGAGATTTGTGAGAAAACTCTTTGTTACACACCTCACAAGAGAAAGGTTTCTCGTTAGTATGAACACACCGGTGGACATTTAAATGAGATTTTTGAGAAAACCCTTTCTTGCACACCTCACAAGAGAAAGGTTTCTCTTCAGTATGAACTCGCAGGTGGATAATTGAATCAGGTTTACGATAAAACCTTTTGTTGCACACATCACAAGAAAATGGTTTGTCTTCGGAATGTATTTGCAGCTGATCACTTAAATAAGTTTCTTTTGAATATTCTTCAGTACTCATCTCCCAAGTTGAAAGGTTTTCCATTAGTATGGACACAGTAAAGTCTACTTAAATTATTACTTTTGATATCTTTTGTTAAACGCCTCACAAGAAAAAGGCTTCTCTTTAGTATAACACAAAAATCACATGTAAACAACCTTTTTTTTAGAAGCCATTTGTTACAATCATCACAAAAAGGTGATGAAAGAAGACTAATGCAGATATGCCTGAAAGTCTCATATTTTAGATCTCCCAGGTGAAATGTTTTCCCCTATCATCCGTATGATGGTGCATATAAAACAAAATTTTCTGATGCTTTATTACAAAACTGTCCAATTAAGTTTTTGGTTCAAAGTTAAATTAGATTTTAATGATAACATTTATTTTATATCTCATACATTGACGAGCTTTCTAATGAATATAAATATGAGTTGCGTTTTTTTTATTATAAAATAGATAAGTCTTTGTCAAAGTGATGTAATAGAATGTTCTCTAAAGTCTAAATGCAGAAATGAAGAGTAATTGTAGATTTTTTTAAATTAATTTTCTTTTTAACATAAATATAACCACTTTTGATTGAATGAACCATTTACTGTAATGAACATATATATTAGACATTCCAGTAAGGATTTGCCAGCAGAACGTCTTCTATATAGTCCATTGAAACTATGACATAAACAGGAAACATCAACAAATGTAGCATGATGAAAGTCTTATTTCTTCATCAAACCTTTAAAAAGGACCCTTTCACTTACAAAACATGCTGAAAATATATCATACATGAACTTTTTGCCGTAGTATTTTTATTAAATTTCAACTTCTTGATATATTTTAATAAATGTAAAATTCTATCCTGTAATTTGCATGTGAAAATGAAGAAATTCATGCAATTACACACTAGCTCAGAAACTTAAAAATATTCTTACTGAACAAGTTTTTCTTATTGGAGAGTTTATTGAATAGAAAAAAATAGTCTCTAGGCATAATTTGTTTTCATAAATTCTTTCACTGTATGTTACACCTTACAGAATAGACTTCGAAAACATCTCCACCTGAAATATAAATTTAAATGCGTACATAACTTATATTAGTTTATGAATTTTCAAAAGTTTATTGGAGAAATTATATTACAATGGTCATTAATAAAATAAGAACATTTATTAAATCCATAAATTTTTTTGTTATATTTCACTTTAATTTCTGCAACCTCATGCAAATAATTTTACAAAGTTGTTAGGGGCATGCCAAAGTATATTCAGATATTTATTTCTTATAGTTCTTTTACAATATTTAAAAGAAATTAGAAATATTTAATATACATGTGTTATTTCACAAGTGTTAATAACCAAACTTATTGATTTTTTTTAAAGGTAAAATATTGTAACTAGATGGATATTAGATTAACTGGATTCATAGTCATTTTTAATTATTAAAAATTAGAACTATTGTAATGTAAGATATATGGTTTTTAATACATTTCTATTTATTAAAAAATAGAACTATTGTAATGAAAGATATTTTTTTTTTTTTTTAATACATAAAGGAATAAATGCAAAGTAAAATTTTTTGCCAAAAGTTAGGTTGGTTGTGATTTAAATCTCTATTCAAGGTTCACTAATTTCGTGAATAGCATTTCGAAAGTTTGAAATTGCGGTAATTTATAATTCATTTTATAAGTAGAGCTTTAAAATTTTTTGTTTTTGCTAAGTGGTGGAAAAGGGTGGAAGCAGATATTTTGAAAGTAGAGAGATAATTGATATGACTATTTATTTATTTATTTTTAATAGAGAGCAATAAATAAGAGCATATATTTTTTTAATAAAGACATTTAAAGATTTTTAACTTTGTATGCTGAGAGGAGAGTGAGGGAAGAAGAAAAGTACATTTCGCAGAGATGGGGTAATTTAGATGATTGAATATTTGCTTATCCTTACTAGAAAGCAGCAAATAGGACACAATAATTTAAAATAGTATTTTAAAGATGCAATTATTTTTGCTGGGATTTAAAAAGGGGGGACGTAAACATTTTGGGGTATAAGGAAAATTTAAATGATGGATTATTTATTTATTTTTACTAGAGAACAATAAATAAACATAATTTTTTTAAGTTTTAAGATTCTAAATTTTGTATGCTGAGAGGGGAGCATAAATTTTGGATGGATGGGGATAGGTTGTAGTTTAGATGGCATTATTTTGCTTAAAAGTTTGTTCTAACATTTTAGGAACACCCTGTACATTTCCAACATCTCAAAGCAATCGTTTGTTTTAGACATCATTTCACTTTAGACCCTCTGGTACATACAAAAACTTTTTTGCTAAGCTGCCACCATTTGAATATTTTACTTTTTTTTACTCGCTTCCTGGCAAATAAACACAATATGACTATAAAACATCCCTTCAACATTTCTTTTTGATTTAAAAATATTTCTTTCAGAATATAAGAATTTTTTTCCATTTATTTTAATTCACAGAAGAATCCGAGGAGTTAAATTATTTAATAATTTAAAAAGTTTTAAGACTACACTTCATAAATAATAATTAAAAGCATAGATTTTCTTTATTGAAAAGTTTTATTGTGAGAAAGGTTTTGTTCATAAAATTTGTTTTTGTGTTAAATATGTAAAATTATTTTAAATTTTAACTTTTTAAAACTTTTATACCCATAAATTTAGGAGTATAGGGCTAGTCGAATATTCGGTAAAATAGTTACTATTCAGTTGGCTGAATATTCAGTTCATCTGTGTGCTGAATATTCAGTATTCTGAATTCAGCCAAAATCATTATTTAGGGCATCCCTAAACGATATATGACTAAAAAGCACTCAGGGACCTGTCATAGGGATCGCTGTATTAACAATATATATAGCTGAAAAGCACACAGGTCCCCGTTATTTTGTCCGCCATATTAAGAATTTATGGGCGTGAAACCACAGTGTCCATTTACAATGATTAACATGTATAATCTTAGGCTATCCCAGTTTTATTTATTTTATCTGAAAGCCCCATTTCCTATGGGTAGGGCGTGTCTTTGTCAGGAGGCTCACAAAAAAAGTATTATTTATGTACTTTATTGATATTGTTATTAGTTACTTTCATATAGTTAAAAAAAAAGTATTTAATGTATATTTTTTGGTTTGCATTTAAAATGCAATTTCTAGGCCCCAAGCTAAGTCCGAGCTATACACTCCAGAAGGTATATTGGCCCCAGTAGGAAACGAGTGGCTAAACGGCCAGTTAACAAATACTTTTTTTTTAATTAGAAAAATTTGTGTGTAAATATTTTGTTTCCAAGATTTAACTAGGTTAAATAAAAATTATAATTAACTTATACCTTAATTACACAAATTAAACATTTATTTCAACATATCATATATATACTGTAATTTTCAGAAGAAACGTTGCAGCTTTTACATGTTTTAAAGTTAAAATTTCAAGCGCTGTGGCATTTCTACCGATGCAGCACTTACGTGCAGGAAGAGTTCAAAAAATGCCGATAGAGGGCGCTTTAGACTTTGGAGTAATGAACAACTATTTTTTACCATTATTTTTTGTATCTTAATAGATGCTTTCAAAAGCCTAGACTTAAATTTTGAGCTCAAAATCTGAATTGTTGGGAGTGGTTAAGTAGCACAAACTGAAATGTGTTCAAGCATTGAAATTTGACCCCCCTCCCCCCTGAACACAGTTCAGTTATTCCCGATCTTGGTGTTATAGACCAGGCAGAAACTACTTCCCTTACATGTAAAATAAACGATAGAGGTATGGCAAAATTAAATAAAAAATTTATTTAAAAAATAAATTTTAAAGATAAAGTTAAAAAATGTCGATAGAGGGCTCTTTAGACTTTGGAGTAAGGAACGACTATTTTTTACTGTTGACTCTGACGAGGACCTGGTTGAGAGGATTGCAGTCGCAGCAGCCGATATGTGTGAGATGCGGTATTCGCTAATGTTCACAACTCCCTCTGCTGGCAGTGTGAGATCTGCATTGTTGCTGGTGGACACTCTTTTGAGCAATTTTTGTGATTTTGCACAAACATCATGCATGTACCATTTTCTATGAGTCAAACTTCATTTAAATTGTGCACTACGTGCGTAATTTTTTTTTTTTTTTTTTTTTTTTTGTGCGGAGAAATTGCTTATGTCTGTTATGAATAAATTTTCTATTTAATTTTGTCATCTCACTATCATTTATTTTATGTGTAGAGAGTAGTAGTTTCTGCCTGGTGTACGACACCAAGATCGGGAATAACTGAACTGTGTTCAGGAGTGGGGTGGGAGAGGGATTCAAATTTCAACTCCTGAAAACACAGTTTAGTTTGCACTACTTAACCACTCCCAACGATTCAGATTTTGGGCACAAAATTTAGGTTTAAGTCTAAGCTTTTGAAAGCATTTAATGAGATACAAAAAATAACTGTAAAAAATATAGTTAATCATTACTCCAAAGTCTAAAGCTCTATCTGTAATTTTTGAACTTTATCTTTAAAATTTATTTTTAAGAAAATACTGACATAAAGAATAGTTTTAATGAAAACCGCAAACAAATTGACCAATTTTTCCGTTTGTTATAATCATTTGAAATTTTGGCCCCTAAATTTTAATGTTGTCTATTTCCTTCGGAAGACGTTTGGGACCCTTAGTTTCCTATTTAATATTGTTTGTCTTGATGTGTACTATCACCCCTTAAAGTTCTGCCGTAGAGTTTAGATTCACCCTGTATACTACTATAGTACAAATGCAAACCATCGGAGTCAGATTTCAAATTTCTGAGTACTGGAAAAATAGTATACATTAAAAAAAATTTTTAAGTCAATTCTGTATCTCAGTATATATATTATATATATATACTGAGTACTATTACATATATGTAGTATACTACTACTATTATATATATATTATATATACAGTCGAACCTTGATAACACGAAATCGCTTAACGTGAAATTTCGCTTAACACGAAATATTATTGAGGTTCTGTCAGATGAGTCTGAAAATCAATGTTAATTAATTTGTTTAACACGAAATTGAATTTCAAAAAATCCCACTTAAGGCGAAAAATATTTTGCTCCAATGTAAAAAAAAAAAAAAAATCCTTACGCAACGTTTCCGATATTTCAAACTTACGTGTCACATCCTCTTATTAAAAAGGGAATTTTCTCATGGTTTGAAAAGAAAAGGGGAAAAAGTTTTCAGAAAATCGCGAAATACTGAATTTCTGACCAATCCCTGCTTTTCTTTGATCTCTGATGTGCGCAAGTGTTCCCAGATTAACTATATGAGCTATAGATCAGTCGCAATGAAAGTTTGTGTGAAGGAATTTCTTTTTTGAAAGCGATTGTTCCATTACCTGGTTCACTGTATTGAGAGTGACATGAACCTAGTTTCTGAATTCCCTTATCTGTGAGTGAAAGAAGTGACAATCTAACTTCACTACCTGACTAACATAATTGAAACTATGTTTGCAATTCCTCTGTAGAATTCAGTGAAAGATGAGCCGAAAACAGCAAGCTATATATCTTTAGGCACAAAGCAAAATATTTTAAACGAATTCAGCCATAAAATGCTGAAAATATCAGAAAATGCAACGAAGTATGGGATACCTACAATTAATCCTCTCTACATTTTTAAAGAATCATGAAATATTGAAGCGGCTTGTGCTGTGAGTCAATTCAAACCAGTCAGAAAACGAATGTATAAAAGAAATAATGAATAAATTGAAATTGCTCTCTTGTGGTGGATAAAAGAGGCAAGAAGCCACAGAAAATTGTTTTAACTTTCGCAGTTTTACAAGAGAAAGCAAAGGCTTTTGCTGCTGCTCTCGGAGAGAGCGTTCTAACGGATGACTGACAAGATTTAAAAAGCGTCATAGAATTGTTTACAAAAAGATATGTAGCCAAAAACGGGAAATTCTTTCTTAGATATTGCTTTTTCTAAGTACATTTGCATAGACGAAGATGTGCTGACTTCGGATGTGAAGACAGACATTGACACAGAACTGAAAAGTTTAGTGTCATTAAATGAATCTATCACAGCATTGAGAAAACTGTTCAACGTTGCCTTATGGACGCCCAATCCACAAAAAAGTGGACATGAGGATGAAAATTTAAATTTCCTTAAATATGGTTGAAATTTGGCATATTAACTGTTAAAAGTATGCTATTTCATATTTTACTGAAAAAGAATTAAATTTTTGTCATTAGCATACTTATTTTAATTAATAAAATGACAGTATGTCTGTGTGAAATAGACTGCACTAAAAATCTTTACATTTCAAGGTCTCGTATAGATGAATAAATGATTCTGTAAATCTCCAAACTTAGATATATATAATCTGACATCTATTACTGACAGTTTTTGCCTGCAGAGAAGTGTTCACTAATCTTCGTTACAAAAGGTATGCATATTTAATGACTCTTAATTATTGTGTCACACCCGCAACAAAAAGTTACATTTATATCTCTACAGAAAAATATCTTTGACTGTAAGTTATGAAACTTTGTATTCAAAAATAGTTCATTAAGGTATTTTGAATTGCAGACACAAAAAAAATTAATTAATATTTTAATTATAATTATTAAGCGTTGCGGCGTGACATGTTCCTGTTGCGGGCGTGACATTTCATTAAAGTCACACCGCAACATTTTTTGAAATTGAACGCAAATGTAATCTAAACAAATTATATGTAAATTCATGTAAGAATAATATGCTGGAAAACATGTACATGGCAGCACTAACTATACCCTTTGATTTAGTTGTGTGAACTCCAGTTAATAAATCAAAATTAGCATCATTTGAGCAAGTGACATTGTGTTCTCATTGATTTATTCAGTTTGGATTAATAAATTGTTGTTACTACAGGAAAATAATATTTTTGTAAATGATTAAGAAAATAACTAATTTTTATCTAAATTAAAATAAACATTTCCAAAACAATATTTTAGCAATTTTTCTTTTAATATGTATGATTTTGTTAATTGATTGCATTTACTTTTTCATTTTTTAAAATAAATAATATAATATTAGGGGAAGATTTTTATTCTCTTTTAATTCTAATTAAATAAAAAGAAGGAATAAGAATAATTGAAACTGTTATTAAAATATTTATTAACTTAGCATAAAATGTAGATAGTTAAAGTTTGAAATGAACTAAAATTTAATATAGTTAACTTTGTACAAGATTAAAAGTTTCAAAGGATTTCAATAATAAATATTAACAATTTGTTAAACATTTATTTTTGGACTTGTAGTACTCGTACTATTTATTCAATTTATACATTAAATTTTTCTCTTTTGCGGAAGAATGAATAGCACAGACAGATCACGAAATTATTGAGAAAATATTAAAGAAAACCCCTTAAATATGCAGAATATCTACAAAAAGAGAAGGAAAGAGACAAAGCAAGGAGGGAAAAGAAAAAGAAACTATTAAAAGAAAAAAACCACATCGGCAGCCAAGAAAGAAAAACAATTACAGCGACAAAAACAGAATGAGAGGCAAAGAAAGTGTAGAGAGAAAACTAAATCTGCGACAAAAAGTGCCACACCATCTTCAGCTATAAGTGTAGCAGAGTCTATTGGAAGTTACCGAAGAGCATAAACTCTTGATAAAGCTATCCATAGAGCTAAATGAAGTCTTCCTTTACGTCCAAGGAAAAACATGAAACTTTCAAAAACTGTCCACACTTTTGGCCACCACTGTATGTGCATATATAAATACATATCTATATACATATATGTATATATATGTGTATGTATATAGATATGTATATGTGTATATATATGTGTGTGTGTATATATACATGTATATGTATATCACTGGCGCCCGGCTATCGAAAAGTACCATGATTTTTCATAGGAGAACAAAACATGCCCAAGGCCCTAACCATTAGATAAATAGATTCAGTTAGTAATCACTACTTCTCAGAACAAGTAGTTATAATTAAAGTTAACTACGTTTTACAATAAAGTATACGTTTTTGGTCACTACAAAAAAGAAGAAAAACGGTAGTTTTTCCTACAAATAAATGCTAGTCTAATAGGCATATAATGCAGATAAAGATTACTTTTTTCTTCTTTATTCAAGCTAGATAAATCGACTTTTCAATAATGATATTTAACCAATAATCAAAATCACATCTATTTTGCATTAATACATATAATATTTTGATTGATTTGTAGAAATGATAACTTACCACACCCGACTACACTACATTCGACAAAATGGCGACATGACGCTATCTGGAAAATAGGAAATACTTCGATTAAAAATGCCTGTTCGATTTAATTTTCTACATGCTGCCATCTATTTATCTATTTTCAAAACAGTGTTTAAAGACACTTTAAAATTTTTTTATTTTATTTGTTGCAATTACAAATTAAACTAAGTTTCGCCTGTTTCTGCATAGAACTGTACTCAAAATAATTGGTAATTATTTAAATTACATTTTAAAATAGTCCGAAAGTAAATAAAATATCACACAGAAGCTAATATTATACTATCAGGGAATAGAAATGAGCAGGAGATTTTTAAGAAAAACATTCTTTATGCCTAAAGTTATATTGGGCTTTTTTCCTAGTACTTTAACCTCAATTTTTGACTTCCTGTAAATTGAGTTGTCAAATTAAAATTATTAAAACAAATTGCAATGTACAATAAAAATAAAATATGTACAATTTATCTATTCTGTCAAAAAATTATAATAGCTATATTTTCTCTTATAAGCTAATATATTAAACACCCGCCTATAACATTATATATATTCCCAATTATATACCATATATTCTGGCGTATAATTCGCAATTTTGATACAAGACAAGTAAACGAAAATTACAGGATTGAATTGTATGCCAATCATAAGGATAAAAAATTAAGAAAAAAAAATTATCATAAGAACTTAGATTTCTAATTTAATGAATGTGCTACTTATTGACAAAAAAATAATTTTCGCATCCAGATTGCATGGAAAGTAATAGTCATTATACAAAAGCTTTGTTTTATTTTTTGATATGAAGTTTCTTTGAAAAGAGGGAAATGCACATTATGCAATGAATAAATCTAAAAATAAAAAAATGAAGTCTGGGAGTTTAGGTGTGGGTTATACACTGGAGCACATTGTATACAGATTTTGTTACCACCAGTCTAAGTAATCATTGCATTTTTGATAAAATGCAGAAATTCACACACCAGAAATATTCAAAATAAATTTTTATTTTAAAACTACTTTCTAATCAATTTGTCGCTGTCTTTTTAAGCAACTACATTTGTTAATCATTACACTAAGTATATCTTTTTTAACACACTGAGTCTGAAAACTTGTAATCCTCTATAGAGTTTCCATTGAAAAGAACAGAATAGAAGAATGTAGTTGCATTCTGAAAAAAAATTCTGCTGGTATGGCTGTAATTTATTATCCAAGTCATGTGTATGTGTGTGTATTAAATAATAAGGTAAGGTAGTTAATTGTAGGATGAAAATCAGAATTTTAGTTTGATTTATAATCTTGTTTCATCTGTTGATCTTTTTTTAAATCTTCAACCTGTCCTGGACATTTTGCAGCTATTGATTTCAAAATGGATACTCGCTTGATGGTTACCACCTCTAAAGTGAACCCTCATTTTACCATAGTTTTCTTAATCCCTGACTAGTGATAAACCCACCTTCTATGAATACAAGCAATTTTTGCAATCTCCACACTGTTTATTTTAATGAGTTTAATTATCTCATATCAAAATTGTGAATATCTTTATAACTTCAAGTATAATATATAACATTTTCCTTTTTTACATATACTGCATTTCATAGATTTTTACTAAATTTTATCAATTCAAATAAATATATTTCTTGTATTTGTGTACAAATATAAGACTATGCTAATGTTCGTGAGCAAATGATGTTTTAATGGGTGGTGGAACTGATAGCTGTATATCCAGGAGCAGAAAGCAGTGTTGAATTCAGGGGGAGGCCCAAGGAGGACATTTCCTCCCAGAAGCATTAAACTGTCTGGAAATTTTCAGAATTTATGCTTTTAATTTTCAAAAAGTGCAAATTCCTCCCAAAACTCTATAATGTCTCCCCCTCCCTAAGCTACAAAAATCCCTCCCCAAAAAAATGTGTGAATTTAAACGCTAGTAAAAAGGAACAACCAGGAATGCCAAAAGTAAATGATAAGGTAAGGTAGTTAACTGAAGGGTGAAAATCAGAATTTTTGTTTTAAAACCAACAAGTACAGTTAAAAGACTGGACTCTTATTTAAAAAAGACATAAATAATTGGTCAAAAAGAGAAATAAGATTGTAAATCAAAGTTAAGGTAATAATTTATGCATGAATACCCCTAGATTACCATAAACTTTATCTAATCATTTATAAACATAAATAAAGCAATGCCATGGCTCAAGTGCATTTGTTTGTCTTTTTTTTTTTACACTTACATGTTGATTCTTGTGTTTCTGTCCTCCTGAAAGGTGGATTTTTTGTAGGTGAATAAAACTATTTTATTATGTTACAAAGTTAAGATTTTTATTCAGTAGGGGGCTCCAGCCCTTGTAACTTTTCTTTGAATACTGTTTCAGAAGCCCATATAAATATGAGGACAGATTTTTTTTTTTTTTTTTGACAAAATGCTTATTTTTAATTGCTTTGCTATAGAGATTTCTGAGTTAACCATTTTTCATATTTCCTGAGATTTCTGTTTTGTGCCAGGATAGCTAACCTAGTTTTATTATTTTTTTGTATGTGTGTATATATTTTAAAGAAATATATTTTAATATTGAAAAATACAAAAACTCTTAAGAGTTGTAACCCCATCCCCCTCCCCTTCCCAAAGAAAGAAGAAATTGAAAACTGTTTAATTCCTGGTAGCCATTGTTCATCAATAACGCTAAGCTAACCAGTTATCTGCTTCACAATGATTGTATGCATCTTAATTTTTAAATATTGAATTATCCAAATTTTTAAACAATTGGATAAAGAAAAAATATTTACTTTCAGGTAAATTTTATTTGAAAATTGTAAATTAACTGGCTGTTTTTTTATTTTAAAAAATCTGATAATTTTAATCCACCAACATGTGACATAGCAATAAACCTTTATTTACTACAGTAATGTAAAATAATATTTTCTGCATCATAAAATAAATATACAAAACTTCCAAGGGGGGGGGGGGAGTTTAGATGACATTTTCAAAAGAGAGGAAATCCACCAAGTTTAGAAGATTCTCACTCCTGAATTTTGAATCATTAAACAAATATCAATACGTTAAGAATCGGTGAAAAATGTATAATTGCAATGGCGATAAAGACCGTGTATAATGGCATAATTTCATTGCTATATTACAAATGAGAATTGTAAACAAGTGGGTAAGTGGGATGGAAGATTGCATAAAAGGTTTTGTTTAATATTCCTTTCAAAACACTTTATCCTTTCTTTAACAAATCCAAATAAATTTAATTTTCCCAAAAAAAAAAAAAAAAATCATGTTTTTTATAAAATAAAAATTTATCAGTCTATTTTTCTTGTTTTTTTAAAAATCTGAACCGGTCTGATAGTGGGCAAAGCCGGCTATTATATTCTGTCATAATAATATCTATCTTATGGACTAAAATGCGATATTAAAAAAAATCAATTTCAAAATTAAACGTGTTGTATAGAGACCTTCAAAATGTAAAAATATGCCAATATTTTCCATAATATCATGATTCAATATGTTCCTCAAACTTATATATTTACTATTCTTTGTTATGCATATTGATACTCTCTTTGTATTATTCTCAAACATTTGAAAAATCCGTTATGACGTCAGATTAATTTTCTTTTGAATTCTCTAATGACGTCATACTAAGCTGTTTTCAGTATTTACACATACTCATACTTTTTGTATTATTGAGAAAGGTTTGAAAATTTCCGTTTTATTACCAATATGACGTCCTATTAATATTTTTTTTTCAATGGGTAGAACTTTTTATTTCATTTTTCATGTGGAAATCTTTCAATAGAAAATTAATTAGTGTAGAAAGAATTTTAATGTGGATTTTTAATGGTTGGCAACTGCTAAAATAAAAAATGTTTAAATTTAATCGGAAAAGGCTGCTAGATTTTTGGTTTTTTTATCTCTATATATTAAAATAATACTTTTATTTCAAATTTTATGATTTTGAGCTTTATAGCAGGTATTCAGCTATAAGTATACAAAGTTACAACTCTGTAAGTTATATAGTTTCTGATAACCGGCTCTGTGATGGACAGACAACGAAGCAAGAGTAATAGGGTTTCGTGAGATGAATGAAACCCTAAAAAGAAAGGATATAAATGTATGTAACACTTGTAATGATTTTTAAAATATTTCAAGGACCTGTTTCATGATTATTATTTTCTTTCAAAACTATAGCATGCTCTGTTTTTCTTTCATTCTACATAATAATTAAGTTCTATGCAATTCAATAGCACTTTGGTCTAAAACTTTTAGAATCATTACTCACTTTCTACTGGTCCTCTAATTTGGATTTTCATTGAATTGCATTTTTATAGGATTGCTATAAATTATAATATTACACCTGGGTTTAAAAGGATATTAACAATTTTGTCGTCAGACATTAAATAGTTATTAGTTTATCTGAATTTAAATAACAATTTACTATTTTTTCTTATATATTATATACCGTAATTTCGGGAGTAAGCGCCGCGGCGCATACGTATTTAAAAGTTCAAAATATCGGCGATGCGGCGCATACGCAAGGGCGGCGGGTACAATGATTTTTTTTTTTCAACATAGCAGTATCTGGATATTGTGAAAAGCCTTCATTTCATGTTTTTTTAGACTTACTGCCTCAAATACACTTTTAAACACATGGATTCATTAACATTCATTCATATTTCACCTTTATTTACATTCATTTATTCTCAGTATAAAGTTCATAAACAGTACATAGTATCACAATATATCTTTATTATAAAAACGTAATTACTATAATCAAAATATATTTAACTTACCCATATTTCTCTATTTTCTGTTTAATATTAATAGCTCACTCTTTAAAAGTATTTATTGTATACTTTACAATAGTTGATAAATTGTATTTATTTCATAAGCACACCGCATACGATGATATTCGATTAAAACGATAATCGAATAATCGATTGGCGTAGTACATATTTTTTTTTTTTTTTGCTATTGTATTTTAAGATAACCTGTGTTTCAATATTAATAGCTCACTCTCTTTAAAAGTATTTATTGTATATTTTACAATAGTTGATAAATTATATTTATTTCATAAGCACACCGCAAACGGCGATATTCGATTAAAACGATAATCGATTTGCGTAGTACGCATATTGGCGTAGTACATTTTTTTTTCTATTGTATTTTAAGATTACCTGTGTTTTATTGTTAATTCATATAAAGATTTTATCGCAATTCTTGTTACTTTTAATCCAATTTTGTCGATCGTATCGTGACTATTTCATTTTTACCGATTTTTCAAAGATGCGGCGCTTCTAATGGGTGCGGCGCTTACGTGTATATTTGTTTTTTTTTTACCGATTTTTCAATGATGCGGCGCTTACGATGGGTGCGGCGCATATTCCCGAAATTACGGTATGTTCATTTTATATTGGGGAGGGGCAGAGGAAGAAGGTAACAGATACATTTCTTTTTATGAGGGGGGGGGGGACTATTAGCTTTTACTGAATTCCAACTACAATCCACTCTCAATTGTGATTTTTTTTTAAATTGTATTATCATATATTATCATCATATTTCTTCTTAATATCGAATTGTGTTGGTTGATGGTGCTACCATACATGGAACTGTTTTATTATTGCATATTGAATTCAACTGTTTAAAGTCTTGCAATAAGTTATTTCAAAAACTGATTTTAGTTATATTTTATGCCTTGCATATATATATTAATACAACGTAATTTTGTAACAATTGGTTTGTACAGCTAACTGATGATTTTAATTACAGAATAAATTTTATTTCCCTCAATTTTTCTGTGAATACATGGAAAATTTGCAAAGTTTCAAATGTTGTGAAAAGAAAAAATAATTAAAATATATTTGGAAACTGAAATACATTCATGTGATATTTTTTGTATTTGAGATCAATTACATTATGAATGAGCAAAAAATTAATAATTACTTACACAATAAAGGAAGCATGTAATAGCATCATTTCACTACTGTATTACAAATGAGAATTCTAAAAAAGAAGGGAAATAAATATATGTAACACTTGTAAAGATTTTTTTTGAAAATTGCAATGACCCTTTAAATGATTAGTAGTTATATAATTATATCATAAATATATAGTCATTTCGAAAACCTTTGGTTTTGTTTTGTTCAATTACTTTTTTGGAGGGGGGGGGGGTGACTAACAGATTTTTTTTCTGCTGTAATTTGAATAAATATAATATATATATACTTTTAAAATCATTTCAAGATATTTACATAAATATAGGATGGTTTCATATACAACATATGCTTAGAGGGATGTCCAATAAACCTAAACTTTACTTTGAGGGATTAAAATGAATTTAGACATCCATAGTATAATCTTACAAAGTTCGAAAAATGACGTTTTACTCCATCTATTTCCCATTGAATGATTCAGAGTTACAATCTTTAAATTGTTTGGGCGATTCTTCAGGTGCATTCAATAAAATTAAAGATCAGATCTTCAGTGAATTTGTTTCTAAAAAATAAAAATATTAAGTAAATAAGTCATTTTTACATATGTCATAACAATTTATTTTATTTTTTATATATTTTTTTAATCATAAAATATTTTTTTGGAAATCAGATCTTTAAAATTATAGAAAGGTAAGAATTATTCTCTTCTAAGATAAGAATGCAACGAAAGCTATTTCAAAATTGTAGAAGTTTCCTTTTTTTTTAATTAAATTTTTAATTTTACTACAAAAAAATACATTTTACTTGATAAAATCGTTTTCTTTCTTAAAAACATACAATAATATGAAAATAAGATATTGTAAACTACTCTAAGAACAATAAAACAATATATTTTAATGGTTTCTGTGTTCCCTGAAGGCTGTTTTCAAATCCAAACAGGTAACTTTCTGACATATTGTTTAATTTATTTTTGTTCACAAATACATTAAATTGGCAGGTGTTTTTATTCAGAAATGAATTAGCGAAAAACGTTTTCCATTTTCTGGTAAAGGCAGAAGATATTTCAGAAGAGACTCACAAAGTCGACGTTTTGAACCGAATAGCCAACGCAGCAGGCCGAAAAGAGTAAAAAAACGTGTCGTCACGTGACCAGAATCGCTTATAAGTCGATAAGTAATCCATTTATCAAAAAATGCGAAACTGATTTCGATTCAAAATCGCCTTTGTAGTCAGGCATGCCAATTTCTTCTTTTGCGTTTAAAAAGAGTCAGAATTTATGTCCGAAAGTTTCGCATTTGAGAACCACCTAAAATTAAACTAACTGACTGGCTAAAAAATAATGATATATATGTTTTCTTTTAAAAGACACTAAATTATGCAAAAAATATGCAGACTATGTCTTGTTCACATTGAGAATTGAACACAGAACCGATATATATATATATATATATATATATATATATATATATATATAACTAATCCAAACTTATGATATCTTAAAATTTTCATTAATAGCTCGTAAAATAATAATAATAATAATAATAATTTTTGATCAAAATTGTTGCACTGTTAAGGAAATTAAAATGGATAATAATGTCACTAAACTTGAAGGAATTTGAGTCAGATTATTATTATTATTTGTTTAATAATATTACGGAAAATATTATGGCCTCATAGGTGAATACTTACATTATTGATAGGGATTTGTTTTTTACATCATAATTTGAAAAGTTAGGAAGAATTAATGTGTTATATATAATTTATTTTATATCGATACTTGTCTGTATTATGTTTTAAAAATTACAATTTTATAACGAATGTTAGAAGAAGTAAAAAAATATCTGCCAAAAGAATACTTTTATGTTTAAGGGACACTTTTCCTAAAAGTTTTCAGGGGTTTTTTTAATTTGCTAATGTAAAGTCCAACGTGATTTCTCATTCTTCAAATCTCTAAAATTGTAACTTTAATAATTATTTAATTATATTGACCTTTAAAATGATCAATTTTTGATAAAATTCTTTTCTGGGAGGAAAAAAACAGATCTATTTGGGACCAAAGGAATATTTTATAGTGTGCTGCACAAAAAAAAAAAAAAAACATTTTGTTGAAATTTTGTCAGAATGATAGATGACAGCATAGCACACTATTAATCGAACATAAACGTTTAATCGATACTGGTAATTTAATAGCTAAATGGCGTTATTTAGTTCCTTACATATTTTTCTACCTGTGTAGTGTAGCACAACTTTTACGTGGTACTTTTTCTAATTTCTTTGATAAAAGAATAATTATGGACTTGATTTACTTTATTTCTCTATTGGTTTTCAACAAAGTAGGGAAAGATTAATAATTAAAAGAAAATAGCCTGTTACTGTGTGGTTCAGTTAGGCCTAATGATCTCCAAGTAAGCACCTTTGCTTTTTAAGGTTTGATTTTTATGTGTATCTGATAAATATATTTTTTTATTTATGTTTTAATTCAGCATTTCTCTATTTTAATATCATTTTTGTAGTTATTTCAAAATGTCAATTCTATGTACAAAAAGTGATTTTTTTTTTTTACAATTTTTGTTTTGCAATTCATGTAGTATATTTTACAGATATCTTCAACACATAAATTACATTTTGTTTATTTATTTAAAAATTTACTCTTAAAATGTAAAGTATGGGTTCACTACTCATTTTCTTTTAAAAGAATTTAAATTTGGAGGCTTAATACTTTTTTTTTATTTAAATTTACCTAGTTTTAAAACATTTATGTATACCTGACACTGTTTCCTTTTTTGAGAGTGAAGTTTACATGTAAAATATGATAAATTGGCTTTAATGACAAATACTCAGTCATCTTTTTCTTTTTTTTTTAATCGGTAATAGAAAAAGAAAAGAGTCGCCAAATTCTGGGGGTTATTTCCTTCAATGGTAACCTGGCTATTGTATTAAGTTACTGGTTTGGCGTAGGCTTGGAAATCGCGCCAATCAAAAAGTCGCCAAACATCGGTGCGTCAGTGTAACACATCTGTTCCATTGTTGTTGTTTTTTATTATTGTCGATGGTAAATTGTTTCTATATTTTTGATTTTTAACCATTTTTCTTGAATACTGTTAACAGTGGGTATTTTTTTTATCTCTAACTTAGTTTTACGATTAGAAAATCTCAAACATTTCTTCACCAATTTCTGATACAAAAAGTTTTTTTTACCTCTGAAAAGGAATGATTTTGTTTGCCGTAAAGTAAAGTAATGCAGCAAGTAAAGTAACCTAGTTGGTGTATGTTGTGTTGTTATAATAAAGTAATCCAGTTGCAAGTAAAGTAACCCAGAAGGTGTTATATTATCTAAAAAGAGTTCCATATCCTGTGCCAGTTGGCACAATTGGCGAAAAAATCCAAAATCGCACCAAAACACAGTTTTAGCATTTTGCCAAGATTTTCAAGATGGCAGAAAAACATACTTTTTAAATATCTATTTATAAAGTATTTATTTTTAAATATTTATATTACAATACGTTTATTAAATCTTGTTTTTGCACCATCTTAAAAAAAAATAAGTAAAATACTAAAACAAAATTTTATTATCATTTTCGGTATTTTATCAAGTAAAGAAAATACATAAACAAACATAGTTAATAAACCTTAAAAGCCTTTCTTTTTTCTTTTTTTTTTTTTTTTTTTTGATAAATTATGGTTATTAGCTGTTTAACCCGTTCTACGTATGGGAGTTCATGAGTTTAATTCTAAAACCAAAATTAAAAATAAAAATCAGTAGTACAACCAAACTAAAGTTTATGAATATAAAAATTTGTTATGTCTATTAAAAATGAGTATTTGCACAACCAAAAATCCGTAGTAAAAAGTGGTAGCACGTAAAAAATTCACATCAAATAAACGTAATAATAATCGAATATGAAACTAAACTTAGCATAAAAACAGAATGACAACAAACAGTTTTAAAATATCTAAAAATAAGAAATAAGATTTCCCCTATTAAAGTGTTGAGTTGTTTAATAACTACTCAATTTAGAAAAATATTTTTCTACTACTGTGCATTTTTTCTTTAATTAAATTTAAGTTATCATGTTGCTATTGCAACAGACGATAAAACCATATCTTTGGAATAAGGGAATAAATAGAATAAAAAGTTTTGTTGATGTCTGTGATAATTTTTTTTTATAAAAAAAAAAGTAATAATTAAGTGCAATTAAATAATTACCCAAAAGGACACGCACAGTCAAGTGCTCAACAACAAATCACTAACTTTGACTGTTGGCATGTGTCAAATGAATACAGACTCTGTACTTTTATTAGGAACATAAATTTAATTTTTATGAAAACTGTTATTCTAAAATAGCAGTATTATCTATATAAATCAGCAATTAAATGTTACGGGTGAAGCTAAAAATGTTAAATTTATTAAATATAATTAGTTTTGTTGAAATCAGAGCAGTAGATTTAGATTTATTAATAAGGAGGGTCAATTACTGAAAAAGCCACTGCCAGGTGGTGCACGGTCAAGTAAAATAAATGTGATATTTATTAAAAAGTCGTTTACCCCCACCCGTCACCATCCCCGTGTATTTAACAAATAATCTGTTAAATAAAGTTTTCTGTATTAATAATCTCTATCATACTAATATATGTCATGTAAAAACCCCTTAAACCTAGCTAATTATCATTCATTAAGTCAATGAAATACTTTAAAATTAAGTTTTTAGCATTTGACAATGGTTAATAATTAAGTTGATTGTCTACGTGTCTTATAATCTTTGATCCATCGATTTTAAACACCAGACTCGCAATTGCAATGATCCCTACCTTGATTTATTTAATGACTTCTGCAGAGATTTTATACAACCAACCAACCTAAAATAAAAAAGCGTATTTTTGATGAGATCTCTTTGTGGGTGGATTTTTATTAATATTTAATCTATCAAAATTCTCTTCAAAATTTTCTAATTTTTTGTCCCAATCATTCATAGGCCCACTACCAGCAACCTGTGTTCCAAATTTCATAGCCCTGCACCCTGTTGTTTTTGAGGTTACATATATATGCACACAGACTTTAATAGTATAGATTGTCAGGGAGCATATTGTAAACAATTAATAAAAAATGAAAAACTAACTGAAAATAACTTGTAGAAATGTCAGGAAAGATATGTCTCATATAAATAGCACTTAAAATCATAAAATGGAGAATTTGACTATATAAAAATTCAAAATATTATAAACTTTATATATATATATACCGTAATTTCGGGTATATGCACCGCACCCATTGTAAGCGCCGCATCATTGAAAAATCGGTAAAAAAAAAACAAGTATACACGTAAGCGCCGCACCCATTAGAAGCGCCGCATCATTGAAAAATCGGTAAAAATTAAAAATAGTCACGATAAAAAATGTTCGGCAAAATTGGATTAAAAGTAACAAGAATAGTGATAAAATCTTACAAGATATATGAATTAACAATAAAACACAGGTTATCTTAAAATACAATAGGAAAAAAAACGTACTATGCCAATATGCATACTACGCCAATCGATTATCGTTTTAATCGAATATCGCCGTATGCGGTGTGCTTATGAAATAAATATAATTTATCAACTATTGTAAAGTATACAATAAATACTCTTAAAGAGTGAGCTATTAATATTGAAACACAGGTTATCTTAAAATCCAATAGGAAAAAATACGTACTACGCCATTTGATTATCGTTTTAATCGAATATCGCCGTATGCGGTGTGCTTATGAAATAAATATATTTTATCAATTATTGTAAAGTGTACAATAAATACTTTTAAAGATTGAGCTATTAATAGTGAACAGAAAATAGAGAAATATGGGTAAGTTAAATATATTTGACTATAGTAATTACGTTTTTATAATAAAGATATATTGTGATACTATGTACTGTTTATGAACTTTATACTGAGATTAAATGAATGTAAATAAAGGTGAAATATGAATGAATGTTAATGAATCCATGTGTTTAAAAGTGTATTTGAGGCAGTAAGACTAAAAAAAACCTGAAATGAAGGCTTGTTTTTCACAATATCTAGATTTTGCTATGTTGAGGGAAAAAAATCATCGTACCCGCCGCCCTGGCGTATGCGCCGCATCGTCCATATTTTGAACTTTCAAACACGTATGCGCCGCGGCGCTTACTCCCGAAATTACGGTATATATATTGGAAGGCAGAGATAAAAAAAAATAATAATCTCGTTCACAACTAACATTACAATTTAAAAAATATATATTTACGAAATAGAAAAATATCTATAATAAATGCACAAAAAATATATTTACATAATATTACATCTACAGAAAAAATATTGTTTAAAAAACAACTCTAAAGACTGATGATTGCAACTACCACATCAAAACATTTATCGCCAAACAAGTACTTGACAAATCTACTGACACAGGATATGGAACTCTTCCGTATTATCTGATTACTCATTTGATATTCCAAGACATTTTTCGTATAATATTTTTTTTTCATTACAAATCTTGAAATTGAGAAGATAAAATAATATCTCAGACTTGGACTTATAGTCTAGAGGGTAACAATATTTCTACAATGTAGAATGCAGATGCTTCTTAATATAAAATTCAGTGTTTACATCTCAGAAGTTGTGTGTCTAATAGACAATTATGAATTACAGACATAGCCTGAATCAGGGCTTGAAAAATGTGGTCGCCACTGGCGACGTTTTTTTAGCCTGGCGATTAAGTTATTTAATCTAGAGGTTTTTTTTTATTGTTGTTGTATTAAAGTTGACCTAAGAAATGGGCACAAAAGGCATCTTTTCTCTTCTTTACCCCTACTTTTGCATGGCAAGCAGTAACCTTTCGCTTCTCTTGTACATTTATTGGAAGAATCGAGTTTTAAAAACATTTTCAATCTCTTGTCCAGAAAACTGCATTATTTTCCACACTAGCCAGCTACCATGTCACATGATTAGAATGTAGGGGGGAGGAGGAAGATTTCAATAAAACAGTAAGAAATAATGTCAGTCTACGTGACATTTAAAATTTGATACAATGTTGAAAAATGGTGAAGTTTTTTTGTAAGTTTCAAATAAGGTTTTTGTGTTTCGAAGTAACAATTATTAATTTATCACATTCATTTTAAATATTAATAATAGTAAGTGTTTATAAGTAATTAATTTGAAGTAAATCTACAAAACTTAGATAAAATTTCAACAATAATTAGTTATATTAAAGAATATAATACTATGTATTACTATGTATTTTTTAAATATTTCTACCTCGATAAAAATGAATGGGACCTGTGTGCACCACACACATTGCACAATCGGTTGGCACCACCCTGTTTTTGAGACTAGTGTCTGATACTGGGTTGAAAATATTTTTTTACTGGCGACTAGAATTTTTTCCAGGCTATCAGATTTTATCAAATTTGTAAAGACCTGGCCTGAACTTGACCTTGTTACATTAAACGGATGTTGTAAGTTAAACAGATATTTCACTACCACAATTTTGAAATCTTCTTTACTTTCATTCAAATTTTTGGCACATGGTTATTTTAACAGTAGTTTTTATCTTCATTTGATGGTGCTAATCTTTTGCCATTTAAATCTTCAATGTGTTAGAAAAAGTGAAAGTTTGAAGATGCTGTTATTAATTCCACATGAAACTTTAACTCTTTCAGCGTTTAAGGGTTTCCTTATATTTTAATAAGTATGCTTGTAAATCCCAGGATATATTTTAATCATAGTTTGATGCTATAATATGTTTCATATCCCCTCATTCTATATATGGTTAAAAAAAATTATTTTGTTAAAAATATTTTTGTCTACAGCCATTTTAACACGACTTCTTGTAATGGAAAAAAGCAGGCCCAAAGGGTTAATTTATCTACTCAGAAAATCATCTGATTAAAAAAAATATTTTATAATGAGATAGGGAACCAAACACAATCTAGGCATTTTTTTAAATTCGAAAACAAATTTTTATTTGATGAAAATCTGAATAAACTTGTATTAAGAACTGTTTGAATTAAAAGCTTCTTCACTTCGTTTGAAGGTCAAGGCTATGAAGCAGTTAGTTACATCTAAAAAATCTTGAATAATTGCTGAATACTTTTCAAAGAATATTACTGCATTTCCTCAATTACTTTTGGTGTCATAATTTTTTAAAATGTATATTTCAATGACCCTGTATTTTATATGAATATGAAATTGAGAAAGGCTTAAAATTTTTTAAACAGGAAAAAAGCATTAAATTTTATAAAGCAAAAATGCACCACAAATTGGACAAACTTGGATGCTGAATTTTCATTTGGGACCCAATTTTCCAACCCCCTCCCCCACCCCAAAAAAAAGTGTTTTAATTAGATCTAGATCTACTGTATCGTTAGCATTGACATGATTCACCAATACTCTACTGGTAACAGCACTATCTAATAAGAGTAAATCCAGTATTCATTTAAAACTTTTTTTATTTGCGCTCAAGTAACACCAAGTTAAGGTACTGAAAATTTATTGATGTTCCTATTAATGAAAATAAATCAAAAACTTTTATTTTTCAAGAGTTTACTTTTAAAAAGTTACAACTGTAAGGGAAATTACATTGTATGAATGGTGATAAAGTCAAAAGTAAGTAATTTAAAAATCATTGTATTTGACAACTTTTGAGAGCAAAACATCTCCATGATTAAAGCATATTCAGGTCATTTGGCCTTCTGCAATCTAAATTGAGAAACAGAGTGGGATTAGAAAAAGCAGAAAAATTAGTCTGTTTATTCAAAATGTTTATTTAAGCAAAATCAATATACACATTTGTAATATCTGACTAAACCATTTTAAATTCTTAACAATGAAAATTCAAACATTTACAACACATGTTGAAATGATTATATAGATTTTTTCCCAATGTATCAAAAATTGTTCATTTTCATTGACTTTCAAATGATAAATATATACTATACTGTTTACCAAAACATATAAATAAAAAATACTAGGGTAGAAAATTTCTGTTGTGCCTTTTTAAAGAAAAGTTTAACGATTAAAAAAGAAACTCATAAAATCTTTTAAATTCATCACATTTCAAATTTTCTTACAGTATGTTGTATTAGTTCAACTGGAATCATATGCAAAGTATTTTTACAAAGCTGTTAGAGGAACACTAAACTATGTGTAGATCTTTATTTCTTATTAGCAAAGCCTACGGGTTTGCATGCATAGCTGTTGAAATAGGATAGGTTGTATTTATATGCCTATTTTTTTAGAGGAAGTTATAATTCTCTGGATAATGCAAAAATTACTAACTAAGCCACATTTTAAATAAACTTCATTCCTTTACTGCATTAGGCAAACGTGAGACATAAATTAAGGGATGAAAATCTAAAATTTCCAAATAAATCATAATTTAGAATGTATTTTGAAAGTTTTCAGCTCATTTCCTTTTTCATTTGAAATTTTGAATTTTTTAGAAACTGTTTTAGTGAGCCTTTTCATAATTAAAGTAACCACCATGCCAAATTCCAAGCTTCTATGTCAACTATACCACAAAAATAGCAAATTTATAATGTTTTTTTGATACTGCACACTTTTAAATTTCTAAGAGCTCTGTGGGTCAATTTATGTCTCTAAAGTAACAGACAAAACAAATTTCAAATTTCTATCTCTAACAATTTCAGAAAAATTATTGTTTAAAATATTTTAAAAAATTTATTTCTCATTTCACCTTTTTAAATTTCGACTATTTTAGAAACCATTTTAAGGGGCACTTGAATCTTAAAAATAACAACCATACCAAATTTCAAGTTTTTAATCCTAGCAGCATCACAAAAATCTAAATTTTAGAATGGTTTTATCCTTGCATCCTTTTAAATTTCGAATTTTATAAAAATTGTTCTGTGTTACCATTTAAGTCTTAAAATTAACAGTTATTTCAAATTTTACGTTTCTATCCCTAACAATTCTAAATAAACTATAATGTAGAATGTTTTCTGCCAATTTCACAACTTTAAATTTCATTTTTTTAAATAAAATGTTTATACTGAGCATCTCCATTTTAAAAGTAACTACTATACTAAATTTCAAGTAAGTAAACCTAATAATTCCAACTAAATCAATAATTTAGGATGTTTTCTGCTCATTTTACCTTCTTTAATTTCTAAATTTTTGAAACGGCTCTTACAAGCATTTGCATCTTAAAAGTAACCACCATGCCAAATACCAAGCTTCTGTACCAACTGTATCACATAAAGAGTAATTTTAGAACTTTTTTACTCCTGCTCCAATTTAAATTTTGAAACTTTAAAAAACTGTTATGGGCAAGCATTTACGTCTCTAGAGTAACAGCTGTGCAAAATTTCAAGTTTCTAGCCCTAACAGTTCCAAATAAATCTTAATTTAGAACATTTTCTGCTCATTTCACCCTTTTAAATTTCAAACTATTTAGAAACTGTTCAGAGAAATATTTACATCTTATTATTAACCATTACAAAATATCCCCAATAATATCACAGAAATCTGAATTTTAGAAATTTTTTTTGTTCCTGGGTTGGTGTACCATCATAAAATGTAGCCTATGTTAGAGCAAAGATTGTCATCAGCATTTTGCCATCGTTATTTTTAAAATTGGTTCTGTAGTTCTAGAAATTATCCCCTACAAACAAACATGCAATTCTTGCTTTTTTTTTAATTTTAGTAGGGTTTCAAAAATACTAACATAGAAAATTTCTGATATATTGTACCTTTTTAGAAAAAGACTTTAACAATTATAAAAGGTTTTGCGCAAAGTCTTTTTTAAATTACCACATTTTCAAACTTTCAAAAAGCTATTCACAAAATTGATAAATTATAAATAGAGATCTATATAATATCTCAATCAACCTAACTTTACATAAATCGACAAAAATTGTACTTTGCATTTTAATAGATCTAATGTTGGTAAATAGAAATGACCATGTGATTCCAATTATCTAATATCCAACTAATTAGAATATTTTATCTTTGAAAAATGCAATAATTAGGATTTATTATTAATACTCACAAAATAACTCATGCACTTTTTCATATTTATAATTTCTTTGTATCGAAAATGTTAAAATAACTAAGAAATACAAATCTAAACATAGTTTGGCATACCCTTAATAACTTTGTAAAAACACTTTGCATGTGATTGTAGCTGTGGTATTTGTAGAAATTAAATTAAAATGCATTAAAAAATTACATATTTAATGATATCCTTATTTTATTAATGACATTGTAATGGCATTTGTTATATAAACATTTAATAAATTATGTGATGTATGTACATTTTTATTTATATTGCAGGTGCTGGTGTTTATGAAATGTATTCTGAACCTATAGTAATTGGACTTATGAAAATAAATTGTGGCCAAAGAATATTTTTTCCTATGCAATGAATTCTCTCATAAAAAAACTAGTTCAGTAAGGATCTTTTGAAGTTTCTCAGCTAGTATGCAATAGCATGATTTTCTTTATTTTTATATGCAAATTACAAGATACAATTTAAACAACCATTTATTAAATGCTATCAAGTTGTTGAAATAAAAAAATACCAGAGGGCCCGTGCGAAGATTTCGCACTGAAATCTAATATTTTTTAGGTACTTCTCTATTAACCCTTCGACCGCTTTTCATAACAAAAAACTACCGCCAAACTGTAAGATTAAATGCCAAAAATGCAGTCCCATTTACTTGATGTCAGAATCATTATGCGTGTTTGTTACGTCATCTAGTGGTTTTACATTCCACATTTGCGTGTATTTAACATTATGTTTTACTGATTTAGTAGTTATTTTATTAATTAAAATAACAATTGTGTCCTTAAATTCTTATATTTTATTTATTTTTTGATATTCCAATGGCAACGTTCTCCCGTTTATTTGGCGATAGTTTTTTGTTATGAAAAGTGGTCGACGGGATAATAGAGAAGTATCATTTTTTATCAATATGTAATATTTATTAGATGCAGGTTTAAACTTCTAAAGAAAAAGCAAGGATAAAAATATCTGCAAAAAACTTAGTTGTTAGTCAAGCCAGAATATCATCTAATTTATTCCATCAAAGTTAGACTAAAAACTGATCCAAGATTGCTAAAGGCACACGCGAGAAAAAAAAATAACAATCGTATTTTGACTGCATTAGAGGATGACGTCATCCGCTTCGGGAAAACCAAGGAACTTAGAAACATAAATCTAAACATTTCAATTTCAATTTTGCTTTTTAATCATAAGTATAAAATAAACCCGTGCGGTGTTTTTTTATAATAATTGCTATGAGCATCATATAATGTGGTATTTTATTTTTTTGGCAACAATAATTTCAGGAAAACCTTTCATTTCTTTCATGAAAACATTGCCGATTTATTTTTTAATTTCAGCAAATTTTAATCAAAAATATGTTTTAACGAATTGTTAATTAGGCTATGTCAGAAGCCTGTTCTAAAACCTTTCATATGGTATCTCATTTGTTGTTCTGCGTTTTATATTTTCTGAGTAAAAGGGATGTTGACAGGAGAAATAATATATAAGGATTAATGATAACAGTTTATGTATGACATATATTTTCAGCATATTTTCTCTTAAATGAAAGATCTCTTCTTAAAGCATCAATAAAGAATTTAAATATTTTATGATACTAGATCATTGTTGATATTTCAAACTTCATTTGTTAACTTCAATGTTCTATAAAGAAACAATTTTCCTGGCAAATCTTTATTGAAATGTCTAATTTTAATTCATTACACTAAAAGACATGGTCCATTAAATGCAGTTATGTTTCTGTTAAAAAGAAAGTAATTTAAATATATATCTCGGTATATTTGAGTAAATTTAAAAAAAATCTACATAATACAATTGCTATTCATTTCTTGATTTGGACTTTAGAGAACATTCTATACATCCTTTTATAGAAAAAAGAAGGCGACTCATATTTATGTTCATTAAAATTGTCTTCAACATATGAGATATAAAATAAAGCATATCTTTAAAAATCATTTTTAACTTTGAAGCAAGAACTTAATAAGAGAGTTTTGCAACAAAGCAAAGTATGGAGCAATCAGTTGCCCAATCCTAAGCGGTTAAAAACTTTAGCTTCTAATGTAATGTATTCTAAAGGGAATAATTTACTTCACCAATTTGTACTAAATAATTCTGATCCGAATAATTCGGTTAGTGAAAACTGCATAAATGCAGTACTAGTGTCAATGTCTGGTACTTCAATAAATGTAAATGCACTCAATGATGATGGATATAGTCCACTGCATTTGGCAGTATTGAAGAATAACCTTTTAATGGTGAAAAAGTTACTGTCTTGCCTTGTAACCATTGATGTAAATACAAGATGTAGTTTTTATAACGATAAAAATACTGCTTTACACTTGGCAGTAAAGTTATGTCATTTATCTATAATTCAAGAATTGTTGAATAAAGGGGCTGATGTAGATATAAAAAATATATATGGAAATACTGCTTTATGTTTAGCAGTGAGGTCAAGGGGTTTAGATATAATGAAATTATTAGTAAGTAAAGGTGCCAATGTGAATCTAGGAGGTGAATGGATATTTCCTCTTCATTATGCAGCAGAATCAGGTAATGTGGAAGCTGTAAAATTTTTAGTTAGCAATGGCGCTAATGTAAATGCTAAAGATAATAAAAATAAATCGACTCCTCTTCATTATGCAGCAGAATCAGGTAATGTAGAAGCTATAAAATTTTTAGTTAGCAATGGCGCTGATATAAATGCTAAAGATTATCAAGATAGGTCGACTCCTCTTCATTTTGCAGTAAAATCATGTAATGTGGCCACCGTAGAATTTTTGGTAAGTAATGGTGCTCATGTAAATGTTAAAAATCGTTATAGATGCACTCCGCTTCATTATGCAGCAGAAGCAGGTCATTTATCTATAGTTCAAGAATTATTGAATAAAGGGGCTGATGTAGATATACAAAATAGATGTGGCAATACTGCTTTATGTTTAGCAGTGAGGTAAGGGGTTTAGATATAATGAAATTATTAGTAAGTAAAGGTGCCAATGTGAATCTAGGAGGTGAATGGATATTTCCTCTTCATTATGCAGCAGAATCAGGTAATGTGGAAGCTGTAAAATTTTTAGTTAGCAATGGCGCTAATGTAAATGCTAAAGATAATAAAAATAAATCGACTCCTCTTCATTATGCAGCAGAATCAGGTAATGTAGAAGCTATAAAATTTTTAGTTAGCAATGGCCCTGATATAAATGCTAAAGATTATCAAGATAGGTCGACTCCTCTTCATTTTGCAGTAAAATCATGTAATGTAGCCACCGTAGAATTTTTGGTAAGTAATGGTGCTCATGTAAATGTTAAAAATCGTTATAGATGGACTCCGCTTCATTATGCAGCAGAAGCAGGTAATTTGAATATTATTAAATTCTTATTAGATAGAGGTGTAAATGTTGCTATTGAAAGTGAAAGTGGTCTTGAATTGCTTCTTTGTGCATCAAAATCAGGCGATTTGGGAACTATAAAGTTTCTAATAGATAAGGGTGCTGATGTAAATGTTGTAGATAAAGATGGCAAAACCCTGCTGCATCATGCAGTGTTTATAGGAAATTTAGAAGCTATAAAATTTTTAGTAGACCAAAGGTCTGATTTGCATGCTATAGATAAATATGGCAAAACCCTGCTGCATAAAGCAATCGGCAAAACCAATTTAGAAATTGTGGCATTTTTAGTAGATCAAGGTGCTGATTTGCTTGCTATAGATAAAGATGGCCTAACCCCATTGCATAAGGCAGTGAGTGAGGAAGATATAGAATGTACAAAATTATTAATAAGCAAAGGTGTTGATCTGAATGCTGTGTGTAAAAATGGTGAAACCCTGCTTCATGAAGCAATAATAAGCAGATCTAACACCTTTTTTGAAATGTTAATAGAAATGGGTGCTAACGTGAATGCTATAAATATAAATGGTGAAACACCATTGCATCATCTTCTAATTAGAATTGAGCATGTTTTTAATTACTTTAATGAAAATAAGATTGATATGGATGATTTTATTAAGATTAAGTTACTACTAGAGGCAAATGCTGATGTGAATATTAAAGATAAAAATGGGGAAACCCCTCTCTATCATGTAATGCGATTAGGCATTAAACAAAATTATAATGATATTATTAAGTTGTTTTCAGAAAATGCAAATGAACTGAAAAATTTTAAATATGAAAAGGGAGTACCCCCTCTATGTTATACAGTACAAGATGCAGAAGAGCTAGACTTGTATGGTATTATTAAATTGTTTTTAGCTAAAGGAGCTCATGTGAATGCCAGAAATGAAAATTACACAACAGCTCTGTATTGTGCAGTAGAATTAGGCAAGTCAGATCTTGTTAAATTACTTTTAGAAAGAGAATTTGATCTGAATGCCAGATATATCCATGGTGATACCATAATTCACTGTGCTTGCAATGGTGATAACCATTTAGATATCATTGAAATGTTGCTAAGAAAAGGTAGTGATGTTAATGCTAAAAATAAATTCGATAAAACGCCACTTTTTGCTGCAGTATGTAGGAAAACTGCAGATTACATTCAGTTGTTACTGGAAAGAGGTGCAAGTGTGCATACTGCAAGTATAGAAGGAGACACACCACTTCATGTTGCAGTAATTAAAGGTCATGTAGAAGTGATCAGAGTGTTACTGGATAAAGGTGCTGATAGGAATGCTATAAATGAAGATGGAAAGACTCCTCTTGATTTAGCTAAAGAAGCTAAAAATCAGTTATGCATTGAAGCTTTACAATAGCCACAGAAAATGCAAAAAGCTTTAAAAATTATGAATAAATCAGGAATTTTCTAGTCAAGAGCCAAGTTGAAACTTGATCAGACCAAGGAAGTGCAACAACCTTTATGGATTATAATCTCAGTGGCTCACTTTTATTATTAAAAATTTAAATTCTGCTTCCTAAATTATTTTTTCCCTCACTGTGAAAATCCACCCGACACTTTTAAGTGTATGTTTGGACACAACATTATAAAATAGGTACTAGTTGTGTTCGGAAATATTTAATTTTTTTTCCTGAAAAATTATCAAAGGAGGCAATAACAGTTGGAAAACAGCTGATATCGACATGTTTTTTTTCTTAAAAACTCTTGAGGAAATTTCAATATTTTATTTATTTCCTCTATTACTTATTTTGTTTCTGTGGAAAAAGCAATTCCATCTTAATATAATTTTGCTATCAAAACTGCATAAATATTAGAATTTGTGCTTTTCTTTCTTTCTGAGCTATCCATTTATTGTATAGCTACTGTCAAAAATTTTAAAACTATATACTTACATCACTTTAAATTACTGTAAAAAAAGCTTACTTCAGTGTGATCTGTTGTCTATAGGATTTTTTAAATGTTGTTGCACCCTTAATAAATTACACATTTTAATTTAAAATAAGCTTTCAGAACAAGACCGCAGAAGATTTATAAGCATTATTGTATGTGAGCTATGTTTTACTCTCTTTTACACTTTTGAATTGTTTACAAAAATTAACCTATTTATGTGTAACATACCATATTTAGGATGCTTCCGGAATATTAATAAAGTTGTATAATGTTTTTTCTCTGTAACATGCAAACAGCATGATATTATTATATATAAATATCTTTATCTGTTACCGGAAAATGACAGCACAAGATGGATATTTATTTGCTTAATTTAACACTTTTTCCCATGCTCATAGATTTTTCATTGTTCAAGATGGCGAAATGTAAAAAGTAACTTTATTTTTATTTTTTTCTATCACAGTTCCAAATAAATGAGTTATAATCTTAGATTGTAAACTTCTTTGAAATATGTACTTTTTTAAATTGTCAAATTATATGTTATAGCCTAATTTTTTATGTATGTTTTTAACGTCCCAAATATAGGGCAGGGTGCTAGGGACTAAGGGTACATACTTTTGTTAGCTATTTAAGGGAATCTTAGTATTATGTAAAATAATAACAGTTTAGTGGTACATAAAAGTACTAATTTATTTAATATACATAAATATATTTTTAGTAGTACATAAAATACTAATTATAGTATACAATTTAAAAGCCTATTTTATACAAATCTATACCAAGCATATGATTGAAAGGCCCTCTGCAATAACAAGGCTAGTGGAGTTACTATTTCTGAAAACTATGTGAAAAGGTTTGCTGACCTACCTTGGTATTCCCTAGGCTCTATTTAGAATTCGAACTGCCCGTCATGGCTTGTAAAAAAATTTTCAACCCTTACATGTCTCGGGTTCCTAGTTCTGATCACAAGGCTTAGGGCAGTATTAGGACTTTTTTAAACAAAAAATGTGAAGATGATTTCATATTTTGTAAACTCTTGTGTTCACTATATAAAAGTTGCAAAAAAAAGTTATTATGCGTTCTAAATGTACTTTTACATTTACCCAAAACCATAAGATATGCAATAATAAGTTGTATGTTCAACTGTCAGATTTATATAATGTATTATTCAATTTTATATCAGCCATGGACTTTATGATCAAGCAAAGAAAAGATGCTGCAAATCTGTTCTTAATAGCAATATATGCAAAGAATTTATATTCTAAATTAATATGTTGAAAGTAAATTTAACAGCCTTGTAGGAACTGAACCTTGTCTGAAAACTCCATTTTTCATTTACCTTCTTATTGCAGAGGGCCCCTCAATTATGCCTGATATATTATTATAAATATTATACATATTCCCATATTTAATACATTTACATTTTATCAGATACATACAAAAAAATGCGTCATTTTCTTTAGTATTTTTCCAGTTCATTTTGCAACATTTTAAAGTAATTTTAGCAGCAAATTTGAGGAAACAAAAAGCGAAGCATAAATGGGTTAAGATTGAAATTGCTTTAGCTGTAACGTGATTGTCAATTTTAAATTAAAAAATAATATTTTTGTTTGAGGGGATGGTGTATATTCAAATAATTAATTTGGTGACATTAAGGAATTGTCTCTCTATATTTAAAAGCTCTATAAAATGTGACTGACCTGAAACAACCATGTCTTACATACATAGAGCTTGTTCCATGATAGAAAATATAACTTTTTTATACGAAAATAGTTTTTATTAGAGAAAATTATGCATACGAAATTACTATATAAAAATGCTCCATACGATTTCGAAACAATGGAAAACCAATGATTACTTTAATACAAGCTGAGCTCCTAAAAATACACAATTCTGTGCATTTGTTTTGATGTATCCCAATTATTACTAATGTCATAACAATTTTCTTAAGCATGTTAGTTAAGCAAGTTTTTTTTTCTGGATTTTTACCCTTGATATTACATTACATTACTCTAACTTTGGTAATTAAACTTTGTTTTACTAACGAATGTCCATTAAATTGAAAAATAACACAGTTAATGTGCTTGAGTAATGATTGGTTTGCAAGGGACCTTTTAACCATTGGTTACGGATGATATTGTAAGACTGTAATTTGAATAGGACTGATTTAAACCTTTAAAGGGAGATGATATATTATTTGTATCACTTAATTTTTATTCCCAACTGCCGAAATTGCACAAGAAAATTTTAAAAAAATGGGCTTTTATAATGGACATTTATTTCAAAATCAAATTGTTTGTAAGCTTTGGTGGCAATGAATCATTTCAACATCTTAGTTACAGTACTACTCTGCCTTTGAAAAGGTTAAAGTGAATCTAGATAATTCATCAAAGAGAAATTCAAATAAATCACTGACTTTTGTACACATTTTTTAAAACTGGATTTTGTTTCGTTTAGTCCATTTTCAATGTCTACCATTCCCTTAATAAATATCATTGATCCATTTGTTCGGAGAATTGTTTTTTGAGATTTTCACATCATAAAATTACAACTAATTATTTTGTCACATATTTAAAAGCCTAAGGACATACTTGGCATTGAGAAATCGAATTATGAGTTGTTTTTGGGCTGGCAGGTAAATTTAGCTGTGGGGAACAGAACTGTGAAATGAAGTGAAAGTCCATGGGACAAAAAACAAATCTACTCATTGTACTTGAAAGAGACCATAAAAGTTGGAAGCGACAAAAATGGACTTAAGTTTGATCATACATTGCAATGATTCAATTCGGATATAAGACCAGATGCTTGGATCAATAAAGTTATCTGGGTGAATTAGGTACTTCAGATTTGTCCAGAATAGCTCAGTTGGCAGAGCATTGGCAGCTTCATCCAAGAGGTCCCTGGTTTAAATTCTGGCCCAGACACTTTTTGCCCAGTTGGAAAATTACATTGCATATGATATATTTACCAATTAGAATAATTGTGTTAAAATTAATCTTGTGTAATGATAATTGCCAATTCAGCGAAGCAGAAATTGAATTTATGTCTGGAAGAAGAGCCTATATTACTAATTTAAAATTTTACAGAAATGAGGAAAAAACTATTAATGGCATTGATAAGCAATGTCCTAAGCACCTAGTGTAACATATAGGCTCTTCTTCCCATCTTAATTACCTTTCTTTATGTTGAGAATTAAAGGGTAATAAAAAACTAGTTAGGTGGTAAAAAAAGTACTATTATTTTTAGTTTATTGTTGTAATTTTTTTTTTATTTAAATCAAACAAACAAATTTAAAGTTCTTCAATTTTTATTCATGAAAATATTTTAAAGTTGTCTTCAGCTACAATTGCAAATTCCCATGTATGAGAATTTAACACCGGATTGCTCATTACCTGATACATTTGTCAAAATTTGGTTTTCACCCTTAGAAAGCTGTGGTCCAACATACTACTTTAAAAAATATTTTTTGATACGTTTAAAGCTTTTTGGACAAGCCAATAACTTTTACTCAAGTGAAAATTAATTACCATTTTCAAAATATTTAAAATTTAGACAAACAATGTTTACAAATACATTTGTCAAAATTTGGTTTTCACCCTTAAAAAGCTAAGGTCTAATACCAACATACTACATTAAAGATATATTTTGATAAGTTTAAAGCACTTTGAAGAAGCCCATAACTTTTACTGAAGTGAAAATTAAACACCCTTTTCAAAATACTTAAAATTTAGACAGATAATGTTTGCAGATGTTGTACTTTATAGAACTCTAATAGAATTCTCAAGGAGAAAACTAAAATTTTTAGAGATTCTTTATATAATAAGTAATCCATCGTGACTTAACATTTTGCAGTAGTAAAGGATAGCAGAATATGATCGCCAGGTCATTTTTGTGATAGTGAATATGAAATATTCCAAAATGAATTAGTTAGAGTAAGTCTGAATTATATGCATATCTGCCAACTTTTATGCCTTTTCCTTACCACTAAAATTTAATAAAAAATTGTGTCTGGAATTAAGTTTTCATTAAACTTTAGTGGTAAGAAAAAATATAAAATTTGGCAGATTTGTAAATTTACATTTTACAATAACATTTTAAACTTAAAGAATAAATCGATGAATGCTGAAATGAAAATAATAAATGTGCTTAATGCAAGCTGAAATATAGCAATGAAATTTTGCATGGCTTCAAAATATAGGAAATTGAGAAAAAATTCCAAGGATGGTCATTTACAAAACCTCAACGGGGGTTTTTTATTACTCTAAAAGAGAAAATTACAGTTTTTTACTTTCTTTTCCTTTTTAAATATTCTAGACATCTGTTCATCAGAAAAAATTGAATCCTTCAGATAAATTGGACGTATCTAAAAATAATGAAAATTCAGATTGATAAGGAATAATTTCAGTGTATGATGCAAATATGCTTACAAAGAAATTTATGGTGTTGTGATATTTTTATTAACGAATTTACTTATCCGTAATTAAAGCGCTATAATTAACTCAAAGCTGCAGCAGTTGTCTGAAGTCTTCAGGTTCCCAGCCCAACCCTTCCTGCTTTTTGATGCATTAAACTTATGGAATTTGGCTTTTAAATTTTTTCTCTGACTTCTTGTATTTACAGCTAACGTTTTGGTGTCAAATGTTGGAAAAAGTAAAAGGAACCTCCTCTATTATTTCTGTTGTCAACATCCCTTTTTCTATGAATGTACGAAACGCACAACAGCGAATGAGGTATCATTTGAAAGATTTTTAAAGCGACTTCTGGCATAGTATACTCACATTTCGTTAAAACGTGTTTCTTGATTAAAAATTAAATTGCATTGTGTTCATAAAATGAAATAAAAGCTTTTTTCTTTTTTTCAAATCAATGTTACCACGAAAATAAAATACTGCATTGTATGATCCTTAAAGATGATTCGTAATTTCGGGAGTAAGCGCCGCGGCGCATACGTGTTTAAAAGTTCAAAATATCGGCGATGCGGCGTATACGCAAGGGCGGCGGGTACAATGATTTTTTTTCCTCAACATAGCAAAATCTGGATATTGTGAAAAACAAGCCTTCCTTTCATTTTTTTTTTAGTCTTACTGCCTCAAATCCACTTTTAAATACATAGATTCATTAACATTCATTCATATTTCACCTTTATTTACATTCATTTAATCTCAGTATAAAGTTCATAAACAGTACATATCACAATACATCTTTATTATAAAAACGTAATTACTAAAGTCAAAATATATTTAACTTACCCATATTTCTCTATTTTCTGTTCAATATTAATAGCTCACTCTTTAAAAGTATTTATTGTATACTTTACAATAGTTGATAAATTATATTTATTTCATAAGCACACAGCATACGGCGATGTTCGATTAAAACGATAATCGATTGGCGTAGTACGCTTATTGGAGTAGTACATATTTTTTTCCTATTGTATTTTAAGATAACCTGTGTTTTATTGTTAATTTATATATCTTGTAAGATTTTATCGCTATTCTTGTTAATTTTAATCCAATTTTGCCGATCGTTTTTTATCGTGACTTCGATTTTTCTATCGATTTTTCAATGATGCGGCGCTTGTAATGGGTGCGGCGCATATTCCCGAAATTACGGTAAAAAATAATAAATAGTACAAAAGAAGTAAAATGTGACATGGGTTTATTTTATAGTTATGATTAAAAACCAAAATTGAAATTGAAACGTTTAGAAGAAGAAAATATTGATTGATCGAAGCAGTAGTATTTTACATGTGTAGCATAAAAAGTAGGATTTGTTATATTAGATTTAATTCTAATTTAGGTGTGTTTCAATATTTTTGTCCCTATTTTTTCTGAAGAGGATATCATCCTCTAATAGAGTTAAAATACAATTGTTTATTTGTTTTCCTCGTGGCGTGCCTTTTTCTATCTTCGATGAGATTTTATTGTTAAGTATTAATGAGATGATATTCTTGGGTTGACTACTGTTGTTAGCAAGCAGATATTTTTATGCTTAATTTTTCTTTAGCAATTTAAACCTCCATCAAAAAAATTTAACATACTCCTAAAAATTATTAGACTGCAGTGCAAAATCCTCACACGGGTCCATTGGTTATATTTTAATTTAGCTCTTTAATTTTTCTAACATGTTTGCTAAATCATTCAATATCATTTCTTCTTACCCATTCCTTATGCCAGTGGTACTAACTATGCTGCATGCAGTCCTTTAGTTCATTTCTTGCAACACCCAAAAATTGGGTAGTTGAATATTATACATAATTATATGCACATCTATATTTTGTAAAACATAATTTTCAATGCATTTGTGATTGTTTTCAAAGTATATTAGACATTACAATAAATTCAAAAAAATAATACTTTAATTAAAATGCTTGAGTTGGAATTACAGATCTGTTTCCATATTACAGACATATGTCAAAATCAAAATAATAGCTTCGTCAGCTCTGTATGGAATAAACAGATAAAACGTAGCCAAGTTTGGCCACGAAAAAAGATCTAGCTAAAGTTAAACATCCAAAGGATGTTTAGCATTTGCAGAGAACCTTAATGTTATATAATAATGAATAAGTATAATCATATATTATTTCTTTTTCACATCCTTATTTATCTGCACATACAAAGTGCTAAACGATGAATAAGATATCATTTGAAAGGTTTTTGCACAGACTTCCGATATAGTACACTCACATTTCATTAAAGATTGCAGTTAATTAAATATTCTTATAAATGAAGCTGTCTGAAAAAAAACAATGTCTTCACGAACAGCCGATAATACCGATTTGCTCAAATGACATCATAGATTTCATCGAAATGGCTAAATTAATTACTTTTAAACTTTCTAAATGGATTATAGCTGAAAAAATATCCATGTTGCTTTTTATCTCATTTAAGCACAAAGATTTGTATTAAATTAAACATTTCATTATTGAAATACAGAAAAATGAATATATTTCATATCTTACAAAGAAGTGAGAAAGTGAAATAATGTTTTAATAAGTTTTGAATTATTAATATATGACTTTTAATTAATGTTGTATTTATTTATAAAATGTCCAGCATTTTTTAAAATATAAAAATGTAACATGAATTTAAATTAATAAAACTTAATAATATTATTGTAATACAAATAAATTGATATCATTTTCCCTTTCACAAGAACCAAATTATTCTACTGCATATTAAGGCAGTTCTCAAAAAAATAATTTTCACAGACAGAGAGCTCAAAATTTTCTCACGCATTTCTAAACACAAAACAATGATACTTGCAGGAATTATTATTGAAGTGATTTGTAATTGAACAGTTTTCTCCTTTTTGGATAAATTAATTACATCTTGAGTTATATGTATTTGTTGTCTCAGGACAGCAGTTTTTTTACCTTCCTGGTGCAGTCGCATCTGGAAATTAGGTTTAAAATGTCAACTTTGACTGCATTTTCTGAAAAAAAAAATATTTTACCAAAAAACGAAAAAACTGTTCAATTTAGCAGTTTCTTAAAAAGACCACTTGGCGATATTATATGTTTGCTAACAAATATGAATTAAACTAGTCATATGTGCCAATCCCAAAACTTTGTTCTATATCATACATGTTAATACTTCGAAATTTGCTTTCACATCGGCAATAAAATCAATATTTTTCATTATTCTGTTGTACGTCAGCTGCTTGTGAAGCACCGGGTTGCTTTCGCTGCATGAGCAGCCAATGTACAACACAACTATGAACAATCGAGAAAATCGCTGCCACAGCGCCCCTTTCTGGCAGAGTAACCTCAAATTGAACTAAGACCTGCAAACAATAGTCAAAAACATTTACATAAAATTTTATACAGTTTTATACATAACTTCATACACTTTTCGATGATACAAGATTGAAAATGGAGAAAAACTTGCAATCACAGCGCCCTCTTTTGGTGGAAAAACCCAAATTCAACTGGGACCTGCTAACCTTTGCCAAAAACTCATGAATGAAATTTGCTTCAATTCTATGCATAACTTTATACACTTTTTGAAGACATAATAATTAATATCGCTATCACAGCGTCCCCTTGTGGCAAAATATCCTGAAATTCAAGTGGTACATACTGATGTAAAGATGTAAAAATAAAATTTGGTTGAATTCTAAAAATAACTTCATACACTTTTTGATGATAGAATGAAGACAAATAGACATTTTGTATAAACATGTTTTTCGGGATCTCTAACCCCTTAAACGTGTAAATTCGTCAAAAACCTGAGGTCAAAAGAAATCTTGATTACAATACTTTCTTCTATTATAGATAGAAGAAAGTAAAAATGTGCCGGAAAGCATCTAGTTTGGATTTGAGAAAAACTTTAAGCCACTCGTGCCTTTTAAATACTTTTAATAATATTTTTTTAATGTTTGTTAACATTATATCGAGGTTAATTTATCATTTTATACACTAGCGTGCAAAACTTAAGCAACAAACACAAAATGCTAACTTTTGAACACATGAGTACTCAAAAGGAAATTCTATGAAGAACAAGTGTAAAAAAGAGGTACTACCATAACAGCATGGCCAGTCGATGTGAAGACCGCTGGACGTCACACGTGGTTACAAGTGTCATAATCGAATATAGGATCTTTCACTCATCTCATTATTACTCTCAAATGATTGTTAACACAGAAAAGTCCCAGTGACTGTCGCTTTGTGATGGGTCACCAGGTGACATTACAATGAAGTCACCTTTTGTTTCTCAAGTCACTGTTAGTTGAACACTAAATTTTGAAGTCATTGTGAACATTGCATTGGTGATGAGTCGCCAAATAATGTCACAATGAAGTCGCATGGTGACTTTCCGGTGACCGACACTCTATTGTGAATTCATCATTAAACTCCTTTGTGAAAAGTCAACAGTGACATTTTCTGTCACTTGGGAACTCGTCACAGAACAGCTGTCATGATGACTTTACAATGCAGTATCAAAATGACAGTCACATAAGAGTTCCAAGGTGACTTCATTGTAAAGTCACCTGGTGACTCGTCAATAAGCAGCAGTCATGGGGACTGTTCCGTGGAGTGACCAAATGAGAGTAAAAATGAGACGAATGAAAGATATCACAATTTTGTTCATTGTAGTGACTGTGACAATTGTGATGTCAAGAAGACTTCACATCGACTGTCTTTGCTGTTAGGGTAGTACTTATTTTCTACACTTGCTGTTTATAAAATTTCCTTTTGAGTACTCACATGTTGAGAAATTAGCATTTTATGTTTGTTGCTTGCACACTAGTGTAATAAATGTAAGATTTTTTAAAATTTTAGTTATGGTAATTTATTATATCAACAAGAGAATAATAAATTGTATAAATTTCTTCACATAAATTTCGACTTCTCTATTTTGTCCCTGTAGCAGAACAAACATTTAATATTTAAAACTTTAATTTTAAAAAAAGTTACTTTATGGTAACGATAAATAAGTAATTTAAATTTCAATCCCCTACCCTATAAAAAGAAAGAAAGAAAATCAGCTTTCCTCCCACAAAGCAAGCATTTGCTATTTTGCAGCAAAAATAAATAAATAATATTAATGATGTGAAGTATTTTAACACTGAAAAATTCAAAGTTTAAATTCCTCCATATTCAATTCTTTATTCTCCTTGCAAATTTAATATTTTTTGTATATTAGGACAACAAATCCGTTATCTAACTAACTCCCTCATGAAAAATCCCCCCCCCCCACCTATCAAACAAAGTTTTAAATACTTAATTAAATAAAAATTGCCCAATTTGTTATAACAACAAATAATTAAATTTCTTCCCCTTTCTCACACCTACATTTCCGCTTCCACTTTTTCTTACCACACTCTCAAAGAAGGCGATTTTCAGATGTGAATAATTCAATATTAATTTGGGGTTTTTTATGTAATTGATATACCATTTTCAGAACTCTGTTCCTAATGGTGTCGCGGCGTCAACTCATCACAGCGTCAATTCGTCGCAACGAAAATATTTTTGAAGGCTATGATGATAAAAAAAAAATTATTTAGTAAAATTATTTAATGATAATTTGTTTTTTTAGATATAGAGAATTATAACTAACAATATATAGGCGAACTAATTAGCATTAAATAATTTTACTGAATTATTTTTATTTTTTTATCATAGCCTTCAAAAAACATTTTCGTTGCGACGAATTGACGTTGTGATGAATTGTGCACGGCGAATGCAGAACCGTTCCTAATAAGGAGAATTATAATCTATAATAATACAAGATTTTAAATTAGTTTTGGCTAATGTAAAATTCCTGTAATTCTTAATCTGAATGCAAACTGGCAGAGAAATGAAATATGAACTTTCCTCTCAAATATCAAAATCAACATAACAGTTTGTATATTTTTCTGAAACGTGAATAGGATTTTTGTCCAATCCAAAATTTTTAATAATTTGGCAGCCATATTAGTCAATATACATGACTATTTCTCAACTCTTCATTTAAATGTGTTTATGTGATATTGATAAAATTGTTAGAGTTTCACATGCGAAGATCTTGGTACGATCAGAATATTCACATGGAAGGAGTTTTGAATAATTATTTTTTAAATGAACAATTTTGTTGTTCTAAATATATATAAAGTAGTTTTCAGTAAATACAGGATGCATACAATTTTTGTTAATTGTTCTAAATTTACTAAATTTTACTGATTCAATAAATTAATTTTTATGATTAGTTTAAAATTTAATGATTATTAAATTGTCTGATTCAGTTAATTTTGAATCAGAAGTTAACTGAAAATTTTGTATGCTGAATTTTCAGCAAAGCATTCAATATATCATGCTTTGCTGATGTAGGAAGAAGTGAAAAAGTCAAAATAAATTTAGAATTGAGATGTTTCGAACCTTCATATAAGGAGCCCCTTCTTCAATCTTTACATTACAATAGAAGAAAGGGAAGAAGAAAGAGCAAAAGTTGTAGCTCATATAGTCTGCTGAGTTACTGTTTTCATTTTCTATTTTATTCATCTTCTGATGCTGAATTATAGTGACCGTTTTAGAATGAAAACAATAGGACCATTTACCAAAAACATATTAATCAGCAAAACATAATTACACAAGTCACTTAGAATATTGTATTACTGACACTGAGACATTTCTTGCATAGCCAACAGAAATCACGAAAATAGCTGTTTCAAATGGAAATTTTTTTAAAAAAGGGACAATATCAGCAGGCAATAATTGTAAAAAAATTTATGTCAGGAGACAAAAAATAGTGAAGATTCTGAATGAACGACACAGTATTTGGCTACTGCATTGTGGTATGTTGTACTCAGAGAAGCAAACAATGTATCAATCGATTTTTGTAATTATAGTTGTTTATTATTGTGCACGTACATCAAGTTGTGTAAATTTAGACACAGAACATTTCAAGACTTTCCAGATGTTTATGTATAGTGTAAGTAATTGAATGTGATGTAAGGCTTATCCTCTGATAATTAAACTAAAACATAGTTCCGCTGATTGATTAATTCTACACTGTGCTGCATGAAGAAAATAAACTTTTTTATGTCAAATATTCAGATTGAAAATCAGTATTCTTTTAAGTCATCAAATGACTACATTAATCGACAAAATAAACATTCCTTATATAGTAAAAAGGAAAAAATAGTTTCAAAATTCATGATCCAGATGCTAATGTAATTTCTAAAGCAATCATTATGCCTTAACTGAGATGTTAAGACGTGCAGATTATCAGCATCAATGCTGTGCATGTATTTAATCATTTCATTCAATAAAATGGGTTAATTTCAAATGGAAATTTTTGTTGCTGCAGACAATGCTTTTCAGTAACAAAAGGTATAGTTTAACCCATTAATGACGAATTATTTTTCTCTTTAAAATGCAAAAATTGCATTTCGTACCAATTTTTTAGAATAGCGACTTAGTTCTCTTTTTATTGTGGAATTTCTGTCATCCAATAAAGCGAATATTTCTCTTAAAAAATACTGGTACTTAAACAGCAAAATAATTGGCAGCTATTCCAGTACCATATGGTGACGCTAGTCCTTAATGGGTTAAGCAATAAATCCTGCTAGATTTTATTTAAAAATACAAGCATGAAAAAATACATGATAAAATTTTTAAGGTATTTTTTTAATGAGTGAAACACTTGGAGAGGCATTGAACGTTACTGTATATGCATTTCACATTTTCCTTAATAAACGTGTATTAAAAATTGCTGTTAATACTATTGATCGACTAGGAAAAAATCTCATCTGCCATCCAGAAAAAAAAAAGATGTCTTCTAAAAATTTTCTGAGCAGTGAAAAAACGATTTAGGTGAATTACCATTAATTAGAATTTGCTTTTTGACAATTGACTGATTGCATTAGAAAGGGAAGAATTACAGTAATTTATAAAGATTAACATTAGATTCCAACATGTGAACAAAATAAAATAACCACTATTGAAAAATTATAGTACATAAATGTGGTGTTGAGGTATTTGATTTCTTCCTACTACTCTAAATATTATTTTGGTCTAAAAAAATGCTTGTATTTATTAGTGTAGTGACAAAAATATTTTGAAAATAAAAATATTATAAGAAAAGAGATTACATATATTTATTTAAATTGCTGTCAGTAATTTTTTTTTTCTGAAATTCAAACAACAGCAAAAATACAATATCAAACCATAAAAAAGTTACATGGAAATAAAAGAAGTATATAAAAAGAGACAGAATCAATAAAACATGGTGTCAAACTGTTAACTTAAAAACATACTTAATATACGAAATACATGACAATATCAACCCTTCATATCAAACGGAATGTATGATTAAAATTAACAAATTTCTAAAATATCCCACAGTATATGACTGAAATTTCTCATTACTTTAACCTTATATATTTATGTAATTATTACAGTGGTAAAATCACGTGAACTGAGAAAAAAAGAAAAAAAATCTGCTTTCTACATCTAAATGATACATACATTTCGCTTTTCAAAAATTAATTGTTTTCAAAAACGAAAAATAAATCGAGATGATAAATACTGCATTGTGAGAAAAAAATACTTAAATTCTAAATATAAATCAGTCTAATAAATATTTTATCTACAAATCTTGCAATGTTAAGATACAATTTTACAATGCTGAGATAAAATGCAACTATTTCTTGAAAATTATCAGAGTTTAACATATCAATGACAATTTTTTTCTCTCATAAAATGGTTCAAAACCAGCATTTTAAACTCTCAATGAGCATAGTTTGTATTTTGAATTAACGAATCAATAACCAAAATGAAAGAAAGATTCAAGTTAAGTAATTGTAAAATAATTAAATTGAAAATAAATACTGTATTGAAAAAATAAAATTTTGATCAGGAAAAATAAGATATGTTCAATGGTGAAAATTAGCACAAAAATATTTTGAAGTTCGATTTCATTGATGCATTGTAACATTATGTTACCACTCTTCTTTTTAAAATAGGAATAGAAAAGTATAGTCCCCAATCAAACAGATATAATATCCTTGACTTTTAATTTATTCTCAGATCCGATGATGATTCCTGTAAATTAGAAGTGATATTATACCACGAGATTCCCAGACATGTGTGATATTGTAGCATGTTAAGATTTGATTATATATTCAACCATAAAATAACAAATAGGCACACAATAAATACGTAATTATGAAGTAAAATATAGTTTTAATATTGCATACTAAAGAAGAACGGGGACAAATGAAAGAAACAGATGTTTCATGGGAGTGAATAATTTTTTTTAATATAAAGTCTTCTGATATACACATATTCTAGCATAACACCAGATGTGAAATCCTGAACAATAAAAGAAGTTCATGTTCTAAAGGAAATTTCAGAGTAAATGACTCTATTATCTTAGCTTCCAATGTTTATAAAGCCATAAAGAAAGATTTATGAAAAAAAATTATGCAAAAAGTTTAACTTAGATGGACAGCATTAAATGATAAGGAATGCTGTGCTAGTCTGACCCTCACCAGAGGTATTGTGAAGACTCTGTGACTGTATTCATGAATAAGAAAGTATCAATTTGTTAATTAATTTATGCTAAGTATGACTTGTAAAGAAAGTTTATCAATTCTAAATAAAAATAAGCCAATCCTGAACACTTATTTGTAATTTCCCTGCAATCCATATCTATTTGAAGTCAAACCTGACTTTTGTATTAACAAAGATTTTTCATGAAGCATTTAATTAGATAACTATAAAAGTATAATTCCTCTATTCAGATACTCAAGTAACATGGAATTAGAATGAAAATATTTTAATCTGTTATATCCGAAATTATAATTAATGGAAATTTCATCTTCTGAATAATTTCTCTCATTTTTTTGAAAAATAAATAAATAAATAAAAGATTTATACAATAAATAAATAATTTTTAGGAAGATTTTCCAATTAAATTTAATGAACTAAATCTTTATTTATTGTTTTTTGTGAAACATTTACCACTACACTCAAAATTTCCCTTTAAAATTTCGTTTTTTTGTATTTTATAGAAAATAATTAGAAAATGTATTCATGCAATAAATATTGACATATTTATATTGTGCCCCTTACAACAGAAATATTGTGGAACAAACTTTTCTCTCCAACAACGAGAAAGCTAAACAAATGCAACTGAAAGAGAAATCATCCATTTTTGTTTTGTACAAACAAAAATGCTTTTGGAACAAGATAAAGTATTATGGCTCATTCTTAATTGTATCACTCCAAACCAACGTGTAATCGAATTTTAAAGTTTTACCTAATGGTACCTTGAAGTACCGTTGGGACACAAAAGGTTAAAAGAAGCTGAATTGGGACGTAGACAGATATTATAATGCTTAGTATAGATATTGGATGGGTCACATTCATATGCATATACTTAATAAAAAATTGGTCCCTAACAGCCCCTTTTCAGCTTAGGAACTGGTACAACAGTATCTTTGTTTAGCTGTAGTAGTGAACACAAGTTTCAGATATTACCAAATTAATCCATCCCTCCAGATTTCAAAAGCACGTAATATATTTTTTATTACAAATTTATAATATGCTGGATACAATATTAAAAACTAAAATATTAAGCAAATTCATCAATTTACATACGACAATGTTCTGTAATCATAAGGTTTCATTTTGCTTAACTTAAATTTAATAACAGCATAAATGTTTTATTAATCACAAATCACTATATCATGAATGAACATTTACACTTTTAAAAAGGATCAGAAAGTACCTTATTATATTCTCACAGAAAATCCTTCGTTTTAAAAATGAGAAATTTTTTGACATAATTATACACATTTTTATTCAAGTTTTATTAACAAAAATCTTCACTGCAAACATGATAAAAAAGCTTTCTTTGGACATTATTATGATGAATGAAATGAAACGTTTGGGAATTTAAAAAAATAAGTCTGTCATATTAGGTTGGATATAATAATGTTATTTAAATTAGATTTCACAACTAAAAAGGTTCTCTTTTATATGCATACACAAGTGGTACGACTTTTCAATGAGATTTTGCAAAAATCATTTTCTTAAACATTGCAAGAGATTCAAGGTTTTTCTTTATTTTTTACACATATTTGAACATTTAAATGAGATTCTTAAGAAAACTCTTCATTACATACGTCACAAAAGAAATGGTCCTCTTTAATATGACTTTGCTTACGACTATTTAAATGAGACATGCAAGAGAATCCATTTTTGCAATAATAAGAAAAGAAAATTTTCTATTTAGCATGAATTAGCCGGTGTCTATTTAAAGTAGATTTTTGAGAAAATCCTTTGTTGCACACCTCACAAGGAGAAAGGTTTTCTTTAGTATGAATTCGCAGGTGTTCCTTTAAGGAAGATTTATGAGAAAATCCTTTGTTGCACACTTCACAAGAAAAAGGTTTTTCTTCAGTATGAATTCGCAGGTGTCTATTTAAATCGGATTTTTGAGAAAATCCTTTGTTGCACACCTCACAAGAGTAAGGTTTTACTTTAGTATGAATACTCAGGTGGACATTCAAATTAGATTTCTGAGAAAATTCTTTGTTGCACACCTCACAAGAGAAAGGTTTCCCTTCAGTATGAATTCGCAGGTGTTTTTTTAAGGTAGATTTGTGAGAAAATCCTTTGTTGCACACCTCACAAGAGAAAGGTTTCACTCCAGTATGAATTCGTAAGTGGTCATTCAAATGACATTTGTGAGAAAACCCTTTGCTGCACACCTCACAAGAGAATGGTTTCACTTTAGTGTGAACACGACTATGCTGATATAAATAAGACATACAAGAAAATCCTTTGTGACAGAGTTCACATGTGAATAATTTCTCTTTGATATGATCATAGTGATGCTTATTTAAATTAGACATCACAGAAAATCTTGGTACATACAGCAGAATTTAAAGTTTATGTAAGGATGAATATGCATATTTAAATTAGATTTATCATAAAGTGTTCTATTGCAGATCTCACAAGTGAAGTTGTTTATTCTTGTTCACAGTATGATGGTGCATTTTTAAATTAGATTTCTGTCAAATGCTTAAAACTTACAGATGAAGTTCTTAAAACAAAGGCATAATTGCAAAGTTAAATTAGATTTGTAGAAATTTTTTTTTTTTATGCTACACATGTAAAAGAGGCTTTTAAGTTTTATATCCAATTTGTTTTCTTGTGACGAGGAAATGAAAAAATATATGAATTTTCTTTCCACCAGAAATGCAGTCAATTTTAATGAATCGACCACATTTTGCAACCAGAACTGCTATATAGAGTATTGACAATGTAAATAATTTTTTAGAATGATATATATTTTTATAAAATTGTGTAAATAGTTCATTGATGCGTTAAAGTGTTCTTTCATGAATGAGAGAAAATACTACGTTGATAGTGATAAATCTAAATTGGTACTATTTCAAGTTTTCTGAGTTGTAAATAAGTTTTAAACACTTTAGAGCCTTTCAGAGATTGTTGCTTAGTAATCATTAACTAATTCAATGCAGCAATTTGCAGGTGTTATTAATTTTTTTTACTGTTGCACACTAGTTTAAAAATTCTAGAAAATCCTCTCTAAATAGTTTCTTTATGCCAGGATACATGAAGTGGAATAAATACACTATAGTTTTTAAACAGAATTTGTATTCTGAATTATTTTCACTGTATGAAGATAATAAATTTCACAAACATCTGCGCCTGAAATATAAATAAAAAAATATATACTAAATAAAAAATAATCGTCAGAAAATAAAACAGAATTTTTGTTCTGAAATATTTTCACGATATATTCAGAATAAATTTCAGAAACATATGCAACTGAAATATAAATAAAAACCTATGCACTAAATTAAAAATAATCGGCAAAAAATAATAAATATTCATTTCATTTTATTCCAATTAGTGTAATTGAATTTAAATATTTTATGTGAAAATATTTTTAGAAAACTGTTAAGGGACAAATAAGAATTAAGTAAATTGAAATACTTGTTTTAAAAAATTCTTTTTCTAATTTTTGTATAGAGACTAAAAGTGTGGATTTATTAATGGAAGATTATGAGTAAAGTTATGTTAGTAGCTCAGATTCAGCTCTCTATTCAATGTCCATCTTTGTCATAACTATAGATCCGGACCAACCAATATTGACACTGTAACAGAAGTGAAAGTACATGATAGTATTAAGAGATGAAATGTGAGAAAGTAAAAAAAAAAAAGGTAATTTTAAAAGAATTTACGAGTTACATTTTTAACTATTCGAATGTTGTTATATATGTTTCAAAAAAGGTACTGTATGTGTGGCTAAAATGTTTTGCATAACTGTTTCATTATACACCTTTGTAAACAGAATAAGATCTATTTATCATTTACTAGCTTTGCCTGCGGCTTTGCTCACATAGAATATAAGTATTGCAATTCAGTATAGAAATTAGAAAGAACACCTGTAGATAGATCTATATCTAAGCAAAGTAGACGACGAGTTATACACTAATGTGTTCCCCCAAATATTACCTAAATGACAATATAAGTCCATAAAATACCATTTAGCAGAGGAGAGTTGCAAGTGTTGTCCTAATTATAGAACTTTCTCTCATAGATCTGTAACTAAGCAATGTAGCACAATGTGCTATATACTAAAATCATGTAAATAACAGCGGTAGGTTCAAACAAAATGCATTCAGCAGAATATTTTAAAAAAGATAATTTTTCATATTTCGGTTATTCTGATCATAGTGCTTTTCCCGTAGCTCTGTAATTCAGCAATGTATCACAGTGTGTTATGTACTAAAACTTCCCATGCAAAATTATCGAACCAACAATGCAAATTCCACTGAAATGCATTTATCAGAATTTGAAAAAGGCTGATCTTTCATAGGACTAATTATAAAATCATAGTTCTGTAACTAAGCAATGTAGCACAATGTGTCACATACTAAAACCTTCTTTGATAAATTATTGAACTAACAATGTAACTTATATTGAGTAGAATCTTTTAAAAAGGCAGATCTTTCATAATCAGGTTCATCAGATTTTAGAACTTTCCTCATAAGTGTATAATTACACAACATAGAGCAATATGTTATATACCCAAACCTTCTTTAAAAAATTATCTAACAGTTCAAGTCCCATCAAAATCCGGATAGCAGAACTCTAGTTACATGCGGCCAGAAAGAAATTTCCATTTGCATTTTATATATATTTAAGCAGGCTTTGCCATTGAGGAATTTTCACGTTTTCTGATTTTTCTTTTATACAATAGAAAATAGAAAGATAAGAAGAATGGTACAATTTTTTTAATTTTGATCTGTATTTATTAATTTCTAACAGTTTTTATATCACATACTATTTATCGAGTTGCAAAAATGCTACTTTTTCTACACCGGTCTTGTAACATTACAGTTCATGATAAAAAAGGCAACATTTGTTAACACTTTCGATAGCGTGCTTGACATATACCAGCTTTCTTTTCTCCTTGTAATAAATTCGTGTATATTACATTATCAAGAGTAATACAATCTTTAAGTAGTACATAGAAATTTTACTAAAAATCTAAACAATTCACAAATATCAAAAATTTATCCGTAATTTTTATGAGGCATTTAAAATCGTAGTATAGTACAAAAACAGGTAATATAAGCTTCACTTTCACTATTGGCTCCTAAGTTTAGAAAGGAAAAAAAAAAGAGTCCAATACTAAATATTTATGTCAGTTATAAGTTATACAATACTGTCTGTTAGAATAACGTTTTTTATTAACAAATAAAATGTAGATATGATTTTTGTAAATCAATCAATTTATCACAGAAGCAAAAATATTTCTGGCAATGTGTGACAGATATTTGAGCATGTAATGGTAATCTGCAGACGTTACAATAATTTAGTAGTTCAAATTTAGACTAGACATCCAGAACAACTAACACTGAAACTGTGACAGAGGGGGCACATGATACTAAGAGATGAAACGTGAGAAAGATTTTGAGTAATGTTAATAGTTCAGATTCAGCTCTCTTTTCAATGTCCATCACTGTCATAGCTAGAAATCCGGACCAATCAACCCTGAAACTGTGACAGAGGGGAAAGCACATGTTATGAAAAAACGAAATGTGAGAAAGCTCGAAAAGAAGGTAATTTTAAAAGAATTTAATTAGTTACATTTTTAATTATTAATGTTTCGAAAAAAGGTACTTTATAGCTAAAATTTTATGCGCAACTATTTCTTTATACATCTTTAAAAAACGGAATAAGATCTATTTATCATTTACTAGCTCTGCCTGCGGCTCTGCTCATGTAGAATATAAGTAATGCAATTCAGTATGGAAATTTTACATTTAAATTAAAATTTTAACTCTTTCATTTAACTACCAGTACAATTCCTATAAAAATACATTCAGAGAACTTTACAAAAAGCTAATCTTTCATAATCGGTTCACCTAATTACAGATTTTTCACCTGTAGATAGATCTATATCTAAGCAAAGTAGATTACAAGTTATACATTAAAGAGTTCTCTCAAATATTACCTAAATGACGATGTATGTCCCATAAAATACATTTTAGCAGAATGGGAGTTATGAGTGTTGGCCTAATTATAGAACCTTCTCTATAACTAAGCAATGTATAACTACAAGTAACTAAGCAATGTGGCACAATGTGCTATATACTAAAATCATGTAACTAACAGCAGTAGGTTCAAACAAAATGCATTCAGCAGAATCTTTTAAAAAGTATAATTTTTCATATTTCGGTTATTCTGATCATAGTGCTTTCCCTATAGCTCTGTAATTCTTCAATGTACCACAGTGTGTTATGTACTAAAACTTCCCATGCAAAATTATCGAACCAACAATGCAAATTCCACTGAAATGCATTTATCAGAATTTGAAAAAGGCTGATCTTTCATAGGACTAATTATAAAATCATAGTTCTGTAACTAAGCAATGTAGCACAATGTGTCACATACTAAAACCTTCTTTGATAAATTATTGAACTAACAATGTAACTTATATTGAGTAGAATCTTTTAAAAAGGCAGATCTTTCATAATCAGGTTCATCAGATTTTAGAACTTTCCTCATAAGTGTATAATTACACAACATAGAGCAATATGTTATATACCCAAACCTTCTTTAAAAAATTATCTAACAGTTCAAGTCCCATCAAAATCCGGATAGCAGAACTCTAGTTACATGCGGCCAGAAAGAAATTTCCATTTGCATTTTATATATATTTAAGCAGGCTTTGCCATTGAGGAATTTTCACGTTTTCTGATTTTTCTTTTATACAATAGAAAATAGAAAGATAAGAAGAATGGTACAATTTTTTTAATTTTGATCTGTATTTATTAATTTCTAGCAGTTTTTATATCACATACTATTTATCGAGTTGCAAAAATGCTACTTTTTCTACACCGGTCTTGTAACATTACAGTTCATGATAAAAAAAGGCAACATTTGTTAACACTTTCGATAGCGTGCTTGACATATACCAGCTTTCTTTTCTCCTTGTAATAAATTCGTGTATATTACCCATACAACCAAAAGCATCCTCTGGACGTCCCATACAGATCCCAGTGGTCCTACAACCGTCAGATCCTGTACACGCCATAATTCTGACGTTCAGAGAACGTCAGAATCAGGACGAACTATCCATGATCGTCCAGGGGACATCCGTAGCAGCGGAATTATCAGTGCGCATGCCCCAAATCTCAAGTTGTCACATTTCGGAAAATCGGAAAAGAAACAACTTCAACTTTCAACTCTTCGTCTTCTGTGTTTTATTATATTGTCGTTTTGATTTTCATCACTACTATTATATTTTATGGATAAGGCTTACATTTTAGTTTCTAAGGTAAGTAAACTTTCGAATTTTAAGTTTTTAAAGTTAACTTTTGAGTTTTGTTCTGAATTGTAAGGGTATTTTCTCAATTTATATCATGAATAAAGCAAACATTCAAACAAGCATGTACACCACACGGAAACTGTTACAAGCATTTTTAATGTAAGTAATTGTAAATTGTAAGAATAATGTGGTTATAATCATAAAACAAACCTTTATTTATTTTATTTTCACCAAAGTTAACAGTATATTTTTAAAGATAGATCGTTATGTGGCTTGCCAAAACATCGCTTGCAACCCATAGTTTGGGAACCGTTGTGTTAGATATAAAAATACACTAACAATTTTACTGTTGAAGAACAAATAAAAATATTCATAAGCTTTAAATTCAACTAATAAAATAATTTAAGCAATAAAATTATTTAGCTTAACAAAAGTTCATAAAAATTATAATGAAGTATCTTTTTACTTCAAGAATAACATATTTATAAAAATAATTTTGTAAAATTAGGATTTTCAAATCCGAACCCTATATGTGGAGCCCAAGGGTAAAGATCCAGTTAGGGACTACCTTGTACCCACAATTTGTATTAATTTTTATTAAAAAAAATACTACCTGGTTTTTAGCTTTTTTTTTAGGGGGCGGTGGGTTCAGGTGTCAGAGTACCGTTGACAAAAAAGATAACACACTGTTTCATTTCTTAATGTTGAAAAAAAAAAGTCAGTAGAAACTTACTTTTAGATTTTTATGTCACATTTCAATGTTATTTTTTATATTTAATGTGTTTAAAATCTGTCTTGCATGAGCTGTTCTGACAAAATTTTGGTTGAATCCAAGAACAAGTGAAGAAGTTGGCGGTGTTGAATTTGGCGAGGTGATAAATGATATTTTCTTGCTATCAGTTTGTGTCTTACATTTATCGGTTAGCGCGTGTAAAAAAAATCGCCAAATCGGGTAGCTCGCTTGTTCTTGGATTCTGCCAAGATTTTTAATCTAGTTTATTTCATATTAATGTTCTCCATTTTAAATAACATAGCTTTGGCTAGTGTACCCTCTAGGTCATTATTTAAATGCGCAGTATTCTGCCCTTTTTAAAATCAGTAAAATGTATCCTGCCTCTTTTTAAAATCAGTAAAATGTATCCTGCCTCTTTTTAAAATCAGTAAAATGTATCCTGCCTCTTTTTTAAAATCAGTAAAATGTCCCAGCCTCTTTTTAATGTAGTGAAATGTACTCCTATTTCTGTGCAAAGATCGTTTATAAAACATTTATCCAAATTGCAATATTTCAAAGTCTGTGTGCTGAAGATTTTGCAATAATTATACAACTTTCTTATTTCTTTAGGAAAAACAGGTTATTCTATCCTGCTGTAATTCTATTGTATTTTTTTAATTCATGAAATAATTAAAAATTGTTTCTTTATTTGTCATACATATACATAAAAATTACATTATTTTTCAATCGCTACTAAACTTATTAATATAATTTCTCTTGAAATAACATTCCTCTTTTCCCTATCCTTTTTCTTTCTACAGGTCTTTGTAAAAAGTCTTAGTTGCAAAGTTTTTTTTAATTCTTGCTCCCTACTCTTTATTTTTTCCAGCAAGTGCCCTTGATCTTAAGACCAAAAATAAATAAAACAATGTGATATTTCAGGCATATCAGTTTTATTTTGTACTTTTTATAGTGATTATTAATTTCTATTGCAATGGGAATTGGATGATCAAACTCATATTAATTTGCTTAGATCAAATGTAATGATAACAGAAGCATCCTAATGCTACATGTGATTGTCCATATTAAATTTTATTTTTAAATATAAACTAGTAAATAAGATAATCATAAAATGTAACTTTTATGAGAAATTTGTTTTTTGCATATTAATTTTTTTTTTTCTTTTTTGTATGCACAAATTGTAGGATTCAAAAAGTGACATGGAGGAGGGTCGAGTTCTACATAAAATACTGCAAGAAATTAAATTCTAAAATTGGTAAGTTTTCTTTAACTATTTCTTAATAAGGCATAAGAAAATATCAATTTATATAAAAATTATAAATATATTGTATGTCCTTGTTATATATTTTTTAATATTCTTTCCTGCAGTAAAATTATACTTTATGAAAATATTTGATATTGGATGTTCATTATCAGTATTCTTTGAGAAGTGCTATCTTTTGTCTTAGACATATAGATATGACCTAAATTTACAAGTCTGCACGGGCCGAAATTTCTAGGCATGGCACGACTCAGACACAGTGTCGCTGCTGATCTCTACATTGAACATGTTATATTTCTGTGTTGATCAGGGTTATTTATATCTGATATTTCTTTTCAAAATATCATATTTGATGTTTTCATATATTTGATATTTGTTTTCAAAATATCTTTCTGTATGATATTTTCAGTCAAAATAAGCGTAAATGAATTTTTCAACTTTTATTGACTATGCCGTTTTGTAGATAAACTTTTTTCCTGGCGTTTTTTAATAACCCTCCTCCCCTCAAAAATAAATAAATAAATAAAATAAGAATAATATATATATATTTTTTCTAAACTTTATGTTTAAAGTTGAATTTTTATATGTAGAACCAATAATTATGCGAGATAATATCATCTTATAACAGCCATAAAAAAATACACTGTCTAATTAAGTAATTATATATTTACAGCTATATTAGAAAGAATTTTTTGGGTTTTCGTACCTGCACAGCAGGTTAGGGAATTGAAAATTACACAATGTTACATTTATTCAAATTTAGAATTAAAAAAAAAATATTTTGTCTTTATAATTTCATTGAATAAAACATAAAATTTTCACAATACTTGATACTGAATCCTGTATATTTTGTTTTTCGATTGAGTGTTAAAAGTAAATTGTTTCTACTTCCAATTAGTTGATATTCAGTTTTGTTATAAATGCAGGGAAAGAAATAATAAAACACATTTAGAATATTGTTTAATTTCATGTTAAGTGCAATATATTGTAGTTTTTAATTTATATTAAGTCTGAAAACATTTTTAATTAGCAGTAAGTTGATTATTTTGAAAGTATTGGATATACAGTAGACTTCCTTAAATCCGCATAGCTTAAAACCAGAGGTTATGCAGATTTTAGAATTTTGTGGATTTCTGGTCACTGTTTTGTTTACATTTTTTAAACAATAATTTGAATTTAATAATGCATTCAAAATTATAATGAATGCTTACAATAAAGTAAAATAGTTAAGTAAAATAAAAAAATAAAGAAAAAAAATATTAAAAGTTAAGGTTAAGTAAATAATTAATAATGCATAACTAAATATGTATAATGATGAGATACTTTTTTCTTGAATTATTCAGTGCAACTCTGACTCTTATTCAGTGAATCTTGTAAATATACATTGATAATTCACTTCAAAATCTTAAAATAACAAAGTTTTCATTCATGTTTAGCCATACTTAATAACCAAAAAAGCTTTATTGATGCATAAAATAATTTGTAAAAATATTGTGATAGCCACTGATATTAGCACTATCTAGAGAATTTTTTCAGAAATAAATTTATTAGTACTCCTTCATGAGAAAACATGAGTTGAATCATATAAAAATGAATTACATATTAAAATGTGTACAAAATGATATAAAAATTTTTAAAAAACTTAAATTTTACACCTACATCTTAACTGTAAGTTTCATTGTTTACATCGAAAACAATGTGCAGATCTAAAAAATTTGCAGATTGTAGGGTGGCAGATATGAGGGAGTCTACTGTATATCAAAATATCATATTTGCAAACCTTGATCTTGATTCGTGCAACATTTATATTTATTATCACCACAGTCATGTCCATTGAAAATTGTTTATATTTTATCAGCTTGGTTTTATGCTTTTAAATTTTTATATCAAGCCATTTATCAAACAGTTTGTTAAAATAACTTTTTCAAGTTCATGCAGATATAGTCATATAATCTGTTTATTTTCAAAATATCATGAAGTTTGATATTTTTACATATTTAATACTTACTTTCAAAATATTGTTATTTATGATATTTATAATATTTGCAGCCAGAACAAATGTAAATGAATTTTTCAAATGTGTTTGATTTTGTCATTCTGTTGATAAAGAACTTTTGCTTTGGCTGTTCTAAGCTTTGCATTTGAAACTAAGTTTTAAAATATAGAACCAATAATTACTTGGGATAAAATTTATTTAGAACAGCCATTGAAAGATAACTGTCTAATTTAGATAAATTATTTATAGCTTGATTAGAATAAATCTTTTCTATTTTTTTTTTTAAACTGCACAATGGGTTGGGGAATGACATAGCAGACAACGTACATTTCTGTTCAAAATTTTCGACAAAAACAAAAATAAATTAATATTTTGTTGTATAAAACAAAATTTTCTGTAGTTTATGTAAACAGCAAATTATTTAAATTTCCATGAAATTGTTTCTATTTTCAGTTGATCTTCAGTTTTGTTACAAGGGGGAAATTTATTCAGAAAATAAAAATGATGTGTATAGTTAAATGTAGGAGAGGCACATTAAGAGTCTACACTGGAGACACAGAGAAACTGACACGCTAATGTTAAACACCTATGGGAGCATTCTTTTCAAATTTCTCTCTTGCATTTTAACATTCTTATTTTATTTTATAATTTTTTTTCCATAGGATAGCTGAGATAGATTTCTAACCAGGGTATTTTTTACTTTTTTAATTTTGATTGCAGTTTTTTTTTTTTTTTTTTTTTTTTTTTTTAATGAACTGGTTTCAAAAGTGTAAGTAACTTCCAAAATAAAAAAGTAAAAAAAATAGCCAAGTTACAGTCAATTTCAGCTATCCGATGGAAAAAAAAAAACATTTAAAAATATTAAAATGTTAGCGAGAAATATTTTAATTTATGTGAAAAGATTTTTAAAATTTTTCTTATTTTCTTTTAACTTCTGTATTATATTTTACTCTGAATTTAATCAGTTTTTACAAATTATTTGTTCCAGATGCTGTTGAGAAAGAAAATAATATATCAAGTGTACACATTGAAGAAGTTTTAAAGACAATTAATGTCATGCAAAAAATTTTAAATGTTTTGTAATAAAGTTTAAAAATGTAAATTAAAGTGCATTAAATATTAAATATATTTGTTGGTGTTGTTATTTTACTGTAATGTATGTTATTTTTTTTTCTAACAATTTTTCAAAACGTATTACACTGCAGAAGCTGAATTTTATTGTTTAAAACTTAAAATTATTGCATTCTAAAGTAGTGAATAATATAATTGTGTAGTTATTTAAAAATATTATATGCATATTTGAATAGAAGTAAATAGATTCAATGTAAGACATTCATTAAGTATTTTATGAAAAATAATTTATGTTGCAAAAGTATTTTAATACTATTTTTATACATTTAGTATAAAAAAATGATTAAAGAATTCAGTAGAATTTCATAAATAGAATAACTAGATTTGAAGGTATATATTTATTATTTCATTGAAACAATAACTTTTAGTGATTCAAAATACCATCATCAAGAACGGAACAAGTTACCAGGTAAGATATGTTGAATACGATGGAATTTGGGTACTTTATAAATCTGATATGTAACTTTTTTCTTTAACATATAGTCCAAGTCTTATTTTTTTTCTATCATGTAAAGCATCATCTGCTAATTACGCAACACAAATTTTGTGTTTTTTTTTCCCTTCTCCTGTCGTGATGTCACATTTTCTGAAACTAGTAATTTGGAGCTAATTTTATGCAAAAATTTATATATGATCTATAAGTTATTGATATAAATATTGTTAAATTCTTATGATCTTGTGTGTTTTTACTTCAAGCTATCAAAATTTAAAGAGAAGAGAAAATATACCCATCTCTACCTGAATAAAAAACCAGTTTTTTTAATGAATTGTATTATAGTATTTGAAAATAATGTCTACCTAATTGCTTTCATATTTCACATGTGACGTCATAACATGTTACCATTATTTTCCTTTGATTTATGGAAAAAATTATATGCTAAAATTCATGTATCATGGTAATTGATCAGCATGAGGATTTTCAACCAAGTTTTTTAAACCAAAAAATTTGAAAAGAATAAAATTAAAAATTATGGTTTATTTAAATTGAATGTAATATGTATATAATTGATTATTAATAGAAGTTATTAATATATTATCAATAGTAATGATAATTATTAAAGTAAATATTGAGCTAAATGTTTACATACTTAAAAAAAGTATTTTTTGTGATTTTTTTCCCCTTTACTGAAACGTAATTTGTTCAGAAACAAAGACATTTATAAGAAATACAAAAATTATTTGAGAAAGAATTATTTTCTTTTTGAGTTATTCTTATTTCTTTGCCACTTAGTAGGTATAGGTAATATTCTTTATCGCTTTTTGTTTTTATAAAATATTATCTTTAAAAAAAAAAAAGTCAGCAAATTGGTATTGATAACAACGGTAAAATAACCTAATAAAAACTTTGTTATGAGAGGACTTATTTTGTTGATATTTCATTTAGGGCATATTCAAATATTTAATTTTAAATGAAACCTTGCACATTCACAAACTCATTTTTAAACCTAAATACCTAAAATTTTCAGGCATAACTATATAAATGCCTAAGAATTATACTACATTTTTCTTTTTCCTCAAATGAGACATGTATTAAATTATGGTCGTTTAAATGCTCGTAAAAAATTAAATTTGCAGATATTATTATTTGAATACCTACAAATTTGTAGCATATTTCTTTTATCTATTAAATGAGACCATTACTGAATTGTAACTAGTATTTTTAATGACTGCCTTTTCAAGCTGTTGTATCCCAAAAATCAGATTAAAATTTAAATTTTGACAGTGTAGAAAAAAGAAAGACCCTAGCTTTATTCATAGAAAAATAGAACGTGCTATTTGACCTTATTTTTATCAAAATTAAATTAAAAACTGCAAATTTTATGTATTTATAGGTGAAAATGACTTTAAAAATGTATCAAAAAGTAGCCGGTTTAGATTTGAAAACAGTATTATATAAAAATTCATGAGGAATATGAAAGAAAATAAATTGAATTTATTTCATATACAAATTACCTACAGTATTTAATTAAGTTATTTTCTAAATCGTTATCATCACAAATTTGATACAGATTTGCTTGGAAAGTGTAAAATTCACCTGATAGAAAAATATAATGTTAAATCCAGATTTTTCACTTGAACTAGTATTTTTTCTACATAATTTTCTTATATGTATTTACAAATGAATATTTTTATTATAATTTATTAATAAAGAATTATTACTATATTTGCAAAAACAAAGTGAAACCGGGCAAGGAGGCCTACCTTTCGGCTTTAGCTCAACTAGCCCAGCTCAGTATTTGCAAAAACATTAAACTAATAAAAAGAAAACAACAGATATTTAAAAATCAGAAGGGGTAGGGGTTGTGCAATTACCCCAGGCTGTCCTTCCTAATAATGCTTTTGATTTCTATTAATTTTATCTTAACTTGTGCAATGGTGCATACTAAAACATTTTAATTAAAACTAGTGGTAGCTTGGACAGGTTACCACTATTTTTTTAATAAATATGTTTTACTGTGCACTTCTGCACAAATTAAAATAAAATTAATAGAAATTCGAGACATCATTTGGGAAGGGCAGGGTGGGACAACTTAAAAAAGAAAATTATCTTTAAAAATCTGGGGGGGGGGGGGGTTGCCCTACCCTGCCCTTCTCAAATAATGTCTCGAATTTCTATTAATTTTATCTTAACTTGTGCAGTGGTGTATACTAAAACATTTAAATTAAAAATAGTGGTACTTGTACAGGTTACCCCTATTTTTTAATAAAAATGTTTTGCTGCACATCTCTGCACAAGTTGAGATAAAATTAATAGAAATTCAAGGCTTCATTTGGTAAAGCAGGGTGGGGCAATCCCCCCCCCCCACACCCAATTTTTAAAAATAATTTTCCTTTTTATATAAAGCGTCCACTACTGATCCTATGAGCGTCCTATAAACGTCTAAAAATTACGCTTGCCGGACAAGCAGAGGATGCGCAATTGTATTATTTATCTCGTCCCATGAGCGTCCTATTGTCATCCTATACATGGCTGAAAATGACGAGCATAGGAGTCTCTTTTTGCTCCCCACTGGACGTCCTCAGGACATAGATGGGATATTGTAGGACGTCCAACGGACGAGGCGTTATTCTACATATGACTTTCATCGTATGTCCTCAGGACGTTATTGTGCTGTATGGGTACATTATCAAGAGTAATACAATCTTTAAGTAGTACATAGAAATGTTACTAAAAATCTAAACAATTCACAAATATCAAAAAGTTATCCGTAATTTTTATGAGGCATTTAAAATCGTAGTATAGTACAAAAACAGGTAATATAAGCTTCACTTTCACTATTGGCTCCTAAGTTTAGAAAGGAAAAAAAAAAAGAGTCCAATACTAAATATTTATGTCAGTTATAAGTTATACAATACTGTCTGTTAGAATAACGTTTTTTATTAACAAATAAAATCTAGATATGATTTTTGTAAATCAATCAATTTATCACAGAAGCAAAAATATTTCTGGCAATGTGTGACAGATATTTGAGCATGTAATGGTAATCTGCAGACGTTACAATAATTTAGTAGTTCAAATTTAGACTAGAAATCCAGAACAACTAACACTGAAACTGTGACAGAGGGGGCACATGATACTAAGAGATGAAACGTGAGAAAGATTTTGAGTAATGTTAATAGTTCAGATTCAGCTCTCTTTTCAATGTCCATCACTGTCATAGCTAGAAATCCGGACCAATCAACCCTGAAACTGTGACAGAGGGGAAAGCACATGTTATGAAAAAACGAAATGTGAGAAAGCTCGAAAAGAAGGTAATTTTAAAAGAATTTAATTAGTTACATTTTTAATTATTAATGTTTCGAAAAAAGGTACTTTATAGCTAAAATTTTATGCGCAACTATTTCTTTATACATCTTTAAAAAACGGAATAAGATCTTGTTATGTATTATCACAGACTCTAACTGTAACGTTAACCATAACATTTTTATGTTTCCAGAATGGCAACAGGCTAGCGGAGGCAGATGTAAACATTCACGCCGTGTCGCTACAAGATAGCAATGCACATGCTTTTATCTTTAATAAACCCTGTTAAGTTATATCATGAGTAATTATATGTATGTCTACTAATACGTAACAAATTGGCGACGATGATGGATTTAAAGGGTTTAGCAAGCTACCTGCAAAATATTGATACTCACGCGTTAGGCTTAACAGTGACAACGTGGATTGGTTACAGAACTGAGTGAAATCTACATTCTGCAAACTTCTGATTTTTTTTTTCTCCAAAACATCGTTGTGAAAAATGGCTACTTTCGGCAGCTTAGAGCCTTTCGATGTATCGGAACCATCAACGTGGGACTCTTATCACGAAAGATTGGAATGCTTTTTAGAAGCGAACGATGTCAGCGACTCGACGAAGAAACGGGCCATATTTCTGAGTGTGTGCGGCGCGAAGATGTACGCGACAATCCGTTCTCTCGTATCCCCAGCAAGCCCTTCTTCTAAAACATACGACGAACTAATACAACTTGTCAAAACTCATTTCTCGCCAAAACCTTCAGAAATCTTCCAGCGATTTCTATTTTATAGAAGGAACCAACAATCGGGGGAAAGTATAAATGCATTCATCGCGGAATTACGAAAACTATCCGAACACTGCAATTTTGGCTCATCGTTGGATGTCATGCTCAGAGATAGGTTGGTGTGCGGGCTGCTAGACGAAGCTCTCCAACGACGCTTACTTGCCGAAGCATCGCTGACTTTTAATCAAGCACTAGATAAGGCCTTGGCAGCAGAAACTGCTAATTTTCATGTAAAGGAGATTCGGAGCTCCAGATCTGTCTCAGTGATGCCTCTCGACAAGAGACAAAATCGAAATCAAAAGCAATCTAAAACTCAATCACAGAGAGAAAATTGTGCTGGTTGTGGAGGCAACCATTCAAGATCACAGTTCAAATTTAAAGAGGCTGAATGCCATGCCTGCAAAAAGAAAGGCCATATACAAAGGGTCTGCCGGAACAAATCAAATTTTACTAGGAAAACAGTACATGAACAGAATTTAGAAAATAGCGATACTGATTCCTCTGAAACAGAGAGTTTCAACACCTTCCATTTGAAATATGTGTGTCTCAATAATGTGGAAACACCAAACATGAGAACAACTGTCCTGATCAATGGTACACCATGTGTTATGGAAGTAGATTCGGGAGCCAAAATATCCATCATTGACAAAAGTACTTTTGACCAGTTATATCCTCACGAGGTTCCACTGTTGGAAAAGTCTCCTTTTATTGTTAAAGACATAATAAACAACAATAATAAACAACCAGTAGAAATTTTGGGTCGGTGCCAAGTAGATGTTAAATATGCTTCATTTGACCGGGAGCTTCCACTTCTGATTGCTAAGAAGAAACGTCAAGGACTTTTAAGTCTGAATTGGTATGAACCATTAGGAATAAAGGTAACAGGCATCCATAGCATACAACAGTCTATCATTGATGATGTCTTAAGTGAATTCCCTGATGTTTTCAAGGAAGAATTGGGAAGCTTTACAGGTACTCCTATCAAGTTGCATTTAGATCCCACAGTCCGTCCAATCCAGCTGAAAGCTAGAAATGTACCATTTGCTCTAAGACCCAAGATTGAGAAGGAGTTGCAACGATTACAAGACCAGGGAGTTCTTGAACCAGTTAGTTACTCCGATTGGGCAACTCCTGTAGTTCCTGTCCTTAAATCTAATGGGGAAATTAGGCTCTGTGGTGACTATAAATGTACAGTCAACAAGGCTTTAGGCACTCATCCATATCCAGTGCCAGCAGTAAACCAAATACTCGCAGAATTAACAGGAGGCCAACATTTCGTAAAGCTTGACCTGTCCCAAGCATACCTGCAATTAGTCGTGGATGAAGCTTCTGCCATGGTACAAACAATTGTGACACATCGTGGAGCATTCAAGTGCAATCGACTCCAATTCGGAATTTCCACAGCTCCTGGAATATTCCAACGGTTCATTGAGTCATTGGTCATAAACATACCAGGAGTGTTGCCATACTATGACGATGTCTTAATCAAGGGTTCAACACTAGACGAACTAACCAAGCGACTTCGAGAAGTTCTTGACCGATTCTCCAAGGCTGGGTTACGCTTAAACAGAGAGAAATGTATCTTTGGAACCTCCAGCATTGAATTCTTAGGGTATGAAATCAATGAGAAAGTTATTAAACCCACAAAGGAGAAAGTGACAGCTATCCAAGAAGCCCCTATACCAACCAAGAGAGAAGAACTCCAAGCATTCTTGGGCCTACTGAACTTTTATCATGTGTTTCTACAAGATAAAGCAACAGTGGCAGAACCTCTTCATCGCTTGCTTGACAAGGGAGCAGTGTGGAAATGGAAGAAAAGCCACGAAGAAGCTTTTAATAAGGTAAAAAAACTCTTGTCAAGTGATTCCCTCCTTGTACATTTCGATGAAAAGAAACCAATCATCCTCACATGTGATGCTTCCCAGTATAGTGTTGGAGCTGTCCTGAACCACGAATTGTCAGATGGCGTAGAAGCTCCAGTGGCATACTATTCAAGAACAATGAACCCAACTGAGCGCCGGTATGCCCAGATTGACAAAGAAGCCTTGGCCATTATACAGGGTGTTAGGAAGTTTCACAACTACCTCTATGGACAAAAATTCGAAATAAGAACTGATCACAAACCTTTACTAGGCCTTTTGGCCAGTGACAAACCCACACCAACTATGCTGTCTCCTAGAATGCAACGATGGTCCCTAACCTTAAGCTCATATGACTACCATCTTGTATACCGACCTGGCAAATTAATTTCCAATGCAGATGGACTTAGTCGTCTACCTCACCCGCAGATGACCCATCATGAAACATCTCCCAATGAAGTGTTACTCCTGGAGGCTTTGGACAAGCCCCCTATCTCAGCCAAAGATATTGCACGAATGACACTCCAAGACCCAATCTTAGCTCGAGTGCTCAACTGGGTTTTGAAGGGGTGGCCGGCTGAAAAGCCAGATGAAGAATTCGCCCCTTATTTTCATCGACGATTGGAAATCTCAGCCCACAGAGGATGCCTCCTTTGGGGATGCAGAGTCATAATACCAAGGAAGGCACAAGAACGTCTACTGGCTACTCTCCACAATTCACATCAAGGCATTGTGCGAACAAAAGCTCTTGCAAGAAGTTACATGTGGTGGCCGAGGATGGACAGCCAAATCGAAGACACATTAAATAGCTGCAATATTTGCCAACAGACACGACATGCTCCTCCTAAGACAGTGGGAACATGGGAGTGCATTAAAAAACCTTGGTCAAGACTCCACATCGATCATGCTGGTCCTTTTCAAGGATCCCTTTTCCTCATTGTTGTCGATGCATACTCAAAATGGCTAGAAGTTGTTAAAGTCTTGTCAACAGACTCAGTGTGTGCTATTGAAGCTCTGAGGAAGCTCTTCGGTACACATGGCATCCCTGACACTGTAGTGTCAGATAACGGACCTGGCTTCAAATCCTCAGAATTTGACGAGTTCCTTAAGAGAAATGGAATCTACCATTCTTTTACAGCTCCGAGACATCCTTCATCGAATGGGCAAGCAGAGCGGATGGTGCAGACAACAAAAGAGGCACTTCGAAGAATTATTACTGGGAATTGGAATTCTAGACTTGCATCATTCTTATTAGCACAACATGCTACACCCAATGCTACTACAAATGTGTCTCCAGCAGAGCTGCTTATGAACCGCCGTTTGAAAACCTGCCTGGACAGACTTCATCCTGATTTTACGGAGCCTAATCCCAAGAATCTGTCTAATCCAAGGTTCCGAATGTTTGCACCTCTAGACTCGGTGTATGCTCGAGGATTCCATCCTCACGACAAATGGGTACCAGCTAGTCACAGAAGTAACTGGCGCCACAATGTATGAGGTCTTAACGAATGAAGGTCTTGTGTGGAAGAGACACATTGACCAATTAAGACGACGTCAAGGTAATCTTCAGCATGTGACAGACACTGGTAATTCCTCAGCATACCCATCCTGTGGTCCAACACCTTCACCGCTGATGTCAGGATCAGTAGAAGACAGCGAGGACACCGAGCCAGCAGGAGGCACCAAAGATCCGGGACTGACAACAAATGACACGGTTCCAGAGCCTGTGGATACAGATAGTTTAATTGGGATTGCACCTGCAGGAGATAGACAGATCCCTGATGTTACAAGTCCAACATTCCTCCCATCGAGACCAGTTAGAGCTAAACATCCACCAACCTGGCTAAAGGACTACGTTACATAGGGGGGAGGGATGTTATGTATTATCACAGACTCTAACTGTAACGTTAACCATAACATTTTTATGTTTCCAGAATGGCAACAGGCTAGCGGAGGCAGATGTAAACATTCACGCCGTGTCGCTACAAGATAGCAATGCACATGCTTTTATCTTTAATAAACCCTGTTAAGTTATATCATGAGTAATTATATGTATGTCTACTAATACGTAACAGATCTATTTATCATTTACTAGCTCTGCCTGCGGCTCTGCTCATGTAGAATATAAGTAATGCAATTCAGTATGGAAATTTTACATTTAAATTAAAATTTTAACTCTTTCATTTAACTACCAGTACAATTCCTATAAAAATACATTCAGAGAACTTTACAAAAAGCTAATCTTTCATAATCGGTTCACCTAATTACAGATTTTTCACCTGTAGATAGATCTATATCTAAGCAAAGTAGATTACAAGTTATACATTAAAGAGTTCTCTCAAATATTACCTAAATGACGATGTATGTCCCATAAAATACATTTTAGCAGAATGGGAGTTATGAGTGTTGGCCTAATTATAGAACCTTCTCTATAACTAAGCAATGTATAACTACAAGTAACTAAGCAATGTGGCACAATGTGCTATATACTAAAATCATGTAACTAACAGCAGTAGGTTCAAACAAAATGCATTCAGCAGAATCTTTTAAAAAGTATAATTTTTCATATTTCGGTTATTCTGATCATAGTGCTTTTCCTATAGCTCTGTAATTCAGCAATGTACCACAGTGTGTTATATACTAAAATTTTCCATGCAAAATTATCTAACTAATATTGGTAAGTTCCATCGAAATGCACTCAGCAGTATATTTGAAAAAGTCTGATCATTCATAGGCCTAATTATAGAACCATAGTTCTGTAACTAAGGAATGTAGCATAATGTGTCACATACTAATCCTACATCACAAATTAATCCTTATTTTAATGCAGTTGTAGAATACTAGTCTATAATTATATCTCTAATATCAATTTTATCTTTTATGTAAAAAAAAGAACATGCACAAATATATATATGTACCCTACTCATTAATATTAAAGTGTGCAATTTTTTTGCCAGACAAAATTTTTTGGACCTTCTTTTGAAAAATTGGGTAAATCCAAGTGAGACTTGCAAATGCAAATACACAACCCAAAACCGAAACATTTAAAGTCAGCCTGACCCGCAGCAGAAAAAATAAATAGGTCAACACAACCCAAACTGCATCTAAAGAGATTAGTTCCAACCTGATCCAAACCATGTGTCAAGTTGGGTCGAATAAGGTTATTTGACACGATACAGGGCTCTAGTTTGTAACATGCAGATTACGAAATCAGTGTAATCGAATTGTACTCATAATCGACTAGTTCGGTAATCGTAATCCAACGAAAAAATATTAATCGTAATTTAAACGTAATCGTAATCTAGAATTAAAGAAATAAATAATCAAAAATGTAATCGTAATCCAACTTGCATAAATGGCGACATAATCGTAATCTGCTTTAAGAAATTGAAAGTAATCGTAACCGATTACAGTCCTCCGTAATCGACTCGAAGTCCGGTCACAATGTATTAACACACATCCTCCTCCCCAACTTGAAGTGCGACGAAAAATTTAATGGAGGACCTCTTTCCTATAAATTTAGGATAATAAAATTAAGATCTTACAAGGTAAAGTACCAAGAACATTCAGTTAGTTACCAGAAAAACTCTAAATATAAAATAAAAGAACATAAAAGACAATTTTAAATAATTTTTCTGGTTACTTTCTAAGATTTTAATTTATGTGGGTGTAAGTGATATTGAAAGATGACCCCCTTTAGACTGTCAGAAAATATCTCCCTATATCTCGAAAATTAATGATAGGAAAAAGCTGTAAGGGAACACAACTAAGTTTTCAGACAATGCTGATTCTTTTTATGCAAAATTAATAAAAATCATAATTCATTAATTTTTTAATATGAATTTAATAACTTACATAACCAAAAAAAATTTTCAGTTTTAAATATGTCTAAATAATATTATTTTCCCTTCAATATATATTATGAAAAGAAACTTTTTAATCACATAATGTTCTCAATAAATATAAATTAAAGTATGTGCCATTGATCATCATGGCATAAAATTTGCATTCTCAAATGTTTACACTTTCTAACTCTGTGAAGAATTAATAAAAATGCATAAACTGAGAATAGATTTGCTGGCTGATTTGACACAAGGAATTCAAAGTGTCAAAAAGAGGTGGTTTGAACCTGGCTCAAGTCTTCAGATAAAAATTAAGCCTGGCTAAAGCTTAATGAAAAAAAAATTCACCTATCTGGGCTTCAGGACATGCACAGGCTCATGGGAACATTTAATGTATATTAGCAATTTGACCACACTGTTGGGGATACAATGTTTCTCCCTCCCTCTTGGTAAATTCCGGTGCCACTTCTGATATATAGTTATTAGGAAAGAATATAATGTTAAATGTCGTGTTCGTATGTAAATTATATTTTTTTGTAAATAGGAAAAAGTAAAAAATAGTTAAAATAAAAATATATATTCTAAAAGTGCTTACAGTACACTGAAAAGCTTTTAAATATACTTTAATAAGCAGATCTACTAGTTTCGTACACCTCATGGATGACATTTTCATGATCAATAAAGATAAAATAAAGTAGTTTCAGAAAAATTTGAAAAACAAACTTGATAAACAGAAACCTGTACTTTTATGTTAGCTGCGATCAGGAGATAAATTACCAAATATTACTAACATCGTCATCATTCATGTGACATTTATTTCATTTCAAATATAAATATTTCACTTATTTCATGAAAAATACCTAACTTGTTCTTAAAATGCATAACACTTAAAATAGACATATTATATACCTTTAAATGAAATATATCGCCTTTCACTCATTTCAATAAAAAAATTTAAAAAAAAATTATTCCACAAACCAAAACATTTTTTTAACATAAAAACATAGTTTGTAATTGAATGCATGAAAAACAAAAGCTAATGTTGGCGAAGGAAAAAGTTTGCTATTGACCAGATTTGCACCCAGTATACATAAAAGTACCTAAAATTAATGAGATCATATGTATTACAAAAGAAAGTGCTTTAGATAAAAATGGTCATCTGTAAACGTAAATAATTTTATGTTATTGTTTCTTTAACCCTACAATAAGATGAAATAAGTTAATTCTCCATTATCCCATCGACCACGTTCCATAAGAAAATTATCACTAAAAAATTGGATTAATGCTAAAAATGTAGAATTATGACAACACATTCACTTATCAACTGATTCATTACATGTGTTTGTTAATCATCAAACGAATGTTTATTTTAATATATATCTGTGTTTTTAATGATTTATTTGTTCTTCCACAATAAAAATATCAATTACATCATTAAATGATAATGTCATAACATTAAAAAAGAAAAAGCATTCAAAAAAGTTTGTGATGCATATTTACGTAAAATAGACCAGTTTAAACTGACATCACAAGTATTTATCTGCCAGTAAAGAAGAATAATTAAGAAACATAATGTAAATAAGAAAATATCCAACATTACTTTTTTCTCTTTAATTAATATATTGTAAGTTTTATGGTTAAAAGTAACTGATACATGATGCTTTAGTGATTGGGACTTTCCCGATTTCTGAAAATTCCAATATAAAAAAGTCGATGCATCTAGTACTGTTTTTTTTATTTTGACGTGTCCAAAGTGATCATTCATGTGGTATAGTGATATTGTGATAGTTATAAAATTCTTGCATTTTTTTAAGATTCCAATACAACGTGCTTACTGCACATAATGGTGCTTTTTTTTGTTTTCATTTGTGCAAAGAGCTTATACATTCAGTAGATTCTGGTAGTAACGAATTTCATGTATTTTTTAAGGATTCCAATACAGCAAGGTTGCTGCATCCAATTATTATTTTTCTTATGTGCGAAGCACTGTTACATGTAATATAGTGACTGCGTCATTAAAGAATTTTTAAGATTTCAATACAGAATGGTCACTGCATCCAGTAATGTTTAATTCTTTGGTTTTCATGTGCATGAAGTGCTCATACATGTGATATAGTGATAGCAACAACACTGACAAATATCATATATTTTAAATTTTTTAAACTTTTCAATGATCATTAACAATTTTTGTAATATTGATGAATTGATCATTAAAATATTCTTTCTTATTTCTCATTCAAAACAAATCATTTAATACTTTTTTATATGGATCTTATTAAAATTGTAAAATAAAATATTTATATTTTATTCATAAATGCAATATATATAAAAAAAATTATGTGGCTCTTTATGGTTTAATTTAATCATACGTCGTTTAAATTCCAGAATTATTTCTTATAATTAAATTAATTCCTATAATCATTTAATTTAATTGTTAGAATCATTTTTTAAAACCAAAGTATTTTTTGACCAAAATCATCTAAACAAATCATATTTTATATCCAGTATGTCATTACAACTCTTAAATAAAGGGATACAATTATTATAGTGCCTAGAAGTAAGTAGTGTGCTTATCTCCAATCCAACAATAAAAAAATGTGTCTGAAAGGAGGAAAACCAGATTCTCCGCGAGAGGGCGTTGAGTTCCAACCGCTGTTATTTGCGTTTGAAGTTTCATTTAAAAAGCTTAGTCCTAATGTTAGTTTCGATGTAATTACGGCTATATTTTCAAACAAACTATACAAATGTTTCTATTTCTGTAATATTGTTATGAATTTTGTATATATTTGTAAATATTTCATTTTTTTAATTTAATTTATTTTATTATTAATATTATAATTATTATTTTATTATTAATACAATTATTATTTTTATTATTAATATAATTATTATTATTAATATAATTATTATTTTATTATTGCAGTATTATTAATGTATTTCCTATTGAGCATCATGTAACTCAATGCTAAAGGCCTCAGGTGGTTTGCAAGGAAAACAACCTTACAGCATCGGTTTTTATAATGGAGTTCTATTGGAAAATCGCCAAGGAATGGGTTTATCGCCAAGTTGGCGATGGTTTTGGCGACTTATTTTTGTCGCAAAATTTGGCGATATATCGCCAAATTTCGCCAAGTTGGCGACTTTTTGTGCAACCCCCCCCCCTTATACCTTTACATTGGGATCCTTTCTCGTTTGGGGTACTCTATCGAGAATTAAAGCACTTTCTGGTAATTTCTAGCATCCGAAAGCTCTGGAAAATTCTACAGTTATCTTTAAAGCCTATATAAGGGACCTCCACCAGAGAACTGTGTTGTCTATGAGCGATTTAGTATTGAACAATACGCTATACTGTTCTGTGTGAAATTTTGCTGTGCTGTTATTAGATTTGAAGATTACTGAATATTTGTGTCTTTGAGAAGATATTGGTGTATTTATCGAACTGTTTGGAGTAAATAAAACCTGTTGATTGTTCTTATATATTGGCATCAATCCTTTCGAACCCCGAGCTGACAACAGTTGGTGTCAGGAGTGGGGTTGAATGCCGATTACCAGAGCAATGGAGGCGCAACTGACTAAATTATTGGCAGAGAGATGGATTAGGAGAGATGGATTAGAAAATGACTGCCAATCTTGGCGAGATGAATGAGAAAATGACTGCCAACCTTAGCGACTTAAAAGATGAAATGAAGAAGGGTATGTCAACCAACCTTGGTCAGTTGAAAGACTTAATAGAGGATAAAATAACATCTTTAAATGACAGAATTGACTCCGTGGAAAACAAATTTGGAAGATTTCAAGAAATGGAAGAAAATGTTCAAATGACAGCAAACACCGTAGTAGAAAGAGTAGAAGAAAAAGTTCAAAAGATCGCCCAAACCGTTGAAGAAAGCATAGAGAATGTGAAAAAAGATTTGGAAAAAGTCAAGAAACAGAAGATAACTGCCGGAAACTATTCCGAAGAAATCAAGTATCCAGATATGCTTTATCGGGCCTCTATTAAGCTCTCGACCTATGATGGAAAATCCTCATGGCCAGTTTCTAAGACACAATTTCGGATCGTAGCGGACGCCAATGGATGGGATCCCCAGACAAAGGCTTGCCAGTTAGCTGCTTATCTACGAGCTAATGCTGCCGACATTCTACAGACCTTGCCTGCAAATGAACCGCTGGATTTTGAAACGCTCGTCAGTGCCTTAGAATTGCGCTTTGGCGAGAAATGCATGAAAGAAAATAGCAGACTCCAGCTCAAATCTCGACAGCAGAAATCCATTGAATTCCTGCAAGAACTTGCTACGGATGTCGAGAGACTTTCACATTTTGCTTATCCTGGCTGTCCGACTGAAATTAGAGAAAGTTTAGCACTGCAACATTTTATCGATGGTGTGTGTGACCCTGAGATCCAGACAGCACTCCGGATTGCAGATCTCAAAGATCTTAAAGGGACTTTAATTTATGCCCTGAAATTCGAGGCAGCCCAGCAAGCTACAAGGAAAAATCGGCACTTTGTGCGAGTAGCCAACATGCCTGAGACGTCGGATAGAGCTGTGGAGCGTTTACAACAGCAGATGAAGGACATGAGGAGACAGATGAACCCCTTAATGGCCAACAAATCTTGCAGCAAGATCAAGTGCTGGAAATGCGGTGGAGAAGGCCATATCCAAAGCAACTGCCCAAGACGACCCAGCACTGAAGGTAATAGCTCACCCGCGAACGGAGGAGCAGGAAAACTGATCAATGGTCATCTCACGGGGTGGAGGTTGCCAGATCTTAAGAAGCCTCATTTTCAAGTATGTGAAATTTCTGCAAGAAGTTGCGGTGAGAACGGAGTTTTCCTAGTCGGAAGTGTGAATGATTTGCCCTGTAATATGATCATCGATACAGGAGCCAATGTGATCATCATTCGGAAAGATCTAGCTCAGCGGCTGAAAGAAAAACTCTCCTGGACCCCGCCACGTGTTATCCTTCAAACTGTGACCGGAGATAAGATCGACATATTTGGAAGAATGACACTGGAAATAAAGTTTGGGAACGCCACTTACCATCATACAGTCTATGTGGCCGATATTTCAGACCCTTTCATACTCGGACTGGACTTTTTAAAAGAGCATGGATTTACACTGGATTTTAAGAATAATGAGTTACGCTCTGCTCAAGAAGATGTCACTATTTTCAAACTTGGAAATGAGTCCGGGTCTATTCAACGGATCACAGCCAAGGCAGATGTTATCATCCCTCCTCGGACCGAAATGATGATACCTGGATTAACTGGAAACGAAAGAATTTTCCAGTATGGCTTGACTGGATATCCTGAGAAGAACCCAAAGGGAGTGCTAATAGTATCAGCGCTGGTAGATCTGTCGAGAGATGTCATACCTGTGAGAATTGCGAACGTAAGTGAAAAGTCTGGAATTATCCAGAAAGGTGAAGTGCTTACAACCTGTGCTCCAGTCACCTGTGTTTGCAAAGACCCGAGCTTGACGTTGTCGGAGCCGTCTACAAGTTTAACACCTGAAATTGGACGAAATGAGAATTTATCTCCTGAGCAGAGACATGCTGCAGAAAGACTGTTCCAGGAGTTTAAGGATGTGTTTTCACAAAACGAGAGTGATATAGGTCGCACTTCTCTGACACGTCATAGAATTGATACTGCCGACCATCCACCGATTAAACAGCATCCAAGACGCTTGCCGTTCGCAAAACAAGAAGAGGTTTCTAAGCTCTTACAAGAGATGCAGGATAGTGACATCATCGAACCGTCGTCAAGTCCGTGGGCCTCTCCCATCGTGTTGGTCCGAAAGAAAGATGGCTCTACAAGATTTTGTGTAGATTATCGCAAACTTAACGATATCACGAAGAAGGACAGCTATCCTCTACCATGAATAGACGAGATACTCTTTCAGGACATAAATGGTTTTCCACACTGGATTTGAAGAGTGGATATTGGCAAGTAGAAATCCATCCTGATGACAAAGAGAAGACCGCATTTACTACTGGACAAGGACTTTGGCAATTTAAAGTTATGCCGTTCGGGCTCTACAATGCTCCAGCAACGTTCGAACGCCTCATGGAGACAGTGTTAAAAGGCCTGACTTTTGAAGCTTGTCTCATCTACCTAGATGATGTCATCATTGGTGGCCGCACGTTTGAAGAACATCTAGAGAGTATTCGAAAAGTGTTAACGAAGCTAAGAGCGGCGAATTTAAAGCTGAACCCTTTGAAATGCAAGTTCTTCCAACGGGAAGTAAACTATTTAGGACACATCATCTCAGCTGAAGGTGTTCGAACAGATCCTGAAAAAGTGTCCGCAGTAAAGAGCTGGAAGCGTCCGGAAAATGTCCATCAGTTGCGAAGCTTTCTGGGACTATGCACATATTACAGAAAGTTTGTCCAGGGGTTCTCCAACATCGCAAGACCATTGCATAGGCTCACTGAAAGCAAGCAGAAGTTTCTATGGACACAAGAATGCGACAATTCCTTCCAGCGGCTGAAAGAAGCTCTCACATCCTCTCCAGTTCTTACCTATCCAGACCCCGACAAACAATTCATTGTGGACACGGATGCCAGTCACGAAAGTGTCGGCACTGTACTTTCTCAAGAAATAGATTACCAAGAACGAGTCGTAGCATACTGGAGCAAATGTTTATCGAAACCAGAGCGGAATTATTGCGTCACTCGTAAGGAGTTATTAGCTATAGTGAAAGCCATAGAACACTTCCATCACTATCTCTATGGCAGGAAATTTCTCCTTCGTACTGATCACGCATCCCTAACATGGCTGATGAATTTTAAGAACCCAGAGGGACAAGTAGCCAGATGGATACGACTCCAGGAATACGACTTTGACATCAGGCATCGTAAAGGCTCATCGCATGGAAATGCTAATGCCTTATCAAGAAGACCGTGTCCCGAGAACTGTCGCTATTGTTCCAGAGCGGAGAGCAAGTATAATCCCGAATATGTCATACGCCAGACGAAGACTTCACAATCAACGCCACCAGATCCCTGGAGTAATGAGAAGATTCGAGAAGATCAAATAGCAGACTCTGACATCAAACCAATTCTGGAGTTATTAGAATCTTCTAGCACGAAGCCCAGTTGGAAAGACATCTCGACTTACAGTCCTGCGACGAAGCAATATTGGGCTCTTTGGAACTCCCTCCACGTCAGAAATGGTGTCCTGTTCCGAAAATTCGAATCGGAAGATGGGAAGACATCTCGGTGGCAGTTGGTACTTCCTCGATCCCAAGGTCCTCAAGGAATTACATGGCAGTCCCACTGGTGGGCATTTTGGAGTCATGAAAACATTGCAGAGAGTCTGAGAGCGCTTCTTCTGGGGAAAAGCGAGAGCTGACGTCGAACAATGGTGCAAATCTTGCGATGCATGTGCAGCTCGGAAAGGACCAAAGAAACGTAGCCGAGGAAGACTACATCTCTACAATGTAAGAGCACCTTTTGAACGCATCGCCCTTGACATTCTAGGTCCTCTGCAAAGAAGTGCTGATGGCAACAAATACCTCCTTGTTGTCATGGACTATTTCACAAAATGGCCTGAAGTTTATGCCATCCCTGATCAAGAAGCTTCTATGGTTGCGGATGCCTTGGTACACCAGTGGATATCAAGGTATGGAGTCCCTCTTCAAATGCATTCGGAGCAGGGGAGAAATTTCATTTCTGCTGTGATTGAGGGTCTCTGTCAACTTCTCGGAATGGACAACACTAGGACGACGCCTTTACATCCACAGTCAGATGGCATGGTTGAGAGATTTAATCGTACCATCCTCAACAATCTCTCACTTCTAGTCTCAAGAAACCAACAAGACTGGGACCAAAAACTTCCCTTGTTCCTTCTCGCATATCACAGCGCCGTCCATGAAACGACCGGCTATTCCCTAGATGGTTTTCGGTCGTGATCTTCATTTACCTTGTGATCTGCTGTTTGGTCGCCCTCCCGATGCACCTTCATCGCCAGAGGAATACGTGCAGAACCTCCAGGCACGGTTTGAAGACGTACACAACTTGGCTCGAGAGCGGATGAATATGCACACGGAGAAGATGAAGACCAGGTATGACACGAAAGCCACGAGACATCAATTTAAAGAAGGTGACAAGGTTTGGTTTTATAATCCGACTCGACACAAAGGACTTTCTCCCAAACTGCAATCACACTGGGACGGTCCTTATACAGTCCTAAACAGACTGAACGATGTCGTAATTCGGATCCTAAAGTCACCAAGTTCGAAGCCTAGAGTCGTTCATTACAACAGGCTGGCTCCATACTATGGCCATAGTACTTAGTCCATTGATTGTAAATAGTGTAATGTAAATAATGTAAATTAGTGTGACCATGGTCTTGTATGTAAGTTAATGTAATTATTTATTTTGCTTAGCATTATCATTATTATTATTATTTAAATACTTGTATGTAATAATGTCTATGCTTTAATTTAATTTTATTTTTAAATAAGTGTATATTTTGTATAATTCAGCATTATGAATGTGTTTTGAATAGTATAGCATTTGTTGGTAATGGGTTTGCTTTCCGATCAAAGGTTGAACTGCCCGGGACGTGCAGTCCTTGAGAGGGGGGCAATGTTATGAATTTTGTATATAATTGTAAATATTTCATTTTTTTAATTTAATTTATTTTATTATTCTGGAAATTGCAGTATTATTAATGTATTTCCTATTGAGCATCATGTAACTCAATGCTAAAGGCCTCAGGTGGTTTGCAAGGAAAACAACCTTACAGCATCGGTTTTTATAATGAAGTTCTATTGGAAAATCGCCAAGGAATGGGTTTATCGCCAAGTTGGCGATGGTTTTGGCGACTTATTTTTGTCGCCAAATTTGGCGATATATCGGCAAATGTCGCCAAGTTGGCGACGGATTTGGCGACTTTTTGTGCAACCCGCCTTATACCTTTACATTGGGATCTTTCTCGTTTGGGGTACTCTATCGAGAATTAAAGCACTTTCTGGTAATTTCTAGCATCCGAAAGCTCTGGAAAATTCTACAGTTATCTTTAAAGCCTATATAAGGGACCTCCACCAGTTCAGTTCAGTTAGTTCTCTGTCAAATGCTATTGAATACGCACGAGAGGCTTTGCATTGAGAACTGTGTTGTCTATGAGCGATTTAGTATTGAACAATACGCTATATTGTTGTGTGAAATTTTGCTGTGCTGTTATTAGATTTGAAGTTTACTGAATATTTGTGTCTTTGAAAAGATATTGGTGTATTAATCGAACTGTTTGGAGTAAATAAAACCTGTTGATTGTTCTTATATATTGGCATTAATCCTTTCGAACCCCGAGCTCACAACAATATTTTAAAGTAAACATATATTATACCTGTTTAATAATAAATCAGTATGGATAAATCCGCAAATACTAAGAAAAGAAAAGCTCATGGAACATGCTTTGTTCCTGGATTAGACTTGCAAAGGCTAGAAAATAACCCGGTTTAAACCTGGAAATAAAGCGGAATTTTGCAACTCTGTCCTGGATGTACTAGTGGATATAAAAGCAACAAAACTAAAATAACTCTATTTTCCACCCCTCCAAAACAAAAAACAATTTAAAAAAGGGTTAAAAGTCATTCCTTGAGCCGATAAAGACCTGAATCAATATTCAGTTGTGTGTGAATCACACTTTGATGAGAGATTTATTGAGAGAAATTATAAATATACTATTGAAAGGAAAGAAACTTTGCTTCCACGAACAAGACCAAGCTTGACAGCTGATGCCTTTCCATCAATATTCCCACTAAAAAAAGGAATAAATATTTTAAGAGTTTTTTCCACTTCAGCCCAAAGAAGTGACAGATTTTTATGTATTCATATGTCATTTAAGTGTTCGCATAAGTTTTCGTTTTAATTTAAAGAACTGTCAAAGAACATTGTAATGTGTAATAAAAATGTAATAATAATATAGTAATACATTATTATACAAAATAAAATCAAAACTGGAATAGATCTCGGAAACATCCTGTTTAACAATATATTACTTGCAGATGAGCTTTGTTTATTTCAGGATAATGAAGACAATTTACAACGTGCAACTTTAACTTTAAACAAAATTGGAAAAGATTATAATTTAAGGATTTCAAAGAATAAGACAAAGATAATGGCATTTAGGGGGAAAGATCTTATAAGAACAAAAATTATTTTAGAAAATAAACCAATAGAGCAGATTTCACATTTTAATTACTTAGGATTAGGATGTGATATATCTTATGACTATGACAACGATATACAAAATAAGCTTTATAAATTTCAATACATCTGTGGTACCTACTATAAGAAGAACTCTTTGAAATACAAGAAAAGACACAAGAATGAATTTTTTTTAAACAATGGCAATACCAACTTCATTATACGGAAGTGAGGCATGGACACTCTCAAAAAATGATGAAAGACAAATACAATCCTCAGAGATAAAATTTTTGAGGAGTGTGAAGGGATGTTTAATAATAGACAAAATAAAGAATGATTACATCAGAAGAGAGCTTGAAATTATATCAATATTAAATAAAATAGGAAATTACAGAAGGAAATGGAGGGACCACATTGAAAGGAAGGATACTGATTGTATACCAAAAGCAGCCTTTAAGAAGCCAAGAGGCAAAAGAGACAGAGGAAGGCCACAAAACAGATAGATTGAGGTCAGAACAGGCTTATAACCTGAAACCACGTTTTGGGATGATGATGATGATTATTATATTGACTAGCTGGCCTCGCCCGCTAGCGGGCCCCTAATTTACATCGGGGTCTCCCATCTATGAAAGTCCATTAGTTCCACTGCCAGGGGGTGCAATCTGTCCTATACGAACATAACCGAAATCTGCAAAGCTATCAAAATCCAGTCTAAGGAGCCAAACCCCGTCGTAATCAGGCCCATCAAACCTGAGATCGGGAAACACCCCCTGGAGTGAGACTTGGAACTGAAATCAATAAGTCCTGTCGATGTCGAGTCGAATGAACCAATCCCCGTCGTGATGGGACCCATACAACCCGAGTTAGCTGCAAAATCCATTAGTTCAACTTTCTGCCACCAGGGGGTGCAAACTCTCCTATACGAACATAACCGAAATTGACAAAGCTATCAAAATCCAGTCGAATGAGCCAAACCCCGTCGTAATCTGGCCCATAGGAACTGAGATAGAAAAGCACCCCCTGGTGGTGAAATTTGGAACTAAAATAGATAAGTTCTGTCAATGTTGAGTCGAATGAATCAAACCGCATCGTGATGGGACCCATAGAACATGAGTTAGCTGTAAAATACGTTAGTTCAACCTTCCACCCCCAGGGGACGCAATCTGTTCTATACAAACATAACTTGAAATCTTTGAGGCTGTCGATGTCGAGTCAAATGAGCCAAATCTCATCGCGACCAGACTCATACGATCCGAGATAATTTGAAATAAAATAGCAAATTCCTAGATTTTTCTTTTTTTTTCTATACAAAAATCGGGATTTTGTTAAATAAAAAATTATGGGCCGAATTCAAAAATTTTTGAATTTCTGAAATGTCAGCACACTCTGAGCAAGGATGCATATATTTCAGGTTCGAAAATTCGATAATTTTGAAAATTTTATATAGCGTATAAAAAGTGCAATCATTTTTAAATGCATCATTTTATCTCTTTCAGAAATAAATTATTCACAGACAATTTGTCTCTGTTGATTGTTGAAATAAAAAAGCAGGTACCTTTTTGAAATAGAACTAAATTCATTTTCCGTTTCATTAATGAGTTTTAATTGATATCTTTAAAAGTTACTGGTCAATTTTTATGATTTTTTTTTTTTATTGAATTTACAATTTTTTTTACACTTGTTTGCAAAATTTTGTGGATGTAGAGTAATTATTTCTAGTTGTTTAAAAAAGAGAGTGGAACAATTTGATCTCGTATGTGTCAACCCCGCAACATTTACGGCAAACTTCTTTCCTGTCTGGGTCAATATTGGAAGTCTGGTCAGGTTTTGGCTGAAATAAAGAAAAGTTACGGTCAGAATTTCAAAAAATTTGAATTTTTGGAACGACAAAAATTGGCTGTGTGTGTACCTTGATTTTCGGAGCGATACCTCTAGTAGATTTTTTTTTATTCGATGATGCATCAAAAAGAGACAATTTGGATGTCTGCGATTATCAAAATGGAAATTTTCTTTTCAGTTTTCGATAAAACTGTTCCTTGTTTTGCTAATTTTGATGAGGTTTTTAATTAATAACATTCTTAATTAGGGGCTGACTTCTTCGAAACTGTAATTCCTAGAGGCCCGGATTTTTCTGAATTTTTTTACATCAAAAGCGCTTTGCTGCTCGCTACGTTCGCAGAGTTTATCCGGGTACAGATACACACACAGACAGACATACAGACGGTTACGAACATTAATAATAATGATAATACATTATTATTATTATATTACATAATCAGTCTTGCACAAAATTTTATCTGCAAGAACTGAATTCCCGTGTGAAATTTTCGCAACCCCCCCCCTCCCCCACCAAAAAAATCCTTGAAAGTATTTATTGCAAATATTTGATCTATGAATTAAATAAAAAATGAACCCTTCACAACTCTAAAACCTGATAATTTGAAAATTTCCTAAATAAATAATAACCCCCCCCCCCATCAACAACCAACCTCTTCTTACAGCGTCTAAAAATTTAATTTAAAAAAAAAAGGCAATTATTTGTTAATTGTATATCCAGTAAATAAATAATGAATCAAATGAATTCTTATGTTAAATTTTCTCATACCCTTCCCTCTAAAAAATAAAAGTTTGTAAAAAAAACCCTGATTATGTATTACAAATATTTAATGTATTTCCAAAAATATAAAATTCATATAATCTTAAAATGTTATCTTTAATAAGTAATTTTTCTGAATGTTCATTGAATTATGGTTTTAAATATATTCACAAAATCAATTTATTACTTTTTGTAGGGTGTCTGTTACTGGAATTAAGTGGTGTTTGATTTATTTCTGTTATTAAAATTTTGATTCACATTGGGAAATGTGAGTAAGAGAATGGTTAAATATTGTTGATAGATTAATGTAATATTTAAAAAAACTAAAATATAATAATAATAACTATTAATTAAAAAGAATTTTTGTAAGGATGATTAGCACATCTACCCTAATTTAAAGAAAATGCATTCTTGTAATACTTTCAGGAGAGTAATTTATTTTCTAGATTTGAAAGAATCATTAATTTCTCATTTGATATTTTGGTAGTGTACCTTAAATTATTTTACCCAAAATTAAGCACTGAAATATCAGAAATTTTTAACAACTCAATTTACTCTTAGATTGTTAAGTGGATGTAAACATGTAATAATGGATACCGATTAAAACGTTGTCAAAATAGTTGTAAAATAATTTTTACAACAATCATTATAGTTTGATGTATTTATTCAAAATACTGTTTTAGAAATAACTAAATACTGTAGGAAGAAAAACATTGTCCTATGATAAAGTTTGTAACTGTTTGATTTCATTACAATTAGTTGTCATGAAATCAATTGCATTTCTCCTCAACTGCATTTTCATTATTAGAATTTTTTTTCTTATTTATTTTTTATCTAGAGCATTGTAAAATACTGATATGTTACAGAAAATTTTTTATTTAAAATTATGTTTATGTAAAAATGAAAGTTACCATAGCCGCAGCGGGAACACTGCCGCCATCTATCCATGTCCTCTATTTCCGGAGTATAATTTTGACGCCAATAACAACACTATCTACTTCTAGGCACTGTTCAGAAACATTTTGTCTCTAAATTAATTTTACTGTCTGTAACTATTTAAAAATTTAGAATGGCAGCATTCTTCTATTTATTTCTACGGTGTTATAATTTGATGATTTTTTTTTTAAAATAGAGAATGGTCCACAGAATAATGGAGAATTTTCTAAATTGATTAAATGACATTTCATTTATTGAATTCATTTCATTTATTTTCCTTTATTGAGAATGATTCATTTGACATTTAATGATGACCATTTTTATTAAAGCATCTGCTTTCATTATACCTGTGATCTCCTGATTTTTGTTTATCAAGGTCACTTTTAAAATTTTTTGAAAATACAGTAGCCACCCTCTTAACCAGCCTCCTCTTAACCGGAACTCTGCTTTAACCGGCCAGTTTTTTTTCTCAAATCAGGCAAAATTCAGAGTGAAAGGAAATTTTTGGTTATAAACTGCTATATTGGCCTTACACTTTTCGATCGATGCTCGATTAATTCGTTTGCATGCTGCCCTCTATCGTCATATAACAATTTTAGTAACTGTGTTTTGCAAATGCAATATTATGTTAGTTACAGATAAGGCCAGCATTTTTCCTCTCACTAAAGCCTAAAGACTTTTATTAGAAATTGATCATTTTAAAAATTATATTGTATAATTATATAATTATTCAAATTACAATTTTGAAGAAATTAGAAAATATCTAGAATGGAACTTAGCACATAGAAGATTAGTAATAAATATGAATATGAAAATTAATATGATGAGTTCATTTGACATTTCAACATTTTGAAAATAAAAAAATGAGAGCAATCATAATGTATTTGGTAGATTTCACATAGTTTAAATCCAGTAAAAGCTAACTGTTCTTCTCCACCCAATGAAAACATGAACATATATAAGATAAAATAACCTATTAAATTGGTTTTTAAATTCAGATAAACTGATAAGTATTTAATGTCTGATGACAAAATTGTTAATATTCTTTAAGCCCAGGCAAAATATTACAATTTATAACAATCCTATAAAGATGAATTTTCAATAAAAACCCATATTAGGATGCTAATTCACAGTAAGTAAAATTTTATTTATTTTTTTTAATTGAAGAACTATTGACCTCGATTTAATTATTATGTGGAATGAAAGAAAAATAAAACCTGTTATAGTTTAGAAAAAAACGATTATTTATTTAACATTTCTTTTCATTTTTTTAAAAATATTTACAAGTATTACAAACATATCCTTTCTTTTTTACAATTCTCACTTGTAATACTGCAGTGAAATTATGCCATTATATGCTTTTTTCCTTGTCTTTGTAATTATTCATTTTTCACTCATTCTTAATGTAATGATCTTTTTTTAATGACTCAAAAGGCAGGGCTGAGAATCTTCTAAATTTGCTGGATTTGCTCTATTTTGAAACTTTGATCTAAATTCTCCTTCTCCCTGTAAGTTTAAAATCTTTATTTTATGATACTTAAAAAATTGTTTTACATTACTGTAGCAAATAAATGTTTATTGCTACATCACATATTTATAGATTTTTAAAAATTGCACGGGGGAGTTATAAAAAATCAGTAAGTTAATTTACAGTTTTTAAATAAAATGTATCTAAATGTTCATTATTTGTTTTCTTCGATTAGTAAAAATTTGGATTATCCAATATTTAGAAGTGAATGCAATCAAAGTGACATCTAATAATATTTTTTAGTTTAGTGTTAATGACATGTTTTGTTTTATAATATATATATAATAAATAAATAATCTGTCTTCTGAATCCTCCCCCCACCCCACTTTTAAAAAATCCTGCTTCTTAACCCCCCCCCCCTCCGCACTTGACCCCCGCTCGCTCAGCACATGATGTATATAAAATCTCAAATAGTTCAAATAAATTATTTTAAAAATTCTTTAAAATACATTAAATTTTTTAAAAATATTTAAGCTATTAAAGAATTTATTTATTAAAATAGGAGAAAATCTTATTATTATATTTAAAAGTTTTAAAAATAATAAATTTTAAAATTTTAAAATATTAAATATATAATTACTAAATATTATTAAATTTATTAAAATTATTTAAAAAATCTCTGTCCTATTTATTACTTTGTAGTAACAGAAAATAGTCAGCCATTCACATTCTTCTCGTCCTCAAAATTGCAACTACCCCATTTACCGTTCCCCAGCAAAAGGGAAGATTTCTAAATACTGGAGTTGCAGACAAAGCAAACAATCTCCTTTTTTTTAGCAATCTAGCAGTGCAGTTCCCCTGAAAACTCGCAAAATCCTGAAATCTGTACAAGCTCTGTTCCCAAGTGTGCAAACTTTTTTACTTTCTACTGTATACTACTATTAATATTAGCTAATATAAATGTTTTAGGTGCTCTTTGAGTAAAAAATGGATGTATAAACACAAAAAGACATGTAAATTGCCTAAAGAAATTTATTTTATAATGAGAACGTAAAAAAATTATATATTTTTATATTCCTATAGAGCAGTGGTCCCCAACCTTTTTTCTCTCGCATACCCCCTGCTTAGACTTCTCATTTATTCATTCTCATTATTCATTTTTATCTCATACTTGTCTCATAAATCCATCCCAAATATTATTGTTTTTACGAGTAGTAATTTTCCAACTGGACGAAAAATGTCCGGGCCAGGATTCGAACCTGGGATCGCTTGGCTGAAGCCGCCACGCTCTACCACTGAGCTATCCCGGTCGAAACTGGAGGGCATAATCTTTTAGTGTCTGTTTTATATTAATAATTCATTTCTTATATCCATTTATTTCACGCTTTACAATAGTTTTTAACTCATATTTAGTTTATAAGCATCACACTCTATGCTTCATCCATTACAGCTGGGCATACGGCAATATTCGATTCAAACGATAATCGAATGGCGTAGTAAGCTTTTACTTCGATAGATGGAGCCAGACAAATATTTGTCTGATTCGCTGATCCCGTAATATTAAAATAAAAATATGGCAAAAAAAAGAACTAGTACAAGGATTTTATATTTATTTAAACAGATATTAAAGCAATTAACTTGCTTAATTATAATTTCTATACTAAGTAATGTAAATCTTCAGAATTTATTCTTACTTATGTGTAATAGAATTGCAAATATCTTTGTACTGAATTATCAATTTTTTATTTCCTATTTATTTATTTATCAAGTGTTATATTTAATACAAAAGTTAAAAATTAAAATATTTTACACTAGATTCACTATTTTTTCCTTTCTGGCTGAACGTTAGTCCTGTATACCTTGTGAATTTTCGTTAAGGGAAAATTTCACCTGCGGATTATACGATGATTTTTTTCAAAACATCATGAAATTGACACCTGCGGATTATAGGCAAGAAATTAGGGTAAGTTTATTTTTATATCACTCTGTACACATTTTAATGTGCAATTTTGGTTAATATGATTGAACTCGTGAAGGAAGTATAAATTTAATTCTGAAAAATTTCAAGATAGTGCTGATATCAATGGGGATCATGATCTTTTTACCAAATACATTTATGTATTAATCAAGCTTGTTGGTTATTATATATAGCTAAATATGGAATAAAATGTTCTTATTTTAATATTTTGATGTAAATTATTAGTATATATTTATAAGAGTTTCACTGAATAATTCAAGAAAAAATTATCTCATCATTATGCATATTTAGTTATGCATTATTAATTATTTACTTAACTTTTACTTTTAATATTTAAAAAAATAACACATTTTCTTAATTTTTATTATTTTACATTATTGTAAGCATTCATTATAATTTCAAGTGCATTATTAAATTCAAATTACTGTTTAAAAATGTAAAAAAAACAGTTACCAGAAATCTTCAAAATTATAAAATTGTGGTCACAACCTCTGGTTTTAAGCTTTGTGGATTTAAGGGAATCTATTGTATATTAGAATTTTCTTAATAAATTAAAAAGAAATTTGGCAAAATCCTAGAACAAGTAAGATACACGATTTGGCGATTGTTTTAATGTGCGCCAACCGAAAAATCGGCAACCTCAAATTCTACACAATCAGAATGTGTGCTTCTTATGGTAAGCTTTTTTCCTAAGTAAACATGAATTTTATTCCATTTTTCAACTATTTACAAAGTTTTAGCAAGTTTTTCTTCACGATTTTTTTATTTTTACAAACTTTTAGCAATATTTTCCTCCGTTTCTTTTGTATTTTTAAAAACTTTTCGCGATATTTCCTCCAGATTTTTCAATTTTTACAAATATTTAGCAGTTTTTTTTCTCTGCATTTTTCTATTTTTACAGATTTTTAGCTACTTTTTCCTGCTTGCTTAAACTTTGTAAAATGTCACAAAAGGGAATAAAATCAATGTTTACTTCGTGAAAGAAATTCTCATACAAGCTGTATGATCTCTAGGAACTGTGGAACTATAGAATGCATGAAACTCATACAAGCAGTGGTTATAGTAACTTGTATATATGTACGTTTCGCGTACATTAACCGAAAATAAAAACCCCTGGATGCATTAAACTCCCCGTACAGAACTCTCTAGAATGCATGAAATACATCTTATCAAATAAAATCAACAAAAATTTACTGACTTTTTGCTATTATTGTTTGTACTTAATTTTTAATCACATTACAATTTAATCAGCATTAATTTACGTATACAAGCAAACATAGCAGCGGGTATCAAATATTGAAATAAACTATCTTGTTGCCAAAATATCTATAGAAAAATACTGTTGTCTCTGTAATAATATATACAGGGCGTCCAAAAAGTCTGCAAATGGTCGAATAACTCGAGAAGTATACCTTGGATTGAAAAACTGCAAAATGCATGTTCAATATTTTTGAAAAATATATTTAGGGATATCAAAGTTGCCCTCCCAAATTTTCCCTCCTGGGGGGAAATGGGGACAATTTTGAAACCTTAAATAATAACCCCCTTTTTTATTGCAGATTCGCATTCTACAGAAAAAAATACATAGTTTTTGTATTTAACATTTTCTTCGAAACATCGTAGATGGTGCTGTAATTGAGTAAAATGCAGTTAGAATCATTACCATTGCAATGTCTGGAAATGCTCGAATAACTCGAGAAACATACATGAGATTGAAAAGCAGAAAAATATGTGTTTATTATTTTAGAAAAATGGCAACTTTGATATCCTTAAATAGATTTTTCAGAACTATTGATCATGCATTTTTCCGTTTTTTAAACCAGTGTACATTTCTTGAGTTATTCGAGCATATCCAGACATTGCCATGGTGACAATTCTCACTGCATTTTACTCAATTACAGCGCCATCTACGATGTTTTGAATAAAATGTTAAATACAAAAATTACATATTTTTTTCCGTATAATCCGATCCTGTAATAAAAAAGGGGGTTATAATTTAAATATTTCACAAGAATTATCCTTCTATGACATACGTTAAAATTGAGTACAATTGAGCTATCTGAATGACATCCAAGCCAAAACAATAACAGTCCAGATGTCATGAACAAATGGTTGTTCTGAGTGAATATTTTGTTGGCTGGGATATCATCCAGATAGCTCAAATAAAAGAGCATTGGCAATTGAAGCCAAACATTCTGTGTTTGAGTCACAGCCTGAACACATTTCGGTTCAGATGATAAAATTACTACTTGTAGGAATTATTTCCCAATCAGTAGATTGTCTTAAAAATGATTAAATTGTAATTACTCATCCACAGTTTGTTGGACTCCCTTTACTTACATTTTATTCTGTTATGCTGTTTCAAATAATAGTTCATATGTTATGACCAATGGCTGTTCTGCGCGAATATTGTGTTGGTTAGTATGTCGTTTAAATAGCTCAATTTGAAAAGCATTGACAATTGAAGCCAAAGGTTCTAAGGTCGTGTCCCAGCCTGGACACAATTTTGACTCAGATGGGAAAATTACTACATGTGTACTTTTGTTTATTTAAAGCAGTTTATCAATTTAAAGCATTAAAATTTCGGTTTCATCTGCATATTGTAAGAAATTGGAAAGTATATCTTTAAAATAAAAGTTTTAGCCATATTGACGCATACAGAAAATCTGCTAATAAAACCATTTATTATTATAATTATTTATTCATTATTTATTTAATGTTTTCAATTATAATCACCCATTGCTTTTTCATCATTTAATCTCATATTTTATTGTTTTCTTTCAGAGAATCTTAATGAAATTTTCTTAAATCCACTCAATAAAAAATAAGTCTGCTATGTATTTTCTAATTATACCAATCTTTTAATTTGCCTTTTCTCTTTAAAACTGGGTTTTTTCTAAATTGGATCTCACTCTACACCAGTTAAATTGTATTAATATTAAAAAAAAATCATAACTTATAGAACGTGGGCTGACTAATTTTTATTACACGGTTACATAGTTATTTCAACATAATGTTGCAAAATTATTTATAATAAATGGCTGTAATAGTTCTGTTTATGTATGTATCTAGACAATTTTTAGAAAATTTATTGAGGTAGGTAAACGGTATACAGTATCTTAATGCTCAATATATTATGGTTTTTTATACCTGTACATTTGTAGCATCTATGTTACACTAGTTTCAAAAATGAAAAGGCCTATATTTATTAGACCAGGAAAAGCCATGTCAAATATTGTAAGAGAAAAATTGTTCTGAAAATTTCTTAATGCTCCTAATAAAAAGTGTAAAGGAAGATATTTGTCTTTTCAAGATTTTTTTAAAACAAACAATTACAAGTGAAATGACAACATGAATGGTAAAAAAATCACAAAGATGAAATTAACAAATTTAATTTTCAGGTATTCAAAACCTTTTAACAGCAAAAGCATCTACTGCTAATGAAAAAACGTTCTGTTCGTTTGGGTTTGTAAAATTTAAATTGAGATCTAGCATTCAGGATTGTAAAAAAACAAAAAATGAAAACTTTTGATAAAGGTATTTAACTCAGAAAAATCAAAGTAAATGTTTGTAGTAGCTAACTGAATTATTTTTATTTCTAAACAAAAATGAGAAAGCAAATTCAACTTATGTTTTAATGATACAAATAATTTTCTCATTAATTGAAATTTATATAATTATTGTTTCTATTTTTATCGATCCTGAATTGTTCAATAAATCAGTAATTTGTTTACAAAAGTCTATAATGAGAAACTTATAGAGAAACATTTAGCGATAAAGTACCTTTTTGAAACAAAGTATAATAATTAAAAATGTAATTTTTTAAAACTACCATCTTTTCGACTTTCTTCACATTACATCTTTTTCACATGCTTCTTCGTCTGTCACAGTTGCAGTGTTGGCAGGTCTGGGCCTCTAGAAAAGACACTGATTGACATTGAATAGAGCTAAATCTAAACCAACATACCTTTACTCATAATCTTTGCAAAATCCTATAAGAAGTGTTATTTATTAAAATTTTTGTAATAAATCCACATTTTTGATTTCTGTATATAAAAAAGGGAAAAAGAATTGTAAAAATAAAGATTTACATGTATTTTATTCTTTCCTTAACCTTAACAAATTTGTAAAAATATTTTTATATAAAACATTTGAATTCAATTATAGCAAATGCAATAAAATATACTAAATATTTATAATATATTTGACGATTATTTTTAATTTAGTGCCTATGTTTTAATTTATATTGCAGGTGCAGATGTTTGTGAAATTTATTCTGAATATACCGTGAAAACACTTCTTAATTCATTACTTCAAACACTTCTTACTTAATTCATTACTGTTCATTTCTGGTATGCATAGAAAATCTTCACAATCTCACATTTTATACATTTAGTGGTAAGGAGAAAGCAAACCGTTTACAATAGTTAAATAATTCTTTTATATGTCTGATATAGAAAAAGAGATTTTTTAGAAATATAATTTATTTTTTGGTACTTTGTGTTTTAAGAACTTTATTAGTAGGGTTTCTGGTAAAGCATTTCCTCGGAAATCAAATTAAAAAATATACCGTCATACTGATAGTAAGAAAAAAATAATTTCTCTTGCGAGATCTGGCAACAGAAGACTTTATGCAAGTCTAATTCATAGAGGAACATTCTTATTCACACTCAGCAGTCATTTTTCTCTGATGTTTAATTTAGATAAGCATCATTATGTTCATACTACAGAGAAATTATTCACATGTGAACTGTGCAACAAGACATTTTCTAATGAGTCTCATTTATATCAGCATTGTTGTGCTCACACTAAAAAAAAAATGTTTCTCTTGTGAGGTGTGCATCAAAGAGTTTTCTGAAAAATCTTCTTTGAATGTCCACATGCGAATTCATACTGGTGAGAAACCTTTCTCTTGTGAAGTATGCAACAAAGGATTTTCTCAAAAATCCCATTTTGATACCCACCTGCAAACTCATACTAAAGAGAAACCGTTATCTTGTGAGGTGTGTAACAAAAGATTTTCTCAGAAATCCTATTTAAAAAAGCACCTGCAAGTTCATACTGGAGAGAAACCTTTCTCTTGTGAGGTGTGCAACAAAGGATTTCCTCGCATATCGTCTTTGAAAGTACACTTGCGAATTCATACTGGAGAGAAACCTTTCTCTTGTGAGGTCTGCAAAGAAAAATTTTCTACAAAATCTTCTTTGACAAACCATCTGCGTGTTCATACTAAAGTAAAACCTTTTTCTTGTGAGGTGTGCAACGTAGGATATTCTCGAAAATCTTCTTTAAAAGACCATCTGCGAATTCATACTAAATGGAAACCCTTCTCTTGTGAGCTGTGCAACAAAGGATTTTCTCTGAAATCTGGTTTAAAAATGCACTTGCAAGTTCATACTGGAGAGAAACTGTTATGTTGTGAAGTGTGCAACAAAAGATTTTCTCAGAAATCCCATTTCAAAAAGCACTTGCGAGTTCATACTGGAGAGAAACCTTTCTCTTGTGAAGTGTGCAACAAAAGATTTTCTCAGAAATGCAATTTAAAAAAGCACCTGCTATTACATACTGGAGAGAAACCTTTCTCTTGTGAGGTATGCAACAAAGGATTTTCTCAGAAATCCCATTTAAAAAAGCACCTGCGAGTTCATACTGGAGAGAAACCTTTCTCTTGTGAAGTGTGCAACAAAAGTTTTGCTGACAAATCTAATTTAAGTAGACGTCTGCGAATTCATACTGAGAAGAAAGCTGTCTCTTGAGAGGTATACTCAAGGTTTACTCAAAGTCAGGTGAGAGGTTTACTCAAAATCTCATTTCAATTTTCACCTGCATGTACGTACTAAAGTGAAACTTTAGCCGTGTGATGTTTGTGAAAAGACTTTGCCGTGTGATGTTTAAAAAATTTTCCATTTTAATTTGATTCATTTTGCTCAGATAAAAATAAATTGGAAAACAAATAGCGCTGTTTGAATTGGGAACTTGGGCCGTCTGAAAGCATTTGTACATATTTTATGCTTGGATGTTCTGTTTTTAAGAAATAAAAAAGGTAATTACATATTTGAACACTTACTTTGGTATAATCCATTGAAACAGAAAAAAATGCATGGTTGACATATTTTACAATCCAATCATGGGCTGTGAAAATAATATCTTGTGTATGATTCCAATGTGAAGCTTGAATTTCATTCTGTTTTAGAATTGTAGAATTTTCTGAAAAATCCAGCGGGTATAACAATATTTTCAGTGTTAACTGCTGATTTTAAATTGTTAAATGTCAAGGATTGTTCTCTTTTAATAAATGTGTGACGAAGGAAATATTTGGATTCATTTAAAAATTCACTTGAAGGTTTCTTTTACTGTACTTATAATTTCCACTTTTTCACACTTCTGCCATTGTAAATATTTTACTGGTGTATCCTGAATATCATTCTGTGGCTTAAAAGAAAGCAACTTGTTGATACAGTTTTCACATTCTGAATACATACAATCTTTCACAGTGGGAGAACAAACAATTTGATTTACAAAATCTGTAAATTTTTTACTTATGTTAGTGCTTTGTTTCAAAGCTTCCAAAAAGAGACGGACATTTTTGTGATAAATACACACACAAACACTGTGTGGTATTTTGTCAAATAACTTAACATGTTTCAGATGCAAACTTGCAAATTTTGAAAAACCAATTTTTGTACTGCAGAAGTTTTTGCGAAACTGTTCATAAGCCTCATGCAGAGACATGAGCATATACCATATTTGAATATGTAATTTCCTAACTTTTCCATTTGGATCTTTTTCTCTAACCAGTAATCTGTCTTTCAGTCCTGGAGCCTGCCATGAAATTTCATTATTGTTATAAAGCTATATATTGTGAGTCATAAGAAAAATAAAAAATTTTGTTTAGCAGGCAAGTTGAGATGTTTTATTGAGTAAAACATGTTTTCATCTTTTAACAATATTTTATAGTATGATTTTACACTTAAAAATCTTAATTTGCATGTTTAAATTTTAAAAAAATGCAGATGCATATTTAAAAAAAACATACACACACATATTCTAATCCCCATGGTTAATAATTTAAATGGTATTCAATTTCTTTGCCTTAAATAAATTAGCAAAACGATGCAATAAAGATTGAAAAATCTTGGTGTTGGACGTAAATAATTTTTTACGTCCGACACCATTATTTAAAAAAAAAATAATTTGAAATAATTTTATTTGAATAGATATTTATACATAGATAAGAAATCATGATTTACTCAAAAAATTTCTTGTTAATTACTCTAAGCATTCTTGTACAGAAGAAACTTTTTATGAAATTTGGTGTTGGACGTAAAATTACAAAAATGCTTGCTATAAATATTCTTATAAACCTAAAAATCTATTAGTTGAGCACAATTTCGAATTATTAAAACATTCTATAACATATTGACCTAAATTTGAACATGTTATAATTTAAAAAGTAATTAATTTTTATTCCAAATGAGGAGTTCTCAGATTGAATGTGAAAAATGAGTCATAAAAATATCATAACACATCTTTGCTTAATTGCTTGCAATTGATAAAATTTTGTGTTTTTGTTAAATTTATTATTATTTTCTTATCACTTGGTTTATAACCTTTAAAATGATACCTTACTTGATAAAAAATATTGATTTAAAAAAATTGACCATCTGTTCCCCATTTCTGTGGAATTGCCCATGGGATAGTTCTCACCAATTCTAGGACATTCTCAAAAGAAATGTGATACAAAGGAAATTTCTTGTAAATTGTGGTATGATTGAATAGTGATGTGTCGTACCTAAAACTTACCCTAGGCAGACACAAACATGTGGTAGATAAAAATTAATCGACCAAACTATTGAAATTCGTTCATACTTGAATTTAGAGGTGAATATAATAAAATATGATAATATAGAATTTTCTTAAATTTCATCCTAAAAACTAAAAAAAAGGAATAATATATTAATTGCTGCTGTAGGAAAATAGCAAAAAGATGTCAGAGATTTTTTTTGCTACATGAAAAATTTAAAGTTTATTTAAAAAGGAAATAAAAATGTTTTATAGTTCACATACAAAATTATATTCATAATTTTCTTTTACAACAGACTATTTAATTTTAAACATGTTAAATTTTTATTTAGAGAATCGATTTATTCGAAAATTATATTTTGGAGTAAGAAAAAAAGAAAATACCTTTTAATTAAATTAAATCATGCCTAGTGGTCAACCACATTTAATATTCATTTGATGAAACTCCCAAATAATCTACGGCTCTTTGATGCGCAGCTATCATCTTTTTTATCTTGCCGTCGCAGCGAACTCTCTGTGGTCGATTTCTTTCGACGTCTCCGTGCTGCCTCTCATCTTTCTTCAAACTCCTCTCGTCAATTCATGTACCAAAAAAGCCACTCTGCTCCCTGAACGGCCGTCATTTATCTGCTTGCTTCCGCACACTTCCGGCTCATGCATCAGCAAATAGTTCGATCCCGCGCCGAAGACAGTGAAGTTCCAACTTGTTGTTCATTTAAAAACTTTTCAAAAATTGATTTCTTGATGCACAGTTTACATTTTGTATACTTTCTTTTTCAGTAATTTCTGATTTAAAAATTGAGTAAAAACACTTGTGAAACGTGATTCGATTGCCGCGGATGAATACGAAAACATCGGCCCTCGGGTCCTCGTGCTTCGGAAAATATAAAATAATGAGTTAGACATATATATTTTTTAACAGAACATCTCTAAAAACTTTTTAAATAATAATATAATTATATTTAAATGCATATTTTCAAAGTTAAATTACGAACCAGCTATAACTTTAGCTAATTTGTAAGACATTTTGAAACATTATTAACTTGAATTTTACATACATAATATTCATAAATATCCGAGGAAAAAGTCTGTACATCAGCGGGCGCCGAGCCAATAAAAAAAAACTCCTCAAAACGTTATTGAACACTACAGTATATAATATAATTTGAAGTGATTTGCAACAATTGCCTGACAAGAATTAGAGATAGCCTAAAGTAACTATTTAAATAAAACAGCCTAAAGATAACATAACCCCTTTTAATTATTTTTTTTCACTTATTTAATTACTTATTTAGAAAAACCCAAATTATCAACATAACAATAGAAAAATAGTCTCCCGTCTCAGGCTTTAATCAAAAGCTTAAGCACTCCCTAAGGAAAATATGGAAGGCTGAAAAACAAATTAAAAGGGATAATATTGATGTAGATGTCATAAAAATTTGCATTGAAAAGATTGTCATAAACCAATATCTCTCAACTCAACCCAACTACAGATGATGTCAATCTAAAAGATAAATGCCTATATAATTAAAAATAAAGAATTTAAAGAAATAACAAAAAAATTTGTCTCTCATGTAATTAATGTTGATGAAATCGCATTGCATATAACTGTGTTGACTTATTTTATAAATTGTTGCCAACTTCTCATACTCTGTTATTTACAGGAAAAGTCTTGGGAAAATGATACTCTCTAATGTGTATTTTTTGAAAAGTTTTAAACGGCAAAATTGTGTGTGTGTGGAATGTTATGTGATTTTATGAAAATATGTATTTTTGTTCTTTTTAATCTGTTGTTTTTGTTTACTCAAGATTTCATGTTTACTAAGGTACAACTATTATTATTTTGTTGAACCTCAGCAGAAATTCTTAATTCAGTGAACTGCATTTGAGAACTTGTCATAGCAATAAGTAAATAATTTTAGGTAGCTTTCAATACCAAAAAGTATAAAGCTACCTATTACAGCCGTTCAGTGGAAAGCAGTTCCGGAAAATTTCGATGTATTTTCACCGATCATGTCCCCCAGAACCCAAAACCACCCTCGGTTCAAATGTTGATATATATATATATATATATATATATATATAACCTATGTCATACGATAACGCTCGTATTTATAAATCAATTTTGATGAAACTAATTGTGTGTAATAAGATTACCAATGTCTCGACCGAGTTCGTTGGCCAGCTTGGTCCGCCATTTTGTTTCAAGATGGCGGCCACTTAAAAATTTAAAACTAAAATAAATATACAAAAAAGTTAAAAATTCAAATTTATTTTTTAATTAAGTGTTAGGCCTTGATACGAGGATTCCAGAACATTTTTTGGTTTACCTCTATCTTAAAAAATGGCTGAGATAGAGCAATTTGAAATTCTAGGGTGGCTGACATTTTGAAACAAAACACCCCATTAACGCGATTACTCGCAAATTATTTTCTTTCATTGTTGTAATAATTTTCCCAATCATACACATAAAACTATATATTCATATCTGTTTGCGTCAAATTCTCGCCAAAATTGGCGACATTTGGCGAAATATCGCCAAATTTGGCGACCAAAATAAGTCTTCATAAATGAAGCCAATTTGGCTATTGCTCAATAATTTGGCGAATTTCTTATTCAAATTCAGTATTAACGAATCTTTTGTAAACGTTTCTTTGCATTTTAACTTGCTGTTTTTGTGTAACATTAGCTAAAATTTTAAAACAAAGATATAGGAAATCTACCTTTTCCTCCCGGTACAGGCCGGAAGGACTTTTTTGTTCTTGTTTATTGTTGAAAAATCTTACAAAAATACATGAAAATGTAGAAATATTTTTAGTCTCTCTTCATAGTGCATCTATATTTAAAAATTAAACGAAAATATAAAAAAAATAATGCAGAAGTGTTTCTTAAATATTTAATAACCACAAAAATAATTATAATTGCTCTCACTTGAAAAGACAATTTAAAATTAATATTATTGTACAACAAAAATTCCGAAGTAAATTGTCCAGAAGAGTTGTTTTGAAGTTCATTTTATATTTTTACTTTCATATTACATTTTCAATACAAAAATGTGGAACTTGTGTTTTTACATTCATACAGAAAAAAACATATATTTATATGTAGAATTTGTATTTAACTCCATCTTTGAAATAATTATTAAAGCAGAGCAGTTCAGTCGATTTTTTGTCGAAGTCATCCATATTATAATGTATCATAAATATAAGGTACTAAAAGTTTAAAACACTTATAACTCGTGCTGTAAACATTCATATTTTGTATGATAAACTTAATATTTATAAAGTGTGTGTGTGTGTGGGGGGTGACTTTGTCAGTTTTTTAACTGAAGCCCCCTAATTTTTTAATATAGAGCGAATATAAGGGCTCGATAACCACAAACTATAACGCGGATTGAAATTGTCACAGTCAACACAATTCGTATGAAAAACGTAATAGTTTTAATAGGGGGGAGGGGTGTTCTGTCGATTTTTTATATGAGCCTCCCATATTTTAGTGTTGTCGTAAATATAAGGTGATAACAACTTAAAACACTTATAACTCGAGCTGTAATTATCGTAGAACACTCTTATTTTGTATGGTAATGGTAAACGTAATCCTTATAAAGGGGAGACTTTGTCGCTTTAATATAATAAATAACACACAAAATATGAGTGTACTACGACGACTACAACTCGAGTTATAAGTGTTTAATTTGTTGCCACATTATATTTATGTAAACACTGAGATATGGGCAGCTTCGATAGAACCTCTTCCCTCCCCATAAAAAGTTTACCATACAAAATTTGCTTGAGCCGCGACAATTTGGATCTGATTTATAAGTGTTTTTGGTTAACGAGGCCTTACATTCGTGCTATACTAAAATTTAGGGTCTTCTGTTTAAAAAACTGACAAAGTCCCTTTTTTACAAACCCCACCAGTGGCTGAGAGGTTCTGGTAGACGGAAGGTGCTGGGTTCAAACCTTTGTCGCGCTTGTCGACCTAACCTTTCGGAGTTTTCCGTGGTTTTCTTCGAACCTTGCCGTAAATGCGGGTTAGAATCTTTTAGATAGCCCCCCCCCCCCCACACACACACGGAGGGCACTCCCCTAGGGGCTGTATCCCTCGTGTAGATAATCGGCCGTCATAAATCAACCAAAACTTTTTTATAAAGATTATATTTATCATACACAATATAAGTCTATTCCACGATAATTACGGATCATATTATAAGTGTTTTAAATTGTTAGACCCTTATATTTATGATACACTAAAATATAGAGGTGGTCTTTGATAAAGAATTGACAGAACCAGGGAGCTGGTTTAACCCAAGTTTGACGCTTGGCTGATGGTAAGATTTTTATTTCTAAGTCGATAGAATTTTTAGTATGTAGATGGCTCCTCTTTCAAAATTTGTATTAAAACTTGAAAAATAAACAAAATTCGCAGTGCAACACAAATTAACACAAATACCTTTCGCAACATTCTGTGGCAATTTGATGATTAAAACGTATGAGGATGTTCTCTCTCTTTTTCTAAACGATTGTACGATATTACTAGTTTACCCCTCACCCACCATAAAGAAAAAGAAAGAAAGAAAAAACCGCTCCGACACGATACGGCCAGAATAAATTCTAAATCTGCTGAAAAAAGAATAGACCGAGCCCAGTCCGAATATTACGAAAGGAAATTGGTCCGATTGTCTATAAATCTCTACTAAAACATATACAAATATTCACACCTAAACAAGTGGTTAAGTGTGATCAAAGATCCCACAAACGGTTTCGTTTAATATTCCTTTCAAAACACTTTATTCTTTCTTCTTTAATAAATCCAAATAAATTTCATTTTCAAAAAAAAAAAAAAAAAAAAAGTCAGGTTTTTTTCTAAAGTAAAAATTTACCGGTCTATTTTTCTTGTTTTTTCGAAAATCTGAACCGGTCCGATAGCGGGCAAATACCGCTATTATACTCTATCATAATAATATCTGTAATGTGGACTAAATTCGATATTTAAAAAAAAATCTATTTCAAAATTAAACATGTTGTATTCCTTCAAAATGTTAAAATATGCCAATATTTCCATAATCGGGTTTTTATCATGATTCAATACGTTCTTCAAACTCATATGACGTTATAATCACTTGCTGGCGTCCTATCTACTTGCTTTCTCTGTTACTCATATTGATACTTTATTTGTATTATTCTCAAATATTTGAAAAGGTCCGTTAAACTTCCAATATGACGTCAGATTAATTTTCTTTCTAATACTCTAATGACATCATATTAACCTGTTTTCTGTACTTACGCATACTCATACTCCTTGTATTATTGAGAAATGTTTAAAATTTCCGTTTTATTACCAATATGACGCCATATTAATCTTTTTTCAATTGGTGAAACTTTTTATTTCATTTTCATTTTTTACGTGGAACTCTTTCAATAGAAAATTAATTATTGTGGAAAGAATTTTATTGTGGATTTTTAATTGTTGGCAACTGCTATAACGAAAAATGTTTAAATTTAATAGGAAATGGCTGTTAGATTTTTGGATTTTTATCTCTCTATATTAAAATAATACGATTTTTTAAAATTTTATGATTTTCAGCTACATAGTAGGTATTCAGCTATAAGTACACAAAATTTCAAGTCAGTAAGTTATATAGTTTTTCTGAGAACCGGCTCTGTGACGGACAGACAACGTAGCGGGACGAATAGGGTTTCGTGAGATAAACGAAACCCTAAAAAGCGTAAACCTTGATGCATCCCTGTGTATGTCCTGAGAGTGCGAGATTTTTCAAAAGACGATTACGTTGTGAGAAGCAATGTTGCCAATTTAGTGGATTTATTTTCAATCAAAATGTCTACCAAAATTTCCGAATAGTTAACTTTACTTTATTTTATCACATAATATCTGTCATTAAATAAATAAAACATCACTATTAAAGTTTTCTGGTAGATGAATAATAAAATAGCTAAATTGACAACTATGGTCAGAATGGAAGGGCCTCGCAAAAGTTCTGGCACCCGGCCTCGCTTTCGCTAAGGACGGCTCTGAGAATCAGAATTCAATTCTAAAAATTACACAAATAAAATACAGCTTTTAGATTTTGCATTTGTCTTACTAAAGGATGCATACATATTAAAATAAGAAAAATATTATTTATATGGTCTCTACATCCTAGATGTTATGTTTATAACAATTTTCTCTATGGTTTGACAAGTAGAACAGTAAAACATGTATTCTTCTATCATCAAAATTTACTGAGTTATGATACTCTGAGTTTTCTGAAATTTTGTAGCTTTCCTGAACTAAACACGGGCAAGTGATTTTTAGTACCAGAAACCTCTGAAATTTCATCCTTTGTTTATTTTACTGAATAAGTGTATTGTGCATCCATACACTATTGTTAAAATGACTTGTTTTTGTATGTTTGTACTTCAAGTTTGTGTGAGGACTTTTAAATCACCCTCTAAAGTGTAAATGTTTGTATATCACATGCGATTCTGTCATAACTTTTGTTTAAAATTAAAGGCAAAGATAATGTTAGATTGCTCATAAAATATTCTACTGTCAAATCAGTCATTGTGACTCACTGCAATTCTTTGTTTAAATTGCCTATACTTAAAATAAAAACTGAAATAACTTACCTGTAGGTGTTGAGGGAATATATTAAGAGAGAAATAAAAACAGGTGTTGAATAAATTTACAGTTTGATTATAAAGAGAAAAGTGGGTAAAAATAGGAATAAAGTAGTCCTAACAAATTAAATAATTGTTGAGTTTGGAGAACCTATAAGAAATTGAGTTCCGTTTTTCATTCTGTTTTTGTAACTATGTTACTCATATCAAAAATTCATTTAAAAATTAAATTTATATTCGTTAATAACAAACCCTACATTTTTTATGCTTAAGGGAGTGACAACACTTGCAATATTAAAAAAAACAGCTGACAATGAAATATCTTTTTCTCGAGAACTACTGAAGCTATATTTTTTATGAGAGGGAATATAGTAATCTATGTTTTAATTGTTTTGTCTTTCTAAAAACATCAATTTCGTTTTAGCGACATTAATTTAAAAAAAACAGTTTTTTAGTTTCAAAATCAAATATTGATTGCATTTTAACACTTTCCAACCTGGTTGAAAAGTGTTTATGACTTCGGTTTGTCTGGCAGTCTGTCCGTGCTCTAACTCTTGTAAATATGCTCAGATTGCCCTGCAATTTGTATATGTTATTGTCGTTATCTATAGCATGTTCTCTATTTCAACTGAAGTGTGTAGCACTTATAGTTTTTTTACAGGGACACTCAAAATAGTTCCGTTACACTACGGTCTATGTTGAAAAATCATTTGCGGTTTATTTTAATGATGTTGCACACTTTCAAACACATCGTAATTGATATATATCACTAAGGCGCATTACAAAAAGCTTAAAATGGAACATAGCACTTATAGTTACTTTATAGGGACAGTCAAAGTAATTCCGTTACATTACGTCTATGGAGAAAAATCGTTTGTGGTTTAATTAAATAATGTTTCACTATTTTAAACGCATTCAAATTTATATACATATCACTAAGTTGCATTACAAGAGGCTTACTACAAAATATTGTGTGTATAGCAGTCATCGTTCATTTACAGGGACACATCAAACAATTCTCTACTGTCTGTTAACAATAATTCCTGGAAGTGCGTTTTAAGTTACTGAACGCGATTTTAAATTTAATTCACTTTTTATTTATTACATGGTGTGTATAAATTCTGTAGATCCTATACAGGGAAGCACAAAAGTTTGCAAACACATTTCCGTTTATTGACAGAAACTCCAGAAGGAAATTTTTAAACTGTGCTACGCGTTTCTTAAATGAACTAAAATTTAGCATCCTATGTAGTATATATACAAATCTATAGATCCTATACAGGGCTGAATAAAAGTATTCGGATATTTTTACGAATATTGTATATTAAAAACACCAATTAAAATAATTTAAGACAGACATGAGTACACATAAAATAAAAATTTATAAAAAATATATACTTAAAAACAGTTAAAAATACAAAATAGTAGACGTTTCGCCAAGCGACACGCAAGGCATCATCAGTACAAAAACAATCTATTGCATAACAAACCACAGAACAAGGAAAAGGAAAGGTTTGAAATCAAGGAAAGTTGAAGTTATTTTAAAAACAAATAATATTCATTAGGGACAGAACGAGCTTCATTCAACGTCTGCGATCGCAATTGAGTGAACCAACTCTCAAGGAGTAATCGACCATGGTAGCTGTTACAACCTGAATTCAAAATACTGGCGTTCGCAATTAGCGGGATGTGATTCGTTTGAAGTGAATGCTGGACAATTTTTGAATTCAAATTACTATTTTTTAAAGCATTAGTATGTTCTTTTAGGCGAATTTCCAATGATCTACCTGTTTCACCAATGTAGACACTATTGCAATCTTTACAGGGAATAATATAAACAACACCGGGTAATTTAGACTTATCATATTGAAATTTATGCTTAGTGAAAAAGGAACTCACTTTATTAATTGGTTTAAAAGAAACCCCAATATTGAATGATTTTAGAATGCCAGAAATTTTTTCAGAAATGTTCTTATAATAAGGGATACAGATAAAAGAGTTTGGTAATTGCGAACGCCAGTATTTTGAAATCAGGTTGTAACAGCTACCATGGTCGATTACTCCTTGAGAGTTGGTTCACTCAATTGCGATCGCAGACGTTGAATGAAGCTCGTTCTGTCCCTAATGAATATTATTTGTTTTTAAAATAACTTCAACTTTCCTTGATTTCAAACCTTTCCTTTTCCTTGTTCTGTGGTTTGTTATGCAATAGATTGTTTTTGTAATGATGATGCCTTGCGTGTCGCTTGGCGAAACGTCTACTATTTTGTATTTTTAACTGTTTTTAAGTATATATTTTTTATAAATTTTTATTTTATGTGTACTCATGTCTGTCTTAAATTATTTTAATTGGTGTTTTTAATATTTTTCACATTCAGACGTTAAAATGTATACATTTTGCAAAATATTGTATATGTTGGAAATTCCTAAAATTACGTTTTTAAAAATGTTATGCGTTTTTCAAATTGTTTACTTCGATGTTATCTTTCAGCTCATTAAACGGTCATGATTTGTAAAATTATTTTGGAAGCATTGGAAAGTGTTACATAATCTATGCTTGACGCATGATTTTTCGTTCTTGTTTGAGTTAGAGTTGTTTTCGGGTTGTTTTCAGTTTTGTAGGTCTAGTGATGAATTAAACGAATGGATTGAGGGAACATTTTTCTCTGGAGCATTGATATGTGCCTCTTCACCCCCAAAAATGGGAATTATGCTTATTAATATTATAGAATTGTAAAATTTTCACCGGAACTATATATTGCGCCCCCCTCACCCGTCTTTTTGGAGCATCAAAAATCAAAAAGCCATCAAAAGTGTCCGTCTGAATTCAAAATTGTGAAAGTCCAGCTGAGGCTGACCCGATTTTTTGAGCAAAAGACCAGAATATGCCTTCAAGTAAATAAGGCCTTCAAATTCGCACAAAAAGAGAGAAACAGCAATTACTTTACATCCTTCATTGCAAACACTAAAGTGGCTTATCGAAAAAAATAAATTAAAATGCAATATGTTCTACATCACTTGGGACATGCATCATTGTGGTTCACAACTAGCAAATAAATGTCTATCCATTATTTGCACAAGCACATTATTTGGTGACAGATTTGATTAGCTGTAAATAGTCAAGAAGAAAGTAAAGAGGTACCAAAATTTTTAAAGCTTGTTACAATTTCAATATGGATATAGACGCTGCCCTTGTATATTTTTTAAACATAAATTGTAAGCTGTATTCCCATTCAAATGGTCAATTTCGTTTATTCCTGCAACAAATTAACAATTAAATTGTATCAGCGACATTTGTTATAGCAAATATAGAGGCAGGTACATGTTTTTTTTTAATTTAGCATATTTAAGTTATTTTTTTATGAAGTAAGGAAATATGCAAATAATGTAAGTTTATATTTGCAATTAAAATGGCTGCTTAATAAAATAATTCCTTATTTTAGATTTTAAAAAAGGTAAAGGAGACTGATTTATTCATCTTTAAAAACCATAAAGCATTTTCTTAGAAGCAAGAGACACACATATTTCGTCATATATGTGTCACTAAAAAAGTACCTTTGAAGTAAATCCTTTTCGCTGATGTAAATTTGTCTACCTTGCATTCATACTGAAACAGCTGAAGATTTTTTTTCTGTTTAAGGATGTTCAAATATTTTCTCAAACTTTAAGTGAAACTCAGAAAAACTGACTAAAAGACTAATACTTTAACTTGATACTAATAAAAATTATTATCAGAAAAATCTTGTTTTTCTGTAGCATGTCTGAAAAAAGTTCGACATCAGAGTGCCCAACAAAAGAAGATTGGGCTACTAATAGTGAAGAAAAACGTATTATTAGTGAAATTCATTCTTTAAAATATTTTCAACATGATGATCTGCAAAATCATACAAAAGGAAAGACATTTAGTTGTGATTTGCTCTTCAAAAGATTTTTTTAAATTGGTGATCTGAAGGGACACTTATGCACCCATAGAGAAGAAAAAGCATTTATTTGTGAGATATGTGGTAAGAGATTTTCTCAAATGGGTAACCTAATGTTACACCTTCGTATCCATACAGAGGAAAAGCCATTTACTTGTGAAGTGTGTTCTAAAGGGTTTTATCAAAAGGGAAATCTAAAACGACATCTTATCAAACATACCGGTGAAAAATCATTTATTTGTGATTTATGCTCCAAAGCATGTACTGACAGTGGTGATCTAAAAAGACACTTACGCACCCATAGTGGGGAAAAGCCATTTACTTGTGAAGTGTGTTCTAAAAGATTTTCTGATAAGGGAAATCTAAATAAGCATATACACATTCATACTAAGGAAAAGTCATTTAGTTGTGAAATGTGTTCTAAAGCATTTTCTCGCTATGGACAGCTAAAGGAACATCTTCGCATCCATACAGGTGAAAAACCATTCGTTTGTTGTTTATGCCCTAAAGAATTTCTTAAAAAATGTGATCTAAATATACACTTATGCACCCATACTGGAGAAAAGCCATTTATTTGTGATTTATGTTCCAGAGGATTTGTTAAAAGTGATGGATTAAACAAACATTTACGCACCCATACTGGGGTAAAGCCCTTTGTTTGTGAAGTGTGTTCTAGAGGATTTTCAAAAAAATCAAATCTAACTGTCCACCTCCTTACACATACAAGTGAAAAACCATTTCTTTGTGAAGTGTGTTCTAGAAGATTTTCACAAAAATCAAATCTAAATGTACACCTCCATACACATACAGGTGAAAAACCATTTCTTTGTGACGTATGTTCCAAAAGATTTTCTGTTAATAGTGCCCTAAAGAGGCATTTAAAAACTCATGCATAAGAAAAGTAATTTATTCCTCAGCATGTTGTTTTAAAAATGTAACTTTTTTCATATATATAGAAAATACTTTTTGTTTGTGGAGTGTGCTGTAATTTACTTGCTAAACAAAAATATTAGCTTAGATATTTTTTCAATTCACAGTTTATTTTTAAGTTCTGACTGAACAAATCCGAAGTTGGAAAATAGTCTTTCAACAACCAAGTGTAAAAATTTTTTGTAATGTTTAAAAAACTAATTTAATAAATACAATTGTGTATGTAAATAAATAAGAAAAACTTTTTCTGCCAAATACCAACATAACACAAAAATTGAGCAATTTTATTTTATAATATGCCAGTTAATTTTTTCTTTAATATTAACTGACAGGATTTTGCCAACCATTGCAGTTTCCTAAGGTTTAATTGGAAATGGATAAAAGGATCCAGATTATATATATATATATGTAGGATTTTTATTTATAATCTTACAGTTACTTAAGTATTTGCTTGACTTATAACTATCAATGTCTATAGCTCTTCAATTTAACTTGAAACAGTCTTTATTACTTACTCAACTAAACAAACAGGATGATGAGGTTACTTAATGCTATAATATCTTTGTACACATAAACAGGAGTTCACCTAGAATTACACTGTAAATCCTTTTTTTATAATATCAGATCATCAAACTTCATACTTGGATCCAAACTATGGAACAATTATTTATCTCTTTTTCTTTTTTTAACTTCACCTTTTCATGAACCTCATAAAATCTCATAAATATCACGTGGATACTAATTAAATCCTTGAGTTTTTATTATTGTGGATATTGATGCATCGATTGATATTATTTAATATTTCAATCTCATACACAGGGTGTCTGAAAAGTCTGGAAAAAGTCGAATAACTCGAGAAATATACATCGGATTGAAAAACGAAAAATAGAGCTGAATGTGTATATCTATACGTAAATATGTATGTTTTTTTATTGCAATGTATTACCTGATTATGCATACATTATGTACTCTTATAAAGTGCATAAGTTTTTGACATGTTTTAAAAAAAATATTGCAATAATTATTTAAAATCATTAATTTCTTACTTTAGCATTATTGCATGCATTAATATTGATAATTCATTTTGTATCTGCAGAAGAAAATGTAAACTAACAATGGCCCATGGTCCACACAACCTTTGGTCCGAATATTTGTGGATAAGAGGGAGTAAACTGCAATATAGCTGTGGAGATTACAGGGTGTACATTAGGTATAAAACTTAGTAAATATAATAGGAATAATTGCTGTGGGATTATCTTCATAAAATTTCTTTCTAAACTATGTTAATATACTATCTGATTTTGTACTAAGTGATCCGCCTGGCATTGCCCGATCCGGTCAAAAAATAATATGAAACCCAAGATCATTCTAAAAATCGCTGCATGAAATCGTTCCTCTGGTAACCCTTTGGTCTTTATAAAATTAAATAGAGAGACGGACTCCAAAGCAGAAGTAAATTCAATACCACACACTCAAATGTCTGGATCATTCGATTCAAAACGAGTCAATTTTTGGTCAAAATTTTAAAAAAATTACCGTTCGATTTTAACAAAATTTTCATTTTTGGAATCCGAAAAATAAATTACGTATATACTGTGAGTATCAAATAGATACCTCCAATAGTTTACTTAATACTCGAGGATGAGGGAAAATCACAATATTTCGTTGTCTGGGATTATCAAATCGGTAAATTTCATTTACGGTTTCGAAAAAAAATAGCCATTTACGGCGCACGCTCACAAGAAAATCTTTTACATCCACCGCGAAGGGATACATTCAGTTCTAAACAACTTTCTGACACATATCCCCGTTTCCCGCGGCACCATATGGAAAGCCTGCTGTGCGCATGCTGTAAAATCTTTTAGTTTTAGTTTCCACCACTAGGGGGCGCATTCTGGTCTAAACAAACTTCTTTCGGAACGAAACTGCAGCATTCGTTCCCGCTGCCTACGACACCGTATAGCAGGCATGCTGCGCACGCGCTGCAATATCTTTCAGTTTCAATTTCCATCACCAGGGAGCGCAAAATCTATATCTTAATTAGTTCACGTTAAGTTGAATGAACCAAATCCTGGTGAAATCGGACCCATAGAACCCGAGAAAATAAATCAAACACCTGGAGATTAATATTCATAAATAGTGGTAACCAAGGTATGAAAAAATTACGCCGAAGTTTATTTAGCACTTGGAAGATCTGGACAGAATGTTAGAAAATATTTCGTTTGAATCGGACCGATTTTAAATACAAAATGTTTTAGTTCCACTTTCCTCCGACTGGGGCACACTCTGTTCTAAACAAACCTCTTTCCGACCGAAACTCTGACACGTGTCCCCACTGCCTACAACACCATATAGCTGGCATGCTGTGTATGCACTACAAAATCTTTTAGTTCTACTTTCTACCACCAGGGGCGCCAAATCTGTAACTTAATTTGTTATGTATATCTTAATTAGTTTGTATTAAGTTGATTGAACTAATTCCCGTTGAAATCGGGTCCATAGAACCCAAGAAAATAAATCAAACACCTGAATAATAATATTCACAAATTGTCGTAACCAAGGGCTGAAAAAATGATACCGAAGTTTATTTAGTTCTTGGAAGATCTGGAAAGAATGTTAGAAAATATTTTGTTTGTATTAGACCAATTTTAAATGCAAAATCTTCCAGTTTCACTTTCCTCAGACATGAGACGCACTCTGTTCTAAACAAACCTCTTTCCAAACGAAACTCCGACAAGTGTCTCCGCTGCCTCCGACACCATATAACAGGCGTGCTGTGCACGCGCTGCAAAATCTTTTAGTTCTACTTTCTACCGCCAGGGCCGCCAAATCTGTATATTAATTAGTTATCTATATCTTAATTAGTTCGTATTAATTTGGATTAACTAATTCTCGTTGAAATAGGGCCAATAGAAGCAAAAAAATAAATCCCCCACAATAGTGATAATTGTTCATGGGCTCAAAAGATGATATCGCAGTTTATTTTGTACCTAGGGGACCGGAGAAAAATGTTAGAAAGGATTTAGTTTGAGTCGGACCAATGTTAAATGCAAAATCTTTTAGTTCCACTTTCCTCCAACAGGGGCACACTCCGTACCAAAAAACATATTTCCGAATGAAACTCCGACAAATGTCCTCGCTGCCTATGACAACGTATAGCAGACGTGCTGCACACGCACTGCAAAATATTTTAGTTGCATTTTCTACTGCCAGGGAGCGTCAAATCTGTATCTTAATTAGTTACCTTTATCTTACATATTTATAAGATAGTAGTTAGTTCGTGCTAAGTTGAAGGAACTCATTCTCGTTGAAATTGGGCCCATAGAACCCGAGAAAATAACCCCCTCCTGGTGATTAATGTTCGGAAATAGTGGAAACCAAGGGCGGAAAAAATGATACGAAAGTTTACCTGGTATTACGAAAGTACCTGGAGGACCTGAGAAGAATATTAGAAAAGGTTTCGTTTGAATCAGACAAATAATACTAAAGTTCTGATTTGGGAGGCAGGGGGAAGGAGGGAGCTTCGATGAGAGCATTAACGCAAAACTTAAATTACAACCGGAGACTCTCACCCTCTCCTCACATTTACACCAACGACCTTTATCATTATGAATTATCGTTAACTTTTGTAACAGAAACAAAATGACATTTTTTTTGTTTTGACATACAAATACTGTAAGTTATCGTAGCCAATTTCTGAAATCAGATACATAACTGACGTCACGTACAAAAAAACCCTCTAAAAATAGCTTAAAATAAATCGTGAAAAACTCACACTAATCGCTGTTCGAATTGCAATCAGCTAGTGACCTTTTCATTCGTCAATCACAATTGCCCAGTTGACATCCAGCTGTGCCTCCAATCCTCTCAGCTACCAATCACAGATCGCCTCAAACGATTTTTGACTTCCAATGAACGATTTCTGACGTTATTTGAAATAAAAACGCTGCAAAACATGAAAAAAATGTTAAAAAACTCATAAAAAGTGAAATTAAAAAAAAATGTAATCAAAAGTCCAAATCTGTATAATTAATAACCCGCCTTTCCCTTTAAAAATCATGACTTTTTATCTGTAAAGAATTAAGAACTCTCAACAAGTTAAAAAGAGAAAAAAAAAACGATTTTGAGCATAACTGAGGCTGAAATGGGTGGCAACCAGCAAACCAATCAAGAAAAAATACCAAACTCGCTGTACGAATTCCGAATAAACTTTATTGAAAACAGGATAAAAGTTACTATGTTCGGAAAAAAGATTGAAGTTCCTGTTTCTAATTTGGAAAAATTGCAGTAAGGCGTAAAAAAATGCCAAAAATCGCACAAAAAATTAAATAAAAAATATGTAATCTAAAACTCCTCATTCGAGTTTCAAGGTGCAAAACTACATGCATACAGGTAACTTCTCACCAAATTTTGTAGCTCTGCATGCAGCAGTCTCTTCAGAATACAACAGAGAAACACACAAACACACGTCCTTCTTTATTATAGTTGGAGATTGTAGTGCCACATAGGGATAATATATGGAGTGTTCTTTTCTTGATCATTTTTTATCTAAAGTAGAGAATAAACTGCCATAGCTACGCAATCTTAAGCTTTTCAACATAACTAACACATTTTAAACCAGAAACTTACTTAATAAATGGAATAGAAAAAAATGACATATCGAAACAAGATACACTTTATTAAATAAATTTTCTTGTTCTAAATAAGTTTATTTGATGCAAAAAAAGAAAAAAGTTGACAGTCATGGATTTGCCCTAGTAAGGTGCTTCGAAAATTCTTTATGTTACTGAAATTGTTTTGTTCTTTATATTCAAAGCACATGGGGGCCCACGGGTTGAAGATCCTTAACACATGGGCTGATAAGTTCCCGGTCTAATAAAGAAAGCACAACTTTTTAACAAAGCTTTATAACTTTATGACTTTATAACTTTAATAAATAACATAACTTTAATAATAAATAATAATAATTTAATAATAATAATAATAATTTAAAAATAATAATTTTATAATAATAATTTAATAATAATAATTTTAAAAATAATTTAATAATAATTTAATAAATGATTAATAATAATAATTTAATAATAAATAACATAATTTTATAACGAAAAGGCTCCAAACAGTGCTCAGAACTCGTTGTTTTTGGTCAAAAGTCAACACGTGCGGCAGCCACTTTGACAACAGCTTTTTCATAAACAAATGTTCATTCAAAATAAAACCTACACGTTCCTTGGATATCTTCAAAGTCTGAGCTATCTCCTGCAACTTCACTTTACGGTTCCCCAAAACGATTTTGTGGACTTTTTTTATGTTTTCCGGAGTAACCACCTCTTTTGCGTGGTGCATCACGGGTGTCCGTACGACTACCTTTAAATTCAGCAAACCAGTCAATAATGGTTGATTTACCTGGTGCAGTGTCTGGATAACACTTATCTAGCCAAGCTTTTGTTTGAACGGTATTTTTTCCCCATCAAATAACAATTCTTGAAATTCTTGTTATCCATTTTTTTGTTTATCAACAAAGTCGTTCAACTAAAACCACTCTAACGTTTTATCCACACGGCGAATCGTCATGGCATTTTTTCTACTACCTTTTAAAGGTTAGTATTTACTAAAAAAACATCGGTTCGGCGATTGCAACGCCATCTGTGTGCCAGACCGGGAACTTATCAGCCCATGTGTTAGATTGAAAGTATGAAATCTTTGAATTTGTTAGTGTAGAGAGAAAATTGCCTGAAAAATTTAATAAAAAACTGAAACAACCATAAAAATGTTTCACACATTTTATACATGTATTAGAAAACTATAAATAATTTTGTTTGACTACAAAAAAAATGAAAAAGAAAAAAACACAAATATCTGAAACATAAACTGCAGCAAAATGTGGAGTTAAGATATTTTATTTAGAATATACTAAGATACAAACTACATGTCAGTTACAATAAAATATTACAAAAACTGGTGTAAAACAAATTATAAGTGGAAAACTTCTTGAAACATCAGAAAAATAATAAAAGAAATAAACAAGAGTAAATAAAACACCAATAAATGAGTAAGTAAAACAGCATTTTTTGTGTTATGTTTTAAGAAATTTTTCCCTTTAAATTACATAAAAATTCATACTTAAAGCAACATTTAAAATTATGTTTCTAGAAGAATACATAACCAAAACTGTAATTTTGTTTCTTAATCCTATTATATATTTATGGAATCATTACAAGGATGACAACAGTCAAACTGCAAATAAGAGATATATTTTTTTGTATCCTTTTTTAAAATAATAAAGATATTTTTGGTTTTGCATAAATATCGGTTTTCAAGACTTAAAAAAATAAATGAATAAAATAAACCCACAATCAACATTCAAGACTCTTATCCAGCAGATAGTACTACACTACAAGAAACAAATATACTTTGTGTATGCCTTGCAATTTTTTATCAAAATTTATTTGAAATATTCAAGTGTATGACATATCACCATTGATCATTAAAGGAAATCTTTTGGCAAAAAATTTTGTACAATTAGCAAAACCATGACATGTGAATAATTTTAAAAATTTAAAGTATTAACCATTAGATTTTAATAGAATAGAACCTGTTTGAATATTTTTTTACTATTTCTTTTTTTACTTGAAATGGGAAAATTAAATATCAGACAGCACATATTACACTAGGGTGCGGCATACATAAAAAAATGCAATATCTTTTTTTCGCTTTTTTGAAACCTTATAAAATCACCATTTGAAACTCTAAAAAAATAGGGTTGTATTTTTATTTAAATAATGAGTTGTTGAATTAAATACTTAATTGGAAGAAAATGTTTAATGACAAAACATAAAAAATATAGGTTATCACAAAACCAAATTAATCTGGAATCTCTATAATAAAACCGTATGTCATGTGACTGTCCTCAACAGTTCCGGGATGCCGCTTCACTGTTTCATATGCCAGGCAGCCATTTTTATTCAAAATTATTTTTTCTAATAAAACTGCATAAAAGTTACATTTTTAGAAAGATCGTTCAAAATAAATTAATATTTGAGAGATGACTTACGTTCAATTATGTATACATTCTGCAATAACTTCAGTTTCAATTAGGTTCGCTGTTCAAATTCTCTATCCATGAAAGTAAACAACAACAACAAAAAAAAAGATTCATTCGTTGTGAACGTTTAAAATATTAAACCATGAATTTTTGGACCGCTGCCTGGTGTAAAAAAAAATAATCAGTACCAGTGAGACAGTCAAAGTTTACCATAATTCTGTTCCATACAACTCAACTTCCTTCGGATCTTTTCTTGATGTAAGTTGAACTCCGTGGTTGAACTCATGTAATAATATTTAATGGATCAAATTTCGAAACAAATTGTCAGCTTTTATTTTTCGTGTGTATTAATTAGAAACGATATTTTAATTTTGAAATCAAATGTTTTGATTTATGATAATATTTCTTATTTATCTATTTTCTATTTTAAAGAAAAATGTGAACGTCATGTATTTTAAATTGGAACAGCTGTCACGGACGCACCAGGGTTGGCGGAATTTTTGTTTTGCGCCATTTTGGCGAGAAAATCCCATTTTCAGGTACCTATTAGAGATTACTAAAACAGCATATACTTTTATTTTATTATGAAATAGTTTATTTTATATTAAAAACACACACACAATGATTAATTTATTATAAAGTGGGTTAAGCGGTTTTTGTCAAGAAAGATGAAATACATAACAACAAAAAATATGCGAAATGCCACCACGATCGCAAAAGTTCTTGATTTGTCTATTAGATTTTTCCGGTTTGGCGAAGGATTAAGGAAAAAAATAAATTATGAATAAAAATAATTTGTTACAATGCTTAACATACATTTAAGGGCGACCAAACTGGTCGCCAGTGGCGGCTAGTAATAAAGAATTCTGAATGCTCGAAAATGGAGAAAAGATACAACTTCTCGCTTCAGGAAAATCCCTTGTAAGACCATTGCATTATATCCATTTTTAATTTGTTCATAATGATTATTTTTATACACAATTTCAGTTTTCATGTGATATTTGAGTTCTGTGTGCATATGACAAGATAAAATTTATCCAATTTCGAATATCTAACACTTTCAAACGCATTTACAATAAATAATGATTTCAATGGCACTTTAGCATTAGTTAAAGGGACGATTTTCCTGTACCGACGGCTGCGATCAGCGCCGCTATAGGCCGTTTTAAGTCCCAATACATATATCTTTTGAATTTTGAACATTATTTTAAAGTAGTTATATTTACATTACATATTTTTATATTTAAAATGACAAAAAGTTTTGCATTGCAAAAGTCTCACATTTCATAACAAAAATCTGCTAATATTTTTTACCTTTAAATATTGAAAATGAATACATTATGATCTATACTTATTATATACAGACCTGCCAACCTTTGAAAATGAGAAATAGTAGCACACCAAATTCAAATTTATCTGAAGGTTGGTTGGTTGGTGGCTGTTTTTCACGCTGCAAATTTTAAGCGAGCAAATCAGGGGTGATTCTGAGTAAAAAAAAAATTCTGAAATTCACAGCAAATTTTCTGAAAAGCTACAACAGAGGGGGGGGGGGGTCCACTCCCGCTACTTTTTTTTGCGTCCCTTTGACGAAATTTGCGTTTTTTCACAATTTTTTGGCGAAATTTGCAGTTTTTTCGAGATCTGTTTATAAAATTTGCATTTTTTTTCGCAATTTTTTTGACGAAACTTGCCATTTTAGGCAATTTGTTGACAAAATTTGCCGTTTTTTCGCGATCTTTTGACGAAATTTGACGTTTTTCGCAATGTTTTTGACGAAATTTGCCTTTTTAACGATTTTCTGACGAAAGCATGGATGAGATTGACAAAAAAGCAAAAAAGCTGAAAACTGCACGAACGACATTTGAGCAATAAGTTATGAATTAGTAAGATACTTTTCTTGAAAGAACAAATCAAGTATGTGCTAATAATTGCAACCACCTTAAATAAATGATAGAACAGAGTTCCCACCCTTTAAAAAAAAAAAGTTTTTAAGGAATTAAAGAGATTTTTTAAGGACATTATTAAAGGCACCAACTAGTCAGTGTTGTGGTTATTACAGATTCCAGGTCATTTTTACCAGTCAGCTTGAGGCTAGTTTTTGGATTATTTGAATAGATTTTTTAAAATTTAATTTGTTTTCACATTTCCTAGCAAAATTTCTACATTACGAAAATAAATTTGGTTTCAATCTTTTGGTGGTTGCAAACCCAATGCAATAAATTCTGACGAAATTCGCGTTTTTTCAGCAATCCTTCGACGAAAATCGCGTTTTTACGGCGATCTTTCGGCTAAAATCGCGTTTTTACGGCGATCTTTCGGCTAAAATCGCGTTTTTACGGCGATCTTTCGGCTAAATTCGCGTTTTTTACGGCGATCTTTCGGCTAAAATCGCGTTTTTACGGCGATCTTTCGACGAAATGCGCGTTTCTACGACGATCTTTCGGGTAAATTTCAATGATCTTTTGACGAAATTTGAGTTTTTTCAACGATCCTTTGACGAAATTAACGTTTCTTTTGGCGATCCTTTGCTGCAATTTGCTTTTCCCCCCGGAAATTTTTTGACAAAAATCGCGTTTCTTCAGCGATTTATTGGTGAAATTCGCATTTTTTCAGCAATCTTTTTACGAAATTTACATTTTTTCAACGATCCTTTGACAAAATTTACGTTTTTCACATGATTCTCTGAAGAAATTCGTGTTTTTTCAGCGATTCCTTGACGAAATTAGCTTTTTTTCGGCGATCCTTCGACGAAATTCACTTTTTTTGGCGATCTTTTGACGAAATTTGTGTTTTTTTAACGATCCTTTGACGAAATTCACATTTTTTCAGCAATCGGTTGACTAAATTCACGTTTTTTGGCAATGATTTGGCGAAATTTGCTTTTTCCCTCCAATTTTTTGACGAAATTCGCGTTTTTTTCGAGAGATCCTGTGACGAAATACACGTTTTTTTTTCCCCAGAAAATCGTAGTTTTAGACAGATTTTCGTAGCATCGTAGTTTGTGGTTCAAAATCGTAACAACTACGATTTTTTCGTAGCAGTTGGCAGCTCTGTATATAGCAACATTTATAATTATGTGTAGAGAAGATTAGGTAACCAAAGCTGTAATTTTTATTTTGAATAGTTTTATAAATTTATGCAATCATTACAGGGATCAGAACAATTGAACTGCAAAAAAGAGAAATATTTTTTTTGACTGCCTTTCTTTAAATAGTGGTTTTTATTGTTTTACTTTTCTTTAAATATCGGTTTTCACGACTTCAGAAATAAATGAATAAAATAAATCCATAATCTATAAGTTTCAAGAAATATTCAAGATTCTTATCCAAGAGATATTAACTACAAGTATCAAATATATTTTGTGCATGCCTTTAAGTTTTCGCATCAAAAATTTCATTATATATTTTTATATTCAAAAAGATAAAAAGTTTTGCATCGCAAAATGTCAGATTTCTAAAAGAAAATATACTGAATATTTTATTTTTAGAGCTCAGAAATTTTGCATTAATACACTGCGATTTATAATTATTATATAGATAAGATGGATTATTTTAATTTTGTTATATGACCATTGTCATCTTACTTTTCCTTACCTTCTGTTTAAACATTATTATATAATTATAGTGCGCTGAGGCCCACATAATGTAACAAACATATGTTTGCAGCTCAGTAAAAAAAAAGTTGAGTATAGCTGCATTTAATGCATACGATCTTTCTTGGAAATTCTTAGTTTCTACCTTTTCTAAATATGCCAGTTTTCCTTCACATTTGCTATTATAACATGTTACGATGTGATTATTCATTAACTGTTATTGCAAAATAACAAATAGGGCAAAACATGATATACTAAAAAACAAAAGAGCGTTAAAGAATTTTAACTTTGTGCGCTGAAGGATAAAGGGAAAGGAAATGAATGAAATTTTTCAAAAAGTGATTTTTTTAAAAACAAAGACAACTTTTATCTCTCTGATTTATTCTAGCGTAACACAGTATACGAAACTATATAACATAAATGTAGTTAAGTACATAATCTAAATTAAATTGGATGCCTGGTTATTAATGTAATTTTTAATGGTTGTGAGCCAGAAGGAAAGAACTATAGAAGTAAACTATGAAAATCTGGCAGTCACAAGCAAAGATGGTGAGAGTGATGTAGCTTCACAGGTTCTAAGCAAGATAAGTGTGTTATTGCTGCCATCAGTTTTCCTTAAGTGATATAACAATAATCGATATAGAAGTACATTTTTTTACGCCAGGCAAAAAAGAAAAAATGTTAAGGCATTGTGCAAACTTATACACCGAAATATAGTAAAGAATTTTTTTTTAATATTTAACAAATGATGAAATCTTGATAAAACGAGTTTTCTTGCTTATCTAAAATAGATATAGATGACTTGTCAGTGGTTTAAAAGTATGCTCAGCAATGTTGTGATCATTTGCACAGCAAAATGAATGCTATCTTGATTACTGAAGATTGTCATTAAAGTTGACAAATTACTTTTTATTTACATCCATAATCGGATATTATTTATTTCTTTTTAGGTGTGCCATTGCTGAGAGTACTTTTAAACTAGTGAACAGGTCATTAATGTCTATTTCAGATGAAGAAGAAAAATAATTAAAAAAAGGTTTCAACTTTTATCAGATAATTAATTTTCTTTGCTATGTCTTTGTCTTTAGGAAATATCAACTTGGAAAGAGTGCTTATATGAACAACATTACATGATAAGGAATTCTAACAATATTTTATAAACAAAATATTTTACTTTATTTTGCAATTTAAATTAGATCAGGTACAAATGCTCTATCAATCTCCCTACATCATGAATAAGTAGTTATACCTTAAAAAGTATCCCTTTATATTCTTAAAGAAAATCATTACAGATTTCACAAAAGAAAAATATATTTTAATAAGGTTAAACATGTTCAAATTCAAATTGGACTTACAAAAGCTCAAACACACTCGAAGACTTTCTTCAGCCATGAACATGATAAGGGCTTTACAAATTTTATAAGATCTGGTAGCCAGCCAATTATTTTAGTCACCAGAAAAAAATATTTCCCCACCCTCGTACATAATTTACAAAAGCACATAATTTAGAAAGATAATATAAACAAAGTTTTCTGATGAATGTTTTGTCTGAATTAATGGGCATGTACGGAAAATGCTGTTTGTCGAATGTTTCAAATATCGGGATAGTTGAGTGCTACAAATTCAATATCAGATGAGGAGAGATCAATGAAATAGTGAAGCAAGAGAAAAAAAATCCGATTTTCCTGTCAGTCACTCAAATAGTTCTGATTTTATTATTTTAAAATTCGCATTTGATGGAGTTATTTTTGACAAAATAAAATTGAAAGTTAAAAATATATTTTGTTTGAATGTAGTTTATAAGTTTACTTCTTAATACTGCGAGGAAGGAGAAATAAAGTCGTTTGTAATATTTTCTTTGGTCAATTTTTGTAAAAAACAAAACCTCCAAGGTAAATAATTTGGTCGCCAGATACAAAAATTTGGTCACCAGTGGCGACCACATTTGTCAAAACCTAAACATAATAGTTACTCAGATTTTTGATATAAATTTGTACACACCTTCCAAGAGAAAGGTTTCTCTTCAGTTTGATCATGCAGCTGGAAATTTAAATCAGATTTTTGAGAAAACACTTTGTTACATACCTATAAAAGAAAGGTTTCTCGTCAGTTTGAACACGCAGGTGGACATTTAAATTAGATTTTCAAGAAAACCCTTTGTTACACACCTACAACGAGAAAGGTTTCACTTCAGTATGAACATGCCGGTGTTGATTTAAATGAGATTTCCGAGAAAACCTTTTGTTACACATCTCACAAGAAAAGGATTTCACATCAGTGTGAACACGCAGGTGTTTATTCAAATGAGATAGTTGAGAAAACCTTTTGTTACATACCTCACAAGAGAAAGGTCTCTCGTCAGTGTGAACACGTAGGTGGACATTTAAGTTAGATTTTCGAGAAAATCCTTTGTTACATACCTCACAAGAAAAAGGTCTCTCTTCAGTGTGAACACGCAGGTGTTGATTTAAATGAGATATTTGAGAAAACCGTTTGTTACACACCTCACAAGAAAATGGTTTTTCTTCAGTGTGAGAACGCAAGTGCTTATTTAAATGTAATTTTTGAAAAAACCCTTTGTTACACACCTCACACGAGAACAGTTTCTCGTCAGAATGAATACGTAGGTGGACATTTAAGTAATATTTTTGAGAAAACCCTTTGTTACAGACCTCACAAAAGAAAGGTTTAATTTCATTATGAATATGCCGGAGTTGATTTAAATTAGATTTGTCAGAAAATCTTTGGCTACACACCTCACAAGAGAAAGGTTTTTCGCCCGGTGTCTGTTTAAACCAGATTTTTTAGAAAACCCCTTGTTACACACCTCACAAGAGAAAGGCTTTTCTTTGGTATGAACACGGAGGTGTATATATAAATTAGATTTATAAGAAAACTTTTTGTTGCACACATCACAAGCTACTGGTTTTTCTTTTTTATGGATTTGCAGCTGATTACCTAAATTAGTTTTTTGAGAAAACCCTGTACTACTCATCTCACAAATGAAAGGTTTCACATTAGTATAGACACAATGGTGGCTACATAAATTATGCTTTCGAGAGAATCCTTTGTTAAGCACTTCACAAGAAAAGGCTTTCCTTTAGTATAACACAAATGGACATTTAAATAATATTTTTGAGAAACCGTTTGTTAAAAATCTCACACGAGAAGTGATGAAAAAGACTATTTAATGCATATTTGCCAGAAAGTCTCTAATCGCAGATCTCATAAGTGAAATGTTTTTTTCTACCACCGATACGATGGTGCCTATTCAAACTAAATTTCTGTGCAGAAGCTCTATTCAAAATTTCCAATTACATTCTTCATCCAAAGTCAAATTACATTTTTAAAGGTATTCTTTATCTTATATCTGATACGTAGAAGAGCTTGTTCACTAGTATAATTATGAGTTACTTTCTTTTTGATTTTCAATTAGAAGTCTTTGTTACAGTAATGCATAGAAGATTTTCTAAAGTCTAAATCCATCAATAAACAGTAATTATATTATGTAGTTTTTTTAAAGTATACACAAATATACACATTTACTTTTCTTTTTAACAGAAATACAGCTGTGTAATGTAATGAGACATTTACTGTAACAAATATATATTAGACATGAAAATAAGGATTTGACAGCAGAATTTTTTCTTCAGAGAACATTGAAGCTATCAAATAAATTTTGATGTATCAACATAGATGTAGTATTATAAAATTTATTTAACTTCATATTAATGCTTTAAGAAGGAATTTTTCACTTAAGAGAAAACAGGCTAAAATATATATCACACAGGAACTTTTTTCAGTATACTATTTCTTTATTTCAACAATTTGATATCCTTTAATAATTGTTTGTCTAAATTCTATCCTTCAATTTGTATGTGAAAATGAAACAAATCATGCATTTGTTCAGAAAATTAAAAAAATTGTTTTTGAACATTTTTTCTGGAAGGATTCACGAAATAGAAAAAGTATATCGTCTTTGGCCAAGATTTATTTTCATAAGTCTTTTCGCTGTACATTTAGAATAGACTTTACAAACATCTGCACCTGAAATATAAATTAAAGTTTATACATTCCATATAATTGTTTATGAAATTCCAAAAGTTTATATAAGAAATTCTATTACAATGTCATTAATAAAATAAGAAAATTTATTAAATATGAAATAAATATTTGGTAAATTTTATTTTAATTTATACAATTAACAGAACTAAAATCACAAGCAATGTATTGTTAGAAAACTGTTCGAAGAACGCCAAACTATGTTTAAATCTTTATTTTTTATAGTTATTTTTCTATTTTTGATAAAAAGATATCAGAAATGTGTAACGTGCATGAATTATTGTGTGAGTATTAATAATCGAGCCTATTTACTGGATTATTCAAAGATAAAATAAAACTTGATGAATATTAGATTATATAGAATCAAACAGTCGTTTTTTTTTCAGCAAAAGTTAGCGCTATTCAAACGTAAAAAAAAATTATGTCAATGGTTTCCATGAGATAATGGGATCAGCATATTAAAACTGCAAAGTAGAATTTTTTGTGGATTCATGTAAAATTAGGTTGGTTGAGATTTAGATCTCTACTCCATATTCACCAGTTTCGTAGATAGCGTTTTGAAAGTTTGAAAATGTGTTAATTTTAAAAGACTTTATAACTATCCTTTTTAATTGTTAAATTTTTTTAAAGTTATGATGTATCAGAAATGTTCTATGTTAGTATTTTTAGAAACTATAAGAAATAAAGATTTAAACATAGTTTTGCGTTCCTCTAACAGATTTTTAAAAGTACTTTGCATGTGATAACAACTGTGCCAATTCTAGATACTAAGCGATCATACAATCTCATGGCTGTGGGGGAGCACAAGAAGTTAACGGCCGTATTCTCCCCTCACGCGGAATCGGAATATCGTACTGAATTCGATGATTCCAGGTGTTATTTCGAAGATCGCGATTCTCCCCTCAAAATCCGGAATTCAGGCATTTCGGAAATGTGGAATATCCTTTACTTTCTTTCGGCTGCTCAGAGGCAGCCGGAATATCGTTTTGGAAGGTGGAATCTCTGTTTGCTAATAATGGTGGACGTAAGCAGTAACATTTGTAGAGTTCATTTCTTATTTTATATGTTTTTTTTTTATTAATTCCTGTTGGATAATTAAAATGTGAATATTTTTATTTTCCGTTCTTTTCAAATTGGTAAGTAATAAATATTATTATCTCCTGAAATGAAGTAAAATATTATTATATATTGTAATAAGTTCAAAATTTTTCTATGACAGATTCTGTCTCCTTTTCACTCCGTATATTTGTTTGTTTAGAGACATGTATTAAAAGTATCTCTATTTTTTAGAATCTAAATATTGATATGCCCCCCGAATTGTTTAAAAGACTTGGTAATATTTGATTGGATCTGTTTAAAATATGCATCTTTAGATATTTTGAAGATTTTTTTTTAAACTAAATTTCATATTTCTGAATAACCTTTGTACATAACTAAAAAACCTGTGCTGTACATATCTATACATATTTGTGTGATATTTTATATGCTTGTGTGTATTAGAACTTTTTAAAACCTATTATTGTAATGTAATCTAATAAAGTTAAATAATTGCCTTATGTTTTCACATTTCACTGCTTAATAAGTCTTGTATCCTACATTATCACATGCAAATTTTCGTGTGATATTTTAAAAATGAATTTAAATGCTACAGTAGCAGTAGCATTGCACCATTTAAAGTGTATTTGTTTAAAAAATATATGATCCAATCTCTGGAATTATTTATAAAATTAATAGCAAGTGTCAATTAAAGAGGGGTGAAAATTTGATTTTTTACATTGAATTAAAATATCCACATTATATGGCAGCTTTGTGAATTTTAATCTAAAAATATTATACAGCCTTGCAAAAAGAATTCTGCATTTATCAGTATACTATCAAAATAACTTTTGGCTAGTATACATGTTGCTATGATTTAAAAAATATATATTTGGCTATTTTTTTTAAGTGATAACTAAAATTTGAAATTTTTTGTCAGTACTATTTTCATATTTTTAAGAACTATATTTCTCTTTCAAAGTAAAATGAGTTTAACTTCATGAATAGATGTCTTAATGTCAATGTTTATTGCAATTTTATTTTTCAAATATTTATTTGTTAAATACTAATTGCTAATAAATCAGAAATTGGTTCAAATTTGTCATAAAATATTTAATTGACCACTGGTGCCAATTTTATCACTCTCATAATTTTTTGGAGATTTGTTATTTTCTTGAGATGTAACCAGTACAGTTACCTGTTCAACATATAAAATAACTAACCCTAATCAAATATGTTGCCCCCCCCCTTTTTTTGGGGGGGGGGCAAAATTACTTTTATATGCACTACATAATATAAAAATAATGCCATTTTATTGAAGGCTTTTAATTGCAGAAGGACATTCTACTATATTTTTTTCAATTTAAATTAATCTTCATTGACTTACTCATACTGGCTAAACATACTTATTTTATTTTATATTTAACTTCGTCTTTATTTCTTATATTATGCAAAAAAAAAAAAAAAAAAAAAAAAATCTCTAAATAAACAGTTGCAATGTTATACTAAATAATTAATGCTATTTTGATTCTAAATTCAAAATCTTGAGTTTCTTTATTTCTAACTATTTACTTGAAAACAGCCTGTGTATGGGCTGAAAAATACTTGCTGCCTTTTCTGAAAACAACTTTCACAGTTCTCAACTTGCATCAATATAATATAATATCCAAGTGGAATAAGCTCAGTCGCTTATTTGTTTATATTTTCAAATTTTTATGTTCATGTTGCACGTTAACGAATACAGGTAGAAAATAACATAATTATTAAAAAATCACATGTTATTGTTGTATAATAATTTCTTCAAATAAGACTTTTTTTAAGCAAATCTTTGGTAGTGCAGTTAATCTTTTTATCATTTTACAATAGTAATTTAGCATTTATTGGAATCTTGTGTTTTTTAAAAAGCAGAAAAAGACTTTTTAGATGTTGAAACCCTAGTATAACAGTTGTGTGTAATATTTGTTAGCTCAAATATAATTTGTAAGTTGCATTTTCAATTGTTTGTCCACTGTGAAGTATACGTGCATGAGTATCAGATCCAACAGCAAGGCTTACGAGTTAAATATCACACCCCCAAGCCCAAACTTTACCTAATGTGAATACTACACAAATATAAAATTTTTCTTTTGAATGATTTGTAAAAACTTATTGGAGTCAGCAGTCTTTGGTTTGGCAAAAACGAAGTTCATAATTATTAATAAAAACTTCCAGTTGGTGAATTTCACTTGTATAAAAAAAAAATCATGCTGGCAAATGAGACCCAATGAAAATAAGGATAAGTTTAAAGTCCCTATAATAATAAATATTTTTTGAACATTGAAAGGAAACTTATTTATCTTAAAAGTTTATTTTCTTTTACTTCATTTTATCTATTCAATGTATTTCAGAGTTAAAAAAGTTTTATTTAAATTCTGATTTAGATGTGTTTATCTTCCAAGATATAGATTTATCTTACAGCATAAGTCATCTGTTTAAATGTATTTATCTAATAAAATAAAAATTTTGATTTTTTTTTTTTCAAAAGCATATATTTATTATTACTGTTTTTTTAAAACTTCCATTATCACAAATTATAGAATGCTCTCTGTGGAAGATTCTTCGATTTAAGTGTATATTTATAAATTTTTAGGCAAATACTGATATATATTGATAAAGTGATCAAACGTCTTATGATAGAAGTAGGGAAACTGCCGTAGACCCTAGTTTTCTCATAGTTTGTTGTGTAAAATGCTGTTTTGAGAGAATATTTAGCGAATAATGTTCTTTTAAAAAAAAAAAAACTAGTTTCTAGGGTGCATCGATTTTATTTCTGATATTACTTCTAGAAACAAATACAATATCATTCCATAAAAAGTTCAGAAGGAGATTAGTAGATCTGGTGGATCCTGTGGTGCCTGAATCCTGAATAGATGTTTGATTGCTCTCAGAAGATCACAAGTGTGTAGTTTTATTGTATAATAAGTGACTATCATTAGTGATCTTTTGCAAGCAAGTAGAATTTGATGCCTTTGGACTAAATGCTACTTTTGGAAGGATTGTTGATACATCTTTGCCTCGAAGAAGTACAACTTTTAAATCTGCAATATGATACGAGTCCCACTGCTATGCCAAAAGAGAGGACAGTGAAATAAGTTTAATGAAGTAGCATCAAAAATAATATTGTTGCTCCCTACAAACTAGTTTCTTTTATTACATTATACTTGCTAAATTAGGTTTTCTAAAAAATAGCATGTTACACTACAAACTCTGAGAACACAACAAAAAAGTAATTACAAAAATTATTTAACATATTTTTAAATGACTATCATGCAATAATGAACAACATTCTTTCTTTTCGTTTGAGGCTATAAAAAGCTAACTGTTTGGGAAAACATTGAAACATTGTTCCATTTGAAAACATGCTCTTGAATAATACTTATTTTTTATTCTGCTACTGAAATGATAACAATGTATGCAATAGATCTGTATAATATAAGAAAAATAAATATTAATTTAATTTCTGATTAATTTACTGTTAATTATTGAATGTATTAGAAATATAACGTTAAAATAAATTATTGAATCCATTGGACACTACACTGTTAACTAGTTATTTTAAAAAAACACAAATTGCACAAATTGTGCCTATTAGTTGCTAAAATCAGTGTAAAAATTGTTTTAAACTCATAAAAAAGCTAAAATCCTACATGTTTCGGCTTTAAACTTAAAGCCATCATCGTGGAAGAGGAACAACACAAACGACTACTGATCTTTAAATTTTCGACACGAGAAAATTGAAATCAACAGATTGGAAATGATTTCAATTTTCTCGTGTCGAAAATTTAAAGATCAGTAGTCGTTTGTGTTGTTCCTCTTCCCCGATGATGGCTTTAAGTTTAAAGCCGAAACATGTAGGATTTTAGCTCTTTTATGAGTTTAAAACAATTTTGACACTGATTTTAGCAACTAATAGGCCCAATTTGTGCAATTTGTGTTTTTTTAAAATAAAATAAATTACATTATAACTATTGTCTATAAAAATGAATAAAATTTCAAATGTTCAAATTGAGGTTTGTTTGTTTATAAATTATGTAAATTAAAACTTATTTACTAAAATATATTCTTATAATCACAATCAACTTCTATATTAGTTTTTAATATTTAGAAAAATTTTCATATAATTTTTGCAAAACATGCTTTTATGAAATTTTTCATTATTTAATAACTAAATAATGAAAGAATATGCGTTTGTTTTCATTAATTTGGTTTTTGAGCTTATAAGCATGGCAGAAAATAATCTGATTAAGAGAAATAGTAAAAAATCCTTCGTTAATTCAAACTTCATTCTTATAATTATATTTACTTTAAAGGTATGTAAGAATAATTAATAGGTATAGTTAATTTGTTATTTGTTTGTTTAACTAATGAAATGACTTATTGCATTTTTTATTATTCTATAATTAGTAACTATAATGTTGTTAATTAATTACAAAAATATAAATTATGCTTCTTAATCAGTGATAAAAATTGGAAAATGAAAGGTAGGTGTCAAATATTCATTTTTAGCATTATATACTCCTTTACAGAAAAGCACAAATATTTTGCTTTTGTTTAAAATTGAAGTTCTTAATCTACCAGATTAAAATTATTTTAAGCAACTGTAAAGCTGATATAAAGCATTTTTAAGTATTACTGTATTTATAATTGAAAAATGCACTTAATCATGTAAAACAAAATTAAAACTGGATAACTTCCTACCAAGTCAGTAACAAAATTTTATCCCTTAACTGATGACACCTAAGAATTTAGTAAAAAGAAAAAAAAAACTTATAATTTCATTACAGTCGAATCTTGTTAATATGAAATCAAAAGGACCACTTTTTTTTGTGTGTGTGTGTGTGTTAATCATTAAAATAATAGTACCATCTTATCCGTTGGTATTTATTAGTGCTAAGTGATTTAATGTCAACAACAATGTTCGACTTTGTACATAGATTGTATATGCATGTGTGTGCAAAGCTGGGCATCCATTCACAAAATTGGTGTCATCTGCTTTTACAAATTCTTTACACATGGTGCATGTCATCAAATTTTGCTCTTGTGTAAACAAGGGATTTTCTTTTTTTCCTTTCATAAATGTGTTGGAATATAATGGAAAAGTACCCAAAATACTATCTTTGAATCACTGAACCAAGACAGATCATTTAATTGACATGTTACAGGTATTCTGAAAAATTAAGATGTAATAGTTTGCCACTTTGTACATTAAAGAAAAGTCAAAGGAATATATACCTACAGAAATAAAAGTTGATTAACATTAAAAAAAAAAAAAAAAAAAAAAAAACTATTTGTCTTTATATAAATTAGATTAAATTATGTTTTTGGTTTCTCATTTATAATAATTATAAGTATGTGCAGAACTTATTTTAATGAAATATCTTTATCACAAAAATATTATTTATTATGAAATTTTAGCAATCATAGCCATCGTCAATGAATGTGTTATTTAATAATTCAACAAGTAAAAAAAAAAAAAATACTTTGTGTGTGATTTTATTGGTTTAAAGAAAAGAAGAATTATAAATTAAATGAAAACAATTAAGAAAAAAAAATCAAAATTACAGAAAATTCAACATTTCATTTTCTAACAGCATTTGTATTATAGAAATAGATTTAAATCTTAGCTCGAGTTTTCTTTTTCAACTCTGAATGATAAAAATTTTAAATTATCATTGTTGTTTTGAGTTTCAGAACTTACGATATATAGCTAATTTAATCCTTAAATCTTGATCTGAAACAAAAAAACGGGGTTGGGGGGGGGGGGGAATCTCTGATCAGTTGAAATTTTTTTTCTTTATGAATTCTAACACTGAAGATATAAGAAATGCCCTAATGTTGATATGTATTATTTGATGGCATTCTAATATTGTTCAGTATCATTATTGTTTTAAATTATTAGGAGATTTAAGATATTTTAAGTAAGAGAAAAAATGTACAGCTCAAGCAACACTTTCAAATCTTATATTTACTATTTAAGAATACACAATTTTACTTTTAAAATTTTACCAAGTTACAAAATTGCAGTTATTAATAATACTTTACTAAAATATTAATTACCGATATACAATGATAGTGATATTTTAAACATTGCTGTAATGTTGTAATATGTGTGACATATAATGTGAAATTTTAGATATCAATGTAGTATCTGAGGTTTTTGACAACATGGTTCACACCATGGTATAAACCGTCAAAAACTGACACATGTCAAAAACCTGCCAACCCTGATTCTTTATGAAAGGAAGAAAAAACTTAACTGAAGTACATATAATATTAATTATTATTTATGTGAATAAATATCAGTTTTTATTAAAGTCTTATGTGAATTAGTTAATTTTATTTAGTTAAATCAATATGCAAAAGAAAATTTTAAAAAGCTTGGATGATAAAACAAAAACCTTTCTCATTTAAAGTAGTCAATTTTCAACCCAAACAATAAGTGAATACATTGACAAAAGAATTTTAATTGTATTGAATATCACCTATGAAATGCCATGACAGAGAATTTAGTCATTTGTTTATTAATTAGTGTTTTGTACGTGCAGCCTAAGCTCCAATATCTTTTGTGTAAAAACATTGGTGCATTAGAATGTTGTTTGTGAATTTTTAGCACATGAAAATTTGCCCTACCTGAAGTAGGTTATGAAACGCATACACACACGTAATTTATGTACAAATGTATATGCATACATATATATATAATTTTATTGTTCAATTTAACTGAATAATAATCCACAGCAAAATTAAACAAGGTACTTATTAAACACTGGTTGGTACAGCAAAGAAAGGAGGGGGGGGGATTGAAGCCTTGAAGCCTATCTTGGAGCACCTAAAAATTGATAAGATGCAAACTAAACATTGTATTAAAGTGATGCATGATGTGTAAAAGTCAACATAAAATACATAAACCGCTAAAGATATTTTAGAATGCATCTTCTTCAAGAACTTAAAACTGCTCAATAAAATTTATTTTCACTACTTGTGCTTTTCATTATATAATTTTTTACACATTCATACTCAAAATATTTTATTAATCTGTAAAAAATGGATTTATTCATTTTATAATCAATAATGATTCAATAACCCTTCTTATTTGAAGATCCTTCCTGCGCCACTATATTAAAGATAATTAAAATTGCATTAACAAGAATAAAATGTGGAATGACTATTTGAAAAACTATACTTTAAAAAAAATGACGAATACATGTAAACTAGAATAGGAACAATTTTAATATAACACAAAATGTACTTAATACTAGAATGCTAGCATTATCTGCATCTGCGTGTTATTTCAATAAGAAGTGTACATCAAAATGACATACACAAATATTCTAAGGCTACGTACAAAAGTATGTCAATAGTACAGTAGAGTACGCAGGATTCTGTTTTTTTTTTTTTTTTTTTTTTTTTTTTATAGGGGGGGGGGGGGTTACTGAGCTTGGGTAATATGTGGGGTTGTGAAAATGGCTTAAATTGTGAGTCCCCCTGCAGTAGCATAATTAGCAAGAAGTTTTAAAGTGGCAAGATAAAATAATGATTTAGCTAAATAGTATTAACATAAATCCACAAACTTGTATAATAAATATATAAGTAGCTATTTTTAACTGATGCATTTGTAAAGTAAATAATATAGCTAGTGAGTAAATTTACACTAATAATATATATATATATATATATATATATATATACTATCAGTATAAATTTATTCTTTAGATAAATTATAAAATAGAAAAATAAATTAAACTTATGTAAAGATTCAAAAACTGCATTGAGAAATTCACTTTATTTAATATAATTTATTATTTATTTGTAATATGTTCTCCATAAATCGTGAAATATACTGGTTTAAATTTTGGATCCAATATCATGAATTATTTGTTGATCGAAGTACAAAATTAATAAAAATGATAACAAATGAATATATAATAATTATGCCTTTAAAACTCAGATATAAACAGTTCAATAATAAGAAATTAGATTAGGTGTTAGATTAATCATCCGATTTAAATATTTCATATTTAACGTAAAAATAAATACACCAAGAAAAAAAAAAACGGACATTCCCCCCTCCCCCTTTTAATCTTTTTCAGAAATATCCCCTGCAGTATTGAAAAACATTTTATTTTCCTTTAGGTATTCATTCCTTTATTCAAATTTATTAAATAAATGTTATTTTGATTAAATCATAGTAACTATGAACATCGTCACTAGTTAATGAAAAAATAAATAAACATGTGCAGTTGCATATGTTTACGTTCATTCTGATTGGTTTTTCACACTTCTTATGAATTTGAAACGTCACTTCCTTTGGAATGTTGGGGAAGAAATATCGATGATTCCGAATCTGGAATCGGACTAGGGGAGAATCGCTCTTTCCCACCGAACCGGAATCCAGGCCTGATTTCGGATGAACTGAATTCCGGTTTCGTTCCACTTCGGTGGAATGGGAGAATATGGCCGTAAGACACAAAAGTGTAAGAAAGTTTCAAATGAGGTAATTGTAAAAGACTTTACAAATTTCCTTTTTTAATCATTAAACTTCAAAAGAATATAATATAAATTAATAAAAATAGTTTAATCACGTATTACAAACATCTACATTTATTTTGATTAAACATTTTGGAGAAAAACTCCATTTTTTATGTTTTCTTTATATCTTGCTTAATTGCTGAATTTAGATTGCAAGAGTCCAAATGAACAGAATATGCTTTCGCCATGCCTTTGCTTGCAAAAGTTGTCAAATGCATGATTTTAAAAGTTGTTACTTTAGTCATTTTGACTTTCTCACCATACAGACGATGTTAGTTGACTTATGAGTGTAACTTTTCAAAAGAAAAACTCTTGAAATGTCAAACTTTTCGATTTGTTTTCTTTATTAGATGCATCAATGAATTTTCAGTAACTCAACTTGGGGTTACTTGAACCCAAATAAAAAATGTTCTAAATTAGTCATGGATGTATTCTGTTACTAGATAATATAATTACCTGCAGAGAAATGGTGAATCCTGTCAATCCTTTTAATAAATAGACCCAGGACTAAGTTAAAAATATTCTTTTGGGGGCCTATTTGGGACCCTAATAGTATCAAAATATCAATGTAACACCAATTTGCGGTGCATTTTTGTTTCGCAAAACTTAAAGAATCGTTTATCTACTGTTCTGATATATCTAAGCCTTTCTTTTATTGATATTTATGTAACATACACAGGGTGTCCGAAAAGTCTAGAAACGGTTGAATAACTCGAGAAATGTACATCAGATTGAAAAATGGAACACATACGTTCAATATTTTTGAAAAATCTATTTAGGGATATCAAAGTTGCCCTGAAACTCTGTCTCCTGGAGTAAAGCGGGGCAACTTCGAAATCTTAAATGATAAGTCCCTTTTTATTGCAGATTTTGATTCTATAAGAAAAAATATGCAACTGTCACATTTAACATTTTCTTCAGAAAATTGTAGATGGTGCTGTAATTGAGTAAAGTGCAGTGAGAATTGTTTCCATTGAAAAGTCTGGAAACAGTCGAATAATTAAAAAAATACACACTAACGGTTGAAAAACTGAAAAATATGTGTTCAATATTTAGGAAAAATGGAAATTTTGATATCCGTAAATATATTTTTCTAAAATATTGAACATGTAGTTTTTCCGTTTTTCAATCTGATGTATATTTCTCGAGTTATTCGACCGATTCCAGACTTCTGAATTGAAATGATTCCCACTGCATTTTACTTAATTACAGTGCCATGTACGATTTTCAGAAGAAAACTTTAAATACAAAAGTTACGTATTTTTCCAGTAGAATCCGAATCAGCAATAAAAAACGGGGGGTTATAATTTAAGATTTTAAAGTTGGTTCCTTTCCCCCAGGCGGCAGAGTTCGGAGACAACTTTGATACCCTTAAAAAGATTTTTCAAAAATATTGAACTCATATTTTCCATTTTTCAATTTGATGTTTATTTCTCGAGTTACTCGACCGTTTCCAGACTTTTCGGACACACTGTAAATGCTAAGGTTATGGTATAATGCAAGGTGCTGGTATAAAAAGCATTTTTTATTGAGCAGTAAATTACTGAATAAATTATTTATCTGGGTCATTTGAATTTTACATGGATATTTCCATTTTTAACAGAAGTAATTTCTTTGGTTACATTTTAGCACAATAATTGCATTTTGTAGTCGTCGAGTTAAAGTACAGCAAATAACCCAAGGCCATGCTTAATGTTATTTATTTAAGATGCAAACATGTTGAACAGTGCTTAGGTGTACACATTTGTTACCTTTGTTACTGGACATAAAGATGCAATTATGATATCTATAAGAACGATTAGCTAAACAATTCTCTTTACCACTGTGTTTAATAGATGTCCCTAATTAAGTTAATGCTTCATCTTGGGTAAAATCTGCTTAAGGTGAATGAATAAAAGAGTGACCATGTAACCTCTGTTACCAAATTACAATTTTTAAAGTTAAAATTTCTTTAAATCCCTCTGAAATATTACACAATATAAATTTGGCATTTAGTGTTTGTGTGGCAAATTATTGAATGAATAAATCTATTCATAGATTACAGAATAATCAAAACAGAAAATTTCAGAAATTAATTACTACTTATAACAGAGGTTGCATAATGTAACAAAAATTACATAAAGTAATGGAAAAGTTGCGAACACAAACTTAATTTAGTGATTTTGTTCTCCTCATATGTTAGGAATGATGGTTATAATTTAGTACACTAACAATTTTCTTAATTAGATGAGCTAATAGCTAATTTTAAGAATAACATCTGTATCTGTAATCTATGTTGTCTGGTAACAGAGGTTATATAAGGTAGCTTCTATTATCAAAGGAAATTAAATTTACAAAAACCAACACTTAATTTAGTGATTTTGTTGTACTAATATCTTAGGAATGATATTTTAAGTTCACTACATTAAAAGATGTCTTAATTAAATGATTTAACAGCTAATTTTGAAGAATAACATCTGTATCTGGTAACAGAAGTTGCATTCAGAAAGAAGAAAAATTATCCTGAGAACTCTCTTTATTTGGTTTACTCATCACTCTAATTATTTAATTCAATAGTGATACCAATATGAAATGATTTTATTTGTAGTTATTCTATAATCACAATATAAAGGTGATGAATAATTTGTAACAGAAGTTACAGAAAAAAACTCCTCCCAAGAAAAACACTAATTAGTCCACTGTGTCTGATATTCATAACAAATATTCTGAAATGACTATTGTGACTAATTTCTTACTTACAAACTTCATTTGTGTCTTGTGGTACACTCTTTTGGTAAGAAAAATATAAACTACGTGTTTTAATAGAGGTTACATAACCAAAATTACAAAAAACAGGGACACCCACTTTTTATTGAAAAAAATGTAACAAAAAAGGGAATTGAAGAAGAATTTATATAATACTAGCTAACCCGCCCGGCGTTGTCCGGGCCCGAGATAATTACAATCTCAGAGAAAGGCGTTAACTCCCTCGCTCCCCATACCCGCAAATATAATGAATAATTTTTTCAAGAGAACCACCGTCACCTACAGTAACGTGTTCATTAAAAAAAGAATTACATTTTTCTGATAATTAGAACATAACGAAGACGCTACGCTATATATCCGGCAGATGACACCCCTTCCCGACCTCAATTTCAAATCTAAATCTTAATTAGTTACCTAAATATTTGTTCATTAGTAAAATTTGGCAATTATTTCCTTTCATTTTCGCAAACTAAATGAGAGGGATCGGCCAGAGAAACAGATCTCTTTGTAGTTCAGTTTTAATGAAAGCCGATCCCTGTCTGAAAATTTCTCGGATGTTTTCACTGGCGCCGGCAGATTTTTGGCAGTTTTTTGCGTAAATTAAAAAAAATTACCAACCGAATTTTTCAAAAATCACATAGTCAGATACAGAATATTTTTTTACATATGCTCAGAAATTTTTAATTTGATATCTCAATTAGTTTTCTTAAAATTCGCTAATTAGTTAAATAATTTCGAATTTGTTCATTTCCGTTTGCAAATCCAATGCGCCTGTCCGTTTCTTTCGCCATTTTGATTTAAAAGATGATATTTCAGAAGCGATGGTTAATGAGAATCTAATTAATATCTAGGCTAATTATCAAAATATTAAAATTCTGAGGCTCAGGTGCACATGGTCAGACCTTGGACTATCCACACCTAAATTTCTAGCCTTCTAGGTGGGCTAGATTTTCCTAGCCATCGCCAACAGACACACACACACACACACAGAGCGAAACTTTCTTTTATTAGTATAGATTTAATTATTATAGTATATTCTACGATAAATAAAAAATCTTGCACAAAAGAATGAGAATGTTATAGTACTAAATAAGCAATATCTTTCAAAGAAACATCATCTTGTGACAGCCCAAAAAGTGGGTGATAAATTCTTTAATTTTTTTGCTTAGTAAATAGGCTTAAACAAACTTAATGTGTTTTTAATGAACAAATAAGATATATTAAAAGTGCTAATATCATAAAAAATAGAAGAAATAATAAATAGTATGAGACAGGAATACGACCTGAAAGACTTCTGTGAAATAAATAAATATCTAGGGATACATAAAACAGAAGAAGGTTACCTCTTAAATCAAAAATTGAGGAAATTGTAAACAAATTCAATTTTGAAAATGCAAAGCACTGCAGCACATCCATGTAAACAGGATACAACCGACTAGAAGATATTGACAATTTACTAGCAAACAATGCTAAATACAGACAATCAATAGGTGCACCACTGTATGTAGTGATGGTAACCAGCCAAATATAGCTATGGAAGTAAACATATTAAATTGACAAAATTAATCATCATGTGAAAAAGATTGGAAAGCTCCAAAGATGCTAATTAAATACTTAAACACTGTGAAAGATTTAAATTTAGTGATATGCTAAAAAATAACCTTATGCTAGAAGCTCATGCTGATGCTGACTGGGCAGAGGACACACAAACCATGAGATTCACAACAGGCAATTTATTCCTATTAGGAAAAAGTCTGATCCAATGGATTACTAAAAGGCAATGCTGTATAGCATTCTCATCAACAGAGGCCGAATATGTCTTAGCTGCCAATGCAGCACAAGAGTTGTTATGATGTTACAAGCTCTTAGAAGACCTAAACCTACCACAAGATCAACCAATCACCATAGATGGAGACAACCACTCATGCATAAAAATGACTGAGAATGAAAAAAATACTCATAGATCAAAACGAACTGACAAGCGTTTTCATGCAAACAACTCAAAGAAGAAGGCCTCATCGAAATGAAATATTGCCCAACCAAGTTGATGATAGCTGACATACTCACTAAACCCAATTCCAAATGAGATTAAGAGAAAATATTGAAAACCCATCAGCTAAAAATTACAACAAGCAGAAATAAATCTATATTAGTCATCCTAGCAAAAGCATCAATAAAGAACTAATTAACATCAATCAACTGTGTTATACCAGAAAAGTAAAATACTTAGTGATTATCCAGTAATGACTATCATTCATCAAACTTTCTCTTCTAGATGCAATAGTAGCATCATATGCTATGACGTAAGTGACTATTTATCAACTAAAACATGATTCACTAGGAAAATCTGGACAATCTTATAGCGATAACAAATGTAACTCAGTAAGCGAGGAGCAATGTTTTAAAGCTCCTTAATAGGCAATTATAATTATCCTTTAACTTAACTGTAATTTAATATGAATATAAGTTTTCTTAATCTTTAAGTGGTTGTATGTTTGAATTTAACACAAATAAAATCATACAAGAAATCACTAGTGTTTTTCAGCAGCTAGGCAGATCACATTGGATACACATATATGTATGACTTAGAGGCACAGCGGAAAGATGACCAGCAAACATAGATTACAAATAAAAAAGGTGAAAGGAATGTTTATATTAACTATTATTATTTGCTACAAATGAGAAGTGAATATACAATAAACTGTGCGACTATCCTCAGAAATAAAATTGGTAAAAAATGCCGGTGTTTTGTTAAAAATCAAAACCGTACTTACTTAAAAAACAACCTTATACAAACACATTTAAGGAAATGTATTACCGTAGGGCGATAAGCTCAGATTTTGAAAGTTTGTATATATTTGCTCTACAAATAATATAGCATATTTTATTAAAACATCCCAAAACAACCATAACTTGGTTGAAAAAAAACAGACTGCAAAGATTGGTATAATGAAAAATCCAAGCATGGTTCATATTGACGTAACAATTCAAAAATTGTGGGACTCTTATAGTCATTTTAAAATAAATTGGACAATTTGGATTATCAATTAGTAATAAAATATTTATGAGAATAATTCACTGTTTAAACTAATTATTAATGTGGGAATAATCAGAAGTAATAACAACAATATTAACTCAATGAATTAAACTATTCACGAGCACCGATAAAAGGTGATGAGTTCACGGAAGACCAAGAAAAGCACACAAGCATGAGCAGTTGTTCAATAAATATCGGATAATAATTGTTGGTAGAATGTTCATGCAATGCTCAGAGAAAGTGCTAATTATATTTATATTGAGATACGAATGTTTGTATATTTTAGGAATATTAACTCAGTTATATATATGTGAATCTAATCCTCAGCTGCATTTATTGTTATCTTATTAAATCTGTCTTGTTTATATTATATTTGAAGAATTTGTGTTGTAGTTAAACTACTTATTACTCATCATAATCCTACAACAATTTTGGGGGCTCGGCCGGATATGAATATAAAGCTATTTTGTACCGTGATTTGGATAAGAAAAGTATTTTTTAAAACTGAAATGGATAATATGAAAAAATTGAGCTGTTTGTCTGAATTACTATATGGATAAAAGTTATGTAATCAGATCTACAATACTATAATATTTTGTTCAGTTGAAGTTTAAAGAAATTAAATAATGTCAGCTCTTAATAAAGCTAGAAAAGCAAACTTGTTAGCATTATGTGATGAACTAGGTCTAGTTGTACCACAGAGTTCAAGAATTATTGATGTGATAAAGTTGATAACCAAATCAGAAGACTATGAAGAAACTTTCGTTAAAGTTGGACTCAAAGTCATTACCACTGAGAGACAAGAAAAGGAAAAGAGACGACTAGAAGCAGGAAAGAAAAGAAATACTAGAAGCAGAAAAGGAAGAAAGAAGACTAGAAGCAGAAAGAAAATTAGAGGAAAATAAAGTAGAAATGGAGTATGAATTAAAAAAAAATGGAGTATCAAAGCAATTTTAAAAGTGTGAACAACTACAATAGCTGGTTTAGGTAAGCAACCACATTTGTTTAAATTAATGTCTCATTTCAATGGCAAAAGTGATATTAGCATTTATTTAGCTTTATTCGAAAGACAAATTTCTCAAATGAATATAATAAAAGACAACTGGGTCAAGCATTTGCTAAGTTTAATTCCTGATGAAAATAGCCAATATTATAGCTAGAGAGCCAGAAACATTAGCAAACAATTACGATTATGTAAAAGATTTATTTTTAAACGCTTCAAAATGACGCCAGAAGAATTTAGGCTGAAATTAATGTCACATAAGAAAGAATATTCAGCCACTTGGCATGATTTAGCACTTGAATTAAGAAATTATTTGGATGAATGGATTAGCAGACTTAAAGTATCTGATTTTGAATCTTTTAAATAATTAATAGTAGTAATCCAAATCAAGCAAAGATTACTTGTAGAAATAAAAGAATATTTTAATGGTGATCATCTGAAAATTAAAAATATAGATGTATTAGTAAGTAAGCTAGACAATTGTGATGCAATGAGACATAATGTTAAAACCATGAATAGAATTTCACACCACTTTGAAGATAGAAAACCCGAAATAAGTAAAAATGAAAATTCACAATTTTTCCTTCAAAAACACCAAAACAAAAAAATAAGGCTCAAATTAGATGTTTTAAATGTAACTTTCAAGGCCACATAGTGTTTCAGTGTAATAATAGCAATGATGGTCAAACTAATGAATTCAGTCAAGACACTGAAATTATAATAGCCAAAATCACAATTCTAATTCTGAAGTACAGGAAAAAGCTAACATTTCTACAGTTCGAGTCAGAAATAAGTCTAACCTAATGGGATGGGAAAAATAACTGATATCAAAGACAAAGAAGCAAATCTTTTTTTTGATACAGACAGCGATATTTCTTTATTCAGTTACAAACATTATGTCAATATTGGGTTGCCAAATTTGTCTTCTGTTGATATCGTATTAACTGACATTGGCAGAAAAACTGTAAACATAATTGGATATTTTGTGTATGAAATATGTGTTGATGGGTTTCTTATATCAACAACATTTTATGTTTCAAAATCTCTTGCATACCATATTGTATCATATACGATTGGACAAGATGTGATCAGCAATTTAAAGTTGGCGTTAAATGAAGAGGGAATTAAAATTGTTGCCTATTATGGTATATATATATATATATATATATACATATATATGAGTATATAAGACTTGTGCTTGGCTAACCGAAAAGTACCATATTTCTTTTTGATAGAGCATGTTCAGACAAAAACATACATGTTTTAATAAATTTTTGGATATTATAAAGGAAATAAAATGCGAAGACTATAATGTAAAAATATCCTGATCATTTCTTGCTTTCTATGGTATTGAGTCTTTTTCATAGTACAAAATAAAAAAAGTGGTAATGACATTTACGAAATGTTTTTATTGTATTTGATGCTTCAACATTCTTTTGTCTTTAGACAAACAACTACTTTATCAATTATTTTGTATTTTTTCTTGCCAATTATTTTGTTCTTTTTATGAATATTTAATTTTTGTGTCAGTTTGTGGAAGTATTTTTTATCAATTGTGTGCTTTTAAAAACCTTATTTTAGAAAATAATAGAGAAACAACTTCTTTATCAATTATTTTGTATTTTTTCTTACCAATTATTTTGCGCTTTTTATGAATATTTAATTTTTGTGTCAGCTAGTGGAAGGCTTTTTTATCAATTGTATGCTTTTGAAAATCTTATTTTAGAAAATAATCTCACAATTTATCTTTTAAAAATCGAATTTTTTCTTAATTTAATATTTTTATTGCAGTATTTTTATATATTTCAGTTTATTCGTTGTGAAACCACCCCCTCCCCCCCTGCCCTTCCTCTCTTTCACAAATAACGTTCAGAGCTTGCTACCCAATGCATCTCTGCCTGTTTAATGCCTTATCAGTCTTAAATTTGGCGGGTTTATTAAATATTTTATGTTTTTTATGAATTTAAAACATTTAAAAAATAATTTTATGAAGTTCGGTACCCTTTTGTTTATTTCATGTTTTAAGTCCTGTTTATGGCGAAATTCTTAATTTATGACAATAATTTCGCAATTTATGTTAAAAAAAATCGCTTTATTTTGATGTTCTCAAATATTTTAATCACACTATGTTTATGTATTTACAGTTTTTTCGTTACGAATCACCTCTTCTGTTGGTTAAAGCGCTCAAAAATATGTTATTTTAACACCTCAGCTTTCTAAAATACTAAGAATTTATTCAACGGTAAAAATTACTACCTTATTCCATAAAAAAATATTTAAAAAATTAGCAAACAATTTCTAATTCACGTTACATATTACAAAAAATGCATCATGAGAATAAAAGATGAGAGGATAAAAAAGGAAATAAATAAAACATTTACAATAGATTTAACACCCTCCCCTTCCTTTTTTTACTAATAACGTTTGGAATACCTCTTTCTGTTGTAAATTGCTTCATTTGCTTTATTTTTAAATATTTAATCTCGGTATTTTCATTTTTTTTATTTAAGCCTAACGTGGCAATAAGGAAAGAAAAACAACATGTTAGCGGCCGTCGGGCATAAACGAAAGCAATTCGCACATTTAATCCAACTAGATATCGGAGAAATACAAAAGCATTAATATAATATTTTGATTGATAAATAGAAAAGCTAACTTACCACACCCTACTAAGCTAAATTCAACAAAATGGCGACATGACGCTATGTGGAAGATAAGAAATACTTCGATTAACTTCCTTTTTCGATTTATTATTTTTTCATGCTGCCATTCTGTTGTCAGAGTGAGCAGATCTACAATTTTTTTAAATTGTCTTTTATTTGTTGCAATGGCAAACGAAACTAGGTTACGTCTGTTTCACCACAGAACTGTGCGCAAAATAATGGGCAATTATTTAAATTATATTTTTAAATAGTAAGAAAAAAACAATGAAATCACATTGAAATTCATATGTCATCTGCAATAGAAATAAGTAGGAGATTTTTTAAGAAAAACATTCTTTATGTCCAAATTTTCTTTTGGCTTTTTGCATCTTCTAACCTCAATTTTTGACTTCCTGTAAAATTCGTGCTAAAACTAAAATTATTAAGAAAATATGTAATGTCTATGTAAAAATTTATGTACAATCTATAATTTATATACAAAATTTCCAATCGCTATATTTTTCCTTATAAGCTAATATATTAAAATTCGCCATACTATTTATTTTTCTTATTTTCCCTGACTATATACCGTATATTTGGACGTTTAACGTGCAGTTTTGATACAAGAAAACTGATCTAAAATTACATATAAGCGTTTTATGACAGTTACAAAAACTAAAAATTAACAACAACAAAAACGATGATCATAAGAACTGAGATTTCTAATTTAATAGACATGCTATTTATTAAGAATGAACTTCCATTGTATATTGCTGTTTATTTAACTGGCCTTGGAATAGATGTGGTTCTCTAAAAAATGATCTATAAGTAATTTAAAAAATTGCTGGAAAAATTTTGTTATTATAACTCCTGCTATTATTCAACCTGCATTTACACATATTACATTTGTGATTTCTAGAGCATTTGGGAAGAATGGCACCGACAGATGGCGCTGACCATTGAATGTTCTAATAATAAATAGAATATTTTCTTCATAGGTGCATGTATTTACAGGATAACATTTGTTAAATATAGATTAACTGTGTGTCGAAACTGTGTTTGAAATTTCTTTTGACAATTTACATGTCTTTTTTATATGTTTACACACCCATTTTTTATTCGAAGAGCACCTAAAACATTTATATTAGCTAATATTAATAGTATACAGTAGAGAGTAGTAAAACATTTGCATGCTTGGGAATAGAGATTGTCCAGATTTCAGGATTTTGCAGATTTTTAGGGGCAAGAGCTGCACAGCTGCATTGTAAAAAAGAGGAAATTGCTTGCTTTGTCTCCAACTCTCACATTTAGAAATCTAACCTTTTTGCTGTGGAATGAAAATCAAGGAAGTGGTCATTTTGAGGAAGAGAAGACTGTGAATGGCTGACTATTTTCGGTTATTACAAAGTAATAAACTGGACAAACAATTTTTTAAATAATTTTAATAAGTTTAAATAATATTTAGTAGCTTTATTTTTAATATTTTTAGTAATTTTATTTAAAATATTTTTAGTAACTATATATTCATTATTTTTATTTTTTTACATTTAATAATATTTTAAAGAAATTTTAAAATAATTTTATTTCCACTATTTGAGATTTTAAACATGATGTGCTGGGAGAGAGTGGGTCGAGGGTTTGAGGAAGCAGAATTTTTCCGAGAGGGAAAGGGGATTTAGAAGACAGATTATTTATTATATATTTGTAGTATTATGAAACAAAACTTGTCCATCATTAATACTAAGCTAAAAAATATTATTAGATGTCACATCATGAGCTTTCACTTTGATGCATTCACTTCTAAATATTGGATAATCCTAATTTTTGCTCAATCGAACAAAACAAAGATGTTCTTTCAGATAACTTTTATTTAAAAATTGTATATAAACTTACTGATTTGGGATAAAAAAAATAACTCCTCCTTGTATTTATATATATATATATATATTATCTATTAACATGTGATGTAACAATAAACGTTTATTTGTAATGTAAAATAATACAGTGGAACTTCCCTTTAACGAAGTCTCTATTTAACGAAGTTTTCTACTTAACGAAATTTTCTGCAGAACTTTGACTTTGAACATCATTAGCATGTAAATTAATCTCCATATTACGAAAAATATATTCTATATAACGAAGTTTATTCCACTTTTGTACGTATACAGAATCCAAACTAAGAGGTTGCTGTTGCGAATTTATTTCAGTGGATTGTATGAAAATGAACACATTTAAATAATTTCCATTCTGCTTGGTGCTAAATAAAATTTTTTTTTTCAGACTAAGGAAAACACTTGTTATCATTACTTTCCCACACCTAGACTCCAGCTCTGACAGTTGGGGAAGACAAAATCCCCTTTTTATATTCAGTGATATAGAAGATGCAGTGAAGCAATGGCGTCAGATACATTGAGGCAAAAAATATTAATTAAGAGTCCGACAGTTACCATTCTGACCTTCCATTGCTGATAGACAACTGCTTTGTACAACCGCAAGAACATGCTTCAAAATTCAAATCAAAGTTATTTGTGTTCCTACCAATACAACTTCTAAACTTCAGCCATTAGTCTCGCTTTAAGGGATAATAAAAAATTGTGAAGTACATTATCGAAAAAGACATAAAAAAAAAACACAATGTATAGTGAAACATTAGTTGGAGAACCTGTGTATCAGAGCTGATGAAAGCTTGAGTGAAAGCTTGGGAATGTGACGTGATTTCATCGACTGTACACAACTATTTTGTAAAAGACGGCTACATAATTGAAACTGAATCAAATGCTTCTGAATCCAATACCTGTTAGTCATATCTGAAAGAAAAATTTCATCAATTTAAGCTGATTTCTATATAACAAATTTTCTTCATAACGAAGGTTTTAAGTGTAATGATGAGACTTCGTTAAATGGAAGTTTCACCGTATTTCCAGAATCATAAAATAAAGATGTGAAACTTCCAAGTGAAGGGGAAATTTAGACAAAAGTTTCAAAAAAGAGGAAATCCAGCAAATTTAGAAGATTTTTAACTCATGCATTTTGAATCATTAAAAAGAGATCATAACATTAAGAATGAGTGAAAACAGAATAATTACAAAGGCAATACAGAAAGCTTATAATAGCAATATTCCACTGTGGTATTACAAGTGAGAATGGTAAAAAAGAAAGGATATGTTTGTAATACTTGTAAAGATTATTCAAAATCTGAAAAGAACAGTTAAATAATTAATTGTTTCTTACAAAACTATAGTATGTTCTATTTCTCTTTCATTCTACATAATAAATAAGTCCTGTTCAGTTCAAAAACTTTGCAATTTAATAAATTTAAGATTTTTACTCGTTCTGTATTAGTTTCCTAATTTGGGTTTTCATTCAAAATTCAGCTTTATAGGATTGTTACAAATTGTAATATTATGCCTGGGTTTAAAACCATAATTACAATTTTGTGGTGAAACATTAAATACTTAATTTGTAATAATATGTCCTAACTACTACTTTAACTTCTACTGTAATTGTAACTGTTGTTATTCGAATGTTTACTTTTTAGTTTCGGAATGTAATATATAAAAGGCCTGTGTGGCAAACCCATTATGTGCTAAACTTAATATAATTAAAAGTAGTAAATATAAGATTATGTTTAGTTCTTTATTAAAATAAAGAACACCATACAATATGACATGGTGGCAGCGGTGGGACATGGTGGCAGTTATACTTGGCATCGTAAAGGTCAGAAATTTTTATACTTATATTTAAGAATAGATTAGTGTATGTGCTTTTGAGAATAATTTTTTTTGTATCCGTTATAATGGATTTAAAGGCACCTTCAAATATGAGTTTAAATAGCAATTTGGCCGAGAATTGGAATAAATTTAAGCAAAGATTTATGCTTTATTTAGAAGCTTCTGAGAAAATGGCTAAGCCTGATAAACTTAAAGTAGCACTATTACTAGGAATAATGGGTGAAGAATGCATTGATATATTTAATAGTTTTAAACTTAGTGATGATAATGCAAATAATTTTCAAACTGTTATAAATTCTTTTGATCAGTATTTTCAACCGAAAACGAATACAGTTATTGCGCGCTATAAATTCTTTAACTGTAGACAAAAAGAAGGTGAATCTGTTGATTCGTTTGTTACAAATTTGAAAAATTTATCTGAAGATTGTTCTTTTGAGGATCAAGAAGATAGTTTAATTAGAGATTTGTTAATTATTGGTGTTAAAGATTCCGCTATGAAAGAAAAATTGCTAATGGAAACTGAGTTAACTCTTGAAAAGGCAATAGAATATTGTAGGGCTAAGGAGTCCAGTGGTAAACAAATGGAAATAATGAATAAAAATAATTATTCTACTACCGTAAATGCTGTTCGTGCAAACAAAAACGAAACGCAGACGAAAATATACAATAAGGAAAAAGGTAATTATATTAATCAGAAAGTTAAGAATAGTTGTTCTAAATGTAAAACCGTTCATGATTATGGAAAATGCTCTGCATTTGGTAAAAAGTGTTACAATTGTAATGGATTAAATCATTTCTCAGTCGGCTGTAAAAATAAAGGGAAAAGAATAAATAAAAAAGTACATGAAATTTCTAATAATGATAATTTTTACCCTTCGAGTTATGATGATTCTTTTAAATTGGATTCAGTAAAGTGCCAGGTTAATTCTTTAAAATCTGAATAGCGAGAAACTGTTCTTATAAATAATTCAGAAGTGTCTCTTAAAATAGATACCGGAGCTGAAGTAAATGTTTTGCCCCTTAATATTTTTAATGATGTGAGAAATACTGAAGTTATTAGGGAAGCTAAAAGAAAGTTGATGTCTTATACAGGACACAATTTGAATGTAATTGGTGTCAGTAAATTAAAATGTAAAGTTAAAAATAAGTCTGAATTTCTTGATTTTTATATTATTGATCAAGAATCGAGTGCTTTATTAGGAATTGAAGCTTGTGAAAAACTCGGATTTGTAAATAGAAACATCAGTGTTGATTCTGTACATGCTGGAAATTTTATAGAGAAATTTAAAGATGTATTTACAGATAAAATTGGAAAATTACCACATACGTATAAGATCAAATTAGATGCCAATGCCGAACCTAAAATATCAGCCTCTAGAGTTATTCCACATGCCTTAAAACTGAAAGTAAAACGTGAGATTGCTAAAATGGTTGATCAAGGAATATTAGAAAAAGTTGTAAAACCAACTGATTGGGTACATCCTATAGTTATAGTGCAGAAGCCTAATAATCGTGTAAGAATCTGTATAGATCCACGTATGTTAAATAAATATATAAAGTGAGAACATTATCCAATTCCAACCCAACAGAGCTTATTTTCTCAAATTGAAGGAGAATTTTTCACAGTACTTGATGCATCGTCAGCTTTTCTGCAAATACCCCTTGACCAAGTGAGTTCAGATTTATGTACAATTGCCACTCCATTTGGAAGATACAAATTCTGCCGTTTGCCTTATGGATTAACGAGTTCCCCTGAAGTGTACCAGAAAACAATAGATAATAATTTTGGAGATTTAGATGGAACTTTAGTTTATATTGATGATATTTTAGTATTTGGCAAGACAGAAGCAGAACACGATAGAAGACTTGAAGCAGTTCTTAAAAGAGCTCGTGAATCTGGTTTGAAATTGTCTTTGGAAAAAAGTCAAATTAAAAGAAGTTGTGTAAAATATTTGGGTTATACTTTAACAAGTAAAGGAATTTCAGTAAATGGTGATAAAATTAAAGCAATTGAAGATTTCAAAGCTCCAACTAATAAACAAGAGCTACAGAGATTTTTAGGCATGATTACTTATTTAGGGAAGTTTATTGAAAATTTATCAGATAAAACAGGAATTTTGAGAAAACTTAAGTAAGAAAAATGAATTTATTTGGACGGCTAATGAGCAAGAAGCTTTTGAAAATTTGAAGAAGTTGGTAGCTAATTCAGCTGTTCTGGCTTATTATAATCCAAATTTTAAATCAGTTGTTTCTGTTGATGCTAGCCAGTATGGATTAGGTGCAGTATTACTTCAAGATGAACATCCAATTGCCTATGCTTCATGTGCTCTGAACGATACACGGCAAAGATATAGTCAAATCGAGAAAGAATTACTAGCTGTTGTCAACGGATGTAAAAAATTCCATTACTATGTGTATGGTACTGACTTTATAGTGGAAACCGATCATAAACCTCTCCTCGGTTTACTGCAGAAACCAATTGAAAATTTGTCTCCAAGATTACAGAGAATGGTAATCGAATTATTTAAATATAGATTTAAACTTGTGTATGTCCCAGGGATAAAGCTTTACATAGCAGATGCTCTCTCCAGAAATCCCACTACCATGAGTGTAGATACACGTTTTTTAGAAGATGGAGCTGCTGTTGTACATACAATTCTATCGACCACTGAAGAACGTACTAAAGAAATGCAGAATGCAACGCTAGAAGATGAAAATCTTTCAAAATTAAAGTTACTAATTTAGAATGGTTGGCCACAACAGTGTTGTCAATTGTCCGAAAATTTCAAACCCTATTGGAATATGAAAGAAGAGTTACATTGTTATAATGACTTAATTTTTATTGGAAATAGATTAGTAGTACCTAAAACAATGCAAACTTATGTGTTATCGAAAGTGCACCAAGTACATCAAGGCATCACTGCTTGTCAAGAAAAAGCCAAAACAGCTTTATATTGGCCCAATATGATGGAAGACATCAAGAATTATGTAGAAAAGTGTCAAATTTGTCAGCAGCATCAGCGTGCTAATTATAAGCAGCCTTTAATACCTTATGAAGTTCCTAGTTTACCTTGGGAAGAGGTAGGTGTAGACTTTATGTATCTCGAAGGAGATGATTTTTTACAAGTAACTGATTACCACTCCAAGTTTATTGAATTGCGAAAAGTTAATGCTAAAACAGCTTCTTCAGTAATTAGTGCATTGAAACAAAGTTTTCGTACTCATGGTATCCCACGTAAAATTCATTCTGATAATGGTCCACCGTTTGATAGTCAAGCATATTTTTCATTCCTGAAGTCTTATGATATTTGTCCTGTTACATCGTCACCTAAGTATCCAAGATCCAATGGGATGATTTAAAGATCTATTGGGACATTGAAAAACCTTCTATTTAAAGTAAAAGCTTTGGGAGGAGATCCAAATCTAGCAGTTCTTGAGTATAACAACACTCCAAAATTTAAATTGCCTTCTCCAGCAGAGATGTTGATGGGAAGATCTTTGAGAACCTCCATTCCTTGTAAGGTGAAATTGTTAAGACCTAGATTTCCAATTAAGAATACTCATCATCAATTACAGGAAAATCAGAGAACACAAAAATCTTATTATGACTCATCAACTGCAAAATTAAAAGAATTGAATATTAAAGATCCTGTCTATATCCAAACTGGTCATCGAGAATGGACACTAGGAACTATTGTCCAAAAACACAGTCCAAGATCCTACATTGTGAAATCTTCAGAAGGATCCATTCTTCATTGCAATAGAATTCTTTTAAGACCAAGGAAATTAACCTTTGAAGCTCCTGTAAATTCACAAGAAAATGCTGATGCTACGCAAACCTGCAACCTGACTAATACAAAAACACCAAAAATCTCAAGTCCTCAACCTCATGACAGCTCATTAATCAATCTCGATTCTCCGTCTGATCAAACAGTTGCTGTCAATCCCAAACCTGCTTCGCCAGTGCTGTCTACTCAAAATATACCAAAGGTAGAGAGGTCTAGAAGAAATATAAAACCACCTGCTCGCTTCAAAGACTATATTTAAGTTTTTTTTAAAGACTTTTCATTCGAACTCTAGATTGAAATTTAAATGTATTTTTTTATTTTGCTGTTTTGAAAAGAAAGGACATGTAATAATATAACCTAACTACTACTTTAACTTCTACAGTAATTGTAACTGTTGTTATTCGAATATTTTTACTTTTTAGTTTCGGAATGTAATAGATAAAAGGCCTGTGTGGCAAACCCATTATGTACGTAACTTAATATAATTAAAAGTAGTAAATATACGATTATGTTTAGTTCTTTAGTTAAAATAAAGAACACCATACAATGTGACAGTGTGCAAATAGTTAAACTTAAAAATTCATACCACAATTGAAAACGCACTTCCTGCAATTATTGCTAATAGACCGCACTGTAACCGAAACGTTTTAAGTGCCCCTGTAAATGAACGATAATTGTCAAAAACATTCCGTGGTTCCCCACCCCTCTATTTGTGTGTTATTTATTTGTTTTCTTATATTTTATAAAATTTACATAACGCCTAAAATAAGTTTTTTCATTTACCAAATTACAGTAAGCTCATTTTGTGAATTAATAAAGAAAATTGTTAATTCTTTTATACTGATTATGTAAATACGAAAATTGTACAAGTCAAACTATCGAATTTAGCATATTCACTATTTTGACTTGTAAAATTTTGCTGAAACTAAGAAAAGTACAAATCAAACTATCAAATACGACATATTTGCTACTTTGACTTGTAACATTTTGAAAAAACTGAGAAAAGTACAAAATTTTACAAGTCAAACTATCGAATACGGCAAATTCGCTACTTTGAGTTGTACAATTTTGCAAAAACTGAGAAAAGTACAAATAAACATAGCATTTCAAAGTATCGAATGTGATTTTTTGGCGAATAAAATTAGCCAAATGATTTATCTCGATAGCAAGCTTAAATAGGATATTAAACAGCACAAGAAATATATAACAATTAGTTACTTACACCCAGAGACGGATCTAGACTAAATTTTAGCCGGGGCAAGCTTGTAGATTTGCGTCCCCCCCCCCTTCTCCCAAGAATATCAGAATAAAATCTGCATAAACAATTGCTGAAGGAAGTAATATTAATACTCAATATTCAAAATCTGTATTTTTACTATGCATTTTTTCTATATAAAAAGTACAATGTTACACAATACAAAAGTTAAAGAAAATCTACCGGTTTTAACATCTACATTACCTATTAAAGATTTACTTTGCGAGCTTTCTTTGATGCAAAAGTTTTTATTATGTCGTCATAAGGTAATTTGCAAGCTATCTCATTTTCTAAATTTATTATACATAAATTGGATAATCGTTGTTCGTTTGTTAAATTTCTTAGGTATATTTTAATAAATTTTAATTTACTGAAACTTCTTTCATTAGAAGCGACGGATACAGGTAGTATTATGAATATTTTTAGACAAGTAGTTAGATGTGGATAAGCATCGTGAAGTCCATATAAATTTATCATTTCAATAGCCGAACTTGACTTCATCTTTTGGTCTAACTCCAGTGCATGATATTTGAAGTTTTCGACTTCGAGAAGAAGTTCCACTTTATCTATATCGTTTATATACATATTTGCCAACTGCTCAGTTTGCGCTTGTAATTATTATTTTGACATTTTTAGGAAATGTCTTCCATGAAGAAAACTAAACATGCCATTGAGAGTTTGAATAGCTTCAAATCTGTTTCTTAATTCAGTTAGGATTCAGTCCACTACTTTAACGATCTTTATAGTTTGAATTTCTCCTCATCAGAAATAGCACTACTTTCATCTTCACGAAGCTCATCAAAAAAGCTCTTCTTTTTTGTCTTCCTCGTTTCCCTAAATTTTTCTTCAATACCAATATCAGTAGCTATACCATTTTCATCCTGTATTGCATTAGTTGCAATACTTGCCCTTTCTGAATCTAACATTTTAATGAGACCATTTAAGTGTTTTACAGACCTGTCAATTGTCATGTCTTCCCTTTGAAAAAGTTTATTCACTATATCGAGTTGAGTCAGCACTTTATGCCAGAAGCATGTCATCACTATGAATTAAATTTGGTAATATTAAAGAGTAGTGAAGAAACTTCTGTTTTTGTTTCAGGAGTTGCTAATGGGTCAGTTTGCAATTCCTTTAGAACATTTATGATCTTTCCAATATGTTTATAAATTGCTGTTACAACTTCACGTTTTGATGACCACCGAGTAGTACTTGGTAATTTTAGTGAAAGAGGAACATGTTTTCTTAGAATGTCCCATCTACTAGTTGAGGCCCTAAAATATTTGTAAACGCAATTTAAGATAAAAGTCTCAGCTTTTAGTAAAATTTTGGCAACATTTACACCAACAAGATTGAAGGTATGAGCAGATCAAAGAACAAAAATGCTAAATTATTTGCTTGCAATATTCGGGTTTGGACTCCTTTATATTTTCCGGACATACTGGAGCCATTGTCATAGGATTGACCCCTACAGTTATTTATGTCTAGACCATCATTTTCTAATTTCTGTAAAATGAGTTCGGTAAGGGCTTCCCCAGTTTTCTGGCTGACATTGAAGAAGTCAATAAAACTTTCAATTATTTCAGGACCATTTCCACTCATCTTTACATATCTAATAACCTGTGACATTTGATCTAAATGGCTTACACCAGGAGTAGAATCGAACATGATGGAGAAGTATTTTGCTTATTTTATATCACTAAAAATATGTTCTCTTATTTTCGCAGAAATAATCTCTAGAAATTCATTTTGAATGCCATGTGAAAAATAACTAACTCGACCTCTCTTATGACGGTTAATATGATCGCGAAGATCTGCATGATAATGTGATACTAGCTCAATTATATTTAAAAAATTCCTGAATTTAGGATTAGAGAAATCAAGATTTTCATGTGATCTTCTTAGAGAGCAACCTGTCTTTTCCAAATACATTATTATATCAACTACTACATACAGAATGGATTTCCAATGAGTCTCCTCTTCCAAAATTTTATTTTGAAAATATTTATGAATATTTCAAACTTAAAGTTAATTTTCAAGCGTTTTACACGAACAAAAGTTTATTTTATGAAACAAAGAATTTTTGTGTTCGGGAATTTTCTCCCTAAGCTTTTCCCACTTAGTAAACTCTTCTTCTTTTGGTAAAAATGACAATTTATGCTCAGGAAACACGCTTGGAAATAATTTACAAGTTATACAATATAATGGATTTTTGCTGGTGCTGTATAACAGCCAAGATAACAACAAATTGTGAAGCCTCCTCTTCTCTTTTTTTAGCTTTCTTTCTGTAATAATCACCCGAATTTCTTTTAGACATAACCGAAATAAAATACTTCACACGCTGTAAAACAACATAGAACCGAGGCTAACGAAAAAGAAACGCTGCCGCGGTGATTTACGCGTATCTTTTTTTACAGACCACGGGAGTCACGTGATGCTCGAATGTATCAATGCAGGTATACGAAAAGAGCATCACGTCACTCTAGCTGTCTGTAAAAAAATATAAGTGGAATGCACCGCGGTAGCCTGTCTTTTTCGTTAGCCTCATATAAAACGGTGTCAGATAAAAAATAACACAAAATTTTTGAATCTTAAATAAATAAAAATTTCTTAAAAATATTGGTGGCAATGTGATATTTTGTATAATGTAATATAAATTAATTATTTTTTATTTCTGATCCTTAATCAAAGAAAGTAAACCACCGTTTAAAAAAATAAAATTGAATATATTTTCATGTGAATTTTTAATTTTCCTTTATTCTCAATCTTTTATGATTCCTCATTTTTGCGCCCTTCCAAGTCTTGCACCCGGGGCAGCTGCCCCGGCTAACCCCCCCTTAGATCCGTCACTGCTTACACCAAGCGCCGATTTTAAATCCATAACTAAAGCAGTTTTTTTACCTTCCTGAAAAGTAGCTATTTTCAAATTCGATAGTTTGACATGGTACCGACGATAGTTGTACAATATTGTTTTAATAAAAGATGTCAAACAAAATTGTGCCACTAGTATAATATTAGCTTCTATGAATGCTAGTCTAATAGGCATGTAATACAAATAACAAATCTTGGGGGTTTGATTATTATTATTATTATTCAGGCTAAATTCGACTTCTCAATAATGATACAAATAATCAAAGTCACACAAATCTTGTACACATTTAATTCATTTACGTATCTAACAAATGCAAGAATTGATATAATATTTTGATTGATTAATAGAAAAGATAACTTACCACACCCTATTACGCTACATTCACCAAAATGGCGACATAATGCTATGTGGCAGATAGGAAATACTTCGATTAAAAATCCCTAGTCGATTTACTTTCTTCCATGCTGCCATCTATTTTCTCAACACAGTTTTATAGATAATTTCTTTAATTCCATGTTGTGAGCTCGGGGTTCGAAAGGATTGATGCCAATATATAAGAACAATCAACAGCTTTATTCACTCTATACAGTTCTATAAGAACTCAAATATCTTCTCAAATACACAAATAGTCAGTAATCTTCAAATCTAATAACAGCACAGCAAAATTTCACACAGAACAATATAGCGGTACTGTTCAATACAAAATCGCTTATAGACAACACAGTCTCAAAGCAAACGCCTCTCCTGTGAATTCAATCACAGCTGATAGTGAACTCAAGCAAGAAAGGATCCCAATGTATAGGTATAAGGAGGGTGTGGTTGCACAAAAAATCGCCAAATCCGTCGCCAACTTGGCGACATTTGGCGATATATCGCCAAATTTGGCGACAAAAATAATTCGCCAAAACCATCGCCAACTTGGCGATAAACCCATTCCTTGGCGATATTCCCATAGAACTCTAATGTAAAAACGATGAGGGTGTAAGGTTGTTTTTCTTACAAAGCACCTGAGGCCTTTAGCATTGAGTTACATGATGCTCAATAGGAAATACATTAATAATACTGTAATTTTCACAATAATAAAATAAAATAAATTTAAACAAATGGAATATTTACAAGTATATACAAAATTCATAACATTGCCCCCCTCTCAAGGACTGCACGTCCCAGGCAGTTCAACCTTTGATCCAGGCCCGTAGCTATGTGGGGGCCAGGTCGGGCAAAGCCCGACCTGCAAAAGCTTTTGCCCGACCTAGCGTGAAACTTTATATCCCGATTAAAACAACATTAAATTTCTATTATTTTTTTTTATAATTTTTTGTCTAATCTAGTGTGAGACTGGGCATTCCGATCACTTTATCAGCCACTATTTCACTTTAAAGTCCCAATTTTTTCCATCTTCTTGCCAGATCTAAGCAAAGAGGACCCCCCCCCCTTCCTCCTCCCAATTTCGTTTTTAAACTGGAAACAAAACCAGAAAAAATTTCATCTATAAACCTTCTTTTTTCTCTATTTCTTTAACATACAACAGACTGTCGAAGATTGTCCCTTAGGACATTCCCCGCTTTGTTGCTTTGTAAAAATTACACTGTACCGCAGGATATTCCTGCCCGTACCAACCCAGCAACAATTCTGTATTGACTGATATCCATAAAGCTCACTTTCTTTGTAGGATTGTCACCATGTGAAATTTATCTTAAGAAAGCGGGGTTGAAACCAAAGGCTTCTGAATCTGAAAATAAAGCGAAACAGCCTACAATAATGTTTTTGAATTTGTCGTACATGACAAGTTTGCAGCTTCTTTCATGGAACTGGTTCCAATTCCATGAAACAGATTGTTATGTTTACTTGTTTGCTTTGGGAAGAGGGGACTAATGTCTTTCATTCTTCTGATCTTTCCTTACATATTAGTGAATGATAAAAATTTGTGAAACCTATGTCACAATAAAAAAATTATGGGAGGAGTTTTTCCGCATAAAGAAGAAATGGAATTACAATGAAAATATCATCTTTAACCAATAGAATATAAAATTTGTTTTAATTAAATGATATAAATTTAATTTATAAATAAGAAATTTACAGAATTATCTGTGAATTGTTTTGAATATACATGTGTCTTAAGTTATATATATATATATTTTTTTTTTCCCACGGGTTTTACAAGTAGTGGTTAGTAGAGGAAATTATATTACCGCGTTACACGTTTGAATGTATTTCACTTTAAATAACTTTCATGTAACATAACATAAATAACTTTTCATCTTAAAGTACAAAATCTTCAAGGAACAAAATAATATTAATCAATAATAAATCAAGGAACAAAAAGAAAAATGTAACGATATGATATTGTTAAGTTGTTAAGTATACTTAGATTTTATAAAATGTTTTATTTCGCGTAAAATATATTCTTTGAAGGAATTTATTTGCAGATATCGAAATAATATGATAAAAGTAGCTTAAAAATGTTCATACTTTTGCTTACGGCTTGAAAATATTTATAATAATGAACAAGATAACAAATTAAATCCATCATAGGCGCCGACTACAAGGCCATAAAAATTCTCTGGAAATTTTCACAGGGGCATCGCCCCCCCCCCTCTGGAAATAAAAATTAATAGAAGGTCTGTCCCTTAATCTGTTCAATCTACTCTTCCCCAACGCCCCCCCCCTCCCTGAAATTTTTAAAAGTTGGCGCCTCTGAAATAAACCAATCATTTTTTCAAATTTAAAGAATAAAATATGCCGGGCTACTTACGATTTTACAAATCCAAATTAGTTATCTTCTGACACATTCACAAAGTCATTCACTATTCTTAAATTCAAAAACTTTTCAGGTCCTCTTATTAAAAACAAAGAAATTAAATAGTATTTTCCATTTTTTTGTAAAAGCAAATCAGTTTTCAGAAAATGACCGTCAAAGTTAACAATATAAACCAATTTTCTGGACATGACAGTCTGATAAAGTTCATAAGGGAGAAATCGATTACAACTCAAAATCTATAGAAAAGTGAAAAACGTTATTCGATTCTAAATCACTTTAGTAGTTAAAACTTGTAAATTTCATGCTTTTATGTATAAAAATGACAGTGCGAATATAGCAAAAAAGTTCCGTGTTGTTCAGCCGGAAAAAATTGTATATATATATATATATATATATATATATACATACACACAATTAATATACATATAATATTTTTTTTTGGAACCTCATGGTGGATATCTGATATGGTATTTAATTACGGGTAAATGTGACCTTAATGTCACAACAGTCTTAAGCATAAACAATATGCATAGCTCTTTTCAAAAAATATACGGCGATTGAAGAAATAGCGATGCTTTATAGGAAATGGACAGTGAAATAAATAAATTAAAAAATATTTTATATTTGCACAGACTCTTCGACACTAAACATTCTGCATAAATAGTGTTTATTATTATTTTTAATGTAGCAAGGAACAAACAAACAAGTTGGAAATGTATGTTAAACGTGACAAATGAGGTGCGACCGTATTATAACTAGTTTTACAATGTAAAAAAAATTATCTTTATTATTTCTGTGAAATGAATTATATCGTCTGTTACGAGCGAAATGAGCATGCTTTTTTTTTCTTATTAGTGATGCCACGTTTACAGATGCGAATTTTTTTCGACACCCGACTGCTGCAAAATTCAACATGAGATATTGCTTTATGAATGATTACCTCCATGGTTTAATATTTCTATGACTCATGATGAACGAATCTTTTGTGTTTATTTACTTTAATGGATTGAGATATTCGGCTATTAACCTAATTTCTACTGAAGTTATCTCAGAATCTATACATTTTTTAATGTAACTCATCTCTCGAGCAAACACTTTTTTGAATGATCTTTCTAAAAATGTAACTTTTATGCAATTTTATTCGAAGAAATAATGTTGAATAAAAATGACAGCTTGGCATATGAAAAAAGAAGTGGTTAGCAGGTTAGCCCGTATTCTTTTTCCTCAGTCACATGACTTGCGCTTTTATTATACAGATTACGTATGATAGGATTTAATAGAATAAAGAAAACTTTTTTAATATCTTTTTAATTTGTGATTCAATTTTCACAAAATTTGAAATGACTCGACAAAATTTTATAACGATTCTATATATTAAATTTTAAACCATTCTGTTGGGTAGTTTTTGTTTCTTGCGGACGGACCAGACGACGACTATAGGTGTTACGCATTTATATAATTACGAACGCACCTAAACTGGGATTGTTTTGCCTGAAACAGAGACAGCACTGGGTTGTGCTAATTAGATCTTGAATAATCTATGTTTAATATTTTAAACATAAATGATTCCGTGTTATTGTAGCAAGTGTTGATGCAGTGTAATTTACCATACAGTGTTAACAATATTTACATTAATTCTGTATTAATCTTAATAATCTCTCATAAAAATCCATTAAAAAGAAATATGAAAATATACTGTTTTTATGCTATTTTTTTTTTCCATAATTTACGGCTTTTTCAGAACTCGACACAGAATAACACATAACAACAGAAGCGTGAGAATTTTAAGATGAAAACTCTGTTTGAAAAACCGGAGCGTCCGTTTGCAATTTTGAATTTTCTGCTTCTTACAAGTTCCTTTTATTATTATTATATCTTCATTTTGTTTCATTTGTAATGCTTATAGTTAGGATTGCACGAAAAGTTTTTAACTTGACTTCAAGACTACTATTAAATCGCCTGTCACAAACAAGCGCCATCAAAGCAGCCGAATTGGTCAGCACCCTTTAGTACTTAAGTGATTTTGGACTTTGACTTTCTGACACATCAATGGACCACCTGTGGTGTGAAATTGTGTTACCCGTCCTCTGAAATATAAATAGAGAAGTAGTATGAACTATTTTCTGAAAGAAAGATTTTGACAATTTTACAATGGGACGATATAGGTGCAATTTGTCGCTCCTGTGATTGTGCCGACAGCGGGCCTGTGTTTGTGCAAGACCACCCGGATGTTTTTGTGTCCCGTTCAACGATTTCGAGGAATAGATTTAGTGACTCTTGAAAATCCGCTTGTGAAAATAATGCATTCTGCCTTATTACAGTTTTGTTTAACCGTTGTGGTTTCCAGATGCTAACCAGTTTTTGGTGACAGTGAAAAAAAAAAGGTTCTCGTTTTAAAAGCTGTATATATTATATTTGGATAAGTATGTATCTGTGAACGGAACGGATTACTTTATCTGTGAATACAAGTTATATTTGAAAATATGGATATCCGTTCATTTATGTATAAGAAGCGTCGACTAGAACAGAAAATAGAGAGTCCTGCTCCTGAATATTGTGCAAATAGTAATGATAAAAATTCATTATCATTAACTGGACCTACTACAAGTAAACCAGATTATTCTCGATCTCGATTTGCCTAAAAGAGACGAGCCAGTTCAACAAATTATTTTGAAGGAATTCCCACGAAAAAATCAACGTTCTTTTCGAGCTGCATGGTATAAGCAATTTGAATGGCTGGAATATTCTGTGGCAAAGGACGCAGCATTCTGTTATGCTTGTAGACATTTTAACCGCTTCGGATCCAAAGAAGCCGCATACACCGAACATGGTTTTACAACTTGTAAAAATGCTTTAGACAATGGCCGCGGTTTTCCAAAACACGAAAAATCAGAAGCTCACATCCAAGCCATGGCAAAGTGGAAAGAAAAACAGATTCGAGTTAATTCCTCTACATATGTATCGACTTTAATCAATGAAAATTTATTGGAAAAACATCGATGAAATGAAAATTAAAAAAAAATATTTTTTCACTATCGGTAAAGACATCCTCGTTACTTGTTCTATTCATTTTATTCATTCTGTTTTTTCTTTCTCATATCTTTATTGTGTGATGTAAATATAACGAAACATCATTTAACCCTTTCCGGCGCGGAGTAATTCTGTTTTTAAAATGATGAAATAATGGACTGACATCAGAATTTACAAAAGAATTTATTACAAAATAAAAACTTGCTAAATTTCCAATACTTTATAAAAGGAAAAAAATAATTAAATATTTTTGGTGCCGTTTGTCAGTTTTGGAATTAAAATTAGGTGTCCTTTTTTGTGACCATCGCCCGCTAAAGGGTTAATTAATTGTACTTGAATGCATCTATTAATATAAACGAACATAAAACCTACATAAATTTAAATTACTTAATTAAAAGGAAACAACTTATTTACGTTATGTAAATGTAAATATTTTATTTATGTGTCTTTGATATATTTTTATTGTGTCTTGGAACAAACATTAAAAATTTCATTCTGGCTTTGGAGAGATCTTACGTTTTAAATGAGAAAAAAATTACATTAAAAGTACAGTACATATTTTTCAAGGTATAAGAGACGTGAAAAAAATTAAGAAATAATCTGCCCCCCCTGAAAAAATATTTGCCCCACCTAGAAGTAAGGTCTAGCTACGGGCCTGCTTTGATCGGATAGCAAACCCGTTACCAACAAATGCTATACTATTCAAAACACTTAAAGCAAACATGGAAAATAACAATTAAACACATTCATAATGCTGAATTATACAAAATATACACTTATTTAAAAAAAATTAAATTAAATTAAAGCATAGACATCATTACATACAAGTATTTAAATAATAATAACATTAATAATGATAATGCTAAGCAAAATAAATTATTACATTAACTTATATACAAGACCATGGTCATACTAATTTACATTATTTACATTACACTATTTACAATCAATGAACTAAGTACTATGGCCATAGTATGGAGCCAGCCTGTCATAATGAACGACTCTAGGCTTCGAACTTGGTGACTTTCGGATCCGAATTACGACATCGTTCAGTCTGTTTAGGACTGTATAAGGACCGTCCCAGTGCGATTGCAGTTTGGGAGAAAGTCCTTTACGTCGAGTCGGATTATAAAACCAAACCTTGTCACCTTCTTTGAATTGATGTCCCGTGGCTTTCGTGTCGTACCTGGTATTCATCTTCTCCGTCTGTATACTGATCCGCTCTCGAGCCAAGTTGTGGACGTCTTCAAATCGTGCCTGGAGATTCTGTACGTATTCCTCTGGCGATGAAGGCGCATCTGGAGGGCGACCAAAAAGCAGATCACAAGGTAGACGAAGATCACGACCGAAAAGCATCTGAGACGGGGAATAGCCGGTTGTTTCATGGACGGCGCTGCGATAGGCGAGAAGAAACAAGGGAAGTTTTTGGTCTCAGTCTTGTTGGTTTCTCGAGACTAGCAGTGAGAGGTTGTTGAGGATGGTACGATTAAACCTCTCAACCATGCCATCCGACTGTGGATGTAAAGGCATCGTCTTAGTTTTGTCCATTCCGGGGAGTTGACAGAGACCCTCAATCACAGCAGAGATGAAATTTCTCCCCTGGTCAGAATGCATTTGAAGGGGGACTCCATACCTTGATGTCCACTGGTGTACCAAGGCATCCGCAACCGTAGAAGCTTCTTGATCAGGGATGGCATAAACTTCAGGCCATTTCGTGAAATAGTCCATGACAACAAGGAGGTATTTGTTGCCATCAGCACTTCTTGGCAGAGGGCCTAGGATGTCAAGGGCGATGCGTTCGAAAGGTGCTCCTACATTGTAGAGATGTAGTCTTCCTCGGCTACGTTTCTTTGGTCCTTTCCGAGCTGCACATGCATCGCAAGATTTGCACCATTGTTCGACGTCAGCTCTCGCTTTTCCCCAGAAGAAGCGCTCTCGGACTCTGTGTAATGTTTTCATGACTCCAAAATGGCCTCAGGTGGAACTGTTATGTAATTCTTTGAGCACCTCTGGGATTCGGGATCGAGGAAGTACCAACTGCCACCGAGATGTCTTCCCATCTTCCGATTCGAATTTTCGGAACAGGACACCATTCCTGACGTGGAGGGAGTTCCAAAGAGCCCAATATTGCTAATATTGCTTCGTCGTAGGACTGTAAGTCGAGATGTCTTTCCAACTGGGGTTCGTGCTAGAAGATTCTATTAACTCCAAGATTGGTTTGATGTCAGAGTCTGCCATTTGATCTTCTCGAATCTTCTCATCACTCCAGGGATCTGGTGGCGTTGATAGTGAAGTCTTCGTCTGGCGTATGACATGTTCGGGATTAAACTTGTTCTCCGCTCTTGAACAATAGCGAGAGCTTTCGGGACATGGTCTTCTTGTTTAGCGAACGGCAAGCGTCTGGGATGCTGTTTAATCGGTGGATGGTCGGCAGTATCAATTGTATGACGCGTCAGAGAAGTGCGACCTATATCATTCTCGTTTATTGAAAACACATCCTTAAATTCCTGGAACAGTCTTTCTGCGGCATGTCTCTGTTCAGGAGATAAATTTTCATTTCGTCCAATTACAGGTGTTAAACTTGTAGGCGGCTCCGATAATGTCAAGCTCGGGTCTTTGCAAACACAGGTGACTGGAGCACAGGTTGCAAGCACTTCACCTTTCTGGATAATTCTAGTCTTTTCACTTACGTTCGCAATCCTCACAGGTATCACATCTCTCGACAGATCTACCAGAACTGATGCTATTAGCACTCCTTTTGTGCTCTTCTCAGGATATCCAACCAAGCCACACTGGAAACTTCTTTCGTTCTCAGTTAATCCAGGTATCATCATTTCGGTCCGAGGAGGGATGATAACATCTGCCTTGGCTGTGATCTGTTGAATAGATTCAGACTCAGTTCCTAGTTTGAAAATAGTGACATCTTCTTGAGCAGAGCGTAACTCATTATTCTTGAAGTCCAGTGTAAATCCATGCTCTTTTAAAAAGTCCAGTCTGAGTATGAAAGGGTCTGAAATATCGGCCACATAGACTGTATGATGATAAGCGGCGTTCCCAAACTTTATTTTCAATTTCATTCTTCCATGTATGTCGATCTTATCCCCGGTCACGGTTTGGAGGATAACACGGGGCGGAGTCCAGAGGAGTTTTTCTTTTAGCCGCTGAGCTAGATCATTCCGAATGATGGTCACATTGGCTCCTGTATCGATGATCATATTACAGGGCAAATCATTCACACGCCCGACTATAAAAACTCCATTCTCGCCGCAACTTCTTGCAGAAATTTGACACACTTGATAATGGGGCTTCTCAAAATCTGGCAACCTCCGCCCCGCAAGATGGCCATTAATTAGTTTTCCTGCTCCGCCGTTCGTGCGGAGTTATTACCTTCTGTGCTGGGTCGTTTTAGGCAGTTTCTTTGAATATGGCCTTCTCCACCGCATTTCCAGCACTTGATCTTTCTGCCAGGTTTGCTGTCCATCACGGAGTTTATCTGTCTCATCACGTCCTTCATCTGCTGCTGTAACTGCTCCACAGCTGTATCCGACGTCTCAGGCATGTTGGCTACTCGCACAAAGTGCCTATCTTTCCTTGTAGCTTGCTGGGCTGCCTCGAATTTCAGGGCATAAACTAAAGCCCCTTTTAAGTCACTGAGATCTGCAATCCGGAGTTGTTTCTGGATCTCAAAGTCACGCACACCATCGATGAAATGTTGCAGAGCTAAACTTTCTCTAGTTTCAGTCGGGCAGTCAGGATAAGCAAGATGTGAAAGTCTCTCGACATCCGTAGCAAGCTCTTGCAGGGATTCAGTGGATTTCTGCTGTCGAGATTTGAGCTGGAGTCTGCTATATTCCTTCATGCATTTTTCGCCAAAGCGCAATTCTAAGGCACTGACGAGCGTTTCAAAATCCAGCGGTTCATTTGCAGGCAAAGTCTGTAGGACGTCGGCACCATCAGCTCGTAGAGAAGCAGCTAACTGGCAAGCCTTTGTCTGGGAATCCCATCCATTGGCGCCCGCTACGATCCCAAACTGTGTCTTAAAAACTGGCCATGAGGATTTTCCGTCATAGGTCGAGAGTTTAATACAGGAAGAAGGAAGCATAGATTGATACTTGACATCTTCGGTATAGCTTCCGGCAGTTATCTTCTGTTTCGTGAATTTTTCCAAATCTTTTTTTTTACATTCTCTATGCTTTCTTCGACGGTCTTGGCGATCTTTTGAACTTTTTCTTCTACTCTTTCTTCTACGGTACTGGCTGTCCTTTGAATTTCTTCTACCTTTCCTTCTATTTCTTGAAATCTTCCTTCAACTTTGTTTTCCACGCCGTCAATTCTGTCATTTAAAGATGTTATTTTATCCTCTATTAACCCGTTCGCGACGGCGCGCGCACTCTGAAGTGCGCATCTGAGGACGGAGCGGGAAATTCGATTTCTCCTTCTGGGCCGAAGGATTTTGCGCAGTTAAGCCTAACGCTTGTAAAATAGTCTTTAAAAACTTATAACAAAATAAATATTCAATGAAACTTTTTTAAATTCACGTACATGGAATAAGTTGTTATTATACATATATTTATTCAAAAATGAGGTATATTCTCCGATATTGTAATACAAAAATGAATTTTTAAATAGATTTAATGCTTATGTTTAACCCCGTTTTTTGTTTAAAAAATGCTATAATATAGTAGAAAAAATACTTACATGTTTTTAAAATATCAAGATATCAAACATTTTCTTCTAAACATAACAATTTTGTTACTAAATAATTTGTAAAACTTTTAACTCTCAGTAAGCAAAATAAATATTTTAAAAAAGACGATTTATTCAAAAATGAAAATAATTAAATAAAACTTGCAAACAACTTGCGAATGTTACCCCATAACACTTAATGTACATAAAAATAGACACAAAAACCTTGTTTTGATTTTAAAATATTTTTAAAATAAAAAAATATATATATAAACATATATATAGTGCTGAATAATAATCAGTAATAATGAGTAAAATAGAATAAATTTTTAAAATATACATTTCCAAGATGTTTTTGAAGTTAAAATTATTAAATATATATATATATATATTAACGTATAACATAGCATCTCGATTAAAAAGTGTTGGATAATTATCAGTAAAATTTAATGATAACTTAAAATATATTTTTCAAAAATGTTGTTGATCTTAAAAGTATCTTTTGAAAATGTATATAATTAAATATATAAAGTAACAAGTGCTGAATAATAATGAATAATAATGAGTAACACTGTACATTAATTTAAATTATATTTAAAAAAAACTGTTCAAGTTAAAAGTAATTTTCAAAATGATATGTGGTATAAATATGTAGAAACATATAACATAAAAGCATATTAAATAAATATATTTTATTATAATGGGTAAAACTGAATAATAATTTAAAATATGCACGTTACAGAATGTGACAGTTTTAGGATTCTTAAAAATCTTTTTGGATATGGTAAGTTTTAAAACAAACAACTGCGCAAAGACCCACATCGCATTCTTTGCATTCAAAATAGGAATCAATGATTGCTTTAGAATCACTTTCACTCACTTTCTGAACACGAATTTGTATTCATAATTTCCGCTATTTCCTCAGCAGTCAAATGGCCGGCAGTGTTGAATCCAAGGGGTGACCCGGAAATATCCTCCCCCCCCCCGGAGCATTGAAATGTTCTCCCCCCCCGGAACTCTATAATGTCCCACCCGGAGCCACAGAAATCCCTCCCGGAGAAAGGTATCTGAATTCAACACTGACTACCGGCGTCTTTTAGACATTTTAATTAGTAATTGAAATTGATACTAAAATATAAATAATTTAATTTAAAACAAATTCATTTGAAACGTTATGAAAAATTATTGACTTAAAATATCAAAATAACAACCAAAGAAAAAGGCAGAAAATTTGTCTTAACTTACTGTGCTGAAAAAAATTACGATGCTTTTAACTTCTGCAGTCTGTATTTTTTTTTTCTACGCAATGTGTTTTGCATGAACAGAATAAAGTATAAAACACAGTTCCTCTTTCCCTCTCAAAGAAAGAAAATACAAATAATAATAATAATAATCATGGCGCCAACAAAGAAATAGCTTGTTTTATATCGAGATAAATAAAAGTAAAAAAAGAAAACAGTACCATGAGATACGCATTAAACATTTAGTCCGGCGCGAATTCATTTCATTCATTCATGCCAGATATTTCCTGTTCCAAGAGGTATAAAATTTCTCGATAAGCTAAAACTGATGCGATTTATTAAATGCGATAAAAGAAGGTCACGATAGAAATGAATCACTATTCATTCTAAATACGGCAATATTATTTTATTGCAGTAATTGTATGAAAAATTAAATTATTATAGATAAAAAAAAATATATTAATTGATTCCATTTATTTCCCAAGTTAAAAAGAAATGTGTTCTATCGTGATACCTATTTAAATATGATTATTATAAAAATGTGTACATTAAATTAAAAAGTGAAAACGTTCCAAGTCTGAGTCACGAATTTGTGTCTCTCGGGATCTGAAAACCACAAGCCTTGTCACGTATTCCGGTCGCGCGGGATCTGAAAACCACAAGCCTCGTCACGTATACGGGGTGCTCGTCCCGAAGGGGTTAAGTCTTTCAACTCTCCAAGGTTGGTTGACATATCCTTCTTCATTTCATCTTTTAAGTCGCCAAGGTTGGCAGTCATTTTCTCATCTATCGCTGACATTTCCTTCTTCATTTCTTCCGACATTTCCTTCATTTCAGCCTGGTTCGCAGTCATTTTCTCATCCATCGCTGACATATCCTTCTTCATTTCTTCTTTCATCTCGCCAAGGTTGGTTGACATCTCAGCCTGATTCGCAGCTAATTTCTCCAATAATTGTTTCAGTTGCTCCTCCATTGCTCTGGTGATCGGCATTCAATCCCACTTCTGACACCAAATGTTGTGAGCTCGGGGTTCGAAAGGATTGATGCCAATATATAAGAACAATCAACAGCTTTATTCACTCTATACAGTTCTATAAGAACTCAAATATCTTCTCAAATACACAAATAGTCAGTAATCTTCAAATCTAATAACAGCACAGCAAAATTTCACACAGAACAATATAGCGTACTGTTCAATACAAAATCGCTTATAGACAACACAGTCTCAAAGCAAACGCCTCTCGTGTGAATTCAATCACAGCTGGTAGTGAACTCAAGCAAGAAAGGATCCCAATGTATAGGTTTAAGGGGGGTGTGGTTGCACAAAAAATCGCCAAATCCGTCGCCAACTTGGCGACATTTGGCGACAAAAATAAGTCGCCAAAACCATCGCCAACTTGGCGATATTCCCATAGAACTCTAATGTAAAAACGATGAGGGTGTAAGGTTGTTTTTCTTACAAAGCACCTGAGGCCTTTAGCATTGAGTTACATGATGCTCAATAGGAAATACATTAATAATACTGTAATTTTCACAATAATAAAATAAAATAAATTTAAACAAATGGAATATTTACAAGTATATACAAAATTCATAACAATATGTTGCAATTAATTTCCAACAAAACTAAGGTACGCCTGTTTCTTCATAGAACTCTGCGAAACTCTCGTAGAAACTCTCGTAGAACTCTCGTAGAAAAAAAAAAAGAACATGTTATTTTTTTTTCTGCAGCCAAATTAATGCGAAATAATAAATATCTTCGGTTATAAGAATCAGATAATTTTAATTTTTACAAACTTGTAATGTGGAAACAGAGAGGATTCGAAAGGTGTTAATTTTAAAATCGTAGCTTAATTAGAATTGTTAATTTAAGTCACCTAAAAAATCTCTTAGTACCTCTTTCTTTGCGGTTCCATTATCGAGACACCTGCGACGGCTCAAATTTTTATCAAAAGTGTTGATCATTGCAAGATTAAATTGCTCGAAAAATTAAACATTTCTAATTAATATTTCTGAAAGTTGTGGATGGAATTTTTTTAAATTTGACTTTTTGAATTTGTGATTGTTTGTTTATATAGATCTGCAAATTTTCGTGTCGAAAGACCTAATAGTTTCTGTTATTTTGACATGTGTCGAAAAGGTGTAGTTAAATGTAATTGTGGTAGCCCAACCTTTTTCCAGTAAACCTAAAATCTTTCTTCCCTCTCCCAACACACAATTCATTTTGGGGTTTCACGTTTCTTTTGCACCATTTTCAGAAAAATATGACATTTTAGAAGCGATGGTTAATGAGAAACTAATTAATATCTTGGGTAATTATCAAAATTCTGAGACTCAGGTGCACATGGCCAGACCTTGGACTATCCACACTTAAATTTACAGACTTGTAGGTGGGCTAGATTTTGCTAGCCATCGCCAACAGACACACACACACACAGACACAGACATACACACACACAGACACAGACACACACACACACACAGAGCGAAACTTTCTTTTATTAGTATAGATTTTTAAAATAAATTTTTAAAGTCTCTGATCTATGTAGTCTTGCCAGTGCTGTAGTACTTCTGTCATGATGAAACATATGTCGGTCATTAAAATGTTTTTATAAGCCTTTTTTGTTTACTTTTGTATCACTTAAGCATTTTATCTATATTTCAATTCTAACTAGGGGGCTCTGCCCCCTGCTCGCTACGCTCACCAACCCCCGTTCTGATTTCACAGCCTCTTAAAACCTGGTAATGTATCCTGTTTTAAAAAGACGATGGTGATATCACGAACGGCGACTTTCTTCTGTAATCAGGTTATAATGCTTTTTCATTTAACTGGTTATAATGCTTTTTCATTTAATTCATCTTTTTTATTTTTAATATTCATGTGTAAACCCTATTTTTATGATGTAATTTTCTTTTTTTCCTGCTCACTCACCAAATTATACAAATTGACATAATTTTTATTTTAAATAACGAAAAAACAAATAAATTAGTATAACATTAATAAAAATATAAATAAAACGTCGAAATAAAAATAACTTGATGACGTAAACACGTGTTGTCAAGTGAATGTGACATTTTCGATCAAACACTATTGGCATTTAATCTTACAAGTACCTAGTAGACCAATCCTTGCTCAGTAATTTTTTTCAACAGGTATTTTTTTATTTTATTTTATATTTTTGCTAGCTTATTTTAATTACTTTTTTTTATTCATGGAATTTTCCAATTGAATTCTAACACAATTCCTGATAGGCAAGAATTATATAAATTATGTTGAAAAGTGTTTTGCCGATGACAATACAACATTTTAATATTTTTACAACTTAATTATAAATTAACCAGAGGGCCCGTGCGAGGATTTCGCACTGAAATCTAATACTTTTTAGGCACTTCTCTATTATGCTGTCGACCACTTTTCATAACAAAAAACTATCGCCAAATTATAAGATTAAACGCCAAAAATGCAGTCCCATTTACTTGATGTCAGAAGCATTATACGTGTTTGTTAAATCATCAAGAAAAAAATCAGAAAAGCTGCATTCACTCAAGTGTCAACTATCAATATTTTATTAAAATAAATTTTAAAATGTATTAAGGAAAACAGAAAAAAAAATAATATTGGATATTTATTTATTTACAATATTTTTCATAATTATCCCTCTCGACAGGTGAATGTTTGTGACGTCATTAGAAACTGATCTAATCTATGTAACTATGCATCACTAAATTTTTTCAATTCTTTTACCGCTTTTAAAATTTTGTGGAGGCCGTTTAAAAACACAATTGTTAGTTAAAGAGGATACTACACTCACACAAAAATACTCGCTGGCTTACTTTAGTCCTGTGGGATATATTTGTTTTAATATCTCGTTTGCATTTCAATATTTATGAATGTTTTTTTCCTTTATTTCTTTTTTTGGTACATTTTGGTTCGAAAAGCGCCCACTTTTTTTGGCACTGGATAGCTAAAGTCGATCTGGACAAAGAACTTTCTGTACTTTTTCGATTTTGTTTCAAGACTTGTTTTTATACCACGTCGAGTTTTAAACACAGAAAACGAGTTTTCTCGAATTAGTGACCTAGCTAGATCGATTTCTTGTGCTCGAATTAGTGTAGTCATTAATTTTTGTGAAAATCGTTAGTGCCGTTTTCGATATATAGCAGCATTCTTAGTGCTGAGTTCCTTTTAATAGATCAAAGTGACCTTTCCCGAATTCGAAACCTAGCTGGATTGATTTCTCGTGCTGGAATTAGTATAGGCAACACGTTTCGTGTAAATCGTTTGAGTATTTTTACATTTATAACAAAAAACATTTTCAGGGCTAAGTTTGTTTTACCCTGTAAAAACGAATTTTCTTGTATTCGGAACCTAGCTAGATCTTTTTTTCGTGCTCGATTTAGTACAGGGGACGATTTTCGTGAAAATCTTTCACGTCGTTTACGATACCATTCATAATCAGGAAAATCTCTTGCTCGTTTAATATATATGAATAATCGGGAAAATGTCTTGCTCGTTTAATATATATAAATTTGGCGACAGGATAACTAACAAGAACCAATTGTATATATAGTGTTACAAATATTGTAAATAGCTAGTGTTTGTGCTTAACAATAATGTAAATAGTTCAATTAAGCTCTATTCATAAGCTAATATTAATTTTTGTTGCATTGCAATATCTTAATTTGGGGATTTTTTGTAAGCGAGTAAACGCTATTGGATTTCAATAGGAGTCTATGGAAATTTGGCGAAATATTGGAAATAGCTTCAAGTTGGCGCCACTTTTGGCCTCCAAATTTGGCGATATATCGCCAAGTTGGCGCTAAAATTGGCGACAGACTCGGGTCTCTTCCTCTTGGTAACCCCTCTAATAGCGTCCATTCTATCTAAATTCTCTACTTTCATGTTAATTCCCCCTAAGAAAAGTCAGAAAGCTCTGACCAATCAGATACGTTTCGAGGTATTAGAAGGATTCATGTGTAAACACAATTTTTATGACGTAATTTTCTTTATTTCCTGCTTTCAACACGTGATCATTTAATTATTGTTTGAAACTTTCATTATTGTTTTTAATAGTCTCGCGCAAATACATTTTTTATTTGAGATAAAATATAATCATTTGCGCTTTTTTGGTAACAATATAAAAAATGACTTTTTCAATAAAAGATTTTTTACTCGATTTTTAAGGATTTTTTGAGTTTTTATTGTCCGACCGTGATAATTTTTTGAATTTCTGAAAGCTTGTTACATTTCGCGTCTGGTGGTATGATTTTCGAATTCGTAGGATGGCTAGAAAAAAAGTAATTGCTCCTCAAAAAAGTCCCTAATAAAAAAGCGATGAGACTAACCCGGAACATCTACGCAGATTTTCATTGGTCCATTTTTAAGCCAAAACTTTTTTTTATATATAGAAGGATTAGTGATCTTATTATGTGATTATTGAAATTGGCTTTTTTTACTGTAACATAAAATTACACCACTTAGCTTTCCATACAGCTGTAAACTGTTTAGGAATCAAGATGTAGAAAAGATAGGGAGGATTAAAATAAAATAATTTACCCTACCCCCATTTGTGATAGGAAAATGACACATGGCAAAACCTAGCAGTCTTCTGGAAAAGTACACTTATGACACTTTTCCTCTAGTAAGACGCACCTATGTCAGCAGTGGCACACCTAGAATTACGATTTGGAGGGGGCAAGGATATTTTACAGGTCTAGATGTGCTCAGATTTGGCATGGCCTGCCTTCCGACCTTGGACCAATTTTCTTTTTGACTCTTTTTGGCCCAGACTTAGATTTTTTTCTGCTGAGTTGAGTAACCATCCAACAACGCCAGAGTGGGTTTCTGAAACTTTTTGGTAGAGCTATTTCTGAATGCTTTTATCATGCTTGATAATAAGTCACTGTACATAAAATGTATGTTAGTTTTTAGATCCTTGAGCAATTTTAAAGTGTGTCTGCAATCAAAATTTTGAAGTTCTAGGTACTTTTCCGTTATACCAACACCACACCAAAACGTATGCGAATGCTCAATTTATATATACCCTGACCGTGCAAAGGATAAATTATTATTATTTAATTATAGCTTCGCAAATCATCTTAATTTGCTACCTTTTGAACAGAAAATATTTATTTTTAAGATATAGCTTACATTTATTATTGACGCTGAGATGGATTTTATCTTTGGCATTTACCTGATGATGAGGAAGATGCAATAAAATTGTGTGTGTGTTTCAAGGCTTCGGACTTGATAAATATAAAAAGTTTTCATCAAAAAAACCTGAACGTTATCATTTAAAGAATGCAATGTTTACTGCAATGCTAAAAGAAATTTCATGCCTACAATTTAAATTGAGTTTTATTTTATTACTCTAATCTATAATGTTTATTTGATCTTTTATTTTAAGACTATATTTGTATTGATTTAATAAAATAGTTCGTGAAAGTCAGTAATTTTCAAATGTTATATTTTTAAATGATCAATTTCAATGTTATTTGTTTTCAATTCACATGAATTTCACTGTGCGCCAACTATTACACTTGATGACAGTGGGTTGGTTTAACAGAAAAGTACAAAGATTTATTATTAAAATATAATGGGAGTTACAGGGGACGTGAAGGGTTGCAAAGGAGCTCATCCCACATCTGCTTATAGCACTGGACTTGAGCCGTGCTGGTGCCAGGCTAGTCTTTTTTCTGGAGATTCGGGCTGGAACAGACTGTGACTTCATTGTTTCTGGGTCATGTTGGGTCAGCACAGTTTTTTGTAAAAATAATAGTGGTATTGAAATCTTTATTACTTAATTAAAATAATATTTATAAATTTATTTTTGTTTAATAAACTAAAGAGATTTTTTCAAATTACTTTTTTTTATAGAGCTATAAAATTATGATTTTTTCTAATTGAAATTTTTGCTATTTTTCTCATTACATTAAAAGTTTTACTAAGTCTTCATTTGAATATAATTTTATAAGTGATCATTAATGTAATTCCATATTGGATGTGTGTCTTGCTAACATACAATCTGAAAAATGGTGTACTTTAAAATTTTTGCATAAATACGTATGCACTATTCATTAAAAAAATAATTGTAGGGTAATGTTGGCAAAAAAATATCGGAATTACTTGTAGAAATTGAGTTTGTTCAGGTAGAGTAGGGTTATGCAGCTTAATGCAAAAAAAAAAAAAAAATAATAATGGTCCAGATAGCGACCAGCCCCAAAAATTTCAAGCCATGTAGATTTTGCTCTAGTAAAATTATGTGATAATAGTGAATAAACGACCAGTTGACAGTTAGTTAAAATTATGCATAATCAAACCATTTCAAAAACATTGTTGTAAAAAAAAGAGTTAATTTTCTGTTGATAATTTAAACAGAATTAGAAATCAGTGAAAGTTAATGGTTACTATATTTAATCGATTAATTAAGTCGACCTGTCCGCTTCACATTATGGAAATTTTGAATGTGTTCTTGACCTATAAGTCTACTTTTTCTCTAATTGTAACATATTTAAAATTATTTTTTTTTTATGTAGCAAATATTAAACATTATTGTGTTTTAAATTTAATAAGAAAAAAAAATGAAATTCTGAGACAAAATCAATATTTTTCAAATTTTCTATTTTAATTGTTCAACATGAACTAATGTTACATTTCGCTATCAATAATGTGATGTAGTCAGATAGTTGCAATAAACTTTATATCACACTATAAAAATGAACTCCAGTGTAAAACGGAAAAGTTAATGCTAGCAGAATTACCGTAACTTTTTCATTTATTCACAGAAATTGAGTTTTATGATTTTTCCGTTTTACAAACTAAAAATTTTCCGTTTTAGAGACTGGGATGTTCTGTTTTACAGAGTGAAATGTTACATTTTAGAGACTGATATTTTCAGTTTTTATACAGTTATTCGTTCGATATTTCTCAAATTAAGAGAATCAGTGATTTCAAAATCCCCTCGCTAATGTTAAACCTACAGGCATTCATATTTTTCAAATAACGCCTCAGGAAATTAATATTTTTCGCTTCTTTTCTCTGTGATCCTCTCTGAAAGGATGTCTTTTTATAGTTGTCAAAATATTTCTATAAAATATATTTAATTTATAATTTTGTGTGATTAAAATATTAGCAAAACTGAGTAAGGTTTAAACACTTCACATAAAATTAAGTATATATTTTAGAAATATTTTGACAATTAAAAAAAGGGTGCCATTGTTCAAGAAGGGTATGCAGAAGAAAGAAGTTAAAATATTAATTTATTGAGAATATATTTTAAAAATTTGAATGAATTTCATGACCATAGATTTAACATTAGTGAGGGGAATATGAGATGTGACTGACATTGCAGCTGAAAGCTAATATTGCCTTTTCCTCAGCAATTATACTGAAGTTAATTTAATTTATATAAAACTAGATATTTTTGTTTAAAACTCCTGTTAATAGTATAAAGTGATATGAAACTGCTTCAATAATTCCATAGGGAAAATAAAAATACGTTAATATCAACCGTTTTTCTTTTCACAAGTGGTGCTGGTCGTTTAAACCCAGGAAAAGCGGTCGAACATTTTTTGTATACCACTCAAGATGTGTACCAGAATCTAAATATTTGTTTACTTTTATAAGTTTGGTGAATGTTGACACCAAATATCGTCCTTATAATATTACAATTGAAAGTTTTTATTTCAGTAAAGGTTGCAATTTTTGTCTTTTTTAAAAGTTCTTTAAAAAGTATTTTTAACTATATCGTTAAATAAGATTTCAGTTTTCTGATGGAGAAAACAAATTTTTGAAAATGATTTAATTAAGTAATGAATCATTGTCAATAGATATTTCTCATAGGTTAGCAATGGGTTTCGCTTTCTGTAATGGTCAATCCTGCTTCACCTCCACTCGAATAAGTTACTCGTACTCAAATAAAAAATTCAAAACATTTACACATTTGAACATGTTACGCTTTTTTTGTTTCTCTGTGTTCTCTTATGTAAAATTTTACACTTTGCCTTTTTCTTTTCAAAATTTGTGTTCAGTGATCTTTTCCGGTTTAACCCTTAACTGGAAACGTACCGTCTGTGAGACGATGGCGTCTACATATCTACCCTTTATGCAAAAATGAATGTATCCTCAATATTATCACGCCATCTAATCGTTACGCTATTGGTCCTCTCACCCCCCGACCCATTTGCAACACCTGATCTTTTTTAGTTGTTGAAAGAAAAAATATTTTCTTTTCGCCGCAGTCTGTCAGACGGTGTGTTTCCGTTTATGTAATTTTTTGCTTTGGGATATCGAGATGGCGGAGCCGTCAAAGCGGGTACGCTTTGGTGATAAAGACTTTGAAGAGACTATTTTGCGATGGTTTGATGAAGTAGGAAGTGATATAAGCGATGTTGAAAGTATTTCAGATGATGAATATGTAAATTCTGAACACGAAAGTGATTCAACATTGTCAGAAAATTCTAATGAAAGCGAAAATGAAGATATAAGAAATGATGAAAAATTAGCAGACTATTAATCAGACAGTAAAATTAGCGAAATATATATATGGAAAAAATCGGTACCAATGGTCTGTTTCAGAAGTTCGCCCCTCGTCAAGAACAAAAAAACACAATATTATAAAAGTGCCAGTTTTAAGAGGAAAAGCTTGAGATCTCAGAGAAAAGCTAGATCCATTCTCTGTCTGGCAGTTATTGTTTACAAATGATATGTTAGTGCATATAGTGAAATGGACAAACCATAAAATAATTCAAATGTGAATGAAATATTATACTCTGACCAGTAATATGAAAGAAAGTAATATGGAGAGACGACTAGAAAATCCCCAATTACCCCGGGAATTGCGCTTTATAATAAGCTCGCATTCTGCAAAAACCTGTTGAAAATGTGCCCCAGGTAGATGATGACTTAATACTTCTCAAAGGCAAAGCATGTTTTTTGTGTCACAGAACTAACCATAGAATGACAAAATACCTGTGTGTACAATGCCGGAAGCCTGTATGCCTGCAATGCTCGAAACCTAAATGCAGTGATTGCATAAAAATGCTGATATTTAGAACATGCTGCAATGTTTACTATTAAATGTTTTGTTAATTTTACTGTCTAATATATTTTTTTAATTCATATTCTACTAATATATATAAAAATAGTTGCATTTATTTCATCCTTTTGTCGAAAATGTAAATATTTGAATAATAGTGTGTAATTTTGAAATATTTCCTCTATCCGACATTCAAAACTTATATTTATGCTGTTATATTAAAAATTTGTTCCTGTTAATGCATTACTGTTAAATAATAAACGTTTAAGTTTACTATTTAGTAAATTATTATGAGTTGTTTTCTTTTTAAAATTTTATAGCAATTTTTTAAATTTAGCAGTCTTACAGACTGTTTGTGTTCTGAATTTTCACATTTCCGGTTAAGGGTTAAAACTTATTATTTAGAATATTTCAAGAAATCTTTATCAGTTCACCTAATCCTTTCGTGTCAGCATCCTAATTATAATTTTACATTTATAATTATATTTATAATTATTACATTTTCTGTTATTCCTTCATTTATATTTTAGCAACTAGTAATAAAAGACAAAAAAGTTTGCATTGTTGTTTAGACTTTAAATTCAAACATGTGCTAATTGCAATCGAATTAATTGTACCACTAATCATTCCATAAGGCAAAATGCGATAAATGAGAAATCTCAAACAACAAATTTGATTTTGAAGAATAACACAATATCTAAACTTAAAAGATTTTATGGCATAGATTATATACCAGGCATTATATATACATATGTAAGTACATCTAAGATATTATTTTATCTTTGACTTATACATAAAAAATTTCAAAACAGGAAGTTAGCTTTATTTTTTTTTCATGCTGAAATAAAAAATAAACGGAAACTGGAAGTTTCAAAAGCATTAAATTAGAATAAAGTGTTCTTACACATATAAAAATTTTAGACTTTGCAAAATAATTTTTTTTAAATACATAAATCATGGTGGATATCTAAATGAAATAACAGTGTATAAATTCCTTTCTTCCTTTTACCATAAAGTGTCGAAAACCTTAAAACCATATGTACTTTACAGTTTTGAAAGTTTCAAATGGAATTACATATAAATATTAGCAGAACTACCTGGCTTGGCCCATGTTGACCATGAGGGCCTTAGAGGTAAAATAATAAAGAGGCAATAATATAGCGAACAGAATAATGGAGCTCTGTACATTCCCACACATAAATCGTTAAAAGACAATCAGGAAAAAATGAAGTTACTTTGACGGAATTATACAGAAATAAAGAACCTCTGCTTTATGAATGAGAATATGCACTTTCTTTGGTATATGTAACAGAAAAATATACGATTTCCCTCACAATACAAAAAAATAACTCAACCACATGATTTAGCATTTAGTAAAAATCTATTTTGCATGGCATTTATATATATTACGAAATTAAAAACTAATTTTTCCTAGGAGAAATCTCTTGTGCAAAATAGTTAATCAAAAATCAGCAATAGTTGTCTTATTCATCTAATCTTTCATAAACAGGTTCATGGCCAATATTGGCAACAAAATCACTAAAATATCTGAAATACGTGTTTAACTATTTTCTTATCAGATAGGTGTAAGAAATACACCTAAACTAATCTAAAACTGTAGCTCAGATATGACAAAAGGACTTAAAACTTCCTACCCCATTTAATCCCCCTTTGTTGTTGAATTACTAAACTCACTGAAGTACGTGTTTAACTATTTTTGAGTAGGTTTGTTATGCTGAATTTCACACTCCTACCTAAAACTGCTACTGAGATATGGTAAAAAGTCTTAATGTTTCGATCCCCCGCCTTTTAATCTCCTTAATGGCTGAATTAATTTTTTTTCTTATTGTTTGCCTAAGTCATAACAGCAATCTACTCTCCAAATTTCGTGGTATCAGTTCTGTGTTGATGAGTCAGTCAGGGGTTGTCTCTTCATTATTTTAACTTGAAATTAAAAATAGACAATGAAAAAGAAAATACCTAAGGAATTTGAAAATTAACCCATGACTGTCATTTTCTTATCAATGAGCAAAATTTATTAATTATTTTTATTTAGAGTGGTTATTAGCACTTTCTAGAAGAAGGCCATGTGATAAAATTGGTCACACAATCAAAAGGAAACTTTATGAGCATCTATATTTTTAATCAGGGCTATTATATTTTATAATGAAACTAAAACACGGTTCTTTGTCAGGTTACTAAATAGTAGACTGAAATGTTCACCTAAAGATGAATCAACATAATTCATGAAATATATTATACAGGGTGATTTTTTTTTAAGTTGTGAAAGTAAAACCCTATAACAAAAGAACCACTGATCCAAATGACCTGAATTTCACCAGTATGCTCCCAAAGCAATGGGTATTTTTTGAGCGTTGTTAAAAAATAACTTCAAATAGCACCGACAGATGGCGATGTATATGCAGTAAAGTCGGGAGACAAGCTTGCGCATGACACACGCACAGTGGATAATTTTCCCTCTATTATGGAACATGCGGTTTCACGCTTCCAACTCATAGCTGAAAACGGTGGACACCACGTTGAAAATCTCATGCGTTAGTTGCGCAGCTCTGTACGAATGTTTTACTCCAAATTTTTATTTCATTCTGTTTCTGCGAAAGTGTTCGCAGTTCCTTTTCCCAATTACTGCATTCTGTACGTTTTTGATATGTATAATAAAGTTTTCTTTTTGTCAAAGTACCGTCCATTGTTTTTCTCCCACTGACGATATTCTTTGTTTCTGTTAACTTACAGCGCCATCTGTCAGTGCAATTTTAAGTTTTTTTTTATCATGCCTAAAAAAATACCCATTGCTTTAGGAGCAAGCATACTGGTGAAATTTCAGGTAATTTGGATCAATGGTTCTTTTGTTAAAGGGTTTTACTTTCACAACTTTAAAAAAAATCATCCTGTATTTTACCTGGAGGTAAGGTCTATAATAAAAATTTTAAGTGGAACCCATGACTGCTAAAGCCAACACATGCATATTAACCCATGACTGTACTTGGTCATGTTCTTATCAATGAGCAGAATTTATTTCTTAATTATTTTTATTTATTGTGGTTATTAGCACATTTTAGAATAAGGCCATGTGCTTAAATAGGTCACACAATCAAAAACAAACTTTATGAGTAAATATATTTTTAATCAGGAGTGATATGTTTTATAATGAAACTAGAACACAGTTCTTTGTCAGGGTACTAAATAATAAACAGAAATGTTCACCTAAAGATGAACCAACATAATTCATGAAATGTTCTATATTTTTCCTGGAGGTAAGGTCTATAATGAAATTTTTAAGTGGAACCCATGATCTCTAAATCCAGCCCTGACCATCTGGATGCAGACATATATATATGGATAAGCAAATTTACATTTATGGGGAAAACTATTTTTTTTTGTTACTCCTAATGTAATAAGTAAAAATATACTTAAAATATGATTCAACTTGCACCAGCTTTTGTGTGAGGCTTCACACCTCAGGGTGTGGATGCATTTAAGAGTAAATGCACATCTTCCTTTCTCTCCATGTATACACATACAAATACATTGATCACTAAGGACTTATTTTTTTTTATACGATGGGGCATTTAAACACAAAAAAAAAAAACTATTAAAAAATAAAACGATATTTATTTTTACAAAATTTAAATATATTTATTTTGAACCAATAAGATAAAAAATAATGAATTCTCAACCGATTGAACAACAAACTTGCTCTATTCAAATTTAACTCTATTTTACTTGTTTTACTATTTCAGATAACAGTTTATAAATATGCTTAAAAAATACTGTTACAGATTTATACACTGTAAGACCAAAAACATGCAATTTTCGACTAACAATAAAATAAAACAGTCTAAATTCTCAAAAAAAAAATTGCTTTTAAATCAATAGCATTACTAGTTTAACTAATAGCAATGAAATTCTAGATTATATAAAGCATACAACAATGAGCTTTGGAAATGAAAATAAATTATTTTTTTAGACTTCAAAACCTTTATAGAGAGAATACTACAGAAGATATTGTTCATTACTGTCACATTACATATTTATACACATGCATACCCTAACATAGCTTAAAAACATACATATACTGACAAAAATTTTCAATTTACAATGGTCAAAGGTTCATAGGCATGATTTTCTTTTTCTCATTAACATTACAGTAAACAGAAGAATTATGCAAGTAATTATCAATTCATAAGCCAAAATGTAACCACATACATAAAACAAAAAAATAATGATACAGCAAATTTATGCAAAAGGATGAAGAAAAGGCAATTCTCAAGTACTAACACCAACCCTAAAAGTCATTTATAAGCAAAAATTAGTGTTAGCTTTAAAATAATTTTATTTGTACTGATTAATAAAAATTTGATTTAAGTGAGATTTGAATGATCTGTTATATCTATGTACCTTTCTTAGGTACATAGATATAACAGCTCCAGAGGGACGAATAGTTACAGCTACAGAGGATAAAACAATTCTACAGAGGTGCCAATAGTATACAGAATTGCATGTAAATATTATATTTGATCTAATTTAAACTGAAAGAATATTTTTGAATACTTATTTACAGAAGTTGCACAAAATATTAAATAGCAGGTTTGAAAAAAATGGCAAATTTTTAAATAGTTAAACTGTTATTATACAATGCATCAAGCAGATGTCCATATATTTCAATGTTATTATAACAAGAATATGAATATTTAAATGCTTCAATAGCATTGATGGACAGAAGGAGTAGCGGGAATTAAGAATTAAAATGATAAAGCTTAACGTAGTACCTAAGAATATTATTTTGCCAGGTTTTCTTTTTTTAAATCTGCAAATGGAATTTTGCAACATAATACTCACTGAGCTACACACTGCTACTGAAAAAGTAAGGTCTCCCTGTTCTTATACATTGATTTGAGGAGCAGATCTAGATCTTAATTTAAATTGGACTCGTCACATCTCATAAAGTAGCATCCTTTACAATGTTACTGAATACTTCTATTTGAAAAATGTGGTGCTTTGCAGAAATATGTCTGGTTCAGAGAAGTGCATGGGTAATGACCTTCTTTTGAAATTTCCTAGTCCCCTATGGAATATTTTTTAAAGCTTGAAGCATTTAAAAAAAGCAGATATTATATACATATATTTTCCTGGTACTTCCCCAGTTGTTACGATGTGTTTTGTTAAAAAATATTAATATTTACTTTTCAAAAAACATTTTCTGAAGGTTGTTTTCATATTTCCAATTTTTCTGCAGTTTTAAACTGTCGTCTGTATGGGCTGGATGAAAGTACAAAAAACCAAAAATACCTTTTTATATCAAATAATTTTTCTTTTCAACAGTACCATTAATTAAAAAATATATATGAATAATTGCCATTTATATGTCGCTTTCATATTTTTCGTTTTTTTCTGCTGCTTTGATGGCAATCACAGAGGACTTTTTTTCCCCTATCAGTGCCTTTGGAGATATTTCACGTTTTAAGAGACTTGCGGCAGGCTTTTTCATTCGTTTTTTTTGGAGGGAAAATGCTTTGGATTCATTGCTTTTATTTTTTATTTTAAGTCTGACATAATTGCTAGAAAGTCTATTAATCTTATTGTTTTTAAGTTGGTTTCTTTAGAAATCGAACTTATTGAAATCATTTCGCTGGAATCATTTCATCCTGTCATCACGATAAAGTCTGAAATACTGAACCGATTCGAACTTAATTGGGACAATAATGATATGCCAATATCTTTGATGAGTTTGTTAATCAAATCTGTAGCTGTTATAGTTCGTTTGCAGGAACACACAAAAGCAAAAAACATTCAAAGCTTGTCATCACGATAACATGAGAAATATGATTAAATTTAAACCGGATTAGGACAGTGTATTGTTCTTGCAAGTATCTTGGAAGAATTCGTTAATCAAGTATTGTTTTGTTGCCCCTATGTAGTCACCTAATGAAAAAACCAGCCCTGTTGAAAGCAAAGAGAATAAAATGAACGAATATGTTTTTATTTTAGGTTGCTCGATTACAAGTTTTTTTTGTCGAAATTTTTTTATTTGTTTTTTGTACTGAGAGAAGAATCAAATCCTATTTGTGCACCCCCTTCTACACTGGTGCCCAGGGCATATGCCCTCTTTGCTCACCACTAGTTTCTGCACTGTGGGTCAGCTAGTAATGAATATAAATAGAATAAAAGGAAACACAAATTTCTAAATCTAACAAAAAAAAATGTTCTTAATATAAATCTGCATGGCAAACAAATAATAAAAAGTAGAATATTATAGATATAAAATAATAAAACAAATAATGAAAAGACGTAAAAACTTGCATATACCTAAATAATTTCTATTTTTCCATTTATGATTTTACTAAATATGCTGTGTTTTCAAGTAGAATGTAAATCATTAACAGAACAAACATTGTAAAAATTACATTTCACATACATGGATCTGAACACATGCAATTTGGATGCAAATGTTATTTGAAATTCAATTTTGACAAGGAATATGTGTCCTTTGCTCGCATGTCAAATGGAACAAAAAAAAGTTAAATTCAGCTAACTTATTTCTTTAACAAAATCACAGTATTTAAAGAAAAACATCACCAATAATTATGTTTGAGATGAATACATCTGAATCATGTGCACTCAGACAGCATGCAAATCTGAAAGTTAAAATAAAAGGAATTCTGCACCAATACATCATTCAGTTGTTTTTTCAGTGAGCAACTTTTAAAAGGCACTTGATTTCTCTTCTTGGAGAGAAATTTCCATCTTGCTCATATTCTGTTATGCATTTTGAATGATAGTTGAAGAAACTGGCAATATAAAACAGTTTCTAAAATGTTGGAAAGCTAGTGAGATAATCAAATCCAGATTCAGAGATTAATTGTCAAGAGTTATGATTATTATGCCTGACATTGAACTATGACCTATGTATGAAGCAGATATTTTTATATTTCATTTATTTTAAAGGGGGATGACAGATTTTTAATGAGTGGAAAGTGCTCTTCTTGGAGAGAAATTTCCATCTTGCTCATATTCTGTTATGCATTTTGAATGATAGTTGAAGAAACTGGCAATATAAAACAGTTTCTAAAATGTTGGAAAGCTAGTGAGATAATCAAATCCAGATTCAGAGATTAATTGTCAAGAGTTATGATTATTATGCCTGACATTGAACTATGACCTATGTATGAAGCAGATATTTTTATATTTCATTTATTTTAAAGGGGGATGACAGATTTTTAATGAGTGGAAAGTGCTCTTCTTGGAGAGAAATTTCCATCTTGCTCATATTCTGTTATGCATTTTGAATGATAGTTGAAGAAACTGGCAATATAAAACAGTTTCTAAAATGTTGGAAAGCTAGTGAGATAATCAAATCCAGATTCAGAGATTAATTGTCAAGAGTTATGATTGTTATACTAGATTAATATTAACACAATTATTCAAATTGGTAAAGAAATCATACGAGTTGTAATTTTCCAACTGGACGAAAAATGTAGAATGGAAGAAATCCTGGCCCGGACATTTTTCGTCCAGTTGGAAAATTACAACTCTTATGATTATTATGCCTGACATTGAACTATGACCTATGTATGAAGCAGATATTTTTATATTTCATTTATTTTAAAGGGGGATGACAGATTTTTAATGAGTGGAAAGTGCTCGTAGATATCGAAATTAGTGAAATTTGAGATACCTGCACATCGAATTAGCCAGATCAACTGCTTTATTAGCACATTTAAAGATATATTATTATTGAAAAACATTATAATCTTCTTTTGTGTTTTAATCCTTACTGAAGTTTCACTCCCTTTATCATAATTTTTAAACACATTTTTAATGATGCTTTATGTTTATTACTTTATTATGCTAAATTTATTATTTTACAACGCTTCCTCACAGAGAAATTTTGTTTCAATGGAGCACAATTTGAAGCATCAGGATTTTTCCACCTCTAAAAAAGCGACGCATTACAAACTGTTTGTCTTTGCATATCAATATGAAGTCATCAAAATTACAGCAATTTAGAACATTTCTGTCCTATACACATGCCAGTTATGCTTTATTTATAAAATTATGAGAAGAGTATAAATAGAACTAAAAAATATAAGAAATAAGCTATAGCCTTCAGATAAAAATCATTTATACTCCAAAGAATGAGTTCACCATTACCTGCTAATATTAATTTAGTGTTGCAGACTCAACTAGAGTGTAACAAAGACTCCATATTAGTCGACTCTGTGTTTATATTCTGATTAAAAAAATAAAATGTACTTAAATTGATTACTCGGTATGTGATGATAAATGACTTGAAAAATCACTTTTATTATCAAAGATGTCTCCACATTTTTCACACATTCTTGTGCCATCTTCAGAGTCAGATTGTGATTCATAATGTTCTGTGAAACTAGTTTCATCACCAATGCTAAAACTCTCATCATCCAAATGTCCCATTTCATGCTGTTTATATTCTTCAAATGTTACAAAGCTCCTTTCACAAACATCACATATTAAGGGCTTTTCATCGATATGATTTTCTAAGTGAGTTTCGTATTCTTTCCTCTCATTAAAAGATTTGCCACATTCTTCACAAGAAAAGTGAGAATTAGAGTTATGCATGAGAAAATGTTTCTTTAATCCTATTTCATGCAGAAACACTTGATTACAGTAATTGCACTTATATGTCTCCTTAATTGAATGAGTAATAGAACGGTGCTTTTGGTAAGACAGTACATCAGAAAACTCCTTGTCACATAGTTCACATTTAAAACTTTCTCCTTTATTATGTGCAGCACAATGCCGCTGAAATCTTTGTTTACCTCTAAAACCCATATGACATATTTTACAGAAATGAAGTTTTTCAGGTAGGTGTAAAATTTTGTGTCTTTTCAAATTTCCCTTCCCTTTAAAACCTTTATTGCATATATCACAATGTAATTTTTTTATTGTGTGAGTAAGTTCATGTCTACTTAGCTTACATTTGCTTGAAAAAGCTTTGTTGCAAAACTGACAAACATATGGCTTATCACTGGCATGTGTTAAATAATGCTTTTGAAGGCTAAATCTTTGTGCAAATTTCCTGGAACAGACAGAGCATTCATGCGGTTTCTCACCTGTATGTGTTAAATAATGTTTTTGGAGTGTACTCTTTTGAACAAAGCCTCTTTGACAAATTTCACAAATATGGGGTTTTTCACCAGAATGAATTAAATAATGCTTTCTCAAAGTACTTTTATCAGTAAATCTTCTACTGCATACATCACATGCATGCGGTTTCTTGCCTATGTGAATAAGTGTATGAGTTGTTAAACTGTTTTTCTGAGTGAAACCTTTATTACAGACTGCACAGATATGGGGGTTTTCTCCAGTATGAGTTAAAATATGATTCTGAAGTGTACTCTTGTTCAAAAAGGCTTTAAGACAAAATTCACAAACATAATTTCTCTTTCTCGTTTCTCCTTTTATGTCAGTTTTATTTTCATACGATGCACCCACTAAATCAGCATAAAACACAATTACTGTTTCTGAAAGATCACTTGCCATGTTTAAACTTTAAGTTCACCTATAAGATATTAAACTAAATTAAAAAGACTCAAATAACACAAAATTTAAATATAATGATACAAAAGTATAAAACAGGCAATAATTTATTCCTTTCCTTCCATCAACGGCAAGCTTACTCTATATTTAAAATAAAAATGATAAAATTTCCAAATAAACCTAATATAAATAAAAATGATAAAATTTCCAAACAAATCTAATATAAATTTCTCAAACATTCCAAAATATACTTAGCAGTTTTTCCCAACTTTTTTTATTTTGTGAAAAAAATATGGCAGAACTTTTATATAAATTTGTTTTGGAATCTGTCTTCTGGATTTAGCGACATTTGGAATTGATTTGGGTGTCTGGCAACCTTCCACAAATTTTTTGCCAACCCTTCACTTTGTTGACAAACAAATGGAGAGAATATTCATTTTATCAAATTTGCTTTATATTTTCTTTTAAAATTGGTTAAATAGAACAGGAAAGTACTATATCTTTAATAAGGAGAATTTAGATGTGCATTCCTATTTGCATGCATTTACTTATATATTACATTTTTTTTTCTTTTATTGCCTATGTATTCATCAAATTTCTTTTATCTATATCTACGTGCAGTTCGACCATGTTAAGATGGTCACAGTTAATACGCAAACCACTTAAAAGGATGATTTTCACTTGAATAAGACGAATGTAAAAATATCACGTTTAAGACGTGAATGGTTATTACGTGATTCCACTTAATACAGGATAAAGTTTTGACACCTTGAGGCAAAAAAATCTTGCTTAATACACAAATTCATAGACTAAGATGAGTTCTTCTCTCTTTGCAAATTTCATAGGTTTTATTAATTGAGATATCTATCCTGATTTCAAAATAATAATATTCACTTTATGTAATGACAGATTAATTAAAGCTAATATTATTAATCAAAATAGTGGAAGATATTTCTATACATTACTCATTTTATCACATGTACTACATACAAATTTAATAATGAGGTTGTTCTGCAACAATTTCAAATTTTTGGTACATGCTAAATAAAAAAACTAGCTGTAAAATTATTGTTCTTATTTATTTTTAGTTTTAATGTATTAATCGACAATAAAGTCATATCTGAATCTATATATTTCTTCAGTTGTTATTGCAGTCAGTCCTATAAAAACCAAAAATAAGTTAAGTTTGAATACAGTTAAATTTTAATCTAAATAAGGATAAAAGACACCATTTGCAACCATAAACATACAAAACGAAAGCTTTAGAGTAAGGGTGCACAACCTGTGGCTCGCGGACCAATTTCGCTGATCGGACGTGCAAAAAATCGCGAATTTCGCCAATTTGGGGCATAGAAATTGCGAATTCTGCTATATTTCGCCGATCGAACACGTAATAATCGCGAATTTCGCACATAGGGTGCGTACAAATCGCAAATTTTGCCGATCGGGTGCCTACAAATCGCAAATTTCGCCGATCGCCTGCGAAAAATTTGTGAATTTTGCCGATCGGACCCGTAAAAATCACGAATTTTGCCAACAGGGTGTGTATAAATCGCGAATTTTGTCGATCAGGTGCGTATAAATCGTATATTTCGCCGATCGTGTGCGTAAAAATCGCGAATTTCGCTAATCGGGCGCGTAAAAATCGCGAATTTTGCCGATCGCGCGCGTAAAATTCGCGAATTTTGCCGATCGCCCCGTAAAAATCGCGAATTTTGCCGATCGTGTAAGTATAAATCGCGAATTTTGCCAATCGGGTGCGAGGAAATTGGAAACTTTGCCAATCATCTGCATAAAAATCGCGAATTTTGCCGATCGGGCGCGTAAAAATCGAGAATTTTGCCGATCGGCCCGTAAAAATCACCAATTTCACCCATCGGCTGCGTAAAATTCGCAAATTTTGCCGATCGCCTGCGTAAAAATCGTAAATTTTATGGATCGGGCCCGTAAAAATCATGAATTTTGCCAACAGGGTGCATGTAAATCGCGAATTTTGCACATCAGGTGCGTATAAATCGTAAATTTCACCGATCGTATGCAAAGAAATCGCGAATTTTTCAAATCGGGCACGTGAAAATCGCGATTTTTGCCGATCGGGTGCATAAAAATTGCAAATTTCGACGATTAGGTGCGTAAAAATCACGAATTTTGCCGATCGGGCGTGTAAAAATCATGAATTTTGCCATTCGGGTACGTAAAATCGCGAATTTTGCCGATCGGTTGCGAAAAAAATCACAAATTTCGCCGATCGGGTGCGTATAAATCGCAAATTTCGGCAAATGGGTGCGTCAAAATCGTGAATTTCATCAATCAATAGGAAAAAAACTACGAATATTGTCAATCACGTATGGAAAAAAATGCAAGTTTTTTCCATTCTTGCCAACTGAATTGGGTTATGCTGACTAAGGAGATGGTTGCGTATAGGGAGCCAACTCTCCTTTTAAAATTAGCATTTTTATGAACTTTTAGGCTGATCCTCCCCCTTCTTCCCCAAAACAAAATTTTGGCCATCCTATGGATGTTGACTCTAAACAATCCAGTCATTTTGTGACTGGCCCTCCTCTTATAAAGGTTGTGCACCCCTACTTGATATCCACATTTTATGACTGAATGTGTTAAGAAGTACAATTTAGAATAATATATGTTTCTCCTCCCTCCACCTTCATTCATTAAAGCAGCATTTTCTTTCAGCACTGGCAATCTCTAAAGCTAAATTTACTCCTTCAAATAAAGTCAAGGAGTATTTTCACTCTTTGAAAATAATATCAGCTATATCTCTTGTATAAAAAGAAACGTAAACTGTTGATATATCCTTGCCAACAGAACTGAATACGTTGACTGGGAAGGAACCTAGAAGGCTAAAACTACCCTTCTGACATTTATGTTTTTTTAAAAATCTGATTGTAGGCTTAGATTTCCCCCCCCCCCCCCCCCCCCCGTCACAAAATTCTACTGATGGTGGCCCTCGACAACCCAGTCACTTTTGTAAGTGGCTCTTTGCTTAAAAAGGTTGTGCACCCCTACTTTAGAGTTTATGCAGGTGATTAGATGTGTTAATAAGCTCAGTTCCTGCAACATTATGCAAATCACATTTAATATGCGACTTGTGTACAGTCCCTTGAAACCCGTCTTAACTGGGGTTCAACTATATATATACTTGGGTCCCTTTAAATTTATATGCAGGTTTCATGCTCTGAAAATAAAGAATTTTTCCCATGCAAATATATTTTTGGGTCCCTTCCCTCAGTGTCACTACCACTTTGGATTCATCTTATTCGCTGATTGTATAATATATATATATATATATATATATATGATATATATATATATATGATTATATAATATATATATATATATATATATATACACTAAAAAATTCACTACTTATGTTTTTAAATGTATCAAGATGAAATGTCTTTGAATTATATTTTTTGTTTAGTACACTATATTATTTTCTTATTATCATGTATCAGCATTTTATTTTAATAACAGATACTATTATAAATATAATAAATAAATAATTCTTCAAGTCTATATTTCTGTTATATTTTTTCACTAAAAAGTAAATGGTATATATTTGTTCTTGTCAGGAGTGTATCATAGGACAAGACATTTTAAATGAGTTTTACCTGAATTTTTGTGTACTACTAGATAATCTGCCCGGGTCCATGATAATAACATTAAATATACTTAAAATAAATGTCCAATGATTTCATATTTTTAAATGAAAATCTTTCCAGACAAATCTAAAGTTGGGTGCCTTGCTACCTTATTAAAGTTTTGTTTATCTCACAAAACCCTATTATTCCCACTTCATTGTCTGTTCGTCACAGAGCTGGTTCTCAGAAACTATTTAATTTACAAGCATGAAATTTTGTGTACTTATAGCTGAATACCTGCTATGAAGCTCAAAATCATAAATTTTTTTAAAAACCGTATTATTTTAATATATAGAGATAAAAAAATCAAAATCTAACAGCCTATCTATCAAAATATTTTAAGTATATATATGAATTGATTTAATAAAATAGTTTGTAAAAGTCTGTAATTTTCAAATATTATATATTTTTTAATTTTCATACCAACAATGTATTATCATTTGAAGTAAAAAAAAAAAATATTACGTCTCAACATATTTATATTTGTATTAAAATCATTAAAATTACAGACATTACATTACACTTACATAAAACATTAAAAACATATTAAAATTGGATGTTTCGGATTTAAATGAAAAAGAAAAATGTTTGTTGAAGAGGGATTTTCATGTAAATCCGAAACGTCCAATTTTGATATGTTTTATGTAAGTGTAATGTAATGTCTGTAATTTTAATGATTTTGATATAAATGTATTATCAATTGTTTCATATCATATGAATTTCATTTTGTGTCAACTATTAAGGTTGGCAATTATGGTGTTGTTATAATGGAAAAGTACCAAAATTTCAATATCTTAAATTTTTCAAAAGATGCTTTCCAAAAAACATGCTTATTGTAGTGTGTATTTTGGTATGTAAAAAAAGTATTAAAAAATTAAAAATCAAAAAAAGTGTTTTTTTCAAGTTATTTGCTTTTATTATGTATTTGTTAATAACATTTGTTGATATTTAGGCAGTAAAAATACTTGGGTCAATTTTTTTTTAATGTATTTCTGTTCTTTTAATGATTAAACAGTTTTATATTTAGGCTTTTTCCAATTATTTTGTTTTAAACTACTTTAATTTTTAAAATTTATTTTGCAAAAGCATGAAAAAATATATTTTATAAAATGTATGCTGCTAAAAATCATATTTTTAAAACTTTAAGTTGTTAAAAACTAATTTTTGCTTTATTTTAATAGTTTCATAAGTTTAATCTCAATATTTTTATGTATTTACATTTGCTTTGTTATTAACACCCCCCCCCCCCCCAACCTCTTTTTTCAAATAACTTTTGGAATTTGTTACACAAAAAACAAAAAAAAGCATTTTAATTTAAACTATTTTTACTGACAATTTATGCGGTAAAAACATATTTTTGTTTTATTTTTAATATTTAACCTCAGTATTTTTGGCAATTTAATATTTTTTGTTGTTGTTAAGGCTAACATGGCAGAAAATCATTGCTTCGAAAAGAACTACTACTTGATGAAATCGTCTTTTTTGCATCAACAAAAAAAAAAAAAGAAAAGAAAATGGCGGTGTATGGGAATACATGGTATGGAATACCGAAGCTATTCCAAAAACTTAACTTGAGTGAATTATAAGAAAGGCTGGGTTCAATAATGATAACATAGCTGCCAAATTTTACCGTTTGGGTGTACAATGTTCTAAATGTATGTTTTAGCTCTAAATGTACAGTTGTATGGGAGAACAGCAAGATTGTATTATTTTTCTCAAAAATTACTAACAAATCGCAAAATACTAGAAAATCTGCAGTACAGGGACATCATTGTCAGCTATTTTGATTTCGCTTTGCAGTATATCTAATACCCTACAATCTGCAATTTTAATATTTTAAGTTGCATATATTTATGAGCATATAAAATTTCTCAAAGACTCAGAGAATATTAACTTTTAGGAACTGTTCAATTGTGTTGAACATTAAACACTATTTCAGGCAATGATGTTCTAGAACAGTGGTTCCCAACCTGGGGTACGCGTACCCCTATGGGTACGTGAAAATTACATTGGTAATGGCGGATAACGCAAAAATTAAACTTAAAATGAAAACAGAAAAACAAAACTGTAAACTTTTCTTTTAAAAATAAATAGGCTATTCGGATAAAATAAATGAAAATGCTTAAACATAATAATTGGTTAATAATTTGTTGCCATTATCTCCCCCCACTCAAAATACCATCTTACGATTTCACATATGTCCCTCCTTTTTTTTATTGTTTTTTTCTTTCTAGTAATTCTAGAAATATTTAGAAAACACATGAATCGTATCAGGTCTTCTCGTTTCGATAGTTTCATTTAAAACCCATTTGAAAACAGGTCATCATTTTAGTGTTCGACTGGTCAGCATAAGCATAAACTCATTACTGTGTATTAATAGGTGTAGCTTTATACCCGCTTTGTGAGTGCTTAAGTTGAAAACTTTAGCTGATATTTTCATGTTTTGATTGCCTTTAAGTTCATACTGTGTTGTATAGTTAAAAATGGATAAATGGTTGAAAATTGGATTCTGAAAAGAACTTCATCTAACATTGGTAACTAGCTTAAGAACATTATTAATGAACAAAAGCAAAATATTTGGAAGGGGTTTATGTGAGAAGGGGTACGCATAATTGGAAAGCCTAAGCAAGGGGTACGTGGGAGAAAAAAGGTTGGGAACCGCTGTTCTAGAACAACTTATTCTTGTAAATATTTTTAAATAAAAAGTACATATTTCAGGAGTTACAGCCTACTGAACAGGTTTTCTTGCTAATTTTCTTTAATTGTACTACTTCTTGATTAAATAACAATAAGTGAATCAAAACTGCAAAAAGCGAAAGTTTTCAAAGAATCATACACGAAAGAATTTTGGTGTATAACAGAATCTCATGAAGGAAAACACTGAGATCTTTCCCATGGAAGTAGGAGTGATATAAAAAAAAATTCGGTATGACTAAACATTCAAATAACTTCAGCATAAGAAACCGCATACATTTTTGTTGCATAGATTTTTAATATTGCATGTTTTTAAGCATATCTTAAAAAAACATTGTAAAAATTGTACAATTTTTGGGTGATCTGTGCCATTCACCATTGTTGGTATGTGATAAACATGCCAAATCTCACAACCCACTTTTTAAATTCAAGACGAACTAGCACTTTGAAGTAGAGGAGAAGGTCTCCTTTTTCATGCATGCTCTGTTTGGTGTTTTGCTTCTGCCAGTGTTGAATTCAGGGGGTGGCACAGGGGAGGGGGGGAGCATTCACCTCCGGATGATTTGAGAGTTCATACTTTTAATGGTTAAAAAGTGCAATTTCTCCTCCAGAACTGTACAATGTCCTCCCCACCCCCGGAGCCACAGAAATCCTTCCCGGAGAAAAGTGTCTGAATTCAACGCTGGTTTCTACCTCTCTGATTGGACAAAAAGAGGTTAAATTTAGAACTGAACCGATGGTTATTCTCCCGCTGGATATTGATCTGGATACTCATCCATTTAGCTCACAAGTGAGTAATTTTTTTAATTCTTTTTTCTCTCAGATTTGTCAGGTACAGCTCAGATACCACAACAGCTATTGTTGATTATCATGAGAAATTGGATGAATGTATGTAAGATGAGGGTGAATGTAAATATTACAGTGGATTTTTTGCTCTTTTGCCTGTCACGGATAAGAGATCGAATGGTGCATGAGAGAGGACCTGATTGCATCCGGATATGAATGTCTGAGGTGTCGAAGTGATATGAAACTGAGTAAGTGAAGGAATTTAATGGTGTTGCAGAGTGTGTATTAAGACAAGTGTAGTCTATTTAAACAATACCTGCAAGAGATCAGCATCCACTAAGTGGAGAAAGAAAAGAATCTTTCTAAAGAAAGAGCAGGGGCTGGGGAGAATTCAGCGTATCCTGACAAAAAATCCTACTTTTTATAGACCCCCAAATTCCCAAGAAAAAGCATCATTTTTTTAAGTTTCTAGGTAAATAAAATGATTTTTTTTCATAAAATGAATGCATTTCAAAATGTAATTTTCCTAATATTTTGATATTCTATGTTTTCAAATGTGTATGTTTACTTTACTTTGATTGTCGCCATCTTAATTTTCAAGTTCTTGCGCCGTGTCTCCTTTTTGGTTGCAACTTCCAGAGACAAAACGCAAAAACGCGCCAAGCAGTGGTGAAATCCACAGTTGCACTCAGTTTTCAAATTTGTTGGCAGGTATGTGAGAAACTTACCTTTAAAAACTATTTTGATAAAAAGTATCAAATACTGCAATGATTTATTTTTAAGAGTCGCCAAATGTTTGATTCAATTTGAATGATTCATATTCGATGCAATGAATCACTCATACAGATTGAGCATAGAATTTACACAAGCGCATGCGCCTTTTTGAAAGGAAATATCTACTGGTTCGATCAAGCTTTCCACTCGTTTTCAAATAAGAAGCGATTCTGTAGAGTTGAGGATAAAATATTTCTTTAATATTCATTTTGACATAAAATAAATTAGTTTTTATGAGATTGTGTTGAAATCGTTTACTGCCAAAGAACTGTGATCACGTGATTATCTCGAACAATAATCTTAACGCTCAATCTGAAAAAGTTCTTCAGAAACGGTATTGGGACTTAAAACGGCCTATAGAGGCGCTGATTGCAGCCGTCGGTACAGGAAAATTGGCCCTTTAACTAATGCTAAAGTGCCATTGAAACCATTATTTATTGTAAACACGTTTAAAAGTGTTACATATTCAAATTCGGATAATTTTTACTTTGACATATAAACACAGAACACAAATAGCACATGAAATCTGAAATTGTGCATAAAAATAATCATTATGAACAAATTAAAAATGCATGTAACGCAATGGGATTGCAAGGGATTTTCCTGAAGGGAGCAGTTATATATTTTTTCCACCAGATGGCGTATTCGATCTCTTATTCCCAATGATCTTGTATAGTGTAAACGCAAATTTTTCTAGAGCAGAAAGACCCAATAGACCTGAAAGACCATATAGTGTAAACGCAGCATTATTGCTTGAAAAAAGTTATTGGGAATTCAAGCGCTCGAATACGCCATCTGGTGGAAAAAAGATATAACTACCTTCAGGAAAATCCCTTGCAATCCCATTGCGTTACATGCATTTTTAATTTGTTCATAATGATTATTTTTATGCACAATTTCAGATTTCATGTGCTATTTGTGTTCTGTGTTTATATGTCAAAGTAAAAATTATACGAATTTGAATTTCTAACACTTTTAAACGCGTTTACAATAAATAATGGTTTCAATGGCACTTTAGCATTAGTTAAAGGGCCAATTTTCCTGTACCGACGGCTGCAATCAGCGCCTCTATAGGCCGTTTTAAGTCCCACCGCTAGTATGATGAGTGTAAAAAACAAATTTTAGATTGGCAACACTAGATATCTCCATCTTGTTCTGAAAGAACGCGAAAGACGAAAGAAAAAAACCACAAACGAGAACTACTTCTCAAGGATTGATTTACAAATAAAGTAAGATCTTTTTCATTTATCATTTAAATAGAGTTTGTGATAATTAACTTCTCAGGGTCAGGTTTAATGTTGAGCTAAACGCTAGAGAAAGACGTTAAAAGTTTTGATAGCAAATTGAACTAATGCATTTACTTTTGCTGGTGTTCCAAGACTGAACTGATCTTTAAAATGTCCTTCATCTGAATGTATATAGTTTCAAAATTAATTTAAAAAAAAAAAATGGTACTTCATTTTCCCGTCGAGCATTTTTATAAAAAAAACTGTCGCCAAACTACAGCATATAATGCCAAAAATGCATGATTCTGTCGTCACATTCTACTAACATCAAGTGCATTACATGTGTTTGGTATGTCATCAAGTGTTTTTCAATTCGACATTTGTCTGTATATTTAATGAATAATGATTTTTTACTGATTTATTAAGTAGTTCGTTATTTTAAAGAACAATTACATCATTAAACAGCAACATTAAAATAGGAAAGCATTGAAAAAAATGTCGCGATGCAGATTTATAGTGTTGCGTACAAAATATTTTTTTTTCTGTTTTCATTAATGCATTGTACATTTTATTGCTTATAAAGTTACTGATAGTTGAAATATTAGTGAGAGGGGCTTCTCCGAATTTCTTGTAGTACTTTTCTTAGATTCAAATGGCAAAATTCTTGCATTTGTTTATTGACGATAGATCCTTTTTTTTTTTTTTTTCCTCTATGGAAACTATCGTTGAGAAAAATATCAATTCTAACTTTGGAATTTTTTAAAAATCTATTTCTAGAATCTTCAAATGTACGAATCCAAAATAACAGCTCATTTCACTGAGTAGTTTCGAGCAATGCTAGAGTAAAATTTTTACAGCAACATATACTCATTTGTTTTTTAGCATTTGCTTTATTTTCGTGTTATAGAGAAGATACGGATAGAAGATTCACTTGATTAATCGTCAATTTTCTCTTATGCGTTTTATTTCAGGACATTTAAGTATATATTTTTATTAATTTAATAAAATTGTTCGTGAAAGTCTGTAAATTTCAAATTTTATATTTTTTAAATGGTCAACTCTCATACTAACAATATTTTTTTTTTTCAGATATTTCATTTCGTCCAAATAACATGTCTTTTGAAATATAAGAATAGTCCCAATTTATAAAAGCATCTTTTAGTCCTTAATAGTTCTTATTTTTGTGCGTAATCTTTAAAGATCTCTTTAATTTTACTTTCCTATTATTTCTTAATTAGGGGTGAAACTCCTTTGTGTATCAGTGAGTTTAATTAAAAAAAAATTCATCCCCCTTTTCTGAAATTTTATTTATGCTTATTACTTCACTTCCGGCCTCAATAGTAGTACCCAAAGTTTAAAATATTGTAAACTTCTTAGTTTTTTTATATATATAAATTTCGTTAAAATTTCATGTAAATTCTCCCTCCCAAAATTTTGCTTCATTCTTTTGCTCCCCCTCCCAACCCAGTACCCAAAGTTTACAATCATTAAACACTTTAATTTTAAAAAAGTTTTTCTTTTTGTTACTTTATTCTAATGATAAGTAATTGATTATAAAAATTTCTCCCCCTCTAAAATTGGCATTTCTCCTTTGCTGGGATCCCCCTCCTTCTTATCAAAGATTTAAATTTCTAAAAGTTTTTAAAACTTCTTAATTAAATTTAGCTAATTTAATGTTTTTTACCAGTCTGTAAATGTTTAGTAAGGTAAATAAATAAGTCATCTAATAACCTCCACACTCTAAAAAAAAAAAGTAAATAAATAAATAAAATTCTGTTATGTCTCCTCAGCTGACAAAGTTTAAAATGTTTAATCATATAATTTTCTAGGCTTAGATGTATCAGATGCCCCTGGAAGCATCGTGGTGTGTGCAGTGTGCATTGCATTTGGACTACACGTGGTAACCAGGTTATATATTTGGTTCTTTATTCTTTTGATTACTGTTTGATTCTTTTTATTTATTGATAATGGCTTTTATTGCTAGTTTACTTGTTGTGAGATATATTTTATTTAAATATAAGGAATTTTTTAAGCTAAAGGTGGTAGTGTGATTTTAATATGCATTTGCAGCTATGCTGGGGATCTGCTATTCAAAGAACTAGCTGATTTTTGCAATTTGTGCATCAATGTTTGTTTTTTCAAGTTAAGGATAGGAATTTCTGATTTTTCAAGTCTCATTTTTTGGGTTAGCTTATTAGGAACATGCTACATTTTCTTATTCGTTCAATGTGATTATGTTTTTTATTTTTTGGGACAAGTTGGTTTAATTCTACTGTTGTGTGAAAAAAATTGTTAATTTGTGTGATTTTTTAATATGTATATGTTTCAAAAATGAATCATGTCTTTTTTTTTAATATCAGTATATTTAGTTTTTACCGTTATTTTTTGCATATTTATTTGAATGCCTACTTATGATTAAAATTTCTTTATTTTGCTTGAATTCCTTTTTTTTATATTATATGTAATCTCTAAAAATTTTTTAGGAACAGATGTATCAAAGGAATTGAAGCAAAATCATGAAATTTTTAATCAATGACCACTTGGCGACAAATACTTATTGGCCAAGCAAATTTTGAGAACGAGTGATACATCTATTCCTACATTTTTAGTAATGATTAATAATTTATCATCTAATAAACTTTCTCCCCCCCCCCCCCCCCCCCCCGATATAAAATTTCTGGCGCTCCCCGTTTGCTTACATCTCCCAGCTTGCAATGTTAAAAATCTTCTAAGTCAAAACTCTTTCTTTTCTTTTTTTTCTGCACCAATTGTAAATCTTTAGCAATGATAAATAACTAAGCAATCATCTAATTGACCTCTTTCTCTCCACAAAAAATTCTGCTTCGCTCATTTTGTACCCTTCTCCAACTTACAAATCTTAAAATTTTTGTTATTTTATTAAAAAAAAACTTTTCTGTCCTGTTTGTTTTTTTATCGTAACAATAAATAATCGCTCATCTAAATTTCCTCTTCTGAAATTTTCTACTTTACCCTTCTTTCCCTGTACAGTATTTTTTAAGCTATTAGATTAATCTTCTAAAATCCGCAGTGCCTACTGTCATGTTGCATTATTTCTACTAGTGGGTTAATAGCCTTTAAAATTAGTTGATTAATAAAATATGTAATTAAACAACTGTTGTCCTATTTAATTATTTAAAGAAGTAAAACTGAAAAAAAAGTGTAAATTAAATTAATAATAATAAAAAAAAGCTATTATTTAAAAAATATAGCAATAGTTAAGCACTGAGTATGCCTTGTTAAAATTTAGGTAACATATTTACAATTCTGACTCAAATCACCAGTCTGCTATGCAAGGTTGTAAAAAAACCAGGTTTTTTTGGTTTAAACCAGGTTTTTTTGGTTTAAATGATTTTATATTTTAGAAGAACGATGAATATTAATATTTTCAAATATTTGAAGTCAAGCATTAAACAAAAATCACTTTAAGTTATTTTGTTGAAATTATATAATAAAATTTTTACTATTTTAATTTAACCATTATAATATTTTTTTATTATTATAATATTTTAATATACAATAAACAATAAAAATTATCACTTATATACAGGGCTGGCAAGTTTCTGCCGGGGTGGTTAAAACCAATGGTTATAACCGGTTAAAACCGGCATGGCAGAAACTAGTTTCTGCCAGTAAGTGGCAAAAAGTGGCAGAAACTAAGAAATAATAAGAAGAAGAACTTTAACTGCAATGATTTATAATTCACACATGTATTTGATATGTAAACAATTAAATTAAAAATTAAAACTAAAGATTACGAATGTTATTCAAAGTAGCAAAAAATTTAATAATTATCATATAAATATACTTTGTTTATATAATACTAGTTTTATTTCACTTGAAAAACAGAAATTTTCATAATGGTAATCTGATGCTGTGCAAGTTTAACTATTAATATTATTATTTACAGTTAAATTTCTATTTTAAAAAAAATACAAATAATTCTATGATATTTTAACAAATCACTGTTCAGAGAATTTTTAAATAAATAATATAATGCAATAACTTAAAGATTATCTACTATATGGAATACGGTTATATATATAGATAAGGTTGGAACATTTTCAACTAACAGTCTTAAATTAAAAAAAAAAAAAAAGTCAGATTTGTTCCTTTGAATACTGTATTTAAATGAAATGTTTTTAAACCCACGAAATTACAATATCCACATATAACTACAGCTCAAAGTTAAAAAATTAGAATAAAAGAAAACAAGAATGAAAAATCATGCGTCAAGCATAGATTATGTAACACTTTCCAACGCTTCCAAAATAATTTTACAAATCATACCGTTTAATAAGCTAAAAGATAACATCTAAGTATACAATTTGGAAAACGCATAAGATATTTAAAAACATAACTTCAGGAATTTCCAACATATACAATATTCAGAAAAATATCCGAATACTTTTATTCAGCCCTGTATAGGATCTATAGATTCATATATATACTACATAGGATGCTAAATTTTAGTTCAGTTAGGAAACGCGTAGCACAGTTTAAAATTCTCCGTCTGGAGTTTCTGTCAATAAACGGAAATGTGTTCGAGAACTTTTGTGCTTCCCTGTATAGGATCAACAGAATTTATACACACCACGTAATAGACAAAAAGCGAGTAAAAATTAAAATCGCGTTCAGTAACTTAAAACGCACTTCCAGGAATTATTGTTAACAGACAGTTGAGAATTTCCTTTGTGTGTCCCTGTAAATGAACGATGACTGCTATACATGCAATATTCTGTAGTAAGCCTCTTGTAATGCTATAAGTGCTATGCACACTCTATTCCATATTAAGCGTCTTCTAATGCACCTTAGTGATATATATAAATTTCAATGCGTTTAAAATAGTGAAACATTATTTAAATAAACCGCAAATGATTTTTCCCCTTAGACCACAATGTAACGGAATTCTTTTGAGTGTCCCTGTAAAAAAACTATAAGTGCTACACACTTCCGTTGAAATAGGGAACATGCTATAGATAATGACAATAACATATAAAAATTGCAGAGCAATCCGAGCATATTTACGAGAGTTAGAGCACGGACAGACGGCCATACAGCAGACGGCAGGACAAACCGAAGTCATAAACACTTTTCAACTAGGTTGGAAAGTGTTAAAAAGGAATTGTGAAAAAGGTTTTTTATGTATTGATTATATACAAAAAGTAATACAGGATAAAACTTAATATTGTAAGAATCTACATAGTTTGTAGAATCTTTTAGCATTAAAATTAAAGGAAAAAAATACAGGTATATACAAATAATACAGCCAGGGAAGTACGTTAATTTAATGTTGGCTAAGCCAGTTCTTGGTGGACACTAACCTGTGTTAAGTTGCTAAATCATGTTGGAAAATAAAATTTTCACCACACAGATCTTCCAACGATGGTATCATGAAATACTCAAGGATTTCCGGATATATCTCAGAACTCACACTTGGTTGAGGACATTAAGTAACTGGCGATATATTGCTGATTACGACCTTCTTTATGCAAATCAATAATACAATGCTTTGTAAACTCTTTTATGTTGGACGAATGTCCTAACTTTTACATAGAATGAAAACAATGATGCAAAGCGTTTTTATAACTTAAGAAGTCCCGCAGAGGATAATTTTATGCTTATTTTATGCAACCTTTTAAACCAACCAGGAAAATTCATAAGTTTTCTATTTTTTTTGAACCACCTATTTTAGTATTCTAATATTTTGAATAATGAAAATCATTTTCAAAATTATATTTTATTATATTGTTAATGAAAATAGATAAAATATTCACTCAAAATTTAATATTTTACAGTTTTAATTTCTTTAATAACATGCAAATGTATTAAAACATCCATTGCTGTTCTTTTTCAATTGTACTACAGTGAAATAAGATTTTTTACAGTTATTATTAAATTATTGTGTTAAATTACAGAAAAGTATTTGGAGTAAGTATTGATTATTTTTCTTTTCTTTTCAGTGTTTAATTTAAAATAAGTATTGGATGTAGTTTTCTATTTTGAATTTTAAACTGAGATTTTAAATACTCTAATAATTGTTTATATATAAATTGCACAACCATATTATAACAAAAATTTTATCTGTTACATTACTCATTTTTTCTAATACAAATTTATTTATTTTAAATTAAAACTATCCACAGTATTTCATTTGTTATTTATCCTGAATAATGTACTTAAGGAATTTTAATACTACTAAAAAAGTCTCAGATTATGTCACGAAATGTGTTTATGCCAGTTTCTGCCGGTTAAAACCGCTTATAACCACTTTCTGCCACTGACACGGCAGAAACTACTTTTTGCCGGCAAAAACCCAGCCCTGCTTATATATGTATATATATAAATCAATCACTACTACTAACACGTCACTAGTCTTTAATCTACATTTTCTTTTAGAGAAAATTAAACTAAGAAATTTTAACTGACACAAATAACAACTATTTGAAAACTAAGATAAAGAATCACAAACTAATGAAATATATCCAAACATTTTATTAAGGAAAGAAGAAAAAAACTTGACATTTCTTGAATAGATATCTTACAGCAGTATTGAATAATAGGAATGAATAATAAATTTTACCCTCAATCATTGTTCATTTCTTTTATTACGACCACTAATTTTGATAGATATCTTACAGCAGTATTGAATAATAGGAATGAATAATAAATTTTACACTCAATCATTGTTCATTTCTTTTATTACGACCACTAATTTTGATGCTTTCTTTACTCCTAATCTGTTCCGCAATTTTGAATGAACTACACCAAATATTGAAAAAATCCTTTCAACACAGGCAGTCGATGCTTTGGCTGTAGTTAGCATGTTCACAAATTCCAAATCATTCTCCCTAATCAAAGATTTACCTGAAACATTATAAAACTATTCCACCATTCAAAGTCAGACATTGTATCAACAACTTCGGTGTAAAAAAAAACATTTTGATCATGATTATGAAATGGTTCCAACTTCCCCAAAAATTTTAATGTAAGTGCTAAGAAACCAGAGCCACATTTTTGTTTGATAAATTAAAGACCCTTGTTTTTCTCTTCTTTTGTGACATCAATTCCTAGGTTAGAAAGTAATACTGATGGGCTTAAAATAAATGCAGCAAAATGTGCATCTACTAATGATTGTTCATATCTCTGTTTATACGCTGATGATATGGCCTTTTTATTGTTTGATGTTGATGCTTCTTTTAGCTTCAATTTTAGCTTTTTCCATGCTAATACACATTCAGTGAGAGAACAGTTATTCCTCTGTACAAAATCAATAGTTTCGGCGATTGGTTTCAGAATCGCAATCATGTCCTTAACATTTCTTTTTAAACAGATACTTAAGATTTTACTGGAGATGTCACTATCAATCTCAGATCTGTGATCCTCACAAACTTTCGTAAGAATTGACTAATTTTTAACATAAGATTCAAGTGAAGCACAATAAGTATTCCATCATACCTCTAGACTCTAGAGGAAGTACCAACGCACTTCCACCTTCTGCATGATACCATGCTTTCGGGAGATGATGATTGCGAAAATATTTTAAAATACTTGTAACATGTTTTGTTACATCACTTTTAACCAAATCTTTGGCTAACAGATTTAAAATGTGGGCACTGCACCCATATGTAAGTCCCGAAAACCAAGCTCTTCATGCAGAATGTTTCTGGCAGAAACCTTATTTGCAGTATTGTCTGTGACAAAACTTGATATTTTACATTTGAACTTTTCTTCTGCTGTCTGCACTGAACTCAAAACAAAATTTGCTAAATTATTTCCAGTATGTGATGAGCCGGATGTGTCGATAGTATCAACAAGATTGACTTTACCACACTCTTTGATAACACTTATACACACAATAGGTTCATTATGGATGTTCGACCATCCATCCATTGCCATGCAAACTGTTTTGTTTTCTAAATCAGCTTTACATCTCTGAAGTTCATCATTGTAAGTCTTGGGTAACCATTTTTCTTTTTAAAATAAATGTTTTGGTATCTCAAAAAAACCAAGTCTGTTTTTTTTTTAAAAACCATTCGGTTTAAACCAGCGTGGTTTAAACCTAAACAACCCTGCTGCTATGTGTTATTCCAATATTAATGTCTTCATTATTGAGAAATTAACCTATTTATTAAATTCTAACTCAATAAAATGTCTTTTAAATTAGTTAAAAAATACTTAAAAATCTGCAGTTTATAAATAAATTGCTTCAACGTATAAAAGCCAATTTTGACCAAAAAAGGCCAATTTCGGCCAAAAAAAGCCAGTTAAAACCAATAAAAGCCACTGGCCTGGCTTTTATTAATTTTAGCCGGCTTTTTTGCAACCCTGATTTAAACAGTGCCGAATCATTTGGATCTGTAGATGCTTAAATAATGACATGTTCATTCTGTGTCCATGATTAAGGAGGCATGTAGTCTCATCTTGGTATTTGTTTGTCTTTCAGAGATCCTGTCATCTTTCTACTACCTGGTTGAGGCAATACCTCATTCTTACCATTTGACAGACTGCCCATTATCAGCAGACAGACAGTTTACTGACTACAGTGGGAGATCTCTTAATAAATCAAGGTAAAACAACTACAATATTACTGTATTTTTTTCTGTATGTTATTAGAAGAAAATAATGTTTTAAAATTGTTAAATGTTAGATGCACAATCAAATTATAAATAATGTATTCTGTAAACCTCAAATTATCTAGGCTAATATGTTCTGGAGATAATCCAGAAAATAACAATAAGATACAATTCAAACAATCATGAGAAATAGGTTATGCTAAAAAGAAAACAAAAATCTAAAATAACTTTTTTTCTTAAAGAAAAAAGTAGGCATATTTTATTCAAATTACCTTTAAGGAGACTTGCTACTACAAACTGTTATTTAAATTCGGTCTGCCATCTTGTTTTTTAAATCAAAATATATTTACATAATAAGATCACTAACTAATTATAATTAAAATATAGATAAAATGCTTTAGTGATTGAATTCAGCATTGATGAAATGTTACATAATCACATAGTATGATTACTAATTATAATTAAAATATAGATAAAAGGTACTTCTCTATTATCCCATCGACCACTTTTCATTAAAAAAAACTATCGCCAAACTGTAAGATCAAACGTCAAAAATGCAATCCCGCTTACTTGATGTCAGAAGCATTATACGTGTTTGTTATGCCATCAAGTGGTTTTTAATTCAACATTTGCCTGTATTTTTCATTGTGTTTTACTGATTTCATTTATTAAAATAACAATTGTGTCCTTAATGCCATGATATCAAAAGAGAAAAAGCATTGAAAAAAATCTTATATTTTATTTGTTTTGATATTCCAATGGCAACGTTCTCCCGTTTATTTGGTGCTACAGTTTGGCGATAGTTTTTTGTTATGAAAATTGGTCGACGGGATAATACAGAAGTACCAGATAAAATACTTCAGTAATTACAGATTAATCACTTAAGCATTTTATTTATATTTCAAAACATATGTGTTTTGTTTCTCATTTCCAAAATAAGTTTCATCCATATTTACTTATAAACACATTATTTAATTTTATTGACTAATTTATTTATATTTAATAAAAGTTAAAATGTTTTGATTTAAAAAACAAGATGACTGACCACGGGCAAATCCCAAAACTTAGCCGAAAATAAGATACTTGCATACATTCATGTGTTACTTGAATTTGTCTGAAAAAGGAGTTTTTCTTCATTAAACCATAAATTAGAAATATCTAAATGTACTAGACTTCGAAATTTCTGGTAAAACAAAAATCTTATATTCCTTTTAAATGCTAAAGGTGTAAATTAACTGCATAATATAAATTAAAATAACTTTTATTAGTTGTTTTACATGTTTCGACTCTTTCAGATTCATTTTTCTTAAAGAATTTGGGTGGTTAATCCACCAGGCTCAAATGGTAAAGTAAAAGTAAACTGACTCTGAATAAGAGGATGGCTTAAATTAACAAAAAACGTTTATTAAATATACTTTAACATTATAAGAATTAACAAACAGTCTGGCATACTTGCACAGACAAAAAATAACTAAACTAAAACACCCTACGATATGCAGCAACCACATAATCAAAAAGAGAAGAGAGCAGATAAGTCATGCAGTGGTATTTAAGCTAGTTATTCAACACATGCACAGTCATGGCATCCAATCAGGAAACGGCACCTGGCAATGACGCAATGCATACGTAGGAGCAAGAAAAACATGTGCATTTGTTTACACTAAGAGATCGCGTATCGACGAACGTTTGATCGTGATAGATGCACTTGAACTAGAATATCTCAGTGGTGCGAGACCAAAAGAAAAAAACAACAAATATGGGGAAGTTAAGCTTCCACATTAAGGTTTTCACAACATAAGGCCCCCCCCCCTCTCGCGATCCCTGAGATCCCTTTAAAAAAAAACACAAATGTCCAACAAGACATGCCCCCTTAAATATCAAATACAACAATAAATTTTCCTTAAGAAAGAAGCATTACAAAATTGCAAAAGGACTCTTAAATTTAAAAAAAACTTGCAACAAATACCCTCAAATCTGCTCCTGATCCAAAAGCCAAGACTGCTTACATCACATTTCATTTAACAAAAAATAATCTTAACAAGTGACACAAAAGCATCAATTGAATACATTTAAAAAAAAATGAAAATTTTTTACAATTCAAAATATCAGATGAAACACCAGGAGATATACCTAAAACATTACAATTATCATAACTTTGAAGCATATACTTGAAAAATTTAAAAAATATGCCATAAAAAATTTTATTACACTTATATAAATAGTTTGGAAATGAAATTATTAACAGACATTTTAACTAGAGCTTTTGTGAAAATATCTGCAAGATTATCTATACTTCTTACATAAGATAAATTAAATAGCTTTTCAGACACCAAATCTCTTAGAAAATGCAATTTGACATCAATATGCTTTGACCTAGCATTTTCAATTGGTGACTTGCAAAAGTCCATAGCAGACTTATTATAACAACAAAGTTCATATTGTGTTATTTCATTCCCAAATAACCCCATTTCAAAACACTCTCAAAGTATATGTCTAACCCAAGTGATTTCCTTAGCAGCCTCAGTAAGTGCAGTAAACTCAGCTTCCATTGTGGAAAGGGCAACAGACTTTTGTTTGAAAGTCTTCCAAGAAACAGGTGACTGACCAATAAACAACACAAAACCCCCCATACTCTTCCTGTCATCACGATTAGTGGCATAATCTGCATCAGTATATAACATGTGACACTAAGGTTATCAATCTTAGATAGATCAAGCTTTCTTTCTCTGGTTGTATACAAATAACCAAGTAGCTTAACTAACCCGTTCCAGTGAGTAGGCCCAGGGTTTTCCTGAAACTGTGAGAAAAGGTTTATTGCAAAACAAATGTTAGGTCTAGTCCTGTTAGCTATAAAAGCGAGACATCCAACAAGACTGCGATATGGAATACCTTGCATTTCATTTAGTTCTATATCATCTTTTGGACAATCTAACTTTGAATACACAACTCCTTTAGAAATTGGGAGAGATGTAATTGGAGGTTTATACTCTTTAAACATATTGTAAACCTTTTCAATGTAACTCTTTTGATGAATGAAAAGTTTACAGTCCCTCTCTTCAAACTCTACACCTAGGAGTTTCTTAGTGCGTCCTAACAATTTAAGATCAAACTTAGATTTTAAAAGATCTATGATTTCAGAAACCAATGCTTCTGTTTGTCCAAAAACTATAATATCGTCCACATACAGCAATAATAGAACCTTTCTTTTAAATATAAAAATGCAATTTGCCCATTTTAATTTCTTAAAATTCAATCCTTCAAGTGCATTATGAAGCTCGAAATACCATTCAGGGCCACTTTGTTTAAGGCCGTAAATTGCCTTTTTCAGGCTACAAACATATTCAGACTTCTCACTGACATAGCCCAAAGGCTGACTCATGAAGACTCTTTCAGATAAATTTGCATATAAATATGCACAGTTTATGTCAATTTGATGATGAATCCAACCAAAAAAACAGACTAGTATACTGAAAAATAATCTAATAAGAGAAAAATCAACTACTGGGCTATATACTTCCTCGTAAGATATACCTTTTTCCTGCTTAAAGCCTTGTGCTACAAGCCTAGCTCTATAACGAGCAATCTCACCTTTCTCATTACGTTTAAAGGAATATACCCAGCGGTTACCTAAAACTTTCTCTTCTTTAGGTTTGGGGACAAGTTCCCATACCTGCCTTTCCTTCATGGTTGTTATTTCATCATCCATTGCCTTAGACCATTCTTTTCTAAAAGGAGAATGCATAGCTTCAAAATAAGAAGATGGTATTTCTACTTCAGTTATGTTAGCTTCATAGTGTTCAGTTTTAGGACGTGGTTCTGGACCAGAATAATCATCTTTGTTTTTAAAACTAAAAAAATCCTTTCGATAATCAATATTTCTGGCTTTGCAGTAATTCTCAACATCTCTATAAGATCGAAGTTTAGTATTGGATCCCTCCACACCATAATATATATCATTACGGGACTTATCCTTTCTCATAATGGCTTCTCGGACCCATTTAATAGCTTCACAAGGGTTTTTTTCAGTTTCATTCACATCCTGGTCTAGGTGTTCATCTCCTGACTCTTCAGTTTCAGAATTTAGTTCAATTTCCTTTTTGGGAGTGCTTTGTAACTTTATAGAGTTTTGTGGTATAATCGGATCAAATTTAGATTCAGAATCAGATTCTTCATTATCATTATAACGATTTCCAACTCCTGACAAAGCTTTCCCATTCTCAGAATTACAGTCAATGGTGCCCAGGATGCGACCACTGTACATTTCTTTCTCATTGAAATTCACATTTAAAGTTTCCTCGACAACACCCTTTTCCGGATTATAAATTCTGTATCCCTTTGTCTGTCCTGCATAGCCAACCATGATACCTTTAGTTACACGCATAATCAAATTTTTTCCGTAGTTGCATGGGGATCCCTATAAATGCAGTGCATCCGAACGATTTTAAATGACTCACAGAAGGACGTCTCCCACCGTATAATTCAAATGGTGTCTTTAATTGGCCTTGATGGACAACTCTATTCCAAACATATGTGAAACAGACAGCTGCCTCAGCCCAAAATTTTTCTTCTAAACCACTATCCTTCAACATTGTTCGGATTCCATTATTTATAGTGCTATTAAATCTCTCAGCAACCCCGTTTTGTTCTGGCGCATACCGGTTCGTCTTCTGATGATCTATTCCCTCTTTCTCAGTAAGCTGTTTAAATTTGTAATTGCAGTATTCCTTTCCATTATCTGATTTTATGGCCTTAATTTTCTTTCCAATGAACCTTTCTGCTCTGTTTTTGAATCGCACAAAAGTATCATAGACCTCATCTTTATGTTTAATTTGGAAAACAGCAGCCCTTTTAGAAAAATCGTCTATAAAAGAGACAAAGTACCGTGACCCTCCAATTGAAGGTACTGGCATTGGGCCACACACATCAGTAAAAACAAGTTCAAGAGGCCTACGTGTTCTGTTTCCTGGCAATGGCTTAAAACTGCTCTTTGTGTCTTTGCCAAACGACAAGGTTCACAATTTAATTCCTGATTTTGCAGTTTAGGTAACCCACGGACATTATTTTTACTGGTATCAACTATATAATTTGTGTTGATATGCCCATATTTCTTATGCCAAATCTCAAGATTTGATTCCTTAGACTGAGTTAGATTTACATGCTCTCTGATAATACTGGGGTATTTTGGTCTGAGAAAATATAAACCATTTTCCCTTTTTGCAAAGAAGTCCAATTTTCCTTTGCTATTATACACGAAAATTTTTCCATTCTTACCAACAAATTTCCCCCCTTTTTTATCAATGGCACATCCTGCAAATAAATTTCTCCTCAATCTAGGCGAATAAAGAACATTGTTCAATGTTATTTTCTTCTGGGTACCTTTTATATTTACCAAAAATTCCACTTTGCCAATTCCCTCAACTGAGCAAGACTCTTCACCGATAGCGACTGATACTGTTGTATCTACTACTGGCCTAAGCTCAACAAACAAATTTTTATTGCGGCAAAAATGAGAAGAAGCAGCAGAATCCACAACCCAAGACAAATCATCAGGACCATTACTACCTTGACTGTAGTTAGCCTCTACAATGTAACTTGAATTGTCTCTGTTAAAATTCCCCTTTGGTTTAAACGTCTTAACCTCAAATTTACCAGAATTTGGCTTTTTTCTGGGCAATTAGAAGCAAAATGGCCTAATTTAGAACAATGGAAACACTTAATGTCTTTCTGTTTATTAGATTTAAAATTGCTATTATTCCTATTTCCTTGTTTATTAATTTTGACTTTATAAGCAGTTGCATCTACACGTTCAAGGTCAATGTTACACTGTCTTAACCTATCCTCCTCAACCAACAACTCTTTTAATACATTGTCAAAAGTAAATGTTTTGTCATTCCATCTATAAATTGACTGAACAATCCCTGAAAATTTGGATGGCAAAAACCGGATAAGTTGAAAAGACTGGTACATTTCTTCCATTACATGTTTTGCGTCTGCCAATTCATTAACTACCTTTTTAAGGTTAGCTGCATAAATACTAATGTCATCCCCTGTGCCAAACCTCAATGAGAAAAATTTGTCCAATAAACTCACAATCCTACTGCGAGACGTTGTCTGGTAACGCTCCTTTAATTTCCTCCATGCATCCCCAGCATTTTTAGTGTCACTTATTATACTACGATATGGTTTCTCAATATTTAAATAAATTGAGGTATATGCCCTATCCCTACACAATTCAAAGTCACGAAGTTCCTTTCCAGTTAAATCTTTAGGTGTTTCAAGGTCTGGTTTTTCTACAAATTGCCAAACTCCACGATCCATCATATACACCTGTATTTCCTCTGCCCAAATAGCATAATTGCTACTGTTCGGTTTTTGGATAGCAAACTCCATATTATAAATTTATGGGGATAATTAAATATGCATATCTCAATACAATATTAATAAACCATTCAACAATATTAAAACCTACTAACCCTTCAAAAAGAACCATTTCACAACAATACATACATTAAATATACAAAATAAATGAAGTACAAAAAAAAATTCATTAATCATTCAAATTTAATCAACCATTAATCATTCAAATTTAATCAATTATTCACTCTGTTTTATTAAAAATACAATTCTATCCTCAAACTATTTCAATATAAAAAGTTTCTTTAATTAAAAACTTTCAATTAACAACTTTAACAAATCTTTTTTTTTTCTCCCTCTTTAAATCTATTTAAAATTTTAAAATTCTAAAAAAAAACAAATTCTAACAATTAATTCAAAGCAAATAACATATCACAGTATACTATTAACGTTAAAAAAAAAAAAACTTTGAATCAATAAATAATTTATTTGCTAACATTACTCTAAAAATAACTTTCTTAAATGAGAAGAAAAACATTCATTTAATACTATAGACTGGCTTCACTTATAAACTAATAACACACTTCACTAATAAAACAAACAACCAAAAACAGCAGAAAGTATTTTTATCAATCTATAATAGCTTCATTAGAAACCATAAACTTTACTCCTTTTAATTCTGATAACAGCTGTCCACAAAGTAAACAACGTTCCCATAACTCCTTATCAGTCATGGGGGAAAGAAAACATTTCAGTTCCAAAGTCCAGGCAAGTTTGTTTATCTTACTCAGAAACCAAGAAGGAGCAGCTTAAAGTTCATTCACGACAAAAGGGTGGAGATAAAAACAAATTAGCTGTCTGCCATTGCATATCACAACATCTGCCACAATTATCCAAATAATTCCAGGTCTTGAATCAATACTGTAGCTCGAAGAGGCCCCCCATTTTAGCTGTTAACGATGATGACCTCATTGTTGTGATAAATTCACAAATTCACGCCAACACCTCAGAGTCAAAAAATTACATTTAAACATTACCAAAAATGGACAAACTCTATAAATTTAGACTACATTTGGCCCATAACCGGTCTTAAAGAATTTGGGTGGTTAATCCACCAGGCTCAGATGGTAAAGTAAAAGTAAACTGACTCTGAATAAGAGGATGGCTTAAATTAACAAAAAATGTTTATTAAATATACTTTAACATTATAAGAATTAACAACAAACAGTCTGGCAAACTTGCACAGACAAAAAATAACTAAACTAAAACATCCTACGATATGCAGCAACCACATAATCAAAAAGAGAAGAGAGCAGACAAGTCATGCAGTGGTATTTAAGCTAGTTATTCAACACATGTGCAGTCATGGCATCCAATCAGGAAACGGCACCTGGCAATGACGCAATGCATGCGTAGGAGCAAGAAAAACATGTGCATTTGTTTACACTAAGAGATCGCGTATCGACGAACGTATGATCGCGATAGATGCACTTAAACTAGCATATCTCAGTGGCTCATGACCAAAAGAAAAAAACAACAAATATGGGGAAGTTAAGCTTCCACATTAAGGTTTTCACAACAATTTTCAAAAACAAAATGAGAATACAGTAAAACCTCCATAACGGACACTCCCAAATAGCGGACGCCTCTATTTAACGGACACTTTTCAAATCCCCACTCCCAAAATCTACATTTTTGTATGTTTAACCTCTGAATAGCAGACAGTAGTTTTGGCGATCAAGGATGAAAATTGATTTTTTAACGAGAAAGAAAATAGGAAAAAAAATTAAGAGTCTCAAAATTTATCAGGGCAATATGTCACAAATTTTGTGACCACAGATAAATGCAGGGGGTGGTGTCAGTAAAATCCCCAGTGGCCTGGGGAATCCCCCAATATCGTATATATTTTGTATCGATTACTGTTTGATTCTTCAGATTAAATTGACATACATTATTCAAAGTTTCGAAATATGTAAAAACCATTTTTATAATTTTTATCGTTTTCTGAATGTATTGATTTCTACGTATTCTGAATTTAGTGTCTTGTTTGTGATTAATGTTTCGAGAATGACCTCAAAACGAAAGCGAGTAACTTTAAAAGAAAAATTTGAAATTGTAAGTGTAAGTTAATCTGAAAATCAGAAATTGAGTTACGGATACTTGCGGAATGTTTTAAAATAGGTAAAACAGAAGTGGGAGAGATTTTACGAAATAAAGAAGAAATAAGGAATTTGTGGATTACTAACTCTCATGAGAATATCAAAAACGTGAAATTGAGGTATACTGATTCCATTGAAATTGATTCTATAATTCTGAATTGGTTTACTTCACTTCGTTCAAAAAAATTCCTATCAGTGGGCATTTGATTCAGGAAAATACTTTAGAAGTCGCCAAAGAACTCTGTTTACATGATTTTAAGGCTTTGTGCAGATGGCTGGAAAAGTTCTCAGATATCGGCACAACATCTCTTTCAAAACAATATGTGAAAAAGCAAAATCTGTAGCTCTGAAAAAAGTGGAGGATTGGCATGAATGACTGCAACCAATTTATGAATTTTATGAGGAGAGAAACATTTTTAATGCCGAGGAATGTGAACTCTTTTTCATAATTTTTTCGAATAACACTTTGTGCTTTAAAAAGGATGGCTGTATCGCTGAAAAAAATGACAAAAGAGCAAATCACTATTTTATTATGTTGCGATGTATTAGGGGAATTTTAAATCCCTCTTATAATTCAAAAACCTCTGAAACTCATGTGCTTCTCGAAGAACATCCAATGTAATAAATTTGGTGTTATGTGGAGAGCGAATAAAAAAGCATGGATAACTAGTTTTTAACACTTTCCAACCTAGTTGAAAAGTGTTTATGACTTCGGTGACTTCGGTTTGTCTGGCCGTCTGCCGTCTGTCCGTGCTCTAACTCCCGTAAATATGCTTGGATTGCTCTGCAATTTTTATATGTTATAGTCGTTATCTATAGCATGTTCCCTATTTCAACGGAAGTGTGTAGCACTTATAGTTTTTTTACAGGGACACTCAAAAGAATTCCGTTACATTGCGGTCTATGGGGAAAAATCATTGACGGTTTATTTAAATAATGTTTCACTATTTTAAACGCATTGAAATTTATATATATCACTAAGGTGCATTAGACAAAGCTTAATATGGAATAGGGTGTGCATAGCACTTATAGTTACTTTACAGGGACAGTCAAAAGAATTCTGTTACATTACGTCTATGGAGAAAAATCGTCTGCGGTTTATTTAAATAATGTTTCACTATTTTAAACGCATTGAAATTTATATATATCACTAAGGTGTATTTCAAGAGGCTTACTACAGAATAGTGTGTGTACAGCAGTCATCGTTCATTTACAGGGACACACAAAAGAATTCGCTACTGTCTGTTAACAATAATTCCTGGAAGTGCGTTTTAAGTTACTGATCGCGATTTTAATTTTAACTCGCTTTTTGTCTATTACGTGGTGAGTATAAATTCTGTAGATCCTATACAGGGAAGCACAAAAGTTCGCGAACACATTTCCGTATTATTTAACTCCAGACGGAGAATTTTAAACTGTGCTACGCGTTTCCTAACTGAGCTAAAATTTAGCATCCTATGTAGTAGATATACAAATCTATAGATCCTATACAGGGCTGAATAAAATAATACGGATTACTTAGATGTTATCTTTTAGCTTATTAAACGGTATGATTTGTAAAATTATTTTGGAAGCGTTGGAAAGTGTTACATAATCTATGCTTGACGCATGATTTTTCATTCTTGTTTTATATTACATACATATTTATAGGCATATAACATACTTCGGAGGTTTCAGAAATGAGAAGCATTAAATTAAACATGGTTTATGCAATGATATTCTGAAATTCTTATGAACTTCTTATTCATGTAACTTTTCAAATTAAAAAAAAAAAAAAAAAAAAAAAAAACTTAAAATAAATTTTTTATTTATGTCAATAGAATACAAAAATAATTTATTTTGATAATAAAATATTGCAGCAAAATAGTTCGAGTCAGTTGAATTTTATTATTTTGATATTCTTTGAAATAGGGTTGCTAAGCAACTAACAAATTAAAGAGCAAAGTAAAAAGAAATGCATTTTAAAATGTGTAAAAAATAGGAAAATGTTTTATATTTCCCTGAACAGATGAAAAATTTTTCCAATAATTTAAACAATTACTTTCTAAATTCTAATGAATGTATCAGCAAATTTTCAAAGCTATTGGATACATTTAAAACCTCCATATTGAAAATTTAGCGTTAATAATTTTACGTTTATATCCATTATTAAAATATGAGATTTTCATTTCAGTTAAAAATGAGATTTGAAAATCGTCTGCATTCTCATAGGAAAGCATTATGACTTAAAAAGAAATGTTCTATATTTTTCGAACGAATGAACCAAATTTAACCAAAAATAATATAGCTAATTCCGGGTACCTACCAAAAATCAATCTAATCGGATGGTTTTTACGGCAGTTATTGTGGAACAGACAAACAGATAGAAAGCAAAATTTTTTCAGGTCTCCACAGTGAGCCTCAACTAACGTTTCGGCAATTACAAAACTATCATGTTATTGCTTTCAGAGACAATGATATTTCACATGCTGGAGATTTTGTGTGACAATAAACCACGGAATGAAGACACTGTAGGATTTAATGGTATTTTTATGGTGACATGAACTCAGTGGAATTCGACTTGTATAACTTGAATTTTAAATACACTAGGAAACGAAACTCCCACTGAAAAGTCTACGGGTAGCCGTAACAACCACCAAAGCACGAAATTGCGATATATGGCAATGCCACCAATGCTTGCTTTCTGCACGCAATAGATGCACTATATAGATATAAAATGCTTTTCATTGCGTTTCTTAAATCACCATTTCTAGTGCTTAAGGGTATCGTTTCATCGCCATTTATGGTTTATAATTGTAAAGATCAATCTTCTATGAAAAATGTGCATGCTTCCATTCGCTCTTTTGTCATGGTTGCTTCAAATGTGGTATCTAGATTGTCTCTCCTCACTTCATTCTTAAGACCATACTTTAAAATACAGACATCCCAATGGGCACCCTTCACATGTATGGAAGTAAGTGAAAATGTATGGTAATGTATTAAAATAGCCTAATTAAAAATAAGATTAATGTGTCTAAAGAAGGTGTATTAAGAATGGAAAGAAAAATTTAAATTGTAGATATAATTTAACATTTAAAATGTATTAATTATTTTCAGTCACTTAAACCCAAGAATAAGCATTGCTATTAAGGCAGTTTTTTCCCCCTTTGTTCTATTTTATTTATATCTTGGAAAATAAATAGAAAAAGAGCTGTATAAAAATATATAAAGTTCTAAACCGGGTGTAGTAATGTAATGCATGAAAGTAAACCATTATTTGTGTCAATGACAGCTTTGTTTCTCAGTTATTAATTAATTATTATTAAAGGAATGAAGAAAAACTCATCGTTACTGGAAAAATCAGAAAATACTAAAATAAATTATTTCATAACAGGTATGGATACTGCCGTGCCTACATTTATGCGTCAGAAGAAGAAAAAGATATACCCAACGGCTTCGCAAACAGGTCCTGAAAAAAGTTCGTATTATTGACTTCATCTGTTCTATTTATTTTGTCATGTGATGTAATGTAGCAAAGATTAGAAAAAGACTAGAGCAAGAAATAAACTATAAAAATTTTAGCTCTATTTTTGTATACAGTATAATTGCATAATTTAATTTTTTTAAATATGTCTACAAACGTTAAATCTATTAAACACAAATTTTGAAAAAATACTTGTCCAACCGTATTTCTTGGCATGAAGTTTGTGAGTACGTATGAAGAATTTATTTCGCAATGCAAGTATCCTAAAAACATTAAACCATGTTACTTCATTATATAAATACTAACAGTAAACACCTTCTTCGTACAGAGAACAAAATTACTCATCAACTCAAAGCATAGAAAGATGCAACGCTTCCATCGATGAATTTCATATATGTAAATATATATCGGCAATTTCATCCATAAAAATGAAACATGTCTGAATGATTTTCTAAAGAAGCTTTTATTCAGCCTTTATCAAGCTTAACGTCCCGCTTAAAGGTAAATTGTTTTAATTTTCACCGACGATTCCAGGTGCGAAACTCTTAACCGGCTAAAGCGCAAACATTCGTCATTGAAACAGTGTCGTTTTTAAAAGAAAACATTAATTTTCTTACATGAATACAGCCTTTAACTTAAGATTCTAGGAATATCCGTCATTTTCCTTCAAATTTCAGAACTCTTAATATAATGTGAACATTAAAAGGATTTGTTTTCGTCTGCTTTCTGTCTCTCTATCTCTGTGCTCTAACTCTAGTACATATACTTCGATACATACGTTATTGATAAATTTTATTGAGACTCGCCACGGTAAGTTCCCTATTTAAATCGAAGTACAAAACGAGACACTAAAAAAATCAGTTAATATTATGATCTGTATGTAAAAATAATTTCAGTGTATTTTGACGATGTTAGACTTTTTCAAGCATAATAAAATTTATATGTATTTTCAAAGAGCACTAAAACATGCATTATGTAGAGTATGGAATGCAAAACATTTATATTATTTGTTTACACATATCATTTGTGTCTCACAAAGCAAATCAATTTCGAAATAGTTTACAGAGGAAAATCGTTTACAGAGTATTTGAATGCTGTTACACTACTTAAAGAATAATATATATATATATATATATATGCATTTTTGAGGTGCACTAAAACGAGCTTTCTGTAGAATATGGAGTGCGAAGGGGGGCATGAAATGTGAATCATTTATTATTCATTTACAGGGTCACACTAAATAATTCAATTACATTATGCATTATGGGAAAACATCGTTTGCAGGTTGTTTTAATGATGTTAAACTATTACAAATACAATTAAATTTATGTACCTTACTAACGTTCACACTATCGTAACGTTGGCCTTATCCATCACACCGTTAGATGGTACACAGACAGACAGACTCACAAACTCTTTGTTTTATAATATAGATAATAAATAGAAAAATGATGAACAATATTTATAAGTATTTAATTAAGATTTTTAAAATATAACTTGTAATAAGATATTTTGTATTGATTGGTTGTGATGGTGTGTATTTTGATTGTGTTTATCAAACAATATTCCTTTGATACTTTTTTATCAATATACATACAGTGCGTGGTGGAAGAATAATTATACATCCAAGTATGCCGTGAAAGTTGAACTAGATAATGAAGTATACTGCTAGATTAAATAAAAAATTAAACACACTGATCTAATGGCCAGATGATATCAAAATAAGACCTTGTACGATAGGTTGATGCGTTAATCTCATTTTTTTTTTGTTGTTGTTAACTTGGATATGCGTTTGTTTTCTAATTATCTTACTTATAATAATCTTACTTATAATAAAATCCAAATGCGAGAAAGTGTCTGTAACGGTACCAGGCTGTACCACTCTGGTCTGCGAGTCGACCGTACTTAAACGCCATGTTAGGCTTACTGAAAAACATATGCTAACACATGACCACTAAATGATAATATCTTCTACTTGAAATAATGTCTGTTCAGCATATTTTCGTATAAAACATGTATATCATATCCAGTTATAATGTTTTAAGTTTTTAATTAAAAATAAAAGATTAAACATCCGATTACCTGATATAAACAAACGAATAATGTTGCCATTCAAAATCACAAATTCCATCACAAATTATCAAATGAATGACTCTTTGAATGTTTCATTAAAATATCCGATTATGCTCTTAAAATATTTGTAAAAGCATATTAAAGTCTTTAAATAATTTAAAGGATTTCTTTAATTTATTTCTGAAAGCATTTTTTTTTCTGTAAGTACTTTTTTCGCAGATAATTTTTGCGATGATACGGCAATGACTTTGAGAGTCTGACTTTCCAGTACTTACCAGGACTTTCGAGTCATACTAATGCATTTAATAATGAATTTAATAATAAATTTATTTTGGTTTTTTCAGGCATATTTTTAAAATAAGACAAAATCAGGTTTTAATTTGATGAATACTTTTAAAAGTTAAAGTTATATTATCTACTTTCGTCGTTTAAATATTTGTAAAAGCATATTAAAGCTTTTAAATCTTTTAATTTTGTTTAAAACCTTAAAAAACTATTTCATAAAAAAAATGTATATTAACATTTCTGTAAAAAAAAATTTCTGTACGCACTTTTTTTTTTCAGAAGCAGCGGTGATTTATTTCGTAGGGAGAGATTTGAGGTTGATTCAGTATAGTGTCGCCATCTACTGGCGGATTTTGAAATTTCCTTCCATCGTTCCGGATTTCGGGTCTTCCCAAAGTTCACGATTATTTGACAAAATTCATGTTTTTTTCGTGATTCTTTAACAAAATTTGCATTTTTTCTGCTGTTCTTTGACAAAATTTGCGTTTTTCTTCTACGATCCTTTGACGAAATTTCATTTTTTCGTAGTCCTTTGAAGAAATTTGCATTTTCTTTTTGCGATCATTTGAGGAAATTTGCGTTTTTTGCTATTCTTTGACGAAATTTGCCCTTTATTCACGATCCTTTGACAAAATACGAGTTTTTTCTGAGATTGCCGAAATTAGCGGTTGTTTTTTTTTATCCTTTACCAAAATTTTTCTTTTTTTGCGATCCCTTAACGAAATTAGACATTTTTTCGCAGTGCTTTGAAGAAATTTGGTTTTTTTTTCTAGACAATTTGAAGAAATTCCTGTTTTTCCACGATTATTTGACGAAATTCGCAGTTTTTTTTTTTGCGATCCTTTAACCATTTTTTTTTTTTTTTTTTTTTTTTTTTTTTTTTTTTTTAGTGATCCCTTGATGAAATTTTACATTTTTTCGGAGTCCTTGGAAGAAATTTGCGTCTTCTTCGTAAGCCTTCTGCAATTTGTTAACAAAATTAGCGTTTTTTTTTTGCAATCCTGCAACGAATTTTGCGTTTTTATTTTCGGTCCTTTGACGAAATTCACGTTGTTTCCACAATCCTTTGAAGAAATTTTCTATATTTTCTGCGAACGATAGACATAATTGATTTTTTTCGGCGGCTATTGTTCAAAATTCGAGATATTTATGTTCGAAATTTTGGACTGAAGACTTAAATTTTCGAAATCGAAATCCTTAATTTTTTAGGAAAACTTGAACAGAATCACCCCTGATGAAATAAATACATAACTATTTTTTGTTTCTAACGAATTGTAATATAAATTAATTTTAAACTAAAATTTGAGAGGAAAATGATTTGTTTTTAATTTCGGGAAGAGAAGGGGGGGGGCCGTGTTCACCCGCCACTGAAGTAACAATATTTTAGTGATTAAACATTGAAACACAAGGGACTGAAAAAATATTAGGAATCGGTCAAATTTTTGAAAAATTTCAGAAAATCTAAAATTTTAGTAAAAATTTACAAATTTAGAAAATTTTCGAATTTTTCTTTCCGGACTTCGGGTCTTTCCGGATTTTGGATTTTCAGATAATGGGTCATAGACTGTAAAATGGTTCTTTCTTATCAAGCGTAATTAAAATATAAGAAATGCATAGTACAGCGTAATTTCCATTTAATTTTGCTTATGTAATCAAACAATGAGTTATATGGTAAGTCAAGCTGTTTAAAAACTCATTGATAACACTTTTTTGCAAAAACTTTCGCACATGGATTATTTGTTAATATTTAATTTTGTCCAATCGTTGAACTATTTCAGAAATTTAATACTAGGTTAAAAAAAAAAAAAAAAAAAATATATATATATATATCCTTATTATTTTTATTTGTAGAAATCATTTGTCCTTTTTAAAATGTATTTTTCTACAATACAAACCTTTCAATAATAAATCTCCATGCTGTTTGTTTGTATGAAGTCTTATGAAAATGAAACGCAGATCAACAATCCGTCCTTTTTGACGGCGTTATATACTAGTTCCTAAATAATACTTATTATTTTTAATTTTTAATTATTCCATTCGTTGAACTTTTATTTATATTGCAATAGCTATATATAAATAAGAAATAAGCAATAATTTAATTAATACTTGTAGTTAAAACTTTTCTAAAATCAAAATTGATTTCCATCCTCTTTATGCTTCAGTTGCAGTTAATTAATGCTAACACACATACGTGCCCCCCCCCCCCATGGCAACCTACCCTTTGGTAAATAGAACTTTGAATTGTACAAATTAATGTTAAAATATGTGTTACATGTTTCGCATAATGCATGATTTATTTTCTAAACTTGCTTAAAATATTCTTCTTTCAGAGAAAAAATCTGCAGTGACTTCTAAGACGAATCCGCCGATCGGCAAGGCAACATCTAGTCATGGATCTGAACAGTGCCGAAACTAGCCTTTTTTGCGCCCGGGGCAAACATGGATTTTGGCGCCCCCCCCCCCCCTGAAGTAAATTTACAAAAAGAATTTTACCAAGTTTCTAATAGCCGACTTATTCTAAATTTAAAATATGTAATCACAAAATACGTAATACTGAACTACGTAATCAGCTTTGTCAAATATTGATCAATTACTTTCTTAAGTGCTAACCAATAGATTATTTACTACTATTGTTACTTAATTGGAAATTATGTATACAATTTCTCGTGTTAAAATTAAGTATTGCGTGCAAATATAAATAAATAAAATGTTTTTTTGTGAATCGAGAAGAAAGTAAGAATTCTGTAGTTCCGCAGTGCCTATATACAACCTGGCCCTGGTTTTGAAATCTAGGCGTGTATACATTTCCTACCTAAGCTATTTAATTGAATAATGACTCAGGGAAATTTAAGAATTTATAAATGTGTCTCTCGAGCATGAAAGATTGAATTGTCAGGATTAGGATTTGTTATGGTGTTAAAATAAAATTTGGATGCTTCTAAATTATGGTAGAGATGAAAATAGCCTATTTTTAGAAAGACAATTAACCAAAGTTAATAAGTTTAAAAATTCAATAAATTAAAATTATGACATTTTTTATATTTTAAGTTCCGACACCCTTTAACTTAAAACTATTCTCGAAATCATAAATGATTACTTTCTGATACATCGAAGATATAATTTTCATTCAAAAATGTAACATTCTATTTTAAATACCAAAAAATTTAATAGTGTTTTTCATTTTAGAAAATGTTGTTATAAGACAATAATAAAGACGCAGAACGCGACAAATCGTGAATATTCAATCAACAATCTATTACAATTCAAAATAGATGGCCGTTTCTACCATTAGGTAAAACTACGCATACATCTAGGGCTGAAAATGACATATTTTAGAGGCAGATAGGCTTCTTTACTAGCCATAGCGTCCCGAAAGAGATTTTTATTCTAAACTCCTAGAAATAATTCTTAAAAAAAGAAAAAAAAAAGGCTTTTACTATTTTATCTTGCATATAATAGTAAAAGCCTTGCCCCTTAGTTTTTAGTATCATTGGCTCCCATTAAGGCCAGATCTGTCTCTAAAAATATAATTGTAGTAAAAAGCATGAGTGGATTTTTCAGTTGTCGCCTACCTAGAAATGGCAAAAGAAATAAAAAATAATTTGACAGATGTAATCACACACAGGTGTGTTTGACAGGTAGGGGCGTCTTTACTAGCCATAGCACCCTGGGTGAGATTTTTTTTCTGCACCCCTACAAATGATGTAACTGAAAAAAATAAATAAAAGGTTTTACTAAGTATTTTATTTTGTGTATATTTTCCACAACTTTGTTTTTAGTATCCCGAGAAGTCGCCTGATCTCACCCCTTCTAAGCTCCAAGGCTGGATCTATATTTCCAGCAAATATTTCCAGCAAAAGTAATAGGGGCGGAATTTTCCGTTTGTCGCCTAGGGCGGCAAAACACATAGAAATGGTAAAAAGAGAAGAATTTTTTTATTTGGAGGATAAAGGCTTTAAGCCATGGCGCCCTGTATGAGATTGTTTACTGTACCTCTAACAAATGCTATACTCTTTTTAGATAATGATTTTACTAAGTATTTTACTTTATGCGTTCCCTTTTAATTTTTATTGTCCTGACCTCACCCATATTAAAACGGGGAAAAAGAAAGCTCCACGCTGCTCAGCGAGAAGGAAAGAAAAAATAGAACACCCTTCTTAGAATTTTTTCACAGGGAATCGCTGGGCAATTATCTTTGTTGGACACTGGACAGTGACACAAAGACATGAGACTGACCTTGAAAAATGTTAGGGATTCTTACTATACACGGAAAGTGATTTCCCCGATAGATAGAAGGCATAGGACATGGTGTATTTGGAATGGGATAAAAATAAACTAAGAGAACAGTTCTTTCTTTTTATTCATTTGCTATCTAGTACTTTAGACAAATCTTTTTATCTATTTGTCAAATTTAATGCATTTGATTCAGTTTTTTTTTTCCGGCTACGAAACATTTGTATCCAAATTTCACATATATATATATACATTTTTGTATTAAACGACAAACGAAATCTTCATTTTGGCGCCCCCTTCGGGTGGCGCCCGGAGCACATGCCCCCTCTGCCCCCCCTTAGTTTCGGCCCTGGATCTGAAGGTAAAACAAATGAATTTATTCCCGTGAATTGAAATCTGGATGATGTTTTCTGTAGATAAAAATGTAATGAATGCTGAATGAATTAAAACATAATAATAACATAATTTAATAGATAATTATGGAATATAAAAGATTACCCTCTACATTATGTACAATGAACATTCAAATATTTTATGTTAAAAATACACTTATACAGGTTTTGTACATATTTAAATGATATATATAACACATGGGCTGATAAGTTCCTGGTCTGGCACACAGATGGCATTGCAATCGCCGAACCGATGTTTTTTTTAGTAAATACTAACCTTTAAAAGATAGCAGGTAAATGTCTTGACGATTCGCCAGGTTGATAAAACGTTAGAGTGGTTTCAGTTGAATGACTGTTGATAAACAAAAAAAGTGGATAAACAAGAATTTCAAGAATTGTTATTGGATGGGAAAAAACACCGTTCAAACAAAAGCTTGGCTTGATAAGCGTTATCCGGACACTGCACCAGGTAAATCAACCATTATTGACTGGTTTGCTAAATTTAAACATGGTCGTACGGACACCAGTGATGCACCACGCAAAAGAGGTGGTTACTCTGGAAAACATAAAAAAGTCAACAAAATCGTTTTGGGGGACTACTTAAATCTAAATTTTCAGGCTTCTAGGTGGGCTAGATTTTGCTAGCCATCGCAGACAAACACACACACACACAGAACGAAACTTTATTTTATTAGTATAGATAAACACTGATTGGAATTTGTGCCAAATAGGTGTCTATTTCAATTTTCTATGTGGCTATGCATATAAATGTATCTTTTTGTTCTTTGCAGCCAAAGATGTGGAAGGGTTCCAGGGCGGTGACCTCACCAAGTTAGAGCAAGAGAGGATCTGCTTCAACTTCACCGAAGGCAGCCCGGAAAAGAAAGAGTTCTATTCGCCCAACTACCCCAACAACTACCCAAACAACACCAAGTGCGAGATGCAGCTGAAAGGTATTATAACTAACTTTGTTACATCAAATATATCATACAAGTTTCTATCTTTAACAATTCCATACAAATCGTAATTTAGAACGTTTTTCCTTCATTCTACCCTTTTAAATTTCGAGTATTTCTAGAAACTGTTCTTAGGGAGCATTTTTAATCTTAAAAGTAACCTTAATGCAAAATTTTGAGTTTCTTAGTCCTTCTAGTATCACAAAAATCGTAATTTAAAACGTTTTTTTTTTCTCCCGCATCCTTTTAAATTTAGATTTTAAAAAAAACAAAAAAAAAACAGTATTGTGTGTGCATTTGTATCTTAAAAGTAGCAGCCATGTCAAATTTAAATTTTGTATCCTTAGCAGTTCCATACAAATAGTAATTTAGAACGTTTCAGAACGCTTTTCCCTTAATTCACGCTTTAAAATTACGATTTTTTGTAACTGTTCTTAGAGAGCATTTACATCTTGTAACTAACTACTATACCAAATTTCAAGTTTGTATTCCCTTCAGTCAGTGACATACCCAGGGAGGGGTCCAATGCTCTGAATACCAGTAATAATGTAAAGTTTCTTACAAATGCAAAGCTCGAAAATAATGTAATGTAATGTAAAAATCTTGGTGGTTTGTTACGGATTCTACAATTAGAAAATGTTTTCGACATGCAGGCCTAGCAAAGAATATGGAAGATACAACGAATATTGAAGAAGCAAAGAATGTTGAGGAAGAGGATGATGAAAATTTACCTATCGCGATGTGGATAGAAATGCACAAAATTTCATCATTCTCAGTTTGTGACATGCAATTGTTTGAAACATGTGATGACGAAGTCATAACATGTGAAGATCCGACTGATGAAGAGATTGTGGAAGAAATTAAAATGAATCATTCTGAAATCGAAGAATCTGCATCTGATGCTGATGAAGAGGAGCACATAAATGACGAATTTTCCACAATTTCAGATGCTACAGCAACGATGCGTGTAATTAATAAGTTTTTGTCTACACAAACAGTGGAAGAAAGAGTGTGTTGGAGTCATTTGATGTACTAAACAAAGAAATTCATAGCATGTTTTTGAAATCGGCATCACGTCAGCAGAAGATTACCGATTATTTCTATATCAAAACAGTGAGTAACAATTAAAGGTAAAATTAATGTATTTCTGTTTGACTTCATTGTTAGTTAATTTAATTAGTATTGTGTCAGTTTAATGCAATCGATTTTAGTCTATTTAATTCTTTAATGATCACATTTAATAGATTTTACCTTTTTTCAATACATTATTATTGAATATACACGTAGCAACTACGTTATACATTAACTCTAACATTTTTCTTAACGGTTCGGATATAGCGAACAAAACCTTCGATCCAATGAAGTTCGTTATAACAGGGTTCGACTGTATACACTAAATAATTCAATTACATTATGCATTATGGGAAAACATCGTTTGCAGGTTGTTTTAATGATACAATTACAAACACAATGAAATTTATGACATATTGTTCTTTTATAGAGACACACAAAATAATTAAGTTATAGTTCTGTCTATGAGCGATAAGTGCTGAAAGTGAATTTTCAACTTTGACAGGCGTTTTTAAGTTTTATTGAAATTTTATATACTACACGGTGTGTATAAATTCTACTGATCATATATAGGGCTAAAGAAAAGAATTCGAAAGCAGTACTGTTTCTGAGCGTGAATTGATTAATTTTGAGTTTTATAGAATATGCTCAATAAAGTGTAAAGTCCCTTGCCACAACTCTTAACTTATGAACGGCTGCTGCTATATTCATAAAAGTAGTATCTAGATATAGTAAAGTAGCCATGCGCTACTCAATGAAACCGCCTATGGCGCCACCTGCTGGAATGCTGCGGAGTTAGCATTCCTATATCGAAAACGGAAAGAGATAGAGAAAAAAAGTGATATTAGAAGTAGAACATCATGGATTTAGTACGAAAAGACACCTTGTGTACATTAATGCAAAGAATAGAACTGTTAAAACGCGCATTTGTTTTTTCGTGATTTCCTACACTGCGACGTGACAAAACAATCTTAGAAAGAAAAAAAACAACTAATTTTAATTATATACCTTTATTTTAGATGTTCAAACCTCTCACCGTCAGCTGCAATGCATATTTGGATCCTTGTTTGAATTTCATGTTGCACACGTTGGAGCATAGATGGTGACACGTTGGCCCAAGAGTCCGTAATACGTCGTTTAAGGTCCTGCAATGTTTGTGGAGGGGTCGCATGCACCTGCTGTTTCATAACTGATTGTTTCTTTCTTTCTAATATCGTTTTGTCACGTCACAGTGTTTGAAATCATGAAAAAACAAATACACGTTTTAACCGTTCTTTACTTCGCATTAATATCCACAAGATGTCTTTTGTACTAAATCGATGTTGCTCTACAACTTCGTAAATCGCTTGTTTTCCCTATCTCATCTTTCTGTTTTCGAGATAGGAATACTAACGCCGAAGTTTTCCACCAGGTGGCGCCATAGGTGGTTTCATTCAGTAGCGCATGTCTACTTTACTATACCTAGACACTACTTTTATGAATATAGCAGCATCCGTTCCGAAGTTAAGAAGGTGGCAAGAGACTTTAGTGAGCATAATGTATATATACCACGTGGTTATAATATAAATATATTAGATTAATTTTAACACAATTATTCAAATTGGTAAAGAAATCATACAAGTTGTTACAACTCGTATAATATAAGTATCTCTGTTTGAAGCTGTCTGTAGCTTGAAAGAATAACCCGAATGACACAAAAATTGGTACACTTACTATTCGAGAAGGGGGAAGAAGAATCTAACAATAAAAAAGTGTAATTGCAATAATAACCGACAGATGGTGCTATTGAGTGTGAAATGTAATGTGTAATACAAGAACAGAGAAGTAAGGCGTAAAACCTGGTGGCATATCTAATTTATTGGAAAATGCCACAGTGAATGTGATTACGCTTTCGCATGGCTATGCCGATCATGTTCAGGTTCCACATGGCCATTGTGCTGGAAGACACAATGTAGGCAGAACACGACGTCCTCGACTGCGGAATGTAACGCATCAGAAGTGATGTTTCGCACATGTTGTGATATGCGGTAAAGTCATTGATGTTTGCGACACCTCCACGGTACACAATATAACACATTGCATGCCACACTCAAAAGCGCCATCTGTCGGCGATCATTGCAATTATTTGTTTTTATTGTTCCGTTCTTCTTCCCCCTTCTCGAGTAGTTAGTGTACCGATTTTGGTTTCATTCCGGTTATTCCTTCAAGCTCCAGACAGCTCCAAATAGAGATACTTATATTATAACCACACTGTATGTAATGCATTTTCCATCGAAATTATATTTAGTGCACTAAAAGATATTTTTTTCTAGACTAAAAATAAACTAGTAAATCTTCAGATCAGGAGCCTCAACGTCAGCTCTGAAAGTCATTGTTTTTAATCTCACTTTTCATATTATTTAGTATCTTACAATCCGCATTTTAATATTTTTATACTGCATATATATTTATTGAGGTTTCAGAAATTAGAAGCGTTAAATTAAACACGGCTTATGCAGTGATATTCTGAAATTCTTATGAACTTTCTTATTTTTGTAATTTTTTAGGTAAAAAAATACATTTCTTCGAAAATAGTTTATGTTGCTAATAAAATATTGCAGCGAAATAGCGCGTGTCACTTGAATTTTATTATTTTGATATTCTTCGAAATATGGTTGCTAATCAACTCATAAAATAAAGAGGAAAGAAAGAGAAATGCATTTTAAAAATTGTAAAGATAGGAAAATGAAATGTTTTATATTTCCCGAACAGTTACAAAACTTTTTCCAATAATTTAAAATATTAATTTCTAAATTCTAATAGATATATCGGCAAATTTTCAAAGCTCTTGGATATATTTAAGACCTCCATATCGAAAATTTAGCATACTTTTATGTTTAAATCCATTATTCAAATATGCGATTTTCATTTCAGCTAAAAATGAAATTTGAAAATCGTCTGCATTCTCATAGAAAAGCATTATGACATAAAAAGAAACGTTCTATATTTTTCGAATGAATGAATCAAATTTAACCAAAAACTATACAGCTAATTCCGGGTATCTTGCCAACATACCTACCAAAAATCAACCTAATTGGACGTTTTTTACGGCAGTTATCACGGAACAGATAAACACATAGACAGACAGACAGAAACCAAAAACTTTTCGTGTCTCCACAGTGAGCCTTCACTGACATTTCGGCAATTAATATACTGGGCTAAGAAAAGAACTGAATGCATTGCCGTCTGTCGACGACAAGGGCTCTTAGTGCGTTTTATTTGTGTTATCCGTGTTGAAAAATGTTTTAGAATAGGGATGCACAACCTGTGGCAAAAGTGGCCCGCGATCAGATTACTTGTGGCCCGCGGATCAATTTCGCCGATCGGGTTACTAAAAATCGCGAATTTTGCCAAATTTCGCCTATCGGACGCGTAATAATCGGGAATGTTGTTCATCGGGTGCGTAAACATCGCGAATTTTGCCGATCGGATGCATATAAATTGCGAATTTTGCCGATCGAGTGCGTATAAATCGTAAGTTTCGCCGATCGTCTGCGTAAAAATCGCGAATTTTGCCGATCGGGCGCGTAAAAATCGTGAATTTTGCCGATCGGGTGTGTATAAATCGCGATTTTTACCGATTGGGTACGTATAAATTGTAAATTTTGCCGATCATCTGCGTAAAAATCGCGAATTTTGCAAATCGGGTGCGAAAAAATCGCGAATTTTGCCGGTCAGGTACGTAAAAATCGCAAATTTTACCGATCGGGTGCATATAAATTGTAAATTTCGCCGATCGGGTGCGAAAAAATCGCGAATCATGGCGATCGGCACCTAAAAATCGTAAATTTTGCCGAATGGGCACTTAAAAATCGTGAATTTCGTCAATCACTAGGAAAAAACTACGAATATTGTCAATTGCGTGTGGGAAAAAATGCAAGTTTTTTCCACACTGCAAATTCTTAAACACAAAAATAAGCACATTTAAGAACACTTTTTTGTCATCAAATTAACAACACATTACATGTGTTGTGAATTAGAACACTTCATATACAACACAATTTTTTGTTGTGATTGTGTTCTTAATGTGTTGCTATCTAGAAATGTGTTCTAAAAATAGTGTTGTTAATTGTGTTGAAAATATGTTGCAAATAGTGTTGATGAAAATGTGTTCTTACACTAGTGTTGTGCTGTACAACACTTTGTCACCAAATTAACAACACATTGTAAAGACCACACACATTTAGAACACTATAAAACAACATATTTAAAACGTTTTCAAAACACTTTCTACAGGGTGCCCTGAAAATTACAGAGTTTTAAAAATGAAATAAGAGACAGTTTGCTTTATAGAAAAAAAAATTGTAGGAGATCACCGATTGAGTTGACTAATTTTTACCAATAAATATAAATAAATGAATTTCTGGAAAAGTTATGAAATTTGTTTTTCTTAGGCATCATCTATATACTCTCTCTTCCATCATTGAAGAATAACTTATTTTATTTAACATATAAAACCTGAAAGATGTATAAAAATATTATATTTTTTACTTTATTAGAAAATATTTTACTTACCCAATCTAAGTGCTAAGAAAAATGAATAACTTCATGCATTAATATCCTGGAAAATAATTACTTTTAATAATTATTGGCATTTGTGTTTCATTTTTAAAGCTGTCTTTTCAAGACACCCAGTAAAACAAAGACTAACTGTGCACTGTTAAAACTACAGGTGACACATGGCACCCCCTAGGGGTGAAAGGCTTGTCTCACTGGTGACACCTCTATAGGGGATCCAGAATGGCACCCTTAACTAGGGTGAAAGGATTGCACCCCTAATACAGGGTGCCCCAAGGGATGAAAGGATGGCACCCCAGGAGAGAATAACGGCATCTCTACTCCAATGTGCCCAGCGGCATCCCAAAAATGAAAGCATCCCCACCCCCCCCCAACTTGTCTAGCAATTGTATTGGAAAGAGTTTGAAAATTCTCATACTTAAAAAAGGGGAAAAAAGGCTATACATATACAATTATAATGCAATGTTTAACTTTAGCTTCAATAAACTGATTAATACTTGATTTTCTCTGTTGAAATTTATACAAATTTAAAAGTTGATCATCTCATGTCAAGGGTCAATCCAGGCAAAATTTGGGACCTATTCAGAGCTCCTTCACAAAAATCTATTTAATAAAACAGGCTCCTTCACAAAAATCTATTTAATAAAACAGGCTCCTTCACAAAAATAAATTTAATAAAATGGCCCGTTCAGAAAAATCAATTTGACAAAATGCATCCCTACACAAAATTCCTTTTAATAAAATAGGCCCTTTCACAAAATTCTGTTCCATAAAACTTACTATTTTTATTAATTATTTATTATTTTGTTTTGTTTTAAAATATGTAATCTGTAAACAATCAAGTTCACCAGAAGGGAAAACTTTAGCAAATAAGACTTATAAAAGTTTTTGTTATGTTAATAAATGTTTGGTTTGAAAGATTGTTTACAAATTACACATTTTAAAACATAATAAAATAATAAATAATTAATTAAAATAGTAAGTTTTATGGAACAGAATTTTGTGAAAGGGCCTATTTTATTAAAAGTAATTTTCTGAAGGGGCCTGTTTTATTAAAAGGGATTTTGTGAAGGGTTCCAGTTTATCAAATAGATTTTACTGAAGGGGCCCAATTTATTAAATTGATTTTTGTGAAGGAGCTCTGAATAGGCCCCAAACTTTGATTGGATCGACCCTTGACATGAGATGATCAACTTTTAACTTTGTATAAATTTCAGCAGAGAAAATGAAGTATTGATCAGTTTATTGCAACTAAATTTAAACATTGCATTATAATTATATATGTATAGCCTTCCCCCCCCTTTTTTTTAAGTATAAGAATTTTCAAACTCTTTTCAATACAATTGCTAGACAGGGGGAGGTGGGGGTGCATTTTCTGAAAAATAAAATAATTTCATAAAAACAACCTTTATTTTTCACAAAATGCCCCCCCCCCAAAAAAAAAAAAGAATTGAAATAAAATAAACCTCCTGCAAGTCATTTTACTTGTAACTAAATTTGTTAATAAATGTTTTCAACTTGTAACTCCCAGCCTAAATTGTGAATAGATACTTTCAGCTTAAAAATAAAAATGTTTGTTACCTTCAAAACTGGTTAGTATTTATTACCATTTTTACTAGTGATTTATTATTATTAATACGTTATTATTAATATGTTATATATTAAATGTTCTAGTGATTTATTATTATTAATATGTTATAGTACAGGAGACTCACAAAACATTTTTCAAGATAAGACACATGTATAAATGTCAAAATATCAATCCAGGAATTACGATTTATTTATTTTGTTAATACTAATTCATGTGTAATGAGGAATATTTTTAGTTCATTTCATGATCAAGCACAAGCTCTAAAAATTTCAATAGTAAAAAGTATTTGATTAATAAATATATTTGCAGAAATTTATATTTTATCAAGTTTACTATTTCTTATGTATACATATTATCAAATCAACTAATTTAAAATTGTAAAATACTCAAGTTAATACGGTTCAAGTTAGTAAAAATCAATTATCGGTGAAACTTGTAAATTCTTCAATTGTTTATAAATAGTTTGTTTAAATTTCAGAAAAATAAGAGATTAAACTAATTTTTCAAATATAACAACCTATGTTTCAACTCTTTTTTTATTATAATGCATCATTAAATTTATTTATGGATGGTAAGCATAACAAAAACTGTGCGAGAAAATGCATTAGATAAAAATATGAATAAAATGAAATTATTATAAGCTCTACATAAATAATAAATTTTAAAAAAAGCAAATAGATGAGGCGGTATCATTCAACTTTCACGAGATAAAAATCTGAACATTCGACATCAAGATTATGACTTAAAATGTCTTATCTTGAAAATAATGTGTTGAGCCATTTATAATACAACATATAAAAATTTATTTAATAATAAAACATGATATAAAAACGCACTGAAACATTTCACATACCTGTATTTAAAGTGTATTCCCATAAAGCGTATTCCTGTATATTTCTATCATTTATTTATTCACCATAAATGGCGTTATTTAGTCTTTAAATGGCGCACGTGGCACGCGAGCGTGACACACTAGAATCCAACGGCAGCCATTACAATTCTTACTTGTACAATCTTCCTCTCCCGTCCCTCGTGATGGCGAAATGAAAATGATGGAAAATGCATCACAGCGCATGCGCAAACACCAGATACCCTCTAGGGCGTCAATCCTTAGTATGTGTTTCAAAAGTGTTTCATAAAGCGTCTGGAATCTGAATGTGCTCTTAAAATAAGACGACAACACAATCTAAACACATTTTCTTCTCTAGTAATTTTTAACAACACTTTTTGAACAGTCTTTTTCCTAGCACAACACATTCGCAACACATTCACAACATAATCCATGCGATTTTAGTTAGAAGTGTTTATTATTATGTTCAGGTAGCGTTGCAAAAGTGTTTCACGAATTTGCAGTGCATCCTTGCCAACTGAATTGGGTTATACTATTTATAATATGGATAATAAAAATTAAAGTGCTGAATTTTCTATTATTAATAAAACTTGTATCTTGATATGAAAACGAAATTACATTATACTGAAAACAGTTTGTAATTATTTTTCAGGTGCGCTGAGAAACCCTGAATACGACAGGGAACCATCAACATCGAGTTGTGATACCCAGGAGACGAAGGGCTTGTCCAGAAAAAGATCTCTTTGCAAGGGTACCTCAGTGAATGCTTCTAGCGTAAAGAAATCCCAATGTCCACAAATATCAGAAGGTCGCAGTAATGATAATGAGAAATCATGTGTCGGAAAAAGAGATGTTATTTTGCGTGGTGCCAAAGATACTCTTCGCGGTACAAAAAAGAATGTCCGTACTGCAATTAAAAATGAGCTCCTTCGTAAATGGCAAGAATGCGCACAGTGTGATTATAAAACTACAAGGACATCTCATCTCCGAAGACACACTGAGGCAGTTCATGAAGGATTGAAACCGTATAGTTGTCAAAAATGTAATTATAAAACTGCGCAAGCGGAAACCTTAGAGTCCATATTGACGCAGTCCATAACAAAAAGAAACTCTTTAAGTGTCAACATTGTAATTTTCAAACGGCTTCAGCCGGAAATAGTAAACAGCATACAAATGCTGTTCATGAGTTAAATAAATCGTATAAGTGTTCGCACTGTGATTATCGAGCATCTCTGCCTACTGTTGTCCGAAAACACGAGAAGGAAGTCCACGAAGGGATAAAGCTTCACATATGCCCTCGCTGTGAATACAGAGCAGCTCGTGCTAGTACTGTGCGAAGACATGTTAACGCAGTGCACGAAAAAATCAAACCTTATACTTGTGGAATTTGCAAATATAAAACATCTGCGGCAGGAAATTTACGAAGACACCTGAAAGTAATTCATGGTGGAAAGGAAAACACTGCAATGTCTAAAATATAATGGAGAAAAAATGTCACGACGATTTCTTGATGTAAAAAAAATATATATATATACTTTAAGGTATTGTTAACAAAATAAATTCATTACCTCATCATTTTCTTTTTTCTTCTTTCTAGTCTGGAACTGAAATGTATTATACATCTAATAGTTTTAGATAGCGGAAGCGGACTGTTTTGCTTTGAAAGACTTATGGATACGCATGTGTCTTTCAAAAATTAGTGTTGAACATTTTCTTTTTTATATAGCATCTCTTAAACAATTAAAATTCTTTTTTTTTTCACTTCATCGAGAGATTTCTGCTTTTAAATCTCAGCAATGCATTGTAGAAAAAGTAACCTCCCGTTAAAGGCGTGGATTTCAAGGGCTAAAATCGTACAGTAGGTTGAAGAGCAAATAAAAATCGTATATTAATTTATATTGGGGGCTGTTCAAGTATTACGTAAGCATGTTTTTGGCAATTTTTGACCCCCCCCTCCCCCTTGTCAACAAAAATAAGCAAATCGCAACCCCCCCCTTAGTAATTACGTAAGCAAATTGCAACCCCCCCCCAACACTTTTTTTAACAGCAATAATTTAATTTAAAAAACTAGGACTTAATTAAAAAAAAACGACTTAAAAATAGTAATAAAACAATGCTTGTTTTATTTCCTTACAATTCTATTTAAGGAAATTTTATAGATCACAATTTTAGATGAACTTAGCCATTTGTAAAATTTAAATTTGAACATGCCCATATCTATCCCGATGCTGACCACGGCTGCTCAAGCCATTTTTCCATATCTGTTATGATATTGGTTTCCAGTTTTACTTGATTATCTTCATCGCTTTCTTTTCGGATGCAATCTTAACTTCATCTTCATTGATCCACTCAACATCTTCCATATCTTCCAAGAATTTTACGACGCACACAAGTTCATTTGCTCGACAAGCAGCAATTCTCAATAATCGTATAAGGCAGGCCTTCTCGCTTTTTTCCCTGTGTTGAATTTTTTTGTGCCTGTTTGCTGACTTCTGAGATGCATGATATTGGCCACAACTTCTTGCGGATAATTGCGACTTTATGGAAGGGCAAAAATAGTCATATGGCATCTTAAAAATAACCTTTGCTGTAATATTCAGATTTAAGGCCAAACGGAGGCTTAAATCTATAAATTCCCCCTCCTCATTTGTAATGATGTCATTTGACGATTGTATCATTTTAATTGGAGGAGGAATGAATCGTCCTTTTAATATACGAAATAATCCACTACGTGCAGGAGAGCAACAATTCTTTTCCTCGCATTTTACAATTTGTAGCAAATATTGACTTTCTTGTATACGTGCTTCGAATACCAATCCAAGTTATAGTTATAACCAAGAGAGTCTGATTCGCCTGAATCAACATATGTGGCAGTAACAGGATAACCGTCAATATTTAATTGACGGTTCCAGATTTCTGTGAGAGTTTAACAGCACATGCAAAGTTATTTTGCTCCATTTCTTCATCAATAGTGCGACCGTTCTCATCGAGATGGGAACCATAATCTAACAGAAAAAGATGTGAAGATGTTAGATCTTTTTGAATTTTTTGTATAACTATTACTTAAAAAAAAACATGCAGGACTTTATAAACCTATGCATCGTGTATGTCGCAGTTCCCTATCTAATAACAATAATAAAAAATAAGATAGGAATATTTTGCAAAGGAATTTTAACATATTTTCCATATAGACCGGGTGACGGCGACAAAAATGCTTCGTCATCGAGTTACGGGATGAAATCAGGAAGACAATTTTAATGTGTTAAAATTTCATGTCGTAACTCGATGATATGATTGTACCACCAAAATTACTAATTGGCACTCCACTCTGCTCATCTTGTACCGATGTATGACAAGGCAGACTGAAATACTTGTATTGTATTAATCAGTATCTTTAATGTGTTATAATTTCATGTCATAACTCGATGACGTGATAGTACCGCCAAGATGATGAATTGGCGCCCGTTTGTCTTTTCCGTTGGTCTTTATTTATTGCCATACTGACCATGTTTCGCTAAGGCTACACGGTCATTTTATCTTATCTATCTTTTTCCAATTTTTACAAGTAATTATGTAAACTTAAAGTTATGATAAAATATATTTAAAATTTTAAGAATAAATTGATTATAATTACCTTTATAAAATAATCAAGAATGACTGATTTCTTTTTGGTTCCCTTATGCAGTTCGGCCTCAATTCTTTTTAGCACCAATACCCAGAGGCGGATTACCAAATAGGCTGAGTAGGCTGAAGCCTAGAGGCCCGACAAACTAAGGGCCCGGCGCTAAGTTTGTGACTTTTTTTTTTTTTGGTCCGAAAAAATATGTGTATATATATATATGTATATGTGTGTGTATGTCTGTAAATATATATATATATATATATTGTATGTCAATGTATATACATATAGAGCAGGAGGGGGGCCCCCAATGTGTTAAGCCTAGGGGCCCAGTAGGTGGTTAATCCGCCTTTGCCAATACCTCTAACTCTTTGTCAATTTTAGAAGACTTTTTGTACTGCCGCCACACATCATTAGTTTTACATTAGATATTCTTCAAAGGTTTATCTGATGCAGACTTTTTGAAAGTTTTTTTTATATAAGATTTCTCGAAATGAAGACATATTTCTGATTTCATTTATTTTAAACACCACTATACTACAGTACTGAGAGGTTTCCAAAACTCACGAGACACCAGACAGTAGAGCGGTCGGTCACTATGGTTATGGGGTTCACCCACTTGACAGAGGAGGGGTGGAAACAAAGAAGATGGAAGTTTACTTTTTGGAAACTTTCCCAGAAAACTCGTATTGTCACAATACAATATATCGCATCGGTTCATTCAATTCTATTCTATTCTCACAATTTGAAATAGTAGTAAGTTCTCAGATATAATAAGCCCTCATGCATAAAAAAAAATGAACAGTCACCTCTAGATAAAAGAGATCGTTTATGTTTTACTTGTGCGGTCAAAATAGCTGACATCAGAACTTCAAGTTTAATATTCTTTTGCTATTTCTTTTTTTCAATTTGAAATTTTAATTATTTTTTCTTTTACAAGTTAAGAGATTTGGAAAATTTCTTACGTAAGCATCATTAAAACACCCCTCTCCCCCTTGTCAGGAAAAATAAGCAAATCGCTAACCCCCCCCCCCCCCCCTAGGTGCTTACGTAATACTTGAACGGCCCCTTGCTGAAAATCTTCTGCTTTGCATAAAGTTCAAAGTATCATAACTCGTTGAGTTTATGGCTGTACCTGAATGGAATATTGGAATATTTACCGTTTCAGTTGACAGAACATAGTCAAAACTTTTTCTAAATGTAATTTATAAGATCCGGATAACGTATTAAACTTTCAAAGTGTAAATTTTTGAAAATAAATGGCAGGACTATTTCATTCTCATATTCCTAACTGATTTTGAATAATTTTACTTTAAAATTACTGTTAACGTTTCCCACGGATCTCCAACAGGTAAATAAGTGAAGAGCGTTTCAACCTCTTTAGACACCCTGTATAGTAGAAAATTTCTTTTTTTAAGTGCACATTGAGGCACGATGAAAGAATTCATTTCCCACTCAGCATATATCACTTCACATTTCCCACTCAGCGTAAAAAAAAATAATATATGAGGCATATATATATATAAGATTTGCGATGATCTTGGCGAAATCGTAACTGCAATCTTGGTGTAGTCATAATTGTGGGGGCTGCTATAACAAGAAAGTACGGTAATTGTTTTTTCTTCTGTCCAGTGGGGAAAACCAAACTAATGTCCACTTCCCCTCCTCGGAAAAAAACCTTTTCCATTAGCGAAAAGATTGGTTTGTCTGTTTTCTGCATGTCAGAAGGTCTCCTTAAAGCGCATGCTCAGACAATTTTGAAAAAAATTACTGATGAAACTACTTATGTATCGCAGGGTCGTACTGGCATAACAGAGAGGGCGGTGGCAAAATGGATAAAAAGGACGCCAACTATTTAATAAGTGGGTGCCAATTGCTTATATATTACATTAGTACCTTATATACACTGCTCAAAACAATTAAAGGATATTTGAAGTTTTATATAAAATAAAGATATAAACGAAATTTTTTTTGCCGAAAATAGAAGAAGAGAATCACAAATGCAAATTTTTCTGGTTTTCAAACTGTGGAGTATGCAAATTTTGAGTTCGACGTCAAAAACGTCGCTTCAGCGGCAGCGAATGAAATTTGACTTTCAACTGGATAAAAGAGAATGAAGACAAGGATGATCGGCATTCAGTGATTGCTTTGTTTCGATGAGTACGATGTCTCAGCGAAGTCATTTGACAGATTCAGAAGCTTGGAGAATTGTTGATAGGTTAGAAGGGGGCCAAACTCAAGCCGAAGTAGCGCAAGCCATTGGAGTGTCACAAAGTGTCATTTCCAGGATCTGGAACCGTTTTTTGGAGAGTGGATGTGCAGGCCGAAGACCAGGGTAAGGTCATAGACGGGCAACAACGCCCAATGAAGATCGGTATTTAGCGTTAACAGCTCGGAGACACCGAAACATGAACGCTACTCTTCTCCAACAACACCTTCGCTCGGCTACAGGCACCACGATTTCAACTCAGACTGTCCGAAACCGGCTCCATGCTGTAGGACTGTATGCTCGCCGACCGATGGTATGTGTTAGATTAACATCACGGCATCGTCGCGACCGCAGGGAGTGGGCAACCGAGCATGTCAACTGAAGGAGAAATGAATGGAGCAATATTCTGTTTTCTGACGAGTCCCGTTTTTCTGTGCATCCGGATAATAGGCGTATTTTCATCTGGAGGGACCGTGGCAGTAGGAATAATCCTGCGTTCGTGCACGAAAGTCTCAGATTTGGCGGTGGAGGAGTGTTGGTGTATGGTGGCATCTCCATTGACGGGCGCACTGACCTCTACATCATTCGAGATGGAGCTCTGACTGGTCGCCGATATAGGGATGAGATCCTCAGACCTATTGTAGTCCCTTACGCTACAGCAATCGGAGATAACTTCATTTTAATGGACGATAACTGCAGGCCACATCGTGCAAACCTGGTGGAGGATTTCCTTTTCGAGGAAGGAATCGTTCGAATGGAATGGCCAGCGTGTTCTCCAGACATGAATCCAATCGAGCACGTTTGGGACGCTCTAGGGAGACGTGTTTCTGGCCGCCAACAACCCCCCACAAACTCTCCAAGAACTGGAAAGAGCTCTTCTGGAAGAGTGGGGCAGAATACCCCAACTCGTCATTAATAGCCTCATTGAGTCCATGCCTCAAAGGTGTTCAACGTTGCTGGCCGCCCGTGGAAACTATACCCTCTACTGAAAATGATTTTCTTTGGAGAAAACACCTTTTCTTATTCTTTTTTTCTCATATGCACAAATTGTGTTTTTTTCCTTTTGTACACAAATGCGCAATAAAATGCATTTTTTTCTGCCAAACATGTGTAATTTATTCTCATATAACCTACTATGTCTGTCGACCATGTATCAATCAGCTAAAAAGTTTCCCAGATACAAAATCCACCTAAAACTGCAATATCCTTTAATTGTTTTGAGCAGTGTATATATAATGGAAGTAACAATCAAAATTCTAAACACACACACACTATATATATATATATATATATATATATATATATATACTATATACACGCACATCAGACAAATTATGTATGAAAAATTACCATTAAAATTAATTGCTATAGCGAAAACTTTATTATTCCTAAAATATTTATGATATCCAAATTAGTATTATATTCTATAAAAATGTGATTATGAACAAAAATAAAGCCAACACATTTATAATTGACAGCAGTAAGAAAATGATACAGTTTTAGTGAAAAATTTGTGAAAATGATATTTTGAACACACACATAACATTTAATAAATAACAGGGCAGATAAATAAATGACTTTTTGAGCACAAAATATAAATTGTAATTTATAAATTAAAATTATATTTATAATTTATAAATCACGGATATATACAACAAGCAACAAAGAAATTTCGATTCTAAAGCATTCCATGAAAAACATTGCACTTAAAAAATTCTGATGTTAGACCAGTGTTGATCATTAAGAGGAATTTTTTCTACCGCTGTTTTCTGTTGTGACTGTTGCGCTGTTTCTATTTTGAATTCACCTTATCTAGTGACAGCCGAATATTATTATTCGGAAATAGTAGTAATTTCTAAGTGTAAAAAATTAGCTCACTATTTTTCAAAAAAAGCAGGAAGCACAAGCAAAATTATTCTAAAATTATTAAATAGCTTAGAACACTGAGTAAAATCAGACAAATGACACAGATTTCGGATTTCGCATCAAAGAGCTCTTTATTTATATTTTATACCGGCTACCGACTGTAAATTGGAAACACATGCATTTCCAGTTTCTTTGGACAATAGATGACTGATATCGGTACTCTCTATTCTCATTGCTTTCTTTCAAATGAACAAACTTGTGATCTTGTGAATATTGTGCCCACCCAAGAGTGAAGTTGTTCTGTTTCTCAAAGATCTTTTCTTTTGTACTGAGATTGATGGGTGTACGCAGAAGGGGACAGGAGAAGACCATGTCCCCTCCTTTAAATCTTTTTTTTTTTTTTTGAGAATTAAGAAATATATAATTTTTTCCCCCTAAATATTATTGAACTCATTACTGCATTGCATGATTAAATTTTATTGTATGATAGTTTTGTTTTAAAGGTTTTTATTAAATTTTATTGCAACTGATGACTGTTTTACGTTGCCGAAATTATCAACTATTTTTATTGTCCCTCAGAAACTTTGTAATCGAACTGTTTTTGAAGTTTTTGCTAAAAGCGGAACAACTTTCAAAAATGCTGCCAAAAGGTGGCGTTTTGAGCCGGATTTCCAGACGCGACGATGGGGGAAAGAAACAAGTTGGAAACTGTACGTCCAATGTGAGAAATGAGGTGCGTTCGTACTATAACTAGTTTTATAAATATTCATATCTTAATGATCTTTATTTCATTGGAGTGAATTATATCGTCTGTTATTACGGTTTGCTATATTTCCGTAATAAAATGAGCATCTCTACGCTTGACAATTCATCCTCGTAAGCTCCTATAACAAGAAAGGACCGATTGAAAAGAAAAATCAAATTATTAATAACAAATTTTATTAATATCTTTTTAAGTTTTGCTTCGATTTTCATAAAATTTGAAATGACTCGCCAAAATTCTACAAAGATAATATATATTAAATTTCAAACCATTCGGTTGGGTAGATTTTGCTTTGCGATATGCGGACAGACGAACGGAGAACTAAATGACGGCAATAGGTCCTTCTTATTTATATAATTACGGACGTACCTAAAAACTTTTGTCACGAGACAACAATCGCTTATAACGCAAGATGTAATTAATTTGAAAAAAAAAAGCAATTATTGAATTACAGGTAACTTTAATAATCATACCTGCAAGTCTCGTGCTTTTAAGTCTAAAAATTATTGTTTCGCATTATGAAACGTCAAAAAACATTTTTTCAAGAAACGCATCAGGATTTAAACGTAATCATAACTCATAAATTTCGAAAAATCGAATTTATTTATAAAAGGTTGTCTTAATTGAAATAAGATTTCTTTATGATCCCAGCACCTGGAACAGACGATTCGATGCGTAAGTAAAGTAATAATAAGCATTGTATTCGTACTATACTATATTTCCAATGATGACCGGTCACTTGCGATTTTAGACGTTTTGTTAAATATCTGAAAAGATACATGAGGAATTATCCTGAAACTTCAGGAATGTAAACAACATGGTAGACGTCATATATTTCCGCGAAGATATTTTCCCGAAACCCCATAAGGGGCCGTCAACAAATTGAAAAAAAAAACGAATATCTTTTGGATAACCCTGTAAAAACTAATATTGCAAAAGCATTCAAACTGTAGATTATGATTAAGTGGCTTATTGTAATAATTATGTTCTTTTTTATGAAGATAGCATGTATACTAGAAGAGAAATTCAGGTTTTTATAAAAACAGTCCCAAATTTTACCAAGGTTTTTGCTTATAATTTGTAGTGTTTTAGGTAGCTTTCAATACAAAAAAGTATGAAGCTACCTATTGCAGCCGTTCGGAGGAAAGCATTTCCAGAAAATTTCGATATATTTTCATAGATCATGACCCCCAGACCCCAAAACCACCCTCCGTTCAAATGTTGATTTATATATATATATATCTGACCTATGTCATACGATAACGCTCGTATTTATAAATCAATTTGGATGAAACTAATTGTGTGTATTAAGCTCACCAAGGTCTCAACCGAGTTCGTTGGCCAGCTTGGTTCGCCATCTTGTTTCAAGATGGCGGCCACTTAAAGATTTAATAAATATTTAAAACTAAAATAAATATACAAAAAAGTTAAAAATTTAAATTTATTTTTTAATTAAGTGTTAGGCCTTGATACAAGGATTCCAGAGCATTTTTTGTTTTACCTCTATTTTAAAAATGGCTGAGATAGAGCAGTTTGAAATTCTAGGGTGGCTAACATTTTGAAATAAGACAGCACATTACAAAAATTTTCATTGTTGTAATCATTTTCCCAATCTTACGCATAAAACTATATATTCATATCCGTTAGCGCCAAATTCTCGCCAGACTTGGCGATCTTGGCGAAATATCGCCAAATTTGACGTTCAAAATATTCAATAACGAAGCCAATTTGGCTATAGCTCAATAATTTGGTGAATTTCTTATTCTAATTCAGTATTAACGAATCTTTTGTAAACGTTTTCTTTGCATTTTAGCCTACTGCTTTCGTGTAACATTAGCTAATATTTTAAAACGAAGATATAGGAAAGCTACCTTTACCTCCTGGTACAGTCCGGAAGGACTTTTTAATATAAAAACAAGTTATTTTCAGAAAATATGACAAACAAAATTGTACACAAAACCCTGCAATCAGAATTAAAAAATAATAAAAATTGCATGAAAAATGAGCAGGTTTATTAAATATTGTTTCACTGCGCATGCGCGAATTCAATCAAAATATACTGTGCATAATATATTAGCTAAATGTATAGACCAACTTTTATGAAAGTCTCAAAAACATAGCTTGAAAATTCTGATAGTAATCGTCGATAGAATAAGCTCGAAATTAGCTATTCTCAAAAGGAAGCAAAAAGATGAGAGGTTGTATCAAATATAGAATGAGAGACACTTCATTCTTATTATGTCAACTTTCATAAGCTAGTATATTTGGATACAACCCCTCGTCTTTTTGTTTCCTTTAGCGAACAGCGAAATTCGAGCTTATTCTATCGACGATTATTATCAGAATTTTCAAGCTATGTTTTTGAGACTTTCATAAAAGTTAGTCAATACATTTAGCTAATATATTATGCACAGTATATTTTGATTGAATTCGCGCATGCGCAGTGAAACAATACCTGCTCATTTTTTCATACAATTTTTATTATTTTTTAATTCTGATTGCAGGGTGTTGTGTACAATTTTGTTTGTCATATATTCTGAAAATAACTTGTTTTTATATTAAAAACTCTGCAAATTATAAGCAAAAACCTTGGTAAAATTTGGGACTGTTTTTATAAAAACTTGAATTTCTCTTCGAGTATACATGCTATCTTCATAAAAAATGAACCCAAATTATTACAATAAGCCACTTAATCATAATGTACAGTTTGAATGCTTTTGCAATATTAGTTCTTACAGGGTTATCCAAAAGATATTCGTTCTTCTTCAATTTGTTGACGGCCCCTTATGGGGTTTCGGGAAAAAATCTTCGCGGAAATATATGACGTCTATCATGATGTTTATACTCCTGAAGTTTCAAGATAATTCCTCATGTATCTTTCCAGATATTTAACAAAACGTCTGAAATCGCAAAAGTGACCGGTCATCATTGGAAATATAGTGTATAATTATAACAAAAAAAAAATAAATAAATAAATAAACTGATTTTTCGCAAAACTGCATTTTTTAAACAAGGTGACCACGATTATTCTAAAACTACTGAATTGTTTCTCTGTTAATTTTGTCAGCTTTTTTCCTTCTATATTATGCCGTATTTGTATGAAGAATACTTTTTTAATTATTATTATCAAAAAACAGTTTTTTTTTTTAAACATAAAAATTAAACATTCTCTTCAAACAGCCGGTGTTTTGGAAAAAAGAAGAAGAGAAAAAAAAAAAAAGAAATTCATAATTTGTTTCATCTGTCACTAAGATAAATCTTACTTAATTAAAAACTACTAATTATTTTAATTTCAGATTTCAGATAAGCCAAATTTAAGAACGTCAACTCTCTCACACATACGCAGAGAGAGAAAAGTCTCACCAGAAGAGCAGCAACAGCTTCAAATATATTTACCTTCTAAAATATATATATTTAAAATTTATATATATATATATATATATGCAGTGAATTGTTTTCGCACTTTTCCTCCGTTAACACTTATCTGCTATAACAATTGTTTTTAACAATTTTTACTTGATAGACGCCTGTACGCCGAAACCGAGTGTATATTAATTAGTATATCATGAAAAATTCTTTCGCATCCGATTTCTATTTCGTCCTGAAGAAAGGATAGATCACTTCAGAATCCGGTATAATCAATAAAAAGAGTCGCATATGGTATCACTAAAGAAACCAGTCATAGGAAACTAACGAACCCATATAAAAGTAACTTGAAACCGCTCCGAAATAGTAATTTGTCTTCTTAGAAACGCCTAAGCACTGAAAAATTGAACACAAACATATCTGGACTTCTCATTACTTCTTATTTCCACCAGTTCTTTTTATGAAACGACCTGTAGAATTTTCAGTGATTTATCAGTTATCTATTTATTTTAATTACATGACACATGAGTATTTTCAACTTGTAAACCAGAAGCTGTTTAAAACGCTGAAACAGATTCCGTTTACAAAGAGTTTTTAGATATTCGCAATTTCGGATGCTAAGAAATTATCTACTTTTCAAATTTTCTTTCAAAGGTAAAATTTACACCAAGTTTAGAGAGCAAAATCTTGTAAAAAATTAGAGTCTTGGTATTTTAACTTGAATTATCATTAAGGAATTATGGAATACCTCCCCTCATTTGAATTAAGACGTCAATTTATGTGTGCATTTGTGGGAAGGGGTGTGTGTGTGTGGGGGGGGGGAGTTGCTAATTTTGACGCCAAAACATACCTAAAGCCGTTGGTGTGAGGTTATCTCAAAATAGGTTGGGTCGTCTGCGCCTCTATGCCTTAATGAGATTATTATTAAATATGTATTACCACGCTAAAAACATGTAAAAAGAATGAAAACTAAAGAATGAAAGAACAAAGAAAAAACCATGTATGTATTCTTTTACGCCGAAGAAGGAATATTAAGTTTAGAGGTCTTTTATTTTATAATCTCTAAAGAGAGAAAAAAAAAGTGGGGTGCGGGCAATGTGTGGGGCTGGGCGGCTGACCATGGCGATAAGGACTAAGGGCAGAAAAGAAACAACAGAAAGGGTAAAAAAAGTAACAACAACAAATTATTACTAATACTTTCTTTAGGAACCACCACATAATTTAGAGAATTCAAACTCGGACTTAGGGTGCCGTGTGTCAAAGTTACCACTGCATTTAAGAATAATAAAAATGAAAATAAGTTTTTCCTAAAATGGTACGCCATCCTGTTTCGTCATTGAGACATGCAAAAAAGGTAGAGTCTGAGTATCAAAAATCCGCACATCCGCGAGATGCCAAATTTCAAAAGACACAAAATACAAGAAATACTTAAGATTAGTTTCTTTACAAGTTATTGTTTATAATAGGCGTTTTAAAAACATGGCTCGGGGCTGAGCCATGACTATCAAAGCCACTGCTAACAATGGGACCAATTAAAATGAAAATCTATTTTTCTTAAACTGTCATTCGACATTCTACCCTCTTTCGGCGTTTGTACAGGTACTTTGGAATTTGACATACACAATATTGCCAAAGGTGACCGGTCACTTGTGATTTTAGACGTTTTGTTAACTATCTAGAAAAATATATGAGAAATTAACCTGAAACTGCCGGTGTGTAAACAGTAGGTTATAGAGTAGGTTATAGAATATAGTGTATAGAATAGGTTATATATAGTGTATAGAATAGGTTATATATTTCAGTGAAGATTTTTTCCCGAAACCCCATAGGGGACTGTCAACAAGTTGAAAACCAACGAATATCTTTTGGATTACCCTGTAAAAACTAATGTAGCAAAAGCGTTCAAACTATAGATTATTAATAAGTGGCTTATTGTAATATACTGTGTTCATTTTTATGAGGATAGCACGTATACTCGTAGAGAAATTAAGGTTTTTATAAAAACAGTCCCAAATTTCACCAAGTTTTTTGCTTATAATTTGCAGAGTTTTAATATAAAAAAAGTTATTTTGAGAAAATTTGTCAAACAACATTGTACACAATACTCTGCAATCAGAATTTAAAAATATTAAAAATTGGATGAAAATGAGCAGGTTTACTAAAAAATGTTTCACTGTGCATGCGCGAATGCAATCAAAATATAATGTGCATAATGTATTAGCTAAGTATATAGAGCAACTTTTGTGAAAGTCTCAAAATCATAGCTTGAAAATTATCGTCGATAGAATAAGCTCGAAATCCGTTATTCCCAAAAGGAAGCAAAAAGATGAGGGTTTGTATCCAATCCAACTATAGTAGTACGTGCAATATTGTGTACGCTATCTTGGCACTAATCGACAGATATTTGATACAAGCCCTCATCTTTTTGGGAACAACGGATTTCGAGCTTATTCTATCGACGATAATTTTCAGAATTTTCAAGCTATGATTTTGAGACTTTCACAAAAGTTTGAACTCGAGTTTGAACGCTTTTGCTACATTAGTTTTTACAGGGTAGTTCAAAAGATATTCGTTCTTTTTCAATTTGTTGACAGTCTCCTATGGAGTTTCGGGAAAAAATCTTTGCGGAAATATATAACTATACTATACTGTTTACACACCTGCAGTTTCAGGTTATTTCCTCATGTATTTTTCTAGATATTTAACAAAACGTCTAAAATCACAAGTGACCGGTCACCTTTGGCAATATAGTGTATCAATATCTGCCATGCAAAGTACTGCTCAGCCAAGCTTTAAAGACTGGTCACGTGAGTAACGGGTCCAAATATGACCAGTCTATTCTTCGTAATAGGGATGAGGTAATGAAAGGGAGCCACCCCTAGTTTGCTTCCGTGGGGGGATGAGTTGATTCCCGATAGTTTCATGTTTACTTGTTCCAAGATTATCAAAGGATTTTTGTTCTTATGTAACAAAGCACATAAAAATTGTAGTTTTCTCTTCGATGAAGGGGATATCTTCAATCTAAAGAAACATGTTATGATAATTTAGATTATTTAATTATCGGATATAAACATGTTAAGTAAATAAATACTATTTTTTACTGTATTTTTACACATGATATTGCAATTTATTGTTTTCTTAAATAAATTACGATTTTAAATATCGGTTCCTTACAGTTATAGGGTACACTTATGTTATTGTAGGAGAAGTGTGGTTTTAAAATGTTCTTTTATTAGTATGGTTATTAATACATATTTTTTTAATTTAACCGGAAGAATTCCATTTTTTTTCTTGATTGCTCATGTTCATTTTCCTATATGAAACCATTTAATAATATGGCGAAAATGTATAACAAAATACTCAATTAATAAGAAAAGAAAATAGTTCAAAGTGTACAGAGTCATACTAAAGGATGAAAAATATTTTTTACACTCAAATATTTAAAAAAATCTGCTCGAATTCAAATTAAGTTTCCTGATACCTTTACTAAATCTTTTTAATTGATAAATGCGCGAAAGTTTCAGACGTTCTTATTCAGATATCAGGAAATTGAACAGCGTTTTTCGTTTTATTATAAAAGTAACTAATCTTACTGAAAATGTCGTTGAAGGTCGCACTTTGAACCTATTTTTCGGATAAGTTCACGAAAAAATTGTAATTGTAACTCACAATGTACCGAATTTATAGGAAAATTAAAGACGCTGTTCGATTTTTAAGAATTTGAATGTTAATTCTTGAAACTTTTCAGGCAAATAGGAATAAAATTGAAATTATTGTCAAAATGAAATGAAAGAACTTAACAAATATATGCTAAAGCTGGTAAAATTAAAATTATTTTAAAGTGAAGGTCTCAGAAAAAAAAAAGCAATAAAAATGCTCGTATTTCATAATATCATCACGGACCGTCTCTTAAAAAAAAAAAAAAAAAAAAAAAAAAATGTGCAGGGGAGGGGGAGCGGGAGGTATTCATTCACTTTCGGTGTCATCATCAGAATCATCCGGAAAAAAATCATCGTCGTCATCATCGTCAAACGAAATAATTAATGGCTCACACATTTCTTCTATTATGCCGTCTTTCTTCCAATACTCATTTTCCAGGTGTTCTATGTTCGTGCAGTAGTTTTTCCATTTCTCAGCATTAACATTTTCTAGTGCAAGTTTGGTCAATTTAAAAAGTTGATCCATATTTAAATCTGCCGTTATATTTCTTTTTCGAATGAATTCCTTCATATCCGCCCATACATACTCCATTGCATTTATGTCGCAATGGTATGGAGGCAATCTTAACGCATAATGCCCATGTTCGGCTAACATGGTGTCGAATTTGTAGATTTTAGTAGAGGGCGAATTCGTCTTAACAAGGTCCATCAATTCAACTTTTCGCATGTTTGAAGAATATGGCACTTTGTTCAGTGCCAACCAATCCATAATTTCCCTTTTGTTTTTTGAAGAATTCGGAGGCTTATTCAGTTGAATAGAGTGATATGGCGCATTGTCTATCACAACAAGAGAATTTTTCGGTAAGTTTGGAATGAATTTTTCATTTGCCCATTTTTCAAAAATTTGTGAGTTCATCTGCCCGTGATAATCACCGGTCGTCGTGTTGGCTTTATAAATTAACGATGAATTTGGAATAAATCCCATTTCCCCCCCTGCACATAAAGCAATAATGCGTCTCGATGCCGCCCCCGTCTTCACAACACCGAACACCTCTTCCGATTGCCAGCATTTCCCGACAGTTAAATTGCTGTCAATCCATGTTTCATCAACAAAAACTATCGGTCTTCTATCTTTTCGGAACTGGTGAATAGTCCGTAAATATTTCGTGCGAGATAAAACAATATCACTTCGTTCCAAGAGTAGTTTCCTCTTATTTTGACATTTTTTCCAGCGGAATCCCATTTCAAGAAGAATTTTGCGCAATGTCTCTTTTCCTTTTGAAAATTGTATGTTTTCTTTCAACTTGGCTAGCAATTTCGGAACAGTAGGCACTCTTTCATCTTTAGTATAGAAGTCCTGGATAGTTCTTCGAATTACATCCAAGTTAAAATTATCCAAGTTGACATTCTCTATGGTTGTTTTCGCCTTTTTCTTTTTAGGAGAAGCGAAATTATTTGCATTGTTATTAGCTTCTTTCCGAATTCTTCTTATAGCGCTATCCGAAACACCGGCAATTGCACTAGCTCTTTTTGTTGCTTGTGCTAATGGAATAGTTAGGCAGCCTTTATCTGCTTCATTATCACAATATTTTACAACATTGTTTAACATATTTTTCACTGCACTGTGAAAATGTTTGCCTTGAGAGCTTTTAGATTCTTTTAAATCCATTTTATAGAAGTAGAAACAAATACAAAATGAATAGCAGACAAAATAAGGAGAGAGAGAAAAAACGCTAATAGTACAAGAACAGCCAGTGAAGAAATGACAAGCGGTCAGGCAAGATAAGGGAAACTTGAAATTTGTCTCCTCCTAATATAATGCTTCCCTCCCTTCGGACGGGTCTATTTTTTTGGCAGCATGCCAAGGTCCGTCTTTCTAGAGTGGTTCCACAGTACCGCTGAAACGCTGAAAACAGATTCCGTTTACAAAAATGTTTTTATGGTGCTAAATATGAGGCAGAAAAAATACTAAAAATATGATTAATACTTAATATTAGTTTATTTGGATTTCAAAAAATCTTATTCGTAGAAGTGCTGAAAAAATTCTAGACCAGGGCGCCATTATTATCAAAGCAGAAATACAAAAATATCGGGTAGCCAACAAGGGCGCTAAATATTTGGCAGAAAATATGCTAAATACGTGATTAATACTTATATTAGTTTCTTTGGAAATTATTATTCATAGAGGTGTTAAACAAAAATCTAGACCAGGGCGCATTTATTATCAAAGCAGAAATACAAAAATACCGAACAGCATCCCAAGGCGCTAATATCTGGTAGAAAATATGCTAAATATTTGATTAACACTTAATATTAGTTTCTTTTTTGGAAGATATTATTTGTAGAGGTGCTGAAAATAAAAACCTGAGCCAGGGCGTCATTACTATCCAAACAGAAATACAAAAATATCGAGCAGCCATCCAGGGCGCTAACTATTTGGCAGAAAATATGCTAAAAACGTGATTAATACTTAATATTAGTTTATTTGGAAATTATTATTCGTAGAGGTGTTGAAAAAAATCTAGACCAGGGCGCCATTATTATCAAACCAAAAATACAAAAATATCGCGTAGCCAATCAGGGCGCTAAATATTTGGCAGAAAATATGCTAAATACGTGATTAATACTTATATTAGTTTCTATGGAAATTATTATTCGTAGAGGTGTTAGTCAAAAATCTAGACCAGGGCGCCTTTATTATCAAAGCAGAAATACAAAAATACCCGCAAATATCTGGTAGAAAATATGCTAAATATGTGATTAACACTTAATATTACATTTGTAGAGGTGCTGAAAAAAAAACCTGAGCCAGGGCGTCATTACTATCACAACTGAAATACAAAAATATTGGGCAGCCATCCAGGGCGCTAACTATTTGGCAGAAAATATGCTAAAAACGTGATTAATACTTACTATTAGTTTCTTTGGAAATTATTATTCGTAGAGGTGTTAAACAAAAATCTGGACCAGGGTGCCATTATTATCAAAGCAGAAATACAAAAATACCGGGCAGCCTCCATGGGCACTAAATATTTGGCAGAAAATATGCTAAATATGTGATTAATACTTAGTATTAGTTTCTTTTTTAGAAGATATTATTGGTAGAGGTGCTGTTAAAAAAAACTGAGCCAAGGCATCATTACTATCAAAACAGAAATACAAAAATATCAGGCAGCCATTGAGGATCTAAATGTTTAGCAGAAAATATGCTAAAAACGTGATTAATGCTTAATATTTATATCTTTGGAAATTATTATTTGTAGAGTTGTTGAAAATTACTATCAAAGCAGAAATACCAAAGTACCGGGCAGCTACCCAGGGCGCTAAATATTTGGGCAGAAAATATGCTAACTAAGTGATTAATATTTGATATTGATGTCTTTGAAAATTATTATTCTTAGAAGTGCTGAAAAAAATCTGGACCAGGGCGCCATTACTATTGAAGTAGATTACTAAAGTACCGGGCATCTACCCAGAGCACTTAATATTTGACAGAAAATATGCTAAATATGTGATTAATACTTAATATTAGTTTCTTTGGAAAATATTCATAGAAGTGACTGCTGAAAAAAACATCTGGACCAAAGTATCATTACTACTATCAAAGTCTCTGTCAATGAGTTTAATTAAAACAAATATCTGTTTTTCTTAAACTGTCTTAACACCATTTTTCATTGTTATATTGCCACAAGAGACAGAGATACGAAAATACCAATACCAGGCAATACCACGGGGGCCAATTACTAAAAGGCAGAAAACACACTAAATAACTGAATACATAATATTAGTTTCCTTAGAATTTATTATTCTTACAGACGCTAAAACAGATATCTGGTCTAGTTGTATCATGTATACCAGTACCGTATCTGATTGTTGATAACTTACATTATCTCGAAATTCAGTTATCTGATTGTCAATAAAAAAAACCCATCAAAATATACAGTTTTAGTTGTCAAATGAAAATATCTGAAATTATTTTATGCCATTCAAAATGCATAACTGTAAACGTGTTTCTAAAAAAAAAAAAAAAAAATTGACGGAGGGCGCACCTGGCATCTGCCACGTTGCCCGGTGGGCCAGTACGACCCTGAATATGTTAACTTATGTTACTGAAAAAGGAATGTAAGTTACCATAATAAATACAATTGCCAGTGTTCAAGAAATGGTTTTCCTCCAAATTTCGCTTTTAATAGGTTTAAGTAACAAATCATATGAACATTACATTTTCAATAATTTTTGGTGTTAGATTATGAAAATTACTAAAGAAACTTTTTCTAGATGTAACTAAGTTACCATGGAATGACCCATTTACATTTGTGAATTAAAGAGAAATTGGTAATGAATGGCATCAACAGATGGCGCTGTCCATTGAATTTTCTAAGAATAAATAGAATATTTTCTTCACGCATGTATGGATAACATATACATACAGGATACAGGATAACATATGTTAAATATTGATTAACTGTGTGTGGATTAGTCATTTTAAGATGAGGAATAAAACAATTTTCTACTTTTAACTAAAATTTTATTTCTGGAATATTATTTGTAGTTTTTCTCAATTTTTATGTATGATTGAACAAATGATATATAATGTATACCATTTGATATAGATATTTTTAATTTGTTAAAGAGTTCATTTAAATTTTGTATGATTTACATATCATCTATAGGAATGAAATGATAAAAATATACATTATTCTTTAACGTATATACATTATAAAATCTATTTTTCTATAAATTAAATTCAAAATTTAGGTTTATAGAATAAAAGTTTGCACCATATATGCCACTAAAATATCTGGTACAAATCTAGCAGAATAGATTCTAATTTGCTGATCATACCAGGGCTTAATTTCTAACAAAAAAAGTACCGCAGCCCTAATATACTGCAGTACTAATAACCGTAGCGCCCCCCCCCCTCCACCGTCACTCTAATCTGCATATTTATATTTCATACATTATATGTATTTTCAAAATTTAAAGCAATTTTTTTCTTTAGAAAAATAAAAATTTAAATATATCTATCTGCATTTACTTAGCTGTCCATTATTCCACTTTTTAGTTATCACTCCGGCCGAATAGAAATCTTTGCCTAATTTTAATGGTAATTAATCCCAGAATTCTGCGATTAAATAAAGTAAGGATTGTGATTCGGAAATTAGTGTTAACACACAAAAAATAAAAAGAATAGTTCACAGCTATGCATTTTTATGAAAAAATGAATGAAATTTTCAAAAATTAATATACTTATATGCTGAAGAATCGAACAAAGTTTTAAATTTCCTATAAAAGATGCATATCTTAAAACTTTAATCGATTCCTTCTGTATAACAGTTTTTCATGATGAGTCCTTGAAAATCTGATAAAATTAAACATTTGACACTGTGAACGAAAAACCTACGCATGGTGTGAAATACATTATGTCACATATAGTGTTTTGATAGAAAATAATGCTATGGAGGAAAAGGAAAGGGTAATTTAGGCTTTGGTTTTTGGGAAGCGCTTGCACTGGGCTCTGGTGAATTCCGACCAATATTTAAATATTTACTAAAAGCAGAGAACTACTGGAGCCGGGCTCCGGTGGGCTCTGGCGTAATTTAAGCCCTGCATATTACACATATACAAGGGGCAAAATAAGTTTTCCCCTGGTGACTGTGGACAGAGGAGTGTATGAAAGACAAAAAATGTAATGAGTCATTAAAGATAAAACATAACTTTATTTTTTCACATAAGTAGTGTCGTCTTTCGCCCATAGCCGTTCAATGCTTCGTCCGTATGCAAAGCCTTGATTTTTTCATGGAGGGCTTTTTGAAGCTTATCAAGCGGTATGACAAATGTCTCAATGTACTTGGTACTTATGTGGAAAAATAAAGTTTTGTTTTATCTTTAATGTCTCAGTACATTTTTTGTCTTCCATACACACCTCTGTCCACAGTCGCCAGGGGAAACTTATTTTCCGACTGCTCTTTGCATTATATTTAGTTATAATCATATTGATTATTTTGACGGTTTTATCAATATATATTATACAATCTGTATTTCCCTTGAAATTTCTTTAGACAATTTACACATCTTTTTGTGCTTATACATCCATTTTTTACTCAAAGAGCAGCTAAAACATTTATATTTGCTAATATTAATAATATACAGTAGAGAGTAAAAAAGTTTACATTCACTTGGGAATAGAGTTTGTACAGATTTCAGGATGTTGCAAGTTTTCAAGGGCAAGAGCTGCACTGCCAGATTGTAAAAAAGAGGAAATTGTTTGCTTTGTCTTCAACTCCCATATTTAGAAATCTCCCCTTTTTCTGGGGAATGGTAAATGGGGTAGTTACAATTTTAAAGAAGAGAAGAATGTGAATGGCTGACTATTTTCTGTAAATAATTTTAATAAACTTAATAATATTTAGTAATTTTATATTTCATATCTTTAGTAATTTTAAATTTATTATTTTTAACAATTTTAAATTTAATAATAATATTTTCTCTTTAATTTAATAAATAAATTCTTTAATTACCTTAAATATTTTGAAAAATTTTAATATATTTTAAAGAATTTTAAAAATAATTTATTCCAACTTTTTGAGCTTTTAAACATTATGTGCTGGGTGAGAGGGGTCCAGGGAGTGAGGAAGTAGAATTTTCTGAAAGTGTGTGTGTGGGGGGGGGGGGGAGAGAGGATTTAGAAGACAGATTATTTATTTATTATATATATTAGAAAACAAAAGATGTCCATCACTAACACTAAGCTAAAATATATTATTAGATGTCGCATCATGAGCTGTCACCTTGATGGCATTCACTTATAAATATTGGATAATCCTAATTTTTACTAATCAAAGAAAACAAATAAGGAACTTTCAAATAAATTTTATTTTAAAAATGTAAATTAACTTACTTATTTTTTATAACTCCTCCTTGCAATTTTTAAAAATCTATAAATATGTGATATAGCAATATACATTTATTTATTTGCTACAGTAATATAAAACAATATTTTCAGTATCATAAAATAATGATGAAAAACTTGCTGCGAGAAGGGGAATTTAGATAAAAGTTTCATAAGAGAGCAAATTTAGAAAGTTCTCACCCCTGCCTTTTGAGTCATTAAAAAGAGATCATTAAATTAAAAATGAGTGAAAAATGAATAACTACAAAGACAATGAAGAAAGCGTATAATGGTATCATTTCACTGTGGTATTACAAGTGAGAAGTGTAAAAAAGAAATGATATATTTGTAATACTTGTAAAGATTTTTAAAAAATTGAAAAGAAATGTTAAAAATAATTAATTGTTTTTTCTAAATTATAACATGTTTATTTTTCTTTCAGTTTACATAATAATTAAGTCCAGTTCAGTAGCTCTTGAATTAAAAAAAAATATTATAAAATTTTATTTAATCTGTATTAGTCTCCTAATATGGGTTTTTACTGAAAATTCATCTTTATAAGATTGTCATAAATTTTAATATTTTGCCTGTATTTAAAACCATATTAACAATTTTGGGTGCTTTTCTATTATCCCGTCAATCACTTTTTATATCGAAAAACTATTGCCAAACTGTAACGCCAAATAAACAGGAGAATGTTGCTATTGGATTATCAAAATAAATAAATAAATAAAATATAAGAATTTAAGGACACAATTGTTATTTTAATGAATGAAATAACTAATAAATCAGTAAACCATAATGAAAAATACACGCAAATGTTGAATTAAAAACCACTTCATGACATAACAAATATGTATAATGCTTCTGACATCTAGTAAATAGGACTGCATTTTTGGCGTTTAATCTTACAGTTTGGCGATAGTTTTTTGTTATAAAAAGGGGTCGACGGGATAATAGAGAAGTACCCAATTTTGTCATCAGACATTGAATATTTATCAGTTTATCTGAATTTGAAAACGTATTTACTATGATGTTTTATTTTATATATGTTCACTTTTTTATTTCTGGAGTGGAACTATTAGCTTTGATTTTGACTGCATTTAAACTATGTGAAATCCACCAAATACATTATGATTGCTCGTATTTTTTTTTATTTTAAAATGTTCAAATGTCATATAAATTCATCATATTAATTTCCATATTCATATTTATTACTAATCTTCTATGTGCTAAGATCCATTCTCGATATTTCCAAATTTCAGAACAATTGTAATTTGAGTAATTCAATAATTATATTAACTTTTAAAATGATCAATTTTTAATAAAAGTCATAGAGAGTTCAGGCTTTAGTGAGAGGAAAGAGGCTGGCCTCTTCTGTAACTAACGTACCATAATTTCCGGCCTATAAATTCGCGGATCAAACAATTCTGTTTCGATCCAGAAATTTTATTTTATAAAATGTAACTTGCTGAACTGCTGTAAATATTTGACTTCAATTATTAAATAAAATTTTTGGGTCGGTGTAACATATCATCATATATGTAGTTTGCAATCGTAATCGTTTTAAGTATTTAGTGATCTGTAAGTGGCAACCGGAGGTTATTATCATTGCTCTTGCTTGTAGCTTGATGATGTTGCTTATATATTGTGATTTAGAGTCATGTTGTTGACTAATTGTATTTTTCAATTTTACTTATATTATACTTAATAAATAACTTAAAGACTAATGAACTATTGTGTTCTAATATGCAAGAAAACAAAACATGGTGTCAGAAGTGTTAAAATCGCGCCGATGCTAAATGATTGAGATAGAACTATCGTGTTCGTAAAAAGAGGAACTTTGTGTTCAACGAGCAAAATCATGGAGATTTTTAGGCCACCTGCAGAAATGAATTTTTCTACTGGTAATATAGCGGACAATTGGAATAAGTGGTATCAAAAATTCATGAATTTTTTGATAGCCTCTGAAAAGTCCAGTAAAGCGGAAGAGACGAAAATCGCCATTCTACTGAATCTTCTTGGAGATGAGGGTGTTGGCATTTTCAACACTTTCAAATTTGATGCAGAAGGAGATCAAAAGAAATTTGATCAAGTGATAAAAAAGTTTGAGGAGCATTGCATTCCTCGAAAAAACGTCGTATTTGAACGCTACAAATTTTTCAGCTGTATACAGTTAGAAGGTCAAACTGTAGATGTTTATTTGACTCAATTGAAAACGCTTGCTTCCTCCTGTGAATTTGGAGTGCAGGAAGACTCACTGATCCGAGATAGAATTGTTCTTGGGATACAGGACAAATCCCTCCAAGAAAGACTCCTTAGAGAGCCTCAACTTTCCCTACAGAGAGCTACTGAGTTTGTTCGAGCATCAGAGACCACTAAAGAACAAATCAAGTCCATTACAGATCCCAAATCAGAAATAGATGCTGTACGAGTAAAGAGAAATCAACAGAGTAGTGCTCAAGTGTGTCAATCTTCAACAAGTGGTGTGTTTAATTGTAGAAATTGTGGCAGGTCTCATAAGAAACGAGAATGCCCTGCTTTCAATAAGTTGTGCAATTTGTGTAAAGGCAAAAATCACTTCGCAGCAATGTGCAAAAATACAAAGAAAAAGTTTAGCAGTAACAGCAAAAATCGAAAAGTTCATGAGATTCATCATAATGTTACCGAGTGCACACAAGAAATGTCGAATTTGTATATAGACTCTGTGTCAACAAGTAAGGAAAAGTCTAATGAGACTATTTGGTGTAAAAACATTTCTATAAACAACAAACTAATTAACTTTAAATTAGACACTGGAGCAGAGGCTAATATATTACCTTTATTTGTATATAATAATTTAAAATTATATGAGAATTCTAATTTAAGTGAAACTAAAATTGTTTTAGTATCATATGGTAACTACAAGCTAAAGCCAGAAGGCGAGGTAAGTTTATTATGCTCAACAGATAAGTGTAAAAATGTTAAGTTAAATTTTATTATTGTCAATGTTGATTCTAGACCTATTTTAGGATTAAATGCTTGTAAACTTTTAAATCTAATTCAGAGAATTGATAATATTGAAATTTCTTGTAAAAATGATATTTTGACTAAATATAATGAAGTGTTCAAAGGCTCTGGCAAGTTTCCAGGTGACCCTTATCATATAGAGTTAAAAGATAATGTTAGCCCTGTTATTGACCCTCCTAGACGAGTTCCCCTAGCTATAATTAATGAGTTAAAAGATACTTTAGCTGATTTAGAAACAAGAGGCATTATTTCACGGGTAAACAAACCTACTGATTGGGTAAATAGTTTAATTGTAGTCGAAAAACCTAATGGGAAGTTACGTATTTGCTTAGATCCGAGAAATTTAAATAAAGCTATAAAAAGAGAGCATCATATGATCCCATCAAGTGAGGAAATCATTAGTCGTTTGAAAGGAAATGAGTATTTCACGGTTCTAGATTTAAAAGAAGGGTTTTGGCAGGTTCCTTTAGATGAAGAGAGTTCTTATGTATGTACTTTCAACTCTCCATTTGGACGTTTTAAATTTAATGTTTTACCTTTTGGAATATCATCAGCTCCTGAGGTGTTTCAAAAACGCAGTCAAAAATTATTTAGTGACATTCAGGGTGTAGAAATTTACTTCGACGATTTCATAGTAAGAGGAAAATCTCAGGCCGAACATGATAAAAGACTAATCGAAGTCTTAGAGAGAGCCAAAGCCAATAATGTTAAGTTTAATCCTGACAAACTTCAGTTTCGGGTGAAGGAAGTAAAATATATGGGTTTGATAATTTCAGAAAAGGGAGTTATGGTTGATAAATCTCATGTAAGGGCTATTAATGAAATAAATCAACCACAAAATAAGAAAGATATAAGGAGATTTTTAGGCATGGTAAATTTTTTATCCAAATTTATTCCAAATGTATCTCAAATTACAGCTCCATTAAGAATACTACTCAAAAATAATGTTGACTTCTTTTGGTCTCATGAACAAGAACAGGCATTTAATAATATTAAGAAATTGATTAGTTCAGCTCCTGTTCTAAAAGTTTTTGATAGCTCAAAAGAAATAACTATACAGTGTGATAGTTCTAAAGATGGCATGGGAGTCTGTCTATTGCAAGAAGGCCACCCTGTATCTTTTGCTTCTAGAAGCCTTACAGATACTGAAAAGAACTATGCACAGATTGAGAAAGAGCTGTTAGCTATAGTTTTTGCTTTTGAAAAGTACCACAATTTTGTGTATGGTCACAAAGTGAAAGTCCAAAGTGATCACAAACCTTTAACATCAATTGTTGAAAAACCAATCAGCAAAATTTCTAATTGTCTTCAGAAAATGCTTCTTAAATTACTGAAGTATACTTTTGATGTTAATTACTTACCAGGTAAAGATATGTATATTGCAGACACATTATCTCGAGCTTTTATCAAAGATGCAGTTAAAGATGACCCAGAAATGTTACAAACTGTACATTCAATTGCAAAATATCTTCCAATGAGTATTCGTAGAGTAGAACAATTTAAAAAGGCAATAGGGGAGGATGAGGAACTTAAAGAAATTATGAATTATTGTAAGGAGGGATGGCCTGATAAAAATAAACTCAAAAGTAATTTAAGGAAATATTATAAATTACAAAATGATTTGTTTCTTATTGAAGGTTTGTTATTCTTGAATGACAAAATTATTGTCCCTAAAACACTAAGACCTGAAATGTTGTCCTTAATTCATGAATCTCATTTAGGTATGGAAAAATGCAAAAATAGAGCTCGTGAAATTATGTTTTGGCCTGGTCTCTCACGAGACATTGAAGATGTTGTACAAAAATGTGAGGTTTGCATGAAATTTCGTAAAACACTATCTAATGAACCACTGCTTCCCCATAGTATTCCTGATAGGCCATTTCAGAAAATAGGAATGGATTTAATGTATTTCAATGGGATAAATTATGCCATTATTGTTGATTACTTTTCAAAGTGGATTGAGGTGGAAAAGGTTAATAGCAAAACTATGGGTGATATCATTGTAGTTCTGGAGAATGTTATTTCCAGATTTGGAATTCCAGAAACAATTGTTTGCGATAATAATCCATTCAATAGCTTTGAATTTAACAATTTTGCTAAAGAGTGGGACATTGAACCATCTTTCATTAGTCCCTATCATTCTCAAAGTAACGGGATGGTAGAAAAAGCTGTGGGCATTGTAAAATCATTATTCAAAAAAGCAAAAGAGGAAAATAAGAAGCCAATAGTAGCTTTACTTGAATACAGAAATAGTCCCATCACAGGTATAGGTTTATCACCAGCACAGATACTATTTAACCGCAGGTTAAGAACTAAATTGCCAATTAGTAAAAAATTACTAAATCCCAAAATTGTAAAAGACATTGTCCCTAAACTCAAACAGAGACAAAATAAGCAGAAACATTATTTTAATAGAAATGTGAAGGAGCTTAAGCCACTAAAACCAGGGGATAAAGTATTTGTTCAAGATGTCAAAACCAAAACTTGGAAACCTGCCATAGTCCTTTCTAAAGCTGACAAACCCAGATCATACAAAATCAAAATGGATTCAGGTAGCATTTATTATAGGAATAGAAAATATTTAAATCTTTCAAAAATAGAAAAACCGTTAAATAAAACTGCAAATTTTGATTTCGATTTTGATGTTAATTATAATCATGATAATTCTGTAAGTGACTGTTCATGTTATGGTAAATCTTATGACAACAATAATCAGCTTTTACCTAATCCTAGCTCAGATGGCGAAATTTCTTATAAAACTAGATCTGGTCGCATAAGTAAGCGTCCTGCGTACTTAAATGAATATACTGAATGAAAGGGAGGATGTAACATATCATCATATATGTAGTTTGTAATCGTAATCGTTTTAAGTATTTAGTGATCTGTAAGTGGCAACCGGAGGTTATTATCATTGCTCTTGCTTGTAGCTTGATGATGTTGCTTATATATTGTGATTTAGAGTCATGTTGTTGACTAATTGTATTTTTCAATTTTACTTATATTATACTTAATAAATAACTTAAAGACTAATGAACTATTGTGTTCTAATATGCAAGAAAACAAAACAGTCGGAACAGAATTGTTTGAACAGCGGATTATAAGCTGGAAAGTACAGTAATATTAAATTTGCAAAACAGGGTTACTAAAATTTTTCTTTCACGATAGAGGGCAGCATGCAAAATAATTAATCGAATATCATTCTAAAAGTGTAAACGTATCATCGCGTCTATCGTGAATTTAATCGTAAAATGGCTAAGTAGCTTCTTTCTAACAGCGTGTTATATATCGCAACTTTTACATGGTATTTGTACTATTTCCACTGTTACAAGAATACATCTGAGTCTGTTTTTCTTTATTTATTCCTAGCATAGCAGAGAAATATTAATAGTTAAAAAAAGTTACGAGCTGTGTAGTAGTAATAGCAGTTAGGCCTAATTATCATCATTTAAGCAATATATCATTTGAAGGTATCTTATTTATCTATTTAATGTATTTCGTTATTACTGTTTTAATGCAACTTTTGTCTATATTAATGTTATTTTTACTGTAATTTCAAACTGTCATATCTATGTGCATTTTTTTCAATTTTTTTGCAGTCCCTATATATTTTAAGGATATTTTCGATGCATAAATTACATTTTGATTTTCTTAATGATTTCTTTTAATTACCTACTTAAGATGTAAATTATTTGTGTTCATTAAATAGTTTTTTGGACTTTTTAAAAATAAAATTTAAATGCTGACATTTAATATCTATTTGTTGGTTAAATTCACCTTGCTCTAAAACATTTATACATTACTGACAATGTTTCCTTATTTTTAGATTGAAGTTTATAAAAAGATGATAAATTGAACACAGTTTTAAATCTTGCATAATAATTATATCCTTTATAAATTACCCGAAAACTGATATTTTTACCTCCGTTCTTGAACACTATAATTGTTCAGACTGAACCAAATTTTACCATAAAAAATAATGAAATTATATTTAATAGGTACCCGTTTACAAGTTACTCTCTGTATTTACCTGTTATAAACAATACACTGTAGTGTACAATATAATACAGCCAGTGCATCACAGTATTGTACATTACATGAGATAATAATGATAACTTTATATCATTTTAACAAAAGTTTAAGAAAAACGTACTCATACCTTTATTAAGGAAATTTTAGATTGCATTAGATTGAAGGAAAAGGGGGTTGGGAGTTCATTCGTGTATTTATCGATTAATAGGACCATTAAATTAACTTGCCATCTTTAAAGCTTAAAATGCATGAATTTTTGCTAAAAATGATTTCCAGTTCTTATAATACATATTTTTAGCAATATTTTACTACCATTTTTTTTAAAATAAAAGTAGCATTTCGATTTTAATAATACTTTTGATTAAATCCACATAATAATAATTTTAAAAAATTAATTTCAGATATCTGTGAAAGTATTTATCTTTTTTACACTCTTTTATTTAACTCACCTTTGTTTTTATATGTAAAGATGGAATTTCGTAATTTATCTGTAACTCACTTCCTTATATGTTAGAGGGAAGTGCTGGGTTTAAACCCAGTTGACCTAATTTTACAGAGTGTTCCATGTTTTTCTCTGAACCTTGGGTTATATTTTACAGATATTTTCGAAACATTAATTACTTTGAACTTTGAGGGATTGATACTTTGACACCTATAGCGGCAAAGGCTGTTTGTCTCGAATGATCCATGTATATGTTATTCACAGTAGAAGCTCAATATAGAGTGAGCTCTTGATGGGAGCATGTACGGCGCTTGCGCGTGTTGCTTGCTGCCTTATTACTTGGCGATTTACGGAAGTCTTCGCCAAGGAGCTGAAGAGCGAAAAGCTCTAACCAAACTTTTCTCTCTGCTGATTGTAAGGATAAGCGCGATAATGTCAAAATAGGTTGCGAAAAAAAATGAGAATAAATTTTTATTATCACGTTTGCTTCATGAATACATTTAAATCAACATTAATTATATTACTTAATATAATATTTTATTTTCATCTACATAATTTGAAACGAGACCAAGTGTAAATGTTAATGTACATTAACAGTTATAACATGTTACTCATTCAAAGCAATACAATAATTGTATACAAAATTAATTAATATAGCTTTTAATATAATGTTTTTATTCATTAAAACTTTACAGTCTACAGTAATTATTAAATACCATATATAATTATTTGTAACTGAATATAGCTTTTAATATAATGTTTTTATTTCATTAAAACTTTATACAGGACGGTAATTATTAAATACCGTATATAATTATTTATAACTGAATATTTCTTAAGTGAAATTTTTTTACTACCTTTATATAATATATAATGTTTTAATGAACTCTACTTTGTTTTTTCATAACTCAAAATAATAATAATAATAAACTAAGCTCATAAATATATATTTATAAATTTATGAGCTTAGTTTATTATTATTATTATTATTATTATTATTATTATTTTGAGTTTTGAAAAAACAAAGTAGAGTTCATTTTTTATACAATATAGTATATTTAGTGCAACGAAATTACACTATCCATATTTACCTCAATAAGGACAAAAATTAAATTTTTTTCACAGAAAAGATGAATTTTTTTGCTTGATTAATGAACAATAATTCACAGATCAACATACAGTGATCGGACAGTCATGATTGATACAACATTTTTATCCTTAGATTATAAGGAAGAATACGGCACTATTGTATACAACCCAATATATGGTAATTTTTGCAGTGTGAAGTGGAGATGTTCCGAAATCGTAACATATAGTCTAAAATTTAAATATCCACATTTCTCTTCAACAATGCTGTTTAGCATACATTCTATATATAAGTGACAATTAGCTTTTATTATTTAAATGTGAATAATGTAACAAACTTTAAATATTAATAAGTACTTAAAGTAGTAATGCAATATTTTATTTCATTAGATTACTACTTTCAGTAGATTAGTTGTGTTCATTGATTTTAACTTAATATTTTGAAATTAAATTAATTTTAAATTACATAAAAGTTACTCTCGTATTCTGTAATATGGTGACATTAGAATTTTTTTTTACCCCATCTCCTTCCATTTCTGTTTGTTTGCTTGCTTATTTCATTTATGTTTATTATTTTTAACTTAATACTCAAAAATTAAATTATTTTTAAAGCAAATAAAATATACTCATTTTTTTGACGATAAAAAAAAAAAAATTGAATGAAGGTGAATATCTTATATGATAAAGTAATATTCAAAATGTTTTTGTTCGTACAAATATTATTTTTATTCCTGAATATTTTTTATGAGCAAAATTTTTCATGATTCAGCCAAAAGTCATTTTCAGCATTTCATTTTGGAAAAATAAGTATTACATAGACATAAGTATTAGATAAGTATACATTATAGAGTAAGACCTTATTAAATACTGTAGGACCTATTACATAAAGTAAGTCCACCTTTTCATGCCAAGCGTATAATTGGCTTTAAACATCCATTTTGTCAAAATTTTCTGAAGATTCCTTGCAACCTCAATAAAGTTCACTGGATAAATAATTTGCAAGATTTTTAAAACTACAATATTTTATTTCAGGAATAGTTGTTACTTTTACCCTGATGAAAGAAAGAAATAAAAATTATACTTTGTCTGCATTTCTGAAATCTAAAAAAACAGGCCACTCATAAAAAATATCCCTGTATGTCTGATAAAAAATATACATGTATAAACTGAAATACTACACAATCAATGGTACTTTTATGTTAGCCGGGCGCCAGTGATATATATATAAATATATGCATATATACACATATACATATATATAAATTTGTGTCTATATCTATGTATATATGTGTGTATATATGTATGTATATATATATCACTGACACCCGGCTAACATAAAAGTACCCAATTAATAACACGATACAAACAGACATATAATAGAATAGATATAAAACGTACTGCAACTTTTTAATTTTTTTTTGTTTGCTTGTTAATCAACATTTTTGTAATGAAATAAAACATGCCAGGTTTTTTAAAAAGTGCATTTGCTCTAAATCATAATTTGTACTGAACAACCATCCCTAATATGTCAAACACAAATTCCAAATATAAACTTCTTCTCCACAAGCTCCATTCTTACAATAAACTTGCATTATTGTAATCTAACTTTTCAACAGCTCTCTTTTAAATATGTTTTACTCTAGTGCATTAGATTTTTTCTCTTTTTTTGCTCCCTTAAAACTTTAAATAAGATAGTATTAAAAAATATTTCAAAATAAAAATGCTCAATGATAAATTCAGGAGGCGGCCCTGATGCGCGTGGGGGGGGGGATTTTTAATTTGATGCTTATTAATGGTGTTGAAGTGCAAATTCTCTACACGTACCACCACCACAGTTAGAACTTTAACCTCGCCCCCTATGGAGAAGAATGCCTGAATTAAACACTGAAAATATTAAAGAATTATTAAAATTTCTAAATTATCTAACGTACTTAGTTTTTACTTATTCTCGTATTAAATGAAAGAAAAAAGAAAGGGTCCATATAACATATTATAAAAATTGTAATGAGTTAAATTAAATTTTCAAAATCAAAATTGCTAAAAAAATTATAAATTATTTAACACTAATTTTTTATGCATCATTATTCTCTTATCAATCACCTACAAAAATGTCTATATGTTATAAAAATCAGGCATTGAAATTATTTCTTAAAAATAAAACTGCTGAAAAATTACGTTTCCTAAACTATTTAACAGAAGATAATTTAACAGACCCCCCCCCCCCCCTCCCCTAAGTAAGATTACTTGATCTAAACATTAACATTCTCATAAATAAAGTTATTCTTGCTCAGTATATTTTTATGTTATTAAAGATAAAATATAAATACAACTTTAAACATAAACACTTTTTTTCTACACGAAACACTTATTTTCCTCTCATTGGCAGAGTGGGAGTCAATGCTTCCTTTTTCTTTCTCTTTTCATGTTCAGTGGGAGCCAATTCTACCATATGCTTATTTTCTATACAAATATTAAATTCAGTTAGCCAAACAAGCGATAAACTGCCTAATACAGTAACCCTATTCATGCACTGCAGCTTCTCAGAAGGAGCCCTTTCTATATTGAGAAGCTAGTGTTATTCACAGAAACACATAGTACATGACTTTGACAATTGCATAAATCTTCTTAGACGAAATAGCACAAAGAAATTTACAATATCAGAGAGTTACAACCGGGAGCTCCACAAAGTGCATGCAATGGAGCTGGCAGAAGTCGAACCTGCCGGCCTGATTCCTACGATCAAGTGATTAGCGGAATGGTGCCGTAACCATTCGGCCACAGAGGAGCCACTCCGCATTAATTACGTTTGATTTTTTAAAGTAACTCCTTAAGATGTGAATTATTTGTATCCATTGCACAGTTTCCTGTAATAGAATTTAAATATTTATAATATAAATTTTTTAATTAAAATTATCTTGTCTTTCAACTTGTTTGCATACCTGAAAGTTTTTCCTTATTTCAGAATGAAATTTATATGTAATAGATGATGACAACTTTTCGAGTAACTAATTGACTGTTCATGGTACTTTTGCTTGTAAGATCATTTATTTTCCTTAATTTATAGTTAACTACTAGCATATTTTCTGTTGTAATGATTTGAGTGCATAAATTGTATATTTTTCCATGCTGGTTTGTTGATTGAAGGAACTCAAAGTGTCTAGAGTGAGTGTTACCCTTTGAAAAATAATAATTGATACAATTTTATATATTAATTATTCCTGGAGCCTAATTTACGCATAGCATTAATTAATAGACATTATTTAGAGTCGATTGATACCTGTATCTTTTTATATGTTTATTTAATAGGGGGTAATAGTTCCTTTTTTCTCACGGAACTGTTTATTCATGTATTGGAAAAACATATAAGAACAAAGTCAGATTCAGGTATCAAAATGGTTTCAAGTATTTTTTCTGTACAGATCTTGTGTATATACTGGTATTTCTTTTTGGCACCTGATTTTTTGGTGTCAATTTTGGCAAGATTTTGTTTTGTATACAACCTAGTAGACCAGGTTGTATGCATTAATCAAAGCCTTCTGATATTCATAGCTGCGTCAGTTGTATTCATGACATTGCATTTGTTTTATATTAAACTAAACATTGTATGTGTTTTATTATAAAATTGTGTGTATTTTATAATATAATAAACTGTTTCATAATAAAATAAAACTAACTAATAAATTTTTACAAGCCATGTCTAACAGGTATTCAAAAATGGGGTTTCCTCACAAAAATGAAAAAATTAAGCTAACCCTGGTGTGTCTGTGACATCTGTTGCTTATCCTTATTTACTTGTAATTTCTACATTATAATTTTTTGAAATAGTGGCATTTCTTTGTCATAGTGGTCGTTATAATTATCATTATGCCGAGTTGCAATCATTTTCAAAAAAGTTGTAGTCAAGCTCGTGAAGTGTGAACATATCACGCATACGTATATAATCAAGGTATTAAAACAGATACCATTGCATTAAACAATATAATATTTTATGTTAAGAATATAATACAATATTTCATAACAAATGTGTACCAATGTTTCATACCAATTTTTTACAATTATTCACAAGAATAATGGCTTAAAATGTTATGCTTTACATTATAGGTAATATTTCCGAAATTATTTTCAATAATTCATCACAAGCAGTTTTTTCTTGTTGGTATTTTCTCTACATAAATTCTCTAATGTATGATTTGAAGTGCTGGCAAGCTGAGCCTCATTCCTTAATGTGTCACTTAGCAAAATCTCACATTCCGTAAATGTAGTGTCCCCATTGGTGGATCAACAGAACTGTACTTATTGGTTCTCAGTAAAGTGCTTGAAATATGCTTTTTCAAACTCCTCTGAATTGTGCTCATTCCAGCAGTTAATGTAGATTATTAATCCATTTTCTAGATGTTAAAAAATATTTTGGGTACATCAGTCCCAGATGCACCAGAGTATCTTTTTGATGCCAAAATGACAATTTTGGCGAGATTTTGCTTCATATGGCAACCTGGTACAGTAAATTGTGTGTGTTTTAAATTAACCTTGTATATTTTATAATAAATTAATGTGGTTTAATAATAAAAAACTTATGCGTGTTTATAATAAAAATGGGTATTTTTATGAAATGTAAGAAAATTTATTTATTTATTTTTTACTAAAAATGTGCAAAGATACATATAAAGGTTTTTTAAAACATAAAAACCCATCAAAAGATGTTAAAAACCCAAGCGTTTACAACTGCTTTAAACAGTCATCATCAGGGAAAGTGTGAAAGTTCATCAATATTCATTTGTTAAATAGCCAAAGACAAGTCTACTTCAAAGGAGGGAAGGAGGAGGAGAGCAGGGGATGATATTATAGTTAAAGTTCCAAAATTTCCAGAGATATTTAGTGCACTATACCAGATCCTGGATATATTGTAGGAGAGCATATCATTGCATGTGTTATTTCCTTGAGTTAAAATCTCTAAAGATTCTCTGTTAATTGATGCATAGTAATTTGAAGTGCTGGCTATGATTCTTGCTTTACTGAAATCTATTATTGATGTCTTGTTTTTGATTTAACCTTGATAGAGCTGTTGAATGTTTACTGTACTTTATGTCTGCGAAATGTTCTTTGAGTCGTCTTTAAATTTCCTAGATGTCATACCTATATAATTTAGTTTATTTTATGCTTTACTTCATAGGTAAAAGGTATCATATATATGCCTGAAGTTTCATATACAGGGTGTCCGAAAAGTCTGAAAACTGTCAAAGAACTCGAGATATATACATTGGATTGAAAAACGGCAAAATGCATGTTCAATTTTTTAAAAAATCTATTTAGGGATATGAAAGTTACCTCCCCTACTTTACCCCCCATCTTAAATGATGACCCCCATTTTTTATTGCAGATTCGGATTCTAGCAGTTCTATTTGAGATTTGAATAAGAACAAATTCACCATTTTCCTGGTATATGACTCCAAAAATCTGCTGTTTTGGGAGTATCCTGTTGCTGTCCATTTATCGACCTATAAACAATGTTTCGTCATTTGCAACAATTTTATTTACACAACCAATTCATTCATTGAATTTTTGTATTAGGTGAACGGAACACACTTCTCTCATGTAACTATCCCAATCAACTGTTGCATTTTCATCCATATTTAGTTGTTTCTTACACTATTTTATGGGAACAAATTAGACACCTCAAAATGCAGGGAAGGGTTAGGGTTGGGTGGGCTGGGAGACTGCCGCAGAATTCGTGGAGCATGGTGATCGCGTGATGATCCCTTGCTACATCTCTTTTATACCGAGAAACTTGCGGAAGCCAGGTAAAAAGGAAAAAAAAATTATGAAAATAGAAACCAGACAAATTTAAAAGGAATAGTGAACAAACTAAAAATCCCTCGAAATGTGGGAAGGGTTGGACCTGGGGCTCTGAAGCTATCGACGAACACCTGCGGCTTTGAGCTCTATGTTGATTCCTTTACCCAACAGTAGGGGAACTTGGGCACGTTGATGCAGTTTTTTTCTAAGAATTTTTTTGGTGCCTAGAAAACAGAAATTTCAAATAATTTTTTCCATGTGATGTCAGAAAAACTAGTGTAGTGTGTTATTACAGGTACAGTCGTTTTATGTAGTATTTCTGTATGTAATTAAAAAAAAAAACTAAAAAAGTCATTTGTATCAATGTGCCTCATCTCCGGGTTAGATTGATGCACCTCATGGAGCACTTTGGTACGTTTGGGAAAAGTGGAGAAAAAATAACAGCTACTGCATATTTTTCATTGAAAATGAGTTAGCGAACCACTTTATATTTATTTAAAGAAATGAAAATTACCCACAATTTATTTGTAAGGAATATTAAAGCGATCAAAATTTAAATTAAATGTATAACGACCTGATGTTCTTGCTGTTCCTTGTTCAGTTGTTCGCTGTGGCAACTTTGTCATAATTTGCACTTTAACCCCACCATTATCTTCTTTCTCAGAAAAAATGAAAAGGTTATCAGGTTTTCTGTTCATAAACCGGACGAGATGGTCACCATCATCGGTTTTTCGTTTAACTTGGACTACAAAGTGAACAACCGATCTCTTTTTTGCAAACCGCATTATAACAAAGTCTTCATCAACAATATTTTGGTCAGAAGTACCTGCTTTTTCCATTGTATCATTTTCCAAAGTATCTGCTTCTTCACCTAGCAGGTCACTTCGATTCAAATAATCTGATAAACAGTCACACAACTGTTCTGAGTATGTTTCAGATTAATCTGATGAATATAATTCTTCCACCTTCTTTCTCTTCGTCTGTCACTTCAAAGGTTTGGTGTCTTCTATTCCCAGCAGCATTTTTGCATTTTTCAGTTATTTGTCTGTATTTCTTTTCTGTGCTGCAGCTTGTTTCATTCTTTAACTTTTCTCATGTCGAAAAGCCTTTTTGTCTCTGGAGAATCAGTATAAATTCGAGATTTACAAGGCCGCAGTCCTTTTCTTTTCTTAGTTCTACTACCACTAGCTGTTGGGTAAGATCGTACGTCTTAAGGAGTTACAGGCTTGTTTGAACAAGCAGTTGGCCGTGGAGAATGGGTAGCAGCAGCACTTTGTGGAACATTGCTACCTTGTCACTGAGAGACAGTTGAGGGAGTTAATGAGTCTGTCTGAGGGGTGTGTGACAACAACTGTATTAGAGTGCGAATGAGGTATGGAAACTGTGCTGGGAGAAAAATCAGAGTCAGAAAATAGCAATCTGTTGAAGGGCACTATGCCTGTCCTCTCAAAACCAGACACAATATTTTTCGAAATGAATGATCCTAAGTTTGCAAGTTTTGCAAACTTTGGAATGTCATAAATTGATAGGTGTTTCCCCTGATTATTCAGATTTTAATCGTTGAAAAGAATTTTCAGTTTTGCTTTAAAGCGACAAAATACTACTATGTCCAATGGGTGCAGTTTATGAGGTGTGTGTGGGGGGGGGAGGGGGTGACAAATAAACTATTCCATTTGCAAGACAGTTGTCAATGCCTTCAATAGGAACGTGTGACTCATGATTATCACATAGCAACAGGTTTCGGTTTTTTATTGACGAATTTGTATGTTGTTTAATGTGCTACAGAACTATTAAGTACAAATCAGAACAAAGGAATAATAATAATAATAAAGTAATAATAAAATAATAATAAAGAACAAAGGCAGTCATCCACCCACTCCTGAACGCCAAACTGAAACTTCCCTCTGGAACTCCTGCAATGAAGTGGTCGTTATAATGAACCCTGGGAAAAATGAATACTGGAGGATATTGATTTCCAATAGCAGAAATGAAGGCACCAAATATAACAAGTTCCTCCCTTTCTGCCTGAAACCACCTGCCCTACTTGCCTTTGGTGTTCTAAGCTAGAACCTTTTGAGTGCCAAGGGCAGTGGTTATCCCATTTTATTCAAAATTGAATATTCTGTCTTGAGTGAAATTGTATATTTTCATGACACTCTCATAATTATTGAAAAACTCCTCAACAACATCTTGCGGAAACCTACTCACCTCATAATGCTTGTTTTTCCTCAAACTTAAATTTGTATTCCTACTTTGAAAACCGTACATCCAATCTTCCCCTGCCATTGCATTACCTTTCCAACTTTCAGGATACTTACAGCGTAGTTTTTTAGCAAATTCATATGTCAAGTGCCTCATCTGCTTCAGTGTTAGACCGTTATGCAACTCATTGCATTTAACAAGATATTCATTTAATTGTTTTTCTTGTTTGGTGGTAAATACCTGTTGAGAGGAATACTTAGAACCGTGATCTCTGACTTTTTCTTCACCATTTCTTGCTTTCATTTTATTCATGGGGCACATTGATACGCATCAATGTGCCCCAAGCAGCCATTTTCAATAATATTAATCTCAAATCCAACACTTCATAATTTACCTAACAAAAAGGAATGAGTAACTGATAAAGAGTAGCTTTACTTACCAGTGAGGGTATTCTTTTTTGTTGAAAATACTGGAACAGCTGTATAATACTACAGCAACTGTACAACTCAAATTTACTTTTGACCTACAAAATCAATAAATCTCTGTCTCATTTCATCAAAATACTGAATCCCGTCAAGACGTTCTATACGCCAGCGAAGTGTGACGTCACTGTAATGGCTGCTGGAGACAAGAAGTTTCGGTTTTCCATTGAACGTTAATGTAAGCAAAAAATAAAGTCGTGTTAACAGTATTAATAAATTTTTTAAGAAATTTCTGTTGCAGTTTTGCTAAATCTTAGGTAAGGCATTCATATGCATTCAACAAACTTCTGGTTAAATGCGTTTTTTTTTTAATTCATCAAAACAAAGATAAACCTTCATGGAGAGCATCAATGGCAGATGTTTTGAATATTTGAATGTAATTTTTAAATGTTTTTAAGGTTTTAATTTCTTTTAGTTGATATTTCTATTACTCAAGCGTACTCTATGTTAAGTTTCATCGTAGTTGAAATGTGTTTCTGCTGGGGTTTTTTTATGTTATTTATTTTTTATTTTTCTAACAGCTAGAGCACTAATGATAATTTTATCAAATGATTCTTCATAGTTACTGGATTATATTTTTTTGCGCGGTCTTCGCATAATTACATGCAGGAAGATTGACTATCTTTATAAAATTTTATTAAATACTAGGAAAGTAAACAACTGAATATAGACATTTTCGGTAATCAAGTAAAATAATTAAGAAAAAACAACACAAATAACATGAAAACGATTGAAAAATACATTTAAACTGCAGGAATATCAAGTAAAATATATTAAAATATGACTCTTGCTTTATGATTCAGCAGAGAAATTTATGTAACTAATACACCAAATGAAGAAAAAAAAAGAAAAAAAAGAAAGAAAGAAAAAAAAACCTAGCAGAAACACAATTTAACTCAGATGAAACTTAACATAGAGTACGCCTGAGTAATAAAAATATCAACTAAAAGAAATTAAAACCTTAAAAACATTTTTAAATTACATTCAAATATTCAAAACATCGGCCATTGATGCTCTGCATGAAGGCTTATCTTTTTTGATGAATTAAAAAAAAATGACGCACTTAATCAGAAGTTTGTTGAATTCATATGAATGCCTTACCTCAGATTTAGCAAAACTGTAACAGAAATTTCTTTAAAAAATTTATTAATTTTATAATTATATGTTAACACGACTTTATTTTTTGCTAACATTAACGCTCAGCGGGAAACCGAAACTTCTTGTCTCCAGCAGCCATTACAGTGACGTCATCACTTCGCTGGCGTTTGGGTAGTTGTGTACACCAGCGCCATATTTTGGAGCTGTTGCGAAACTTCCTGTGCTGACCTTGTGAGCAGTAGAGGGGGTGTATCAAGGTGCCCCAGTTCCCCCTACATAAATTTTAAAGCAGTTATAAATGTTTTTCTCAAAGCACTAAATCAATTTCCAAGATACAGACCTTTTTTCATAACTTTTACATTACATCTCCATATATTTTTGTCATTAGTAACATACAGTTTCATATTATGGCCATTTCACATAATTATTTGTTATGTAAAAGCCCTCGTTTTTAAAGAAAGGGATATGGCATCCATCTTAGTAAAGGTAAATCAAACATTTTTTTCCATATTAAAAAACAAATACAGACTATTAAATAAGAAACATAGCAACATGCAATTAAAAAAAACATGTGAAACATATTCTGTAACATCAACTAAAAATTAATATGCAAATACCATAAACATGTGTTGTTTCTTTAGGATTGCAGACCATTTGATGATATTTTACAACCTAACTTGGCACTATATCGCGGTCACTTTCAGATTCATTGTCGGTGGCCACTATCAGACAGAAATACCGAAGTAGTCTTTGATTTATGTTTATGTCTGTCTATTAATAGTCAAATTTCAAGGTCGTACAACTACATACTGTATTCTGTAGACACATAATTGAATTTAATAAAGAATATTAATTATGATTCACAAATTACCAGAGGCTTTCATTTACCTTTTTTTAAATGTTCTTTGATGGATTACACTGTTTCTGTTTGGGAAAAATGTTTCATTAGGCTTAATACAACAATTTAGTTTTATTATTATAAATGTTTTCAATTAGGCATCCCTGAATATTTTCAGTCGACTTTTTGATTGAATTATTATTGATATTTTCATACATATCTTAAATCGCTGATTATAATATGCAAAGCTTGAAAATCTATACAGCAATTGTTTATTTTATTTATTTAATAATCATCAGTTATATTTTTATCTTTAATTGATGGTAATATCCTTTTTTCTTAAAAATATAACAAATTATAACACCTTGTAATAATATACTTAGTTTAATTGCTGAAAGGCGTAAAATAAAACTTTATTAAACAGTCAACTAAATTTTATTAGACTGTTGACATGTTTCAGCTCCATTGGAGCAGAATTTGCAGAGCATGGTCCTCTGTGTGTCTGAGGTCCCACTATGCTTTCTGACTCACTTGACCAGACTGAAAAAAATAAAAATAAACGATGACGCCGGATAAATTTAAAAGTAAAATTCATTAAACTAAAGACTTCGAAAAATGGGAAGGGTGGCACTCTGGGATCTGAGATCATTTGACTTAGTAATGTTTGCCTCAGGCAGTGGGCGGTTGGGAGACCAATGCAAAATTTTTGGAGCATGGTGTTCTGCATCCAAGGTCCCTATACGTTTTCTGACACACTTGACTGGACCGAATAAAATATTAATAAGTAAAAAATTAATTTACGACATTTCGAAAAATTTCTTCATAGACTGCAATTTTAGAATATTCTTATTTGATTTGATAATGGCTCCGATAGAGCAGAAACATGTCAACGGTCTAAAAAAACTTATTTTATTATTTATAAAGTTTTATTTTACCCCTTTTAGCAATTAAAAAAAGTATGTCCTTTTTCATTTTATTTTATTTTGCACTTGCTTGTCTACCCAGCGATGTTCAGAACCATGATAATTACTTTAAATCTACTTAAAATCAGTTTTGAGTTATTTTGTATTTTTAAATAAAAATCATTTTAAGAAACTGAATGTTGGTGGCTCATGGACTTCGACAATACACACCCTTGAATTTCTATGATTTTATATTTTTAAATAAAGATCCATCCTAATGAAACTAGTGTCAAGAGCCTTAGGTTATTTACATCAGGCGTTCTATGCATGCACCAGTTATTTTCTCAATCAAACTTCAAATTTGTATAAATTTATAGCATTAAACCTATTTTGTATGAATTTATATTTTTAAATGTAAATATTCCTAAACAATGTAAGGGTCTCCCTATTTAGTGATTGCTGATTTGTTTTCTAATATTCAGATACATTAATTGTTCATTTCTGACTAAATAGTTCCAGAGGAAACCTAAATAATGCAAAACCCTTACCCCCAATACATGAGCAATACAATAAGCATGCCCCTTACCCCCAATGCTTTTAAGACATGAAATGATATCTTCTATTCCCCATTTGAAAATTTCCAAAACACATGGGCATTTTTTTATTCGACCCCCTTATGGAATATTCAATCCTAGTTTTTGTCAATACTGAATTTGACTGTGAATTTTGTCAAGAAATCCAAATTGTATCCAAATTGGCTTCACTTATGGTGATTTATTTTTTGTCATCAAAGTTGGTGATATTTTGCCAACTTTGAGACATCCCGTAAGGCATTGTGACGTCACGGTGACTTCACAATGACGTCACACTGTGACTTTGTGACCTTCGTCGTGACGTCAAGTGACGTCGATGTGAAGTCACTGTAACCTAAATGTGAAGTCGTTATGGCCGTTTTCAAGGCTTTCTGTGACCTCACAATGTGACTACTTTGGGAAGTCACCGTGCGACTTGAATGTGAAAAGTGTGACGAATCTTCATCGGATAGGGTGACCAGATTTTACCCAAATCAATCCGGATTGTTCGAATCGACTTTTTTTTGCTACAGGTTTGTGACATTTGTGATGATTTTGCATCGGGTCGGTTGACCATATTTTACCCATATTCGATTCCGGAAATTAAGAATCGGCAATTTTTTTTCTTTCCCTTTTTTTTTTTTTTTTTACTACAGGTTTGAAAGAATATTCTATTTTTTCTTTAGATCAAGTTTTTCTTTTCCAAACCCGAGCTGCAAAAATAAAATCTCAACCCGAAATCGACCTGAACCCGAAAAAATTACAATCAATTTAACCCAAACCAGAATAACAACAACAAAACAATTATCGCTATTCTTACTCGCTCTAGCTCAACATCATGTCGAGTGCGGGTAAAATCGGATAATCCAACCCGATCAGGGCTTCAGTCGGGGTTTTAAATTATTTATTTTATGTTATTCTGTCTATTTAGTTTAGTTTTGCTTGGGCTCCGATTCTTACATGAATACCCTATCAGGTCGGATAACGCGATTTTGAGACGATTTTATTAAAATCCTACAATCGAGTGAGCTAACCTAATTTCAAAGGAACCTAAATCATTACCATTGGTTACACATTAAATAGAAAAATGTGGATATGCAGATTTTCATATTTATTATATAAAAATGGTGAAATGTATTAAAATTCTGTTCTTCTATAATATAAATGCAACATGTTTTTGTATTTCTAGCTCGGTATTTTAATTTTTTAGAGAAATGTTTTTAAATAAAGCAAATAAGTGCTATGTGATTTTGCTGTTAATGGGAAACGGTACTTTTCAATATTATTTTTAATTATAAGACTTTTGATAAAAATTGTTATAGCAGTACATTTTAATAGTCAGTTAAAAGCTCATTTTGAAAAAAAAATTATACATTTATTTAAAATGTTTACAAAATTAAAATAAATTAATGCTTTAATTCCTGCTACTTTTACAAGTATTGGCATTTTTATTTATTTATTTATTTATTATTATTATTATTATTATTATTTACAATTACTAAAATATGTTATAGAACACTGTGCATGGATTTTTATATTCAATCAATATCAGATTTTATATAAATTTATTATTATTCCATATAGTGAGGAACTATGAAATTTAACGCTTCTTCATGTGATTATATATATATATATATATATATAACAAAAAAAATCCTTAATACTTAAAAAACATAAGAACGAACAAAAAATCAATATTGGGAAAAATTCTTTTATATAGTTTTTATGTGTAAAAACCCTTGAATGACAATCGTGTACATATTACATATGTAGTAATCTTAAAGATACAGTTTTGACATTTTAACCACATGTATAAAAAGTTTAGATTTATAATTTGAGATAATAATAAAATAATCGATATTTTGACTTTGATACAGTCTTTAAGCCTTGAAATTTTAAAGGGTAGTTTTTATTAACTATTTCAATAGTTTTTAAACAGAATCTTATATATTTAATTAATGAAAATATTAGAATAATGTATTCTCCCATAATATTCATATCGGGATCCAGGTTTTAAATCATATTTAAAAGAAAAATAACTGTACGTTTTAATTTTACGTAAAATTTTAGGTATAAAGTCTATTTGAAGTGTAGATAATCATAGTTACATAACTCAATAAAAAAAAATGATGAACATAGTTTCAAATATTTAACCGGTTTTTAATGTGAATAAAATATAAAAATTCAGATCACAACATAAAATGGAACCACACGTTGGTTCCTTTTTATTATTATTATTATTATTTTACAGGATTAGAGAATAAATATAAAGAACATATCCCCTTTAATAATTCTTTTATAATAGAGTATGGATATTTTGAAATTTATAACTATAAAATGGTTCAGGAAATGAAATAGCAACAGTAATCATCTGATTAAAATCGTTGACATACTGTTATTTATTTCAACAAAATAAACATTAAATTTAATAAACTTTATTTTTTTTAAAGTTAAATTAAGGAAATGTACAGCTTTTGTAAAATACTCATACTAAATTAACTGAAAACGTTATAATTTAATAAAAAGATAACAGAGAAAAAAATATTTTTTCATACCTATTTTCCTTTGTCATCATAATATTCTATCAATTCTATTTAATCCAAACGGCGATTCTTTCGCAGAAAAAATTCCCCCAAATCGAGTACAAAGTCATTGACCGGACTATAATTTAACCACGCCAATAGAAGTTGTACTCTTCTCGGACGGGAATTTCTATAAAATATGTATTGGCGGAATCCTGTGTAGGTTTTTGTTAAATTTTTATCTCATACAAATTATACACGCTCATAACACGTCTATTGCCCAAGCAGTCCGCATCCAATGAATAAATACACTGATGTGTGTCTCTTATTCTGACATCGTGTCGAACGGCAGACGATATTTTTGAAAGTCTTTAAAAACATCTGCGTGCATACCAGGGCAGATGATTTTTTTTCTTCCTAAATTGATGTTAGACTAAAAAGTTTAATACGGAATATTTTTTTTGAGAGTGTTTCCAATTAAAAATTCATATTTGGAGAATTATTTTTTATGCATTTCACCTTTTTTTCGATCAGTTTCACAATAATTTAAGTTTAAAAGAATTGTATAGATACTTTTTTGTAAATTGTAACAATAATATTATTAATGTTTATGACATATCAAATAAAACATTGCTTAAATTTTAGAGCTTATAAACAAAAATATATTTTAATTTAATTCATAATACATTGTCCACAAACACCACCAAAAATAATTTTTGTATGAGAAACAGTAATTATGTATTCAAATAAAGTTCGAAAATTGTAACATTTTTTTAAATTATTGTAAAATTTTTTATTGAAATGGAAAAGTTTTAATCTGTTTTGATTGAAATGCACGCAATAGACAGATTTTAAAAAAAATGCTTGAAAATTATTTTTAAAACCATAAAGAATAGTAAATTAAAGTACAGTTTTGAAACATACTGCATTTGAAAGAACATTTGTTCTCCCTATTGGATGGTTAAAAATCGAAATTGTGCAATGTTTAGAAGTTAAAAAAAATGGCAGTAAAAGCGGTATTTAATGTTCAGTTGTTTCCACCGTCAACATGACATCATTTTTACTCTCATATATGCTTTTGTTCTATAATATAGATTGCAGCTTTTAGTTTAAAAAAAATTGTTAATTTTTCACATAATATGAAAAACTACCTTAATTAAAAAAATTGGTTATGAAGTACATGAAGAATTATGTTTGTATTATAATTTATAATTGCATATCGATTGAAACTTATCTCTTTATGAAGCATTTTCCTGTAGGTCGGTAAATAAATAAATAAATTATTTTTCTAGGGATCATAAAAATCAATCAGAATCAATTTAAGAAGCATTTTCCTGTATGTCGGTAAATCAATATATAAATAAATTATTTTTCTAGGGATCATAAAAGTCAATCAGAATCACCATTGAGGCATTCCCGATTAATATATTTCTCCTCATTTTCAAATATATATTTAAAATTTAGATTTCGGCCAAACTGTGACTTCACAACATAGTGGTATTTTGCTCACATAGGTGACGTAACATTTGTGACTTGCAGTAACGTCACAGTGACGTCACAAAAAAATAAAAATTTGTCAGAAACATATTTTTTACATTGAATTACATATTTTGTAGTGTTCTTGAAATTCTTTTAAGTTTTCTAAGCAATTCACATTTTAGACACAGTGTGACGTCACTGAGTGGTGGTATTTCGGTCACAGATGTGACGTGACGTACGTGACTCAGTGATGTCACTGTGACGTCTCTGTGACCATGCATGCTATGCGGGATTGACACTGGATGATATGACTATGTAGTTTTAAGTGTATAACAGTAGTAACAATGGTTACAACAAAGTAATTTGCAAGAAATCACATTTTCTAAATCTCATAAAAGAAACATGATTGCAGAAATTTCAAACTGCTGTCTCTCAGTCATTATTTTAGATAGAGGGAAACACAAAATGTTCTGTAATCGTTGTATCAAGACCAAACTCTCAAGTCTAAAAATCTTTTGAATTTATAAATTTTTAACATCTTTTAGGTAGTTTTGAATACAAAATCGTATAAAGCTACCTATTGTAGCCGTTCGCAGGAAAGCAATTCCAGAAAATTTTGGTATATTTTCACCGATCATGACCCCCAGACCCCAAAACCACCCTCCGTTCAACTGTTGATTTATATATATAGATATGTCCATATATATATATATATATATATGATGTATGTCATACGATAACGCTCGTATTTATAAATTAATTTGGATGAAACCAATTGTATGTATTAAGCTCACCCATGTCTTGACCGAGTTCGTTGGCCAGCTTGGTCCGCCATTTTGTTTCAAGATGGCGGCCATTGAAAACTTTAAAACTAAGATAAATATACAAAAAAATTAAAAATTTATTTTTATTTTTTAATTAAGTGTTAGGACTTCATACAAGGATTCCAGAGCATTTTTTGTTTTACTTCTATCTTAAAAAATGGCTAAGATAGAGAAGTTTAAAATTCTAGTGTGGCTGACATTTTGAAACAAGACAACACATTGCAAAAAAAACCCAACGATTAATTTATGAGTTTTAGTGAACGCGATTTCTTGCAAATTATTTTCTTTCAACCATTGTTGTAACCATTTTCCCAATCATACACATAAAACTATATATTCATATCCGTTAGCACCAAATTTTCACCAAACTTGGCGACAATTGGCGAAATATCGCCAAATTTGGCGACTTAAATAAGTCTTTATAAATGATGCCAACTTGGCGTAATAACAATAATTTGGTGAATTTCTTATTCAAATTCAGTATTAACGAATCTTTTGTAAACGGTTTCTTTGCATTTAGCTTGCTGTTTTCCAGTAACATTAGCTAAAATTTTAAAACGAAGATATAGGAAAGTTACCTTTTCCTCCCGGTACCGGCCGGAAGGAGTTTTTGAATTTGGAATCTTTAAGTTGTCACCATTTTGAAACACTATGACGAATGAGGCTGGCAAACAAACTCACTCAAAATCTTGGTAAGTCCAGTATACATCCTCAAACATCCAAATCGGTTGATAAATATAAATGCTATCGCATGACAAAAGTTAGACGGTTTCAAAATGTCAGCCACCTTAGAATTGCAAACTGCTGTCTCTCAGCCATTTTTAGGATAGATGCAAAAATAAAAGTGCTTCAAAATCCATCTATCATAGCTGAAAACTTACAGGAAAAACTGTTGAATTTCTAACGTTTAGTATAATTTTTTGAATTTGAAATTTTTAAGTAGCCAACATTTTTAAATTAGATGGTAGATGAAGTTGGCTAACAAACTGTGTTAAGATCTTGGTATGTCTTTTACGCATGTTCAGTCATTTCGAAATCGGTTCATAAATATGAGTGCTACAGCATTACAAAAATTACATATATATATATATATATATACATACACCATAATCCCAATTTTAAGCCCTCTTTTTAACAGTAAGTCCACTACTCACTTTTGAGTAATTTTGATTTTCTTTTCAAATCTCAAATATAAGCCCCCTTGACAATCTCCTCCGAAAAAAAGACTTTCTTTGTGAAAAAAATCCAAGAGAGAGAATTTTCCGTCATTTGATATTTTGCAGATTTTAACTTATGGTTTTACATAATCTCAATAACCCCCCCCCCCCCCCCCCACACACACACACATGAAATGTCCATTTCCCTTCTCTGCCACTTCCACAAGCACAAAAAGTTTAAAATCTTGAGGATCTTAAATTCAGCTGTCCTGTTTGTTGCTTGCTAGTAAAAAATAAATCATAGCTAAAGAATAAATCATCTAAACTACAACCTCCCCCCATCTATCCCAAATTTATGCTCTCCCCTCAGCATAAAAAGTTTAAAATCTTATAACTCTTAAAAAATTATGCTTTATTTATTGTTCTTTGGTAACAATAAATAAATAATCAGCCATTTAAATTATCCCTATAAACCAAAATGTCTACTTCCCCTCTTTTTACCCCCAGCAAAAAAAATTACATCTTTAAAATACTATTTTAAAATATTTTGTCGTATTTGTGGCTCTCTAGTAAGTATAAGCAAATCATCGATCATCTAAATTACACCATCTCTCCGAAATTTACACTTCTCCTTCCCTCCCATCTTTAAATATCTTTATTAAAATATATTTATGCTCTTATTTGTTGCTCTCTAGTAAAAATAAATAAGTAATCAGCCATATCAATTATCTCTTTACACTCAAAATGTATGCTCGCGTCATTTGCCACCCCTTCGCAACAAAAACAAATCTTTAAAGCTCTAGTTATAAATAGAATTTAAAATTACCACAATTTCAAACTTTCAAATTGCTATTTACGAAATTGGAGAACCTTGAATACAGATTTAAATTTCAACCAACCTAACTTTCGGCAAAAAATTGTAATTTGCACTTCTTCCTTTATGTATTAAAAACCATTCAAAATATCTTACATTACAATAGTTCTAATTTTTAATAAATAAAATGTATTAAAAACCATTCAAAATATCTTGCATTACAATAGTTATAATTTTTAATAAATAAAAATGAGTATGAATCTAGTTAATCTAATATCCATATTGTTCCAATATTTTACCTTTGAAAAGTCCAATAGGTTTGGTTATTAACACTTGTGAAATAACACATGTACATAAACTATTTCTAATTTCTTTTTATCAAAAATTGTAAAAGAACTGTAAGAAATAAAGATCTGAATATACTTTGGCATGCCTCTAAAATCTTTGTAAAAGTACTTTGCATGAGATTGTAGAAATTAAAGTAAAATGTACCACAAAAATTTTATGGATTTAATAAATGTTCTTATTTAATTAATAACCATTGTAATATAATTTCTTCAATAAACGTTTGAAAATTCATAAACAATTATAAGGTATGCATACATTTCAATTTATTTTTCAGGTGAAAATGTTTGTGAAGACTATTCTGTGAGGTGTAACATACAGTGAAAGAACTTATGAAAAGAAATCATGCCTAGAGACTATTTGTTTCTATTCAATAAATTTTTCCATAAAAAAAACTTGTTCAGAAATAGTGTTTTTAAGTTTCTGAGTTAGTGTGCAATAGCATGAATTTCTTCATTTTTACATGCAAATTACAGGATAGAATTTTACATTTATTAAAAGATATTAAGAAGTTGAAATTTTATAAAATTACTACTGCAATAAGTTCATGTATGGTATATATTTTCAGCATGTTTTGTAAGTGAAAGTGTTCTTTTTAAAGGTTTCATGAAGAATTAAAAGACTTTCATCATACTACATTTTGTTGATATTTCCAGTTTATTTTATAGCTTCAATGGGCTATATATAGAAAACGTTCTGCTGGCAAATCCTTACTAGAATGTCTAATATATATCTATTGCAGTAAATGGCTCATTCAGTTAAAAAGAAAATTATTATTTAAATGTACACATTATTTAAATGTACACATTTTGATATATTTTTTAAAAATCTACAATTACTCTTCATTTCTGCATTTAGACATTAGAGAACATTCTATTACATCACTTTGACAAAGACTTATCTATTTCATAGTAAAAAGAAAAAAGTCATATTTATATTCATTAAAAAGCTCTTCAACATACCAGATATAAAATAAAGGTTATCATTAAAATCTAATTTAACTTTGAACCAAAAACTTAATTGAACAGTTTTATAACAATCAGAAATTTTGTTTTATATACACCCTCATACTGATGGTAAGGAAAAACGTTCCACCTGGAAGATCTACAAAAGGAGACTTTCAGGCAAATCTGCATTAGTCTTCTTTCATCACCCTTTTGAGACGATTGTAATACAAACTGTGTCTAAAAAAGGTTATTTACATGTAACTTTCGTATTATACAAAAAGAAGCCTTTTTCTTGTGAAATGTTTCACAAAATATATTAAAAGTAATAATTTATGTAGACTTCACTGTGTCCATACTAATGAGAAACTTTTCACTTGTGAGATGAGTAGTGAAGAATTTTCTCAAGAAACTAATTTGAGTGATGACCTGCAAATCCCTTCCAAAGCGAAAACATTTTCTTGTGATGTGTGCAACAGAAGGTTTTATCGTAAATCTAATTTAATTCTCCACATTCGAGCTCATACTAAAGAGAAACCGTTCTCTTGTGAGGTGTGTAAAAGAGAGTTTTCTCACAAACCTCATTTAAATGTCCACCGGCGTGTTCATACTAACGAGAAACCTTTCTCTTGTGAGGTGTGTAACAAAGGGTTTTCTCACAAATCTAATTTAAATGTCCACCAGCGTGTTCATACTGGAGAAAAACCTTTCTCTTGTGAAGTGTGCAACAAAGCATTTTCTCTAAAATCTCATTTATACGGCCACCGGCATATTCACACTGACGAGAAACCTTTCTCCTGTGAGGTATGTAACAAAGGGTTTTCTCAAAAATCTGATTTAAATGTCCACCGGCGTGTTCACACTGACGAGAAACCTTTCTCTTGTGAGGTGTGTAACAAAGAGTTTTCTCAAAAATCTTCTTTAAATGTCCACCGGCGTGTTCATACTAACGAGAAACCTTTCTCTTGTGCGGTTTGTAACAAAGGGTTTTCTCAAAAATCTTCTTTAAATGTCCACCTGCGTGTTCATACTAACGAGAAACCTTTCTCTTGTGAGGTATGTAACAAAGGATTTTCTCGAAAATCTCATTTAAATCTCCACCGGCATGTTCATACTAACGAGAAACCTTTCTCGTGTGAAGTGTGTAACAAAGAGTTTTCTCAAAAATCTAATTTAAATGTCCACCTGCGTGTTCATACTAACACGAAACCTTTCTCTCGTGAGGTGTGTAACAAAGGGTTTTCTCGAAAAGATGTTTTAAATGTCCACCTGCGTGTTCATACTAACGCGAAAACTTTCTCGTGTGAAGTGTGTAACAAAGGTTTTACTCACAAATCTCAATTAACTAGACACCACCGAATTCATAATAAGGAGAAACCATTCTCTTGTGAGGTGTGAGGCAAAAGGTTTTCTGATAAATCTGTTTTAAATTGGCATCATCATATCCATTCCAAAGTATGACACTTCCTTAATATATTTCACATACAATTTATTTTATATCTAAATAACGCTTTATACTGTGATTAAATATTTGTAATTCCAATTTGATTTTAAGCATGCATTGTCTGATTAAAATATATTTCTCAGTTGTGAAGTGTGTACTGTAATATTTTCTTTATGAATATATCTAGGTATTTATTTTAAGGTGTAACTATTAATCATGATGTAGGCAGATTGATAGATGAGTTGGACATTGATCTACTTTAAAATTGTCAAAAGAAAGACTTTTATTTATAAAATACTTCTCTCTTAGCACTCTTTATCATCTCATGTTGTTCATATAAGCAGTCCAGAGCTTGTGAAGAAAATTACTGCAGTAGTTGATAAATGTTGAAAATTTTTTTTAATGATTTTTTATGCATATCAAAGATAGGGATGGAAGACTTTGCAACATTATAAAAGTACGCATAGCAATTTCACACAACCTGCTGCAAAAAACAATTAATGGTATTCCAATCATACATGCTTTTAAAAATTAATTTGTCTTCCAACTACATTGGCAATCAACATTAATCAGGGTAACATCATTTTGTTTTGCAGCATAGTATGCAACATTGCTAAGTGTACATTAAAATCCCTGGCAGCTTGCCAGGTCATTCAAACCTATTCCAGATCAGTGAGAAAAATCATTTTATAAAGATTTCAACCCTTATCAAATAACTTAAATAAATTTGTTCACTATCTCTCAGTGTATAGTAGTTTGTACAGTGCCTTAACAATTGTTTTGTTGCCTGGAACAAAAAAATATATCTTTCTACCGATTATTTATCACTTAAGGAAATTGGTGTAGTAATGGGGCATCTAACTTGTTAGTACGTATATAAGCACACCACTCATATCTTTAATTGCTATTTTGTTTGCATAATTTACTTGCACCACCCTTGCTTGTGGCTTGTTTGCATATTTTACTTCTATAATTACTTACATCTGGTTCCCAACCATTAACAATTAGAATAATAACAGCTATCCAACGTGAAATTTATACTTGGTTATTAAAACTAAATTCATTTTACATGATTTAACATTTCGTGTTATACCGGAATGAATCATTATTCTTTGTTCCAAAATAATGATTTTTTCAAAAATTTCATTCCATTCTAACACGTTGCAGCACACAAAGTTAAAAATCGTTAAAACATTTTCATTTTTAAATATGTCTGTCCCATATGTTATTTTTCAGTAACAGTGAATAAAAAATTGCATTTTAAATGGCTACAAAAGTGAATGGGTCTGAAAACTCATATATTTCCATAATTATAAGTGGAAACTATGAATTTCCTAGAAGGATTCTATGCATTAGAGCGAGCTGCTTTTTCACTTTTCAATGCATAGTTTCTTGCATATGGTTTTAGAAAAAGTATTTATGATTATAGTTAGTTTATAAAATCGTTTTTGTAGAATAAGATCTTATATTTTGATATCATTATCATAGCTCAAAATCAACTGAAATATGATGATATCACATTAGTTTAATCGATGGTATATTTCGTCATAACTCCCCTAAAGGGCAGACTGGATATGGTGTAGTCCTTTGATGCATCAATGAAAATAAATTTTTGTTATTTTTCAAGATATAGAAAAATGTATTATTTCAAAGGAATTTTTTTTGAAATAGTGTATGTTTTTGTATGATTGTACTCAACTGTATGAGTGTTAGATTTCTACTTTTAGATTGTTAGACTTTTTTGTGTTATTGTACAGAGGTCATGCAAATCCAAATGCTCATGTATCATGCATCATATTTTAAATAAATTTTGGGAAGAGGTACAAGGCATATACAAACTATATTTTATTCTTCTGGTATAGTAGTTATCTCCTCGCTAAGAATCTGGAATGTTTATTAAAACCTGTAAATTATGGATTTATTTTATTCATTTATTTTTTTAACTCTTAAAAATCAATATTTATGGAAAAGCATAAAATTTTTCATTATATAGGGAATGGGACCGACAATATGTTCATATTTTTTTGCAGTTTGACTGCTCGTATCCCTGTAATGATGGCATAAATAATATAAAACTATTAAAAAATAATCCCAGCTTTGATTATATAATTTTCTATAAACATAATTTTAAATGTTGCTTTCAATATGAATTTTCATGCAATTTAAACGAAAAATTTCTTAAAACATAAACACAAAAAATGCTGTTTTACATACTTTTATTTACTTTGTTTATTTTAATTATTGTTATTTATGAACTTTTAAGGGAGTTTTCCTTTTATATTTTGTTTTGCACCAGTTTTTGTATCATTTTATTATCATCGACCTGTAGCTTGTATATTAGTATGTTCTTAATAAAACATGTTAACTCCACGTTTTACTGACTTTTACCTTCAGTTATTTGTGTTTTTTCATTTTCATCTTTTTACTATTGTTTGCAATAAACTAAATTTATTACAGTTTTCTAATAGCATAATAATTATGTATGTGTAAAACATGTTTATGCTATTAATTTATTAAATATTTCTAAAATATTTTTTTCTCCAAACTAACAAATGCAATGATTTCATACTTTCAAACTAGGAATCTTTAACCCAGGGCTCGACATGTTTTTAGAATAAAAACAATAAAATGCTTTCAGCAACATCAAACAATTTTCAAAGCACCTTATTAGGACAAATCCATAGCTGCCATTTATTTATTTTTTTTATCAAATATACTTGTTTTGAACCAGAAAATATATTTAACAAAATATTTCTTGTTTCTATGTGTCATTTATTAAGTAAATGTCTTGTTCAAAATGTTTTTTTTACTTTGAATAAAGCTTAAAATTTGATAACTATGGCAATTTATTTTCTCCCCTTTAGATAAAATAGGATCCCTTGAAAAGACCCCCACGGAGGGCACTCCCCCCTAGGGCCTATATCCCTCGTGTTGATAATTGGCCGTCATAAATCAACCCAACCCAACCCCTTTGGATAAAAAATAAGCCAGAAACCATGAAAAAGCTACTCTGTACATTTAATTTTTGTTGTTATCAATACAAATAGCAGTTAAAGAATTTGCTCCTTTCGTGCCGTAAAAAGCTAGAACTTTGTGAGACAGTCATTGTGTCATTTTATGCAAAACTGCTCCCTATAGCATTAATGAATGCTTTCTTGTGTACCATTATGGTACTGTAGTTAACATGGTCATGATAGCATCTTTTGCTTTTTGAGTAAGAACCGACAGATTATCCATATGTACCACAACAATTACTAATAAATCAAGTAACTATAGAATTTATGGTGTCAAAAATAAATATTGCATTCAAATGAAAATAAATAAATTGTTTTTTATGAGTCAAGAAGAAAATAACTCTTCTGTAGTTCGGCAGTGCTCATGTACAACTTGTTCCTGGCCTTGAAACCTTGGCATGTATATGTTTCTTGCCTGTGCTACTTAACGTAATTATGGTACACCCATGGAACTTGAAGAATTTACAAATGTCACAAATTTCACATTGTCTTTTAAAATAGCACGAGCAGGGAAGACCGAGCTATGCTCGGTCAAAATTAAATCTGAGTTCAAATATCATGACCAAAATGACCCACTAATTGAATTTTCTCGAACATGCGATTTAGCCCAACAATCTTTTCGTGCCCGAAAAACATAGAATGCAAAATTTAGTGTAAATTGAGCCGCTTTTTAGATCTTGACCCACAATGACCCAGAAATGACCCACTAATCGAATTTTCTCGAACATGTGACCTAGCCCAATGATTTTCGCGTGCCCGAAACTCGTAGGATACAAAATTTAATCAAAATCGTTAGAGCCGTTTTTTAGATAAAATTAATTTGACCCGCTTTGACCCAAAAATGACCCACTAATCGAAAGTTCTTGAACATGTGACCCAGCCCAATAGTCTTCTCGTGCCCGAAAATAGTCGGATTCAAAATTTCGTCAAAATCGTTTGAACCGTTTTTTAGATACAATTAGCTTGACCATGACCCAAAATGACCCCAAATGACCCACTAATTGAATTTTCTCGAACATGTGACCTAGCCCAACAGTGTTCTCATGCCCGAAAACCATTGGATGCAAAATTTAGTGTAAATTGAGCCGCTTTTTAGATCTTGACCCACAATGACGCAGAAATGACCCATTAATCGAATTTTCTCGGACATGTGACCTAGCCCAATGCTTTTATCGTGCTCGAAACTCGTAGGACACAAAATTTAATCAAAATCGTTAGAGCCGTTTTTTAGATAAAATTAATTTGACCCGCGCTGACCCAAAAATGACCCACTAATCGAAAGTTCTCGAACATGTGACCCAGCCCAATAGTCTTCTCGTGCACGAAAATGGTCGGATACAAAATTTCGTCAAAATCGTTTGAACCGTGTTTTAGATACAATTAGCTAGACCATGACCCAAAATGACCCACTAATCGAATTTTCTCGAACATGTGACCTAGCCCAATGGTTTTCTGGTGACCCAAAATGGTAGGATACGAAATTTCGTCAAAATCGTTAGAGCCGTTTTTAAGATAATTTTTGCATATATATATATATATATATATATATATATATATATATATATATAACCACACACAAGATTTGCTCGTATTAGAATATATGATTCTGTACCAGAAAAAAAAAACAATATTTCTGTTTATCCTTCATTTTGATCAAAACTATATTAAAATGACTTGAAATGGAATATATAATTAAAAAAATAATAATAAAATATATATTTATTTTTTCTTATAGGGGACTCTGCCACCTACGAGCTATGTTTTCCAACCCCCATTCTGACACTGTAAACTAAAAACATGCTAATTTGATCGTCTCTAAAATGATTATGAAAGATTCAATTATAATCGTATGACCATTGGCAATCTCCTGTAATCAGGTTTACATTCATTTTCCTTTGACTGAGGAATTTTAACCCTCTAAGCATGTGGAACGTAATATTCCGTTAACTAAGCTCCAGGTTCACTGCAATATATGCAATGTTTAAGATAAAATAATTCTATAGATTTAATGAATTTTCAAAAACATTGAAGAATGATTAATACTCTCAAGGGTTACATTCATATTTGTAATTAAGTTTTACTTATAATGCTGAAAGAATCATATTTTTTTAGCATTTAAAACAAAATGCAGAGAAAACAACATTACAATTTTACCCTTTTTCAAAACGCTCAGAGGGTTAAGACTGAATCAACTGCTGTCGAAACAGCTAACAACTCTTTTCGTGATGATTAAATAAAATCAATTAAACATTTCAAAATCAACTTATGTAAAATGGATAAGTAAAAAATGTCGCTGCATCAGGGAATTTTATAACGATGGTATAAGAAAATTGTTTTCAGTAAAACATTTTAAATTAGTTTCCAATATGATGTAATTTTCACCAAAGTTTTCTTAAAAAGCATAAAAATATAGTTTTTAATTGAATAAAATTATTATTATTTATACTGTTTTAAAATTTGTAACAATAGGTAAAAAATTTTGTCGAAAATAAATGAATCTCACGTGCAAATATATTTTTTAGTTGAAAATGTTTGGAAATATTATTTGAGCATTTTAAACATAGCGTATGTTTCGCCATTTAATTCTTTGAATGCGTAATAATTTTTTTTAAAGTTTTATTTCTCATTTTAATATTCTCTTGCAAGTACATTTTTTATGACATAATATTCTCCATTTACTACTTTTAACTCGTGATAATTTAATTATTATTTTAAAGTTTTATTTCTGTTTTTAATAGTCACATGTAAATACATTTTTTTATTGAAAGGGAATATTATTAAGTGTGCTTTTTTACAAATTGGAAATGATTCAAAAAGATAGCTTATTCGAAATATGAAATAAATCTCAATAAAAATGATGAAATTTTGAATAAAAAAATTGAAAAAACCCTTAAAGGATTATTCAAATAAAAAAAGTAATTACACACTACATACTGCAAGCTTATCAACTCTATCCTTTTAAAATGTTATTAAATTCTAATTTTCTAATTAGATTTTGTTCCAATAAAACTTTTTGAAGATAACTATTTTGACGGACTTTAATATTAAATAACTCTTAAAATAATTCTTTGATTTAAACACTGTCTACATCAGTGTGTTTTTCGAACATTTCTCTATAAAAGTACCAATTTTCATATTTTTTATGCATTTTTAATATTAGCTCAGAAAACCTGAAGGTAAAAAACATTCATTGACAGTGATAGCTGCAGCAGCAGTGGTTACTTCGATGTAATAGAAAAAAAGGGCATGTTTATAAGCAAACAGTCCCATCAACGAATCTACAAATTCTTTTTTTCGTCGCAGGAATCATCATGGCGACGTAGGCCAATCATCATATAAACCAGTTTAACATAGACCAATCAAATTTCCCCATTTCATGCGTACAGTAGGAGTCTTGAAGAACAAACAGGTTTTCCTTGCTAATCAACCATAACTGAACCAACAGTGACGTTAGCGTTTTTTCCTTATAGAGATATGAGAATAAATAAAATTGTCAGTTTCAGAAATAACGGTCCTGATCCTGAAGACTGGTATAAAATCGAGCTCGAACCCTTCTCATCTCTAGTCTCCAATTCCTGAAATATGGAAATCAAAATAATGAAACTCTGAAAACTGTGTATATAAGCACCTGTTGAATGACTTACAGAAAAAGTTGTCTAAAGAAAATCATAATTTTATAGATATAGAAAGAGCAAAAATACATTTATCTGTAATTTATTAAACCAAATTCAATTTTTAAAGATTTCATCAAAATTGTAGAGTATTATTTTCACAAAAATTAAATACCAACCCAACACAGGCTAGGGACTGGGAAGAATAGATTCCAATCCTAACCCAACCTGAATCTTCAGAAGAAATCTAAGCTTAGACCACCCCAAGTCTAATGTAAGAAAGAAAAAGAAAATGGCCTTAATTATGGGCTTAAATTTTTTTTGTCTTTTTAAATCTATAGCTATAATTCAACAAAGGCAAATAATGAATAAATGTAAGTTGTACAATAGTGTATGATAAAAATCTGTCTATTGTTTATTATTCATACATTTCCAGTCTCATAAGATTTGTTTTGGAAAATAGTCTTTCTTCTTTTTTTATAATGCCATGAAGATTAATATTACAGGTCCTCTTGTTTTCGTTATTTAACGAAGTTTTGACATTTTTCTTGAAGGATAAATATCTCTTAACCCTTTAAGGGAGAAATTACTTTCTATTTGTAAAACGACGACATGAGCAAAATCGACATGAGCACTGACACCAGAATTTAAAAATAAATTTATTTGAAAATTAGTAAAAGCTTTTCTTAGTGTATGCAATAAAAGAAAATTTTTCATTCCAAATTTCTGGTGCCAATGTGGCATTTAGGTATTAAAATTAAGTGGTCTGAAATTAACCACATACACATCAAGGGGTTTATGTATGGATTTTGTTTAGGATACAGTTTACTTATCAGAAGCTTGTTAATCAAAATGGAAGTATTTATATTAAACATGTTACATTTTGTTAATCCCTTGAAGGGCGGTGAGATATTTTTATATCGCTTAATTTTAATAAAGATATGTTCCAAAACTTTGAAACAAAGTTGACTTTCATAATTTATGTGGAATAAAGCTGTAAAATTGTATTTCCTTATTTTCAAGTAAAATATTTTTTAAATTCTGGTATCAATTCAACATTTCAGAAACACAATTATCTCCCCTGAAAGGGTTAAAATTCATCTTTTTAATTTTCTAAAACCCTTGAATTCTGATATATAGGAGTGTTCAAGTGACTAAATATTGGTATTTGGATATTAGATATCCAACTGAAAGTACTATTCGGTGCTTTCCTAGTATAAAGATGTTTTACAAAGATAACAGAAAAATAAAGTATTGTACCTATATAGATAGGCTAACCTTACGTGACAAAAATTAGACATTTATTTATTAAGTTAAAGTCTTGGTTAAAAAAAAAAATTTGCACTATGTTCATAGCATAAATTCTTATTCATAAAGAAATCTTATAGAAATTAATTATAAATCAGTCCATTTTAAAGATACAAATAAGCCGTTTTTTGTGTTATCTCATGTACAGTTCTGGGGAAAACAGTAATCAATCCTTATTAACTCTGCCACTAAACATCCTGTAAAAATGGGATTGGCACATTGGTACCAATTGATTAGTAATAATGTCAGCTAGTTAATGTATACTTAAATTTTGCTGAGGGGTTGTCTCTATACAGAAATTGTGCCAAACTTGAAAATGTTCAATAGAAACACCTCATTTTGACATTATTTGGATTCTTCAGTAAAATGGCCATGCACCGATTTTACAGACTTCATATGACAGAAAAGCCCTTTTGCTTTTCCCCATTAAATAAGAAGAGCAAGCTACTTAGGAACTTGATCAAGAAATCATCAGACTTCTTTGAAAATTATTCTGATAATGATATTTACCATCGTGGCCCCTGAAACCATCATGGTTTGAGAATCTTTGTACTCCATTGAATTGATAAGTTTCATTTAAATGTTGCTCATTATTCTCACATGCACGTATTTAGGGTTGGGGAATTATGCCAATCTACTCGCCACGAGCTACTGAAGCGTTTTATCATGGCAAAATATTTTATTGCAGAGGGACAAATGTTTTCGATTCATTGAAACTAAAGTTTAGAAATAAAGTAAAATCAGAGATTCAGTAGAGTGTATATGCCACATACCTTCTTGATAGGTTGGTTGAAGGAATTCTGTATACCCTCTATTTCTCAAAAAGTGTATACTCTCTAACATATACCCTCTTGTTCTTTTAAGATGACCACTGAGTTAAAACTGTCAAAATGGAACTTGGTTTTATTAGAATCCTGTCTTAAACAGAAAAAAAATGATCATGCCATCGAAAAATATACAATAATATTATAAACATATGTAAAACGGAAATTTTTTCTGAGCCCAGTGACTTCAATTTTGCAGATTTTAAAGCTCCTGGATTTTTGTATACTGTGAAAATATAATCACTAGTGATCAATAAAAAGTTCCGTTTTAGCAGGTATCTTATGCTGTTTCTTTTCTCGACACCACGAAATTTCTCCATTTTCACAGGTGTCACTGCATTTGATTATTTATATTTTCTTAGCTCAAAAATGGTCTTTAAATTTACATGAAAAGGAATAAGTTCGATAAAATTTGCAGATAAATTTTAAATAACTCAGTCTAGAAACCCCAAACTGCATAAAAGTAAAGGAAATTCATGATTTGGAATCTTTTTCAGCACAATAAGGAAAGGGCAACTGACGTCACTGTTGGTTTGGGAGAAAAACCAGTTCGTTCTTTACCACTCCTACAGTACGCATGAGATGGAGCGATTTGATTGGTCTACGTTAAACTGGTGTGTGATATGATTGGCCTACGTCGCCATGACGATTCCTGCAATGATAGCTGTGACAAAAATGCAGTGGTAGATTGGTTGATGGAACTGTTTGTTTGTAAACATGCCCTTTCCTTATAGTTTCACATAATCACATTTTTTTTTTTACTTTGACTCCTTTAGGAAAAAGAAATAAAACTAGTACAAATGAAATCACTGGGCTCAGATAAAATTTCGATTTTAGGCATGTTTATAATTTTATTGTATTTTTCGATAGCATAATCAATTTTTTTCTGTTTAAGACAGGTTTCTATTAAAACCAAGTTCCATTTTGACAGGTTTTATTCAGTAGTGTAGTCATAAAAATACTAGAGGGTATATGTTAGAGACTATACATTCTACTTGCAAAACAGAGAATATACAGAATCAGCACAAAACCCCTTAACGGGTTAAAAGTTTCTGACGTAGCACTTTCTTATTGGCTCTAAGAATTTTAAATATGGGTCTGAAAAGTAATGACATCAAATTTGAGTGACACTAAGTTAATAATGAAAAAAAAATCATCATTTTCTTTTTCATTTTATTCACATTCACAGGCGCAAGTATTATTTTTAACATGAAAAAATATATAAAATTTATTCGATGATGCTTTTTTATTCACATCTCTCATAAATTCAAAATGTGGATTTTAAAAGAAATGATATAAAAATTCGAGTGACACCGTGACGTGAATTTAATAGGATTGTTTTAAAATTCAATTTAAATTATTTTTGCTTTGTCTTCTAAAATACATTTATACATACAAACAATACTTTTAATTTTCCAAGACATTGTTACATATATTATTTTCACTCACCTTATATTATGCATTAAAATGTATTTATTTCAATAAATTGATTTATCTTTTGTGCCATGTTATCCGAAATCATAAGTAAAATTTATGAAAATGATTATTTTGCATCATATTATCCACTTGCAGACATTTCCCTTTGTTTGGATACTATGATGCAAAAGAATTATAATAAGGCCACGCTCCGCAAATTCTGCAGTGGTCTCTCAGCCTACCTACCCTCGATTGCCGTCCTTTTGTGTAAAATGTGGTTATATAATGGGTAGCAGATTGTAATTGAGTAAATGACTCTTGTATACTGTGAGCAACATTCCCAATAATGCAAAGTATAAATATGAGGAAAAAGAACATAAGTATTTCCAGCAATTTCTTGAACGTTATCACATTTCACATAAAGAAAAACTAGTCTTTTGGAAATAACAGTAAAACATTTTCTGTATTAATTATGCAACTAATGAAAGTACTGCATCCATGTTTGACTTTTAGTAAGACGCCTTTTTGAGGTGTTTAATTTGTTAATTTTTCATTTTAAATTTGTCCAGTTTCAATTTTCAGATTTTTTTTCCTTTTTCTACCTGGCTTCTGCTAGTGTCTCGGTATATAAGGGATTTAGAAAAGGACCATCATGCGAAATGCCCCGCTCTGCGAATTTTGCGGCAGTTAATCAATCCCACGCCAAATTATTGTGTAACAGAAATTTCTTGGACAAAACTATGAATAGCAATCAAAAAATTATGTGCGATTTTCAAGATGAACATTGAGTGCTTATAAAAGAGTGTTTTTGAAAAACTATTTTTACATTTATACTAATTTTTGTTCAAATTCACTTCTACTTAAAAAAAATTGCTTAGACCATTATTTGGCTTAAATCTTTTATTGTGGAAATAAAAATACATGTGTCTTGTATGGTATTCATTAACAGGAAAAGTGATAGATGCATCATTTACAAATGATTAAAGAAAATGAAGAACAGAAAAATTTGTAAATGAAAGATTCTTACACATGGAAGGTTAGGCTGATTAATTTTAAATGAATTTTCAATTTTACACAGAACCAAGACAATACATAAGTAAGTTAAAAAAACAGACATTGAATTTTAGATGAAATTAATCTATATTGTAGTGTATCAAAAGCCAGTAAATATTTTTTAGCAAATGAAAAATGTATAAGTACACATTCACAGTGAATCAACAATTTCATTGAAACAAATATATATTTTTTACAATGATTATGACAAAATTAGCTCAACTTAATTATATACGTTTTGGACCAAAGGTTGTGTGGATTATATGTGATTGTTAGTATAGATTATTATTTTGTAGATATAAAATAAATTATCAATATTAATGCATGAATGAATGTTAAAGTGAAACAGTAATGATTTCAAATAATTTATTAAATAAAAATTTCCTTTAACACAACAAAAGCTTATTCATTTCATGAAAGTATATAATGTAATCATAGTCAAATAATACATAGGAATAAAAAGCATACATATTTAAATATACAAATGCACAGTCACCACTAATTAGTTTTAATATTCTGCAATATTGGTGACATTGTTGTATCTTTGATTTGTCTTATTTTTTGATAAATTATCTTGCAAGTTATGCAAAAATGTTTACAATACTTATGATACTCTTCCTGTTTGGAAATAAAAGATTGTTTTGATAGAAAGTTAATATAATTTTTAAAATTACGGATTTAATTAGGGTTTAATTTGTTGTTGAGAGAAAAAAATAATTACACTGAAAACTCAATTAAATGAATAGAAAAGAAAAACTGTAAAACGAAATTTTGCTGCTACCCAATTTTTTCACAATCTTAACTTTAAATTTAATTGTTTACTTCCAAAGATGTATTGTGAATAAAAGGCTTTGTGTGTCATAAGTCTACTGAGTAAAAGGAATCCGTTGTATTGATTCTAGTCTATGGGTTTTGATGTGTGTAACTCCCCTTTTCTCCAAAACATTTTTTTAAAAAGTACTCATGAATAGATTCTTGACATTATGTATAAGAAATATGATTCATTATTGCTAAAAGAGAATGCATACATAATTACATAATCTGAGAAATGACATTTTGTTCAACATACACAGCTGTATTTATTTTAACAAAACAGAGAAACAATCATGACAAACATGTACCTACAACAAATGTCTGAGTCCTTTCTTTCTGTTTTTTTTGGAAGAAATTTAATTAGCATTTTAAATTCCTTTGAAAATAGCATAGATAAATAAAGTAAATAATAAATAGAATAAAGATAATGTTATATTTTTTAAATGATCACAATTCTTCCTTTGAAAATAGCATAGATAAATAATGTAAATAAATAGAATAAAGATAATGATATATTTTTTAAATGATCACAATTCTATCTGTTGTATAAACATAACTCACAGAGAAATTTATTTACAAAATTTTCATTGTAAGTGATTTTTCATTTTTATCACATAAAGTTGCAAATTAAGAGCAATGTCACAAAAGAGATGAACTATCCTTGAGTTAAGCTTTCTCTAGAATATATTTTCAAATGTTAAATAATATCATTGGGATTAAATAGTTATCTAGAAACATCATTACCAAAAGATGTTAATTAAGAGAGTGCGTTATAAATACTTATAAACAAAAAGAATTCAATTTTATTGATTTAAACAAGTTCTGCTCTAAAAATAAATATGTCACTATTTAAATCAATAGCAGCGTTTGTAAAAATCAAGATTAATATAATAATAAATACAGATTTTTTTTATAATAATCACAAATTAAAAATTACAAATGATAGTATTTAGTTGTGATTAAAGTATTAGGGTCCATAAGCCGTGTTTTTGGTCGATGAAGTAAGACTAAAGTTCGATTTTGTTATACTGACTTAATCTTTAATATTAGAAGGTTTATTCTGTACGATTTCAATAATAGTTTTTACATTTTGTTCAGATTTATATGACTTACACGTTACACAAGCTCAAAGTTCGTATTATTCATAGTTTTTTATGAAAAATACGCAATTTCACCTAATTTTACCTCAATTATTTATAGGAGCGCAACCGTGCAAGACTTTTTTCTTTACATATATTATAAAATACATCAAAATGTACACTATATGTAAAAATAAAAGTGTTGCAAAGCTGCGCTCATAGTAAAATATTAAAAAGTATATTAAATATTAAGGTAAAATTAGGAGAAATTGCAAATTTTTCATCAAAAACTATGAACAATACGAACTTTGAGCTTGTGTTATATAAAAATGAACAGAATGCAAAAACTATTGTTGAAATCATACAAGATAAACCTTCTAATATTAAAAAGTGAAATAATTAAGTCAGTATAACAAAACTGAATTATAGTCTTATTTCATGGGCCAAAAACACTGCTTTTGGACCCTGATCCTTTATTATGATTATTAATTAAATTTTCACTTCTGTCTTTTTCATAATGAGATTGATATCTTAGCATTTACTATGTATGAAATTCATGAAGTATTGATTCTTTTATCCATTCTCAATGAAACTCTAGCAAAATGGAATGGCCAATCAAACTCCATCAGTTAAAATCAGAACTATAGCAGATTAAGGTACATTAACAACAACAAAAATAAGTTTTCAACAAACATTCCATGTTGCTTTTTGGTAGAAAAAGATATTCTTAATTATTTACATGCATAATTTTATTTATCAAATTAGTTTTTAAAACATTACAAACAATTTTTACAGATGCTTCTAGAAAAAATATTTTCCACTTTCAGATTTTTTTCACTCACAAAAGAAAAACAAGAGTGTGAAATGAAAAAAAAACACCTAAACTTGAATTTTTGTGTAGCAAGCAATTTGTAACATGCTATGCAAACAAAATGTTTTTTCTCTTGATACAAAAGTGGAATTGGGTTTTTTAAACATTTTGTTAAATAAACTTCACAAATAAGTTACTTTCTTATGCTTGACTTTTGAAATGTCTTTTTAAAGCCTTATTATCAGAAAAATCTTGAGAGGATATTTCACAAAATGAATGATTTTTCAACTGCATGTGTAAAGAGATGTAAATTTAGCCTTAATTTTAGAAAAAATCCTCTAAAATACAGTTCACAAACATGTGCCTTCCCTTCTGTATGGATGTATAGCTGTTTCCTTAAATCATCACTTTTGGTAAATCTTTAGGAGCATAAATCACAAATGAATGGTTTTTCGCATAAATGGATGTGAAGGTGTACCTTTAGTTGTCATCCGACAGAAAATGTTTAGAACACACTTCACAAATAAATGGCTTTTTCCCAATATGGGTGCATAAACGTCTCCAATATCAGTACATCCTTTGGAGCATAAATCACAAATAAATGTTTTTTTACCTGTATTTTTCTAAGGTGTCGTTTTAGATTTTTCTTTTGAAATCTTTTAGAACACACTTTGCATGTAAATGGCTTCTCCATGATTATGACTTTTAAGATGTACTTTGAGATTTTTCTTTTGAGAAAATCTTTTCTAACATATCTTGCAAAGAAATGCTTTTTTACCGTCATGGATGCTAAGATGTTGTTTCAGACTTTCCTTTTGTGAAAATCCTTTAGACTACACTTCAGAAATAAATGGCTTTTCCCGTGTGGGTGCATAAAAGTATCATTAGATCACCACTATCAGTACATTCTTTGGAGCATAAATCACAAATAAATGTTTTTTTTTTACCTGTATGCAGGGATGAGATTTCTCTGCTTTTTTGCATACCAGTATAATTTTAGAGAAAACGTTTTTCACTTAAATTGCAGAATGTTCTGACTAAATAAAAACATTTTCTGTAAGATTATACTGGTATGCAAAAAAGCGGAGAAATCTCATCCCTGCGTATGTTTTCTAAGATGTCATTTTAGATTTTTCTTTTGAGAAAATCCTTTAGAACAAACACACTTCACAAATAAATGGCTTTTCTCCTGTATGAATTATAAGAAGGTTCTTTGGAGCATATTTCACAAATGAATGCCTTTTTTTTTGTATTGTTTGGCAAATTATCATGTTGAAAATGATTTAAAGAGCCAACATCACTAATAACAAGTTTTCAACCTTATTTGAGAAATGCCACTGTTAATTCAGTAATTGTTAGTCTAGTACCACACATTTCTTTAAGACAGACATAGTAGTGAAATTTTGAAAATCTTATGACATATACATCATAAAATTTAAAAAGTAATTTTGTTTTTATTCCAACATTTATTCTTTTTAAACCATTAACTCAAAGGGAAGATATGCGGTTGCAAAAGAGTTTGACATGAGACTGTGTGTATCAACAGGTCCATTACATAGATAAGCATATGAAACATAGAAAACTGAGACATTTTAGAACACTTGAATAAATATTCAGAATTTTAGGATATTTAGGACAACTCATATCTGTTATTTAAGCATATGTTATTGCAGGCTACGAAATCGCTTAGATGAACAACTTTCACCTTCATCTATGCTTCTTTTATTGTGCTTGCAAATAGAGATGTCAGGCAAGCAAAACAATTGGTCCCATTTGTGTTTTTTTCTTACAAAATGTTCTCTATCGATAGGAGACATTATACGCCTTTCAAAGTCTTCTTTAAATTTTAACATTTCATTTTTTGATGGACAACATTCTTGAATAAGGAATTCAATGTAACCCCATTCATTATGACGAATGAAGTGCTGACAAAAAAAATTCATTTCAAAACTATAAATAAGCTTTTCTCTTACTTTAAGGGTTGAATCCTTAAGAATTAATCTGAAGTTTTCTTTATCTTTAATACCACACAAAGCCAGTAGTAGTGACCAATTTTTATCAAGTTCATTTGTAATCAAACTTTTAAGAGCATTAGGACTTTCCTGCCAAAATTCTCTAAAAAGATTTTGATAATTCCAATCTTTATACCCATCTCTAACTTTTTGGATAATGTCTGTCAATATAGTGTTATAATCATTTATTGAAAGAAAATCCCACATGGAATTTGCTATTCCAATAAAAAAGTTCTGCAAAGGCCACTGTAGAAAACATTTCAACACTTTATAAGGTTGATTTTTATAAACTTCGATTCGTTGCTCTTCAGCCATCTCTGATAATAAAAACCGTAAAATATCAGCATCTGTCACATATTTTGCAGTCTCTACCAAGGATTGTTCTCTTTTCAACGGGGTTAGTTTCTGAAGAAAGTATTCAACTGCTGCTTTATTACCCCAAACTGCACATTGTTTAAATTGACCTTTGTAAGAAGTATCCACATTGCTCAGCCGTCTTCTCTTCATAATACTTGACCAAAAAATAATTATTGGACTGTTATTGGATTTCCAATCAGATTCTTTGAGATGTTCAGGCATACTGTTCCAAAATTTGATAATATAGTCCTCCATGCAATAAATACATGCTACTTTGTAGCGTGTGGAGCTATCTAAACTCTCATCTTTAACTAACATTTCTGCAGTTTTCTTTCTGTTTATTGTACCTTCTGGGGTCCAGCAAAGTTCAGCTGGTAGATATCCACGAATACTGAAGTTTCTGCAATGGAATTTCACCCATTCAAGAATTTGTATGCCAACAGGCTTAATGAAACTTAAAACCTTTTCTGTTAGGAGTTGTGGTAGTGAAAGCTGTGACACTTTCTCTATGATTTTTTCTTCGATTCTTTTCCATTTCTCATCTGTAATCCTGGAACTCCACTGAAAAATGAGTTTCGCTATTAAAGCCCTGACATTCTTCTGGTTCCACAATGAAACAGCAATTTTAACAAGAGCCATATGCTCAAGTGAGGGCATTAGGACATACTTCATTGTTAATTCAAATGCAATATTTGATGTGTCATAAAAATTTCACTGATTTAAGAAGAACAGCAAAAATTCATGACTTATAATGATTTGAAGAAAATATTTTTTCAGTAATTCTTTGCTATAAATTTACGTTAGTTTTTCCTTTAATTTTTAGAAATCTCTAATTGAGTTGACATTAATACTACAATCTTATCAGAGCAAGCAGCTGGCATTCCAACACCTGATTAAATAAATCAGTGATTACTGATAAATATAGAAGTTTAAAAAATTTTCAACTTTAAATAATTTTAAATTAACTTTGAAGCTGAAGATTGCAATACATATTTTAGAATGTTCTAACATAAGATGGTAAGGCAGATAATGATAATTCCATGAGTATCTTTGATAGCAATTGTGCTTCTTGAGGAATTCGCTGGAGAACAGGAAACTGGTTAAAAACTTGATGAAATTATTGCTGAATAATTTGAAGGCACACCAAAGGAATGTGACCTAGAAGAATAAGTGAAGTACCATTTAAGAAAAATGTTAAACACTGGAAAATAAAAAAATACTTATTGGAGAGTATTTGGTATAAAAAGTATATAGCTGCCAACCTTCCAGGGTTTTAAATTTGAATAAACATATTTTGAACCAAAAAATGTATCATTGCTATGTGGTATTTATTTGATTCCATTTAAATTAAATTTTTCATTGTAAATATGTATATTTAACTTTAAAAAAAAGAAGGTTGGTATACTAGGTGTGAATATCAGTAAAGCAATTAAATACAAGAAACATAAGAAAAGTTAAATTTGCATAAAATAGATGCCATAAAGAAAAAGACACAACACAAAATTCAGTCACAGAAAAAAAAACAGAAATAGCCATTTAATTAGGGATGGTGTTTTTTTTTTCAGTTGATGTTAGAAAATAAACTTAAGAGGTTATCTTTATACTAAAATTGTATTTGAAATTTTCAATACAAACATCCAACTTTGATAGTATATTTGAATTTTCCAGTACATTTTTACCTTCAGATAACAAATGGGAAGCCTTTCGGTTCACATATTTGAAGCTTCTAGAAATACTTTTTCTGCTAAAAAATTCACAGGTCGAAAATTAGTTTTGAAAGTGCTTTTGAGAAGCAGTGTGAATTAATACCAATAAATTTCTTAACAGAAATTAATTTCTTAAAGCTTCATATATGCAAATATAAAGTTACCACTCATTCTGACAAGTAGTTTTAACTTAAACTTAAAGAACTATCTGCACTGCAAACTGTTATTCAACAATTTGATAGGAATTTAACATTACAAGATCCAAACTTTAAACCCTCATAATTGCTAAACTATTTTGAGGAATGACTTCCCGTTATGCATCCTAGGCTAAAATTTACCTAAAAATTAAGTGGTAAATTAAATATCAGAGTTTGGTACAATTATCAGTATGAAGATGGCCCCCTAAGTTTATCTTTTTTACATAAATTGAAAAGACAAAATTTCCAGTCAAATGACTATTTTCGTGATTATGTGATTAAAATGTAAGGGGTGTATTTTACATAATTTTAAACATGTAGACATTTGTACAGATTAATTAAAACACAGGAATATGGATGTTTATAAAACACCAGTTTAAAAAAAAAAACTTTTTATCTATATTTTGCAACTGTCACAAATAAAATTAAATATTAATATTACGGTTTTCTCACTAAAATTGTTTAAGGTTGAGCACCATTAGTTATGAGACATGCATACAATAAATCTACCGGAGTTTTTCAACAATGCAGATTCTAACTGTGACGAAAAAATAAATAAATTTTCTGTACAAAACTTTAATTACCTCATTAAAAACAATTTAAAAACAGTTTAATCCAAAATATATGTGTGTTGTGTTTCTAGCTTTTAATCTTTGAAAACCTCTATACAAAAAAGCAGATGTAGAAAACAAATTCAGAAGAAATCAGAAGACTTTAAAAGAGAAAATTTTACAATTAAAAGGTTGGTTTGTTGGGGCAGCATTGTAATCTTTTGCACACAAAGCCCAAACAGACCAATGTCTCAGTTTAAATCCGGATCCAATGGAGAATTTGCACGATTTCTAACTTTATCACAAAACAATAGAACATGAAAAAATAAGAAGGATAGCCTGCATATTTTTTATTTTTTGAGCTTTTATTATTGATTTTTGAATGTTTTAATATCGCACTATTTACCATATCCCGTAAGCGCTGCATAATACATCTGACGTCACAGTTCATCACAACAAACGACAGAGTCATTGTTTGCATAGTTCGCTTTTCAGCATGTCCCTTTTAAATATTGCTGTTTAAAAAATTATTATGACTGACAACACAAAGTCCTATTATAAATACTGTATTGTGCCAATCTGTACTAATACAACAAGTACTTCTTGTGAAAAGTTGTTTTTCAGCATTCCAAAAAACCCTGCTATAAAAAAAACATGGACTAATGCTATGAAAAAAGATGACAAGAAAAATCCTAATATATCTAATACAATACTATAATATAATATTTAATCTCTTTGGTGTTGTGAAGATCATTTTTCAGTAACATTCACATTTGATTTTGTATAAATATTTCTATTTTAGAACATTAATTGATTGAATAAACAGTTACTCAAGGGGGAAAAAAGCATTCATATTTATAATGTGCTCAATGAGCACATTATAAATATGAATGTTTTTGTTTTGTTTTTAAATACGAATGAGCACTGCTCATTCGTATTTAAAAACAAATATTCTAAAACAGCAGGAAAAATATTAAATTAGAATAGGTAAAAATTATTTTTAAGCATAAGACTTTATTTAATAAGTTTTAATTTAAAAATGTATGTGTCACTGAACTATGCCAGAATGATTTTTATTTAGGTAGCTCTATATAACAAAATATGAATAACCAAGCTTTGCTTAAACTACTATTTTCCTAATATCACTTGAAATCTTTTTATAATTTACACTGAATATAACTCATGAAACAATATTTTATTTTTAAAAAAATCTCTCAAGTTGTAGGAAATCCTCTCTTTTAAATGGAGAGTGAGAAAAAAATCAGGAGAGGGTAAGAAATTCAGATGTTAGATTATTTATTGTTAATGAAAAACAACAAACAGAGCAGAAAATTTTAAACTAATAAAGTTAGAGTGTAAAATATTTGAAACTGTGTGCTAGGAAAGCAGATCTGTATAAGGTTGGGGAGGGGGAGGGGGAGGGAATTTATATGATCAATTATTTATTTTTGTTATAAAGTAACAAATATAATGCAAACATTTTTTTTAATGAAAGAATTTTAAATATATTGTGTGCTGGAAGATACAGGAAAGGGAGTTATAGATAAACTGTTTAGAAAGTGAAAATCTGATGAAGATCTTTTCACCGTTGATAAAAGTGTGGCTTTATAATTTAATGTTTTTCAAAAATTAACACAACAATGACACATTGATAATAAAAGTGGCAATGACAAACACAGAGTTTAAGCTGACAATATAGCATTTAAAAGTGCACTTAAAGATAAGAAAATTAGTGATATAAAATTCTAGATATTATTTTGGGAAATGCAGTTCTTGAAGTTGTGATAATACATTTGTTTTACTAAGAATGAATATCATGAAAATTCATAAATAATTAACAGTTAATAGATGTCTGTGTACCTGTACACATTAGTAAACAAACAGACATACTCATTACAATCCTGTGTTGGGCCAGGTAACTTGATTTTGCTCGACCCCCTATTCGTATCAGGTCGGTTCACTTCTATTTTTTCATTGCGGGTCAGATTTAGGCCATGTTGACTTAACTGTTTCAGATTCGGGTTGTGTTTAGGCATTTGTGGGTCAAGTGACCTAATTTTTAATAGAATCTCCAAAATATTTTTTCTGATAGAAAACTATATACTGTAAGCCTGCAACCCTAAAACCTGCACATAGTTTCAGATGTAAACAATGAAACTTACATTTAAAAAGTATGTAAAAAATGTAAATTAAAATTTTTTTTTATATCATTCTGAATATATTTTAATTGGGGTTATGTTGGAATTTTGGTTAATATGATTGGACTTATGTTTTCTCATTCAGGAAGAATAAATTTATTTCTGAAAAATTTCAAGATATCACTGATATTAGTGGCAATCACGATCTTTTTACCAAATACATTTATGTATTAACAAATCTTTTTTGGTTATTAAGTATGACTAAACAGGAAATAAAACTTTGTTATTTTAAGATTTTAATGTGAATTATTAGTGTATATTTATAAGGAGTGCTTCACTGAATAATTCAAGAAAAAATTATAATTATGCATATTGCAATCTCTTCTCACTTGATCAGAATAAAGTGAGTTACTAGCTGAAAGTAACTGGCTTGGCCTTTTGATTGACGCTAGTGTTCTCGATTCTTGATCATGAGATCTCTGGTTCAACTCCCACTGGCGGCAGCAAATCACCACATTTGTGACCCAGCAAAACTACGCAACAACCTTCAAAAACAACAATCAACTATCTCATAACCAACAGATAACAGCACCACTCAAAAATCATCCCCAGCACACAAAGCCTGTGAAATGGTCACACTCACAGCACAAAGCCTGTCGCTCAGGCCACACATCGCACCTGCACACGACAGCATCACTAATTCATGTACATTGCTCGTCAACATGACGTCTTCCTGACTGGGGATGGAGTGTGTAGCGATCTCTTCTCACTTGACCCTTATAAAGTGAGTTAATAGCTGAAAGTAAGTGGCTTGGCCTTTTGCTTGATACTAGCGTTCTCACTTCCTGAACATGAGATCCTTGATTCACCTCCCACCGGCGACAGCAAACCACTACATGCATATTTAGTTATGCATTATTATTTACTTTACCTTTACTTTTAATATAAAAAAATCTTAATTTTTATTATTTTACTTTATTGTAAACATTCATTATAATTCTAAGTGCATATTACATTCAAATTCCTGTTTAAAAAATGTAAACAAAATAGTGGCTAGAAATCCACAAATTTCTAAAATCTGCACAACCTCTGGTTTTAAGGTTTGCAGATTTAAAGGAATCTATTGTATTTGAATATAATTAATTTTTCTACATAAAAGATAAAATTTATACTAGAGATATACTTGTAAACAACTTTACTTTTCCATCATTTCAATAGAGTAAAGACTTTCTTTCATCTCTGATTCAAGCTGCGAGTCAGCTAATTTTTTTGTCTGGTTCAGAATGGTTTTCGGATTCAGATTTGGTATAACCCAAACTGCATAGATATGTCTAACACTCATACTGTTATTACTTTCTTCTATCTTTACAAGAAGAAAGTATTGAATTCATAAAAATTTTCAACTTCTGGTTTTTGACGGATTTATATGTTTTAGAAGGTCCTGAACATGATTGGACTGTTTTTAGAAAATGTCTGTATGTGATAAAAAATTTGTGGGCGCTCTTTCTCAAAAACTAATGCACGAAATTTAATAAAACTTTAGATTCAATTAGTCCCTGATATAAATTGATGCTGATTATTTTTTGGTGTAAATCGTCCGACAGGTGGCACTGCTAGGCTGCATTTTTCAAGATTTCTGCAATAGCTCTATTTCAAGAACAAATGCACTGATTTTCATCAAACATGAGATTCAGATTACATTTTGGTGTAGTTATTCCAACAGGTGGAGCTTTTATGCTGCTTTTTTCAGGATTTTCATGGTTACCGTAAAATCCCGTTAATCCGCCCCCCTAAACGCGACGGAAAATCGTAAAATAATCGTGGGGGGCACTTACATGGTATTAAAATTATAGTATATGATATTTATAGATGGTGCTGGAGGGGAGATGTTAATGGCCGATTGTCGCAAAGTATGCATTATTTTAATAAAGTGACAAAAGAAAAACATTTTGAATAAAAAAATTATATACAAAATTGAAAAACAGTATAACTTCACGATTAATGGCGATTTCAGATTATAGAACATTCTGGATTTCAGAAGCTTTAAAACTGGAATGCATTTCGATATATAATAACACTAATATTTGTCATTAATATGGTAACAGAAAAATAAAAGGTACTTAATAATTTAAAAACACTGAGAAATTGCAGTTGAAAATGTTCTGAAGTATTTTTTAGAACTAGTAACATTCTATAAGGTGTCGCCATCTCTTGTACATTCGGGAGATTAAATAACCGTTTTTTCTTTTTTAAATCATGATTTCATATCTATAAATGCTAAATAAATAATACAAATCACAAAAGTTGAAAACAAAGAATGAATTGGTAGTGTTGCCAGATTTTACAAAACCTTGGTACCACAAAGCTAACACAAAATATGCTATTAATTTGACTGTGGCGTCATCTACTGATCAATCAATCGATAAATATTTTGATATTGGTTTTCATGATAACGTTAAATACGACTATAAATTCTTTGATAAAATAAATAGATTCTTTTTTAATCAAAGTATTTCACAACAGCATCAAATACACATTTTAAAACTTATTTCATGAGAAACTTTCACTATGGATATTTTTATTACCTTCATATCGCCATTGAGATAAATTTACAGCAAACTAATGTTTGGTTATATTGCTTTATCAGACTGACAATAGTTGAAGTGTTGTATGTTACATTAGTGTTTGTACACGTTTGTGATATATCAAAGAATCATCATGCCTTTCTGAACTGTCGAAAAAAAAAAACACTCCTGAGATAACATTTTTCGTGTTGATCTTGACGTGCACGGCAAAATTCCTTTTGGAGGAGAGCGCTTTCTCAGGATTTTTTGAATTTTCCAATTTGTTTACATAGTGGGAGGGGGGCGCTTAATCGGGAAGGGCGGATTAACGGGATTTTACGGTACTATATCTCAAGAACTAATGCACAGATTTTCATCAAACTTAAGATTCAGTTAGACTTTGACATAAGTTGTTGATTAGATTTTGGTGTAAATCTTCCAAAAGGTGGCACTGCTATCCTGCCTTTTTCAGGATTTATACGATTTTAGTGATAGTCATATCTCAAGAACTAATTCATGGAATTTAATAAAACTTTAGATTCAGTTAGACCTTGATATAAATTGGTGCTGATTTGTTTTTAGTATATGTGAAACCTGTGTGAGATAGAAGAAAGTTTTGGGATTGACATATCTGACAAGTATAATTTAGAAATGAATTGTAGAAGCCTAAACGATTTTTGTTTGAAGGATAAATTTTGCAGCTTTTCAAAGAGTAATGTTTAGAAGTGATGTGAAAAGATAAATCTTTACAAAGTCTTTTTTTTTAAACATCTCCCTGGCCACCTAGTCATTATATCTTTTAAATCCAAAAAGGAAAGTTTCAACATAATTTTGAGCATTATCTGAAAGAGAAATCTCTGCTTCATACTTTTATTCCACACACCTGCCTTTTAATAATAGGTCAATGAATATTACAGATTTTACGTGCACACACATGGTATATACACAACAGTCTGTCAACGACTAAATATGGAATGGCCCTGTGGTTATGAGTCCAACTACTCCAGACCACCTGCCCCCTAAAAATACTAGCATATCAAACAACATGGAGTCCTGCATATATAAGGTGGATAACTTGTTTTTTGTGTTGGTTTTTGATACAGTTTGTGTTCAGCTGGGTTGACTCTGAATTTTATTACTGGAGGTAACCGAAAAGAATCAGTTGACTATCAAAAATGTATCAAATGACCAAAAAATTATTTACATTTTTTAGAGTGTCAATTTTTTTAATTAGCTACATCCAACTAAAGTCTTGCTCGTGTAATAAATAAAATTTGCTGGCTCACAAATGTTATTTAAATCCAATCTGCAATCTGACTCAAACCCAAAATACTTCAATCTAACCTGATCCAAACTCTGCAATCTGAGAAAATATATCCAGAATTTAATGTAATTATGGAAAAATAATCTAAAATTAGATTCCCAATATCAATCTTTGACGTTGAAATATAAACATGTAAGAAATCATTCATATTAAAATATAAAGTTTTTCATCTGAAACAATAGTCTAGACTTTTTTTTTGTAAAATTCAGTTAACATGAACTCTGTCAGTAAGAATCAAAATTCAACCCAAAACAATTAGAGTCAATCTAAGCCCAATCAAACTACAATGAAAAAAATTAACTCCAATCTGAACCACAAGTCAGGTCAAATGGGGATTCAGATAAAATGGCATCAACCAAACTGAAACATAAGAATCAAAACAATTATAGCCAAACCAACTTGCAAATAAAAAAGTCAGCGGCAACTGACCCATGGGTTGTGATTTTTTTATAAACTGTCTTTGGAATTATTAAAAACTAACCTGCCCCTGACTTGACTTGACCCGTATTGTGTGCAGGAAAAATAAGGTTTCCCTGACCTGATGCAAGACATTACATCCATGTAAAAATATTTTCTCTGACAACAAGTAAACTTTGAGACTGATAGGGAGTAATTTGCGACACCCCCAATCACCCCTCTAGCACTGCCCTTGAACTCAAAATTAGTCTTTTTTTGAAAACATAATATGAGTGTAAGAGCTCGTGCAATATCTTACAATGTCTGTCTATTTTGATTATAATACTCTAAAATTTGCTTTATAAAACAAACTAACAGATTCACGATAATGGTAGATGTGTATATTCAATCTGCTGATTCTTAAAACTTGTTAGTTCCCTTTTAATACATGCAACACTTTTCTTAGGCTATGGCTATAGTTTATAAATTATGGCAAACAACTGGAGAAGGAAATTAAAAATTAATAAAAAAAATGAAAGAAATTGTGATACATCAATTTTCCTTATGGATATAATAAAAATTTTGGTCAAAAATCTTAAAATAAATACACTTTATATTAAATATATGTTGGTTGCTTCTTTTTCTCAAAAAAAAAAAAAAAAAAAAGAAAAAGATCTACTTTTGCAAAAAGAGACCCTGGAATTTGGGAGTATTTGTGAGATACCAAATGTAAAAATAATTACAGCAACTTTTTAAGCATGAAACAAAATTTGCAATCATAGAATAAATATATGGATACAGATAGCACATACTCTAACTTCATTAGCCAGTCTAAAAAAATTGTATAATGTGACTCACAATTTTTACAATGAGTTAACAATTGACTTAGGAAAGACCGCTCTCCTCTTCATAAATCATTCTAGCCAAAAAAAAAAAAAATCTATAAGATTATGGAGACCGTTTTGCATTTGAACTGTTAAAAAAAATTAGCATTAATATTTTTTCAGAAAGGAGGAAAAAACATTTCTTGGAGAATTGTATCTTTATTATGAAGGAATTAATAAAATGCTTTATTTATAAAGTATTAAAAAATCCAGATTTTATAAAAACTTCTCTAATGTACAAAAAAAAAACTCAAGTATAATTGTAAGGCTAAAGAAATGAAAAGGCATTTTATTGCAGCTGCTAAGCACTAAAAGTCTGAAATGCAAGAGTTTAAGTGATTGAACACTTTAATTTCCTTAAAGTAAACATATGTAAACGTTAAGTCAATACAAGACATGAAATCTGCAAGTCTCTCAAATCTACACAGTCTTTAGTGTATTACAATTAAATCTACTATGGATAAATTTACGGAACTGCAATTTATAAATATACTGTTTCACAGAATATTTGAACAATTTAAGGGTACCGGAAAAATTTGAAATGACGAAAATTGATTAAAGTTGGATCATGGATTAGGAATCCTGTAATTAATTTAGAGTATTAAAGTAGACTCCCTCAAATCCACACAGTTTAAGACCAGAGGTTGTGCAGATTTTAGAATTTTAAGTATTTCATGTCACTGTTTTGTTTACTTTTTTAAAATAGTAATTTGAATGTAATAATGCACTCAAAATTATAATGAATGCTTACAATAAAGTAAAATATTAAAATAATTAAGGAAAAGAATAAAGTAAAACAATAAAACTGAAGGAAATATAAAAAAATGATTAAAATATTAAAAGTAACGATCAAATAAATAACTATTTCATGACTAAATAGGCATAATAATGATGCAATACATTTTTCTTGAATTATTCAACGAAACTCTCCTCATAAAGGTACACTAATAATTTACATCAAAACTGTAAAATAAGAATTTTATTTCATTTTTAGCCAGATTTAATAACCAAAAAAGCTTGATTAATACAAAAATGTATTTGATAAAAAGATTACGATCAGGGAGATAGACAGAAGGAGAACAACAATAATGTTTCTACTTATGGAACTAAATGCGGTTCCTAGTATGGCGGCGTTTCCGGTCTTTTGGGCCTTTGGGGAGTGTAGCGCCCTCTATTTCCGGTTTTGACTGCAAACTCTTTACCATGCTCGAAACCAAAATGCAGGAAGAGCGGACGACAATTTGTCATGTTTGACAGGTCACATGACCGGCCTTTGGAAGCACCAGCGCCACAAACTGGGTACTAATTTTTGGTCCGTGTTCTGATCTTGAAAGCCTATCTTCACTGTTCTCCTTCTTATTTCTATCTCCATGATTACGATCAACACTGATATCAGTGCTAGCTTGAATTTTTTCAGAAATAAATTTATACTTCATACTTCTGTCATGAGAAAGCATGAGTTCAATGATATTAACAAAAATTGCATATTAAAATGTGTACGGAATGATATAAAAATATAAAAAAAATCTTGAATTTTCCCCTTATATTTTAACTGTAAGTTTCATTGTTTACATCTGAAACAATGCAGATTTTAGGAGTTTGTGAATTTTAGGGTTGCAGATTTGAGGGAGTCTACTGTACTTCTTTTTGCATTTATTTATTTACTAGCTGATCAGCCCAGCATTTCCCATGATAACAACCTTAAATATATGTAAAATCACTGTTGTAAGAACCAAATGAATCTGAAGTTGGGAGCGCCACTGCTATTGGCAGTGTACAGCCTCGAATTTATATGATTTTATATTTTTAAATGAAAATCTATCCAAACAGACCTAGAGTCAGAGGCAATAATATTTTAGGCAGCATACAACCTAGAATTTGAATGATTATATATCTTTTAATGAAAATCTATCCAAACAAATCTATAAATCCCACTACGCTTGACAGGGTATACCAGCAATGCCACAAACAGTATGGTCTGTTTTGAATTGATATTTTATAACAAAAATTTTTCAAAAGGAACTAATATTGGGAACATTAAAGCTCTGCACAGGTTCGATTACATCCTGACCAGAACCAAAAATTTCTGCTTAAAGTCAACTGAAAATCTGACCAAAAAGGAAACTAATCCATATTTTAATACAATTATGCAAAAAAAGTTAATTATATCTCTAATATTATTATTATTAAATAAAAATGAAGACATGCGCAATCATTAATATTCAAATATATCGTTTTTTATTTGCAAAATATTCAGGACTTTCTTTTCAAAAATTTGGTGAGCCCAAACCTGACTTGAAAGTGTCAAAACATAACCTAACCATTTTAAGTTAACCCGAACTGCAAAGAAAAACACTAGCATGAACCCGACCTGAGCCATAAGTCAGGTTCAAGTAAAATTGAGTTACCCGATGCGATGCAGGACTCTAGAGAAGTTCTCACTGTCTTTAACAAGCATAAACCTTCAAATATTCATTCAAACAAACTAAGAGACTCCCATTATAGTGATTGTCCATTTAATTTTTGACATTTAGATAAGCTTTCATTCAGACCAAATGTTTTGGAAAAAACATGAATAATATAAAACACCCCCCTCTTTTAAAATGTGAATATAAGATGTATTTCTGATGCAATGTGAAATTACTTCTGGGAAAGTACTGCAATAAAAAGGAAGTATGGTAAAATGGTGAAAGGACTTCCTGAAAATATTTTTTTGAAATAGCAAATAATAATTCTTTTTTTTTTAAACCTGAGGCATTGGTAGAACTGGAAAAGTACTAAGAATAAGGGAGTACTTTAAATTGGCAGAAAAAAACAAACATGAAATTGGCATTACTAATTCTTTTCATAATCTTTTAGTATACTTATTTTAATTAATAAAAATTGAATAACTTCCCTTTTATGACAAAAGATGAAATTGGGATTCAGAAGATATTTTTCTTTGGTTATTTTGATATATTTTTATTGTATTTGGGTATTTCTCTATTATCCCATCGACCACTATTCATAACAAAAAAAAAACCAAACTGTAACGCCAAATAAATGGGAGAACATTGCCAATGGAATATCAAAATAAATAAATGAATAAAATATAAGAATTTAAGGACATAATTGTTATTTTAATTAATGAAATAACTAATAAATCAGTAAAACAGAGTGAAAAATACATGCAAATGTCGAATTAAAAACATTTGATGACATAACAAACACGTATAATGCTTCTGACATCCAGTAAATGGGACTGCATTTTTGGCGTTTAATCTTACAGTTGGGCGATAGTTTTTTGTTATGAAAAGTGGTCGACGGGATAATAGAGAAGTACCGTATTTGTTTTAATTGGTAAAAATTGTATAATTTTTCATTTATCTAAACAAATTTTAAATCACACAAGACATGGTCCCAAGCTGTACAGACTTCATACCCTCTACTTTACTTTATAACAAGATGCCTCATGAAATGTGGAGAAAACACAGTTTAAAACTATCAAATGAGTGTATGTAAAAATTTTGAACTTTTCCCAACCGTCAACAAACTCAATATTATTAAACGTTGCTGCTATGTTTCACAAAATTATAACTGTATAATAAGCATATTTTATTTAATGTATAATTAAACAAGTATCAGAAAAGCATGAAAGTATAATAACAATCAGACCTACTGTTTGTTTGTCAACAATATCGATGGTGCCAGAAAATCCACAAGTTTCCAGAAATGCAAAGCAATCCAAAGTCTCCAAAACCTCAGTTGGGCTAACATAAGAGTTGTGCAGAAGAAAATGTAGTTAATTTCGGTTACTAAAAGACAAAAAATAAAATTATCTGAAAGCGTGAAAACTGATAGTATAATCATGAACTGATTTCTATGCTTAGAATGGAACTAATATGCCCCCACTTAAAAACAAAGATTTTAAATAAAAGCTGGTCATGTGCATTTAATTTTAGCATCCTCAAAGTTTGACCTCTTATAATTCTGTGAAGATTTATGATAATACATACTAAACTATTCCTTTTTCTGGGTTCCTTCAATCCAAGTTACTCAAAGTGTTAAAAGCAAATTTTACCATTTGAAAAATGAAATTTGGCACAATTTTTAATATTTATGCCCTTATTTAAAAAAATTCAGCAATATTTGAAAAGAAGACATAAAACCCATTTGAATGATACCTTTCGCATTATATCTCTTAAAATTTAACGAGAAATGGGATAATGCTTCCCCATGACATCTTCTATTTATAATTGGGGTTGTAACGTATAGTGATTTGGTAAAATAGTAATTATTTTTTAAATGTACGTACATTTTGATAGTTAATGTATGTTTAAATTAAACATATATGAATTGCATATACATATTAATTTAAAAATAGAAAAAGAATGGAACGCAAATTGATATAGATTATTTTCTTATTTGTATGTATACAAATATTAACAGCTTGATATATTTTTGTAATATTTCATGCTAAGAATAAAACAGGACTTTTACAAAGTGTAAATTACTAACTGCATAATTTTATCTATACGTATAATAATTATAATAATAAGTAAGTATAATAAGTATAATAATTTTATCTATTATACTTGTAATTCATATATATTTTATCTAATATAAGCACTCATTATGACTGCTAAATGTGCTTTTTAAGTTTATTATTTTTTTATTTAGAAAACTACTTTCATCGCAAAAAATATTGGTAACTTAAATCTAGCATTTTAAAACACTGAGTGTTGTTTAACACATTATATATATCACATTAATTTGTTAAATTAATAAAAAAGGTTTAATATCACCACTTTTCTTGAATTCAGTTTTATGTCCTACTTAACAATATGAATGGTACAAAATTATTATTTAGTATTTTCCATTTGTATTTATTACATGCAATCATCTATTTTTTTATTTCATTTACTAAAAAAAAATTTAGTAAATATCTTAACAAAGAAATAATGAACAATAAAAACCTTTCCTATTTATTAACACTATTCTATCTTTAGGAAAACAAAAAGACTTTATCATTCTTTGAATATTTATTAAATGTTCAGAATTTTTCAAAAATATGTCACATATGGCTGATGAGTATTTCACATATTTTCAAATATATTTCACATTAGATTATTTTTCTAAAAACCGTTAATTTAATCTGAAAAAATAACGATTCAAATCTAAAAATCTATCGATTTGAAATATTAAGTGCATTTCTAACATAAAGAAAATGTAACTCTTTTTGTCGATTTTAGCGAAATAACTAGTCTTCTTTATACCAATAAGTAATAAATTATCAAATCATGTACATACGAGATAAATACAAAAACATTTACGCAATATTCATTTCTATTCTAGATAGACAAATATAAAATAACTTACCACACCCAAAACTACGAAGAAGAAAATGGCGGAATAAATGCAGGACGGACGCTAAAGATAGAAATAGTAGCAACCAATCACAGTGAATGAGTGGTGAATCTACGCCAAAGCTTCGCCAACATAGGAAAAGTGAGATAAAATGCTTGTTTAGTAACCTTGCTTGATGCTTTCAATATACGGCTGCGTTATTGGAATAATTAAATAAAAAATATATATCTCTTCCAGCCAAATGAACGTTCAAGTCCATTTATGAAACACCTGTCGCACACGCACCGGGATTGGCGCTATTTTTGTTTTGTGCAATTTTGGCGAGAAAACCCTGTTTACGGGTTGGCCCACAGATGGAATATATTTAATCTGTGGTTTGGCCTAGCTTGCTAAAAGAGCGTGTTAGTTTTAGTTTATTATGAAACAGTTTGTTTTAATTTTAAAATGCACACAGTTTTTATTATAAACACACACAAATTATTTTATTATAAAACACATGGAATCTGCTTTACCGGGTTGTCATATGAAGTAAAATCGCGGCATTGCCTAAGCATAAAATCGCCATTTTGGCGCTAAAAAGCGTCTGCGCCAGCTGTATTCAATTTATAAGGAAGAGCTGTATTTATATGTTTTAAGTTGTGACTTATATAAGTTAATTTTTCATGGATAATTTTTCATAGATGCTTTCATATATGAAGTTGACAACAATTTTTGAAATTCTAATCTTGAGCAAAAACCTTTCCTACCGCATACTCAAATTCAGATACATTATTTTTCAAGACTTTTGCAGTGCAATTTTTGAAATTATTTACTGATATGATTATTTAATAATTTTCAATCGAAAAACATGTTTTAAAAAAATGTGACTGTACTAAATCAAAAGCATGTACATATCTCATTCCTCAGTGCCGAAACTAAGGGGCATGTGCCCTAGGTACCAGAATGAAAGGCACATGTGCTGAATTCAGACACTTTTTCTCCGGGAGGGATTTCTGTGGATCCGGGGGGGGGGGGGGTGTTGCACTTTTTATCAATTAAAAGCATAAAATCTCAAATCTTGGAGTTGGGGGGGCCATTTCAATGCTCCGGGTGGGGGATTGCACTTTTTAACAATTAAAAGCATAAAATCAAATCTCAAATCTTCCGGGGGGGGGGGGTTAATGTCCCGCTCCTGGGCCACCCCCTGAATTCAACACTGCAGATGGTGTGCCAGATGAAGATTTGGTTTGTCGTTTCATAAAAAAAAATATATGATATTTGGGTAAAAATGTTTTGCAGCTGAAAAAGACAAAAGAAAAACTGAGTCAAGGGCATTAAAAATTGTCATATCCATCGTTATAGAATATCTCTAGAGAATCTATTTATATATTCATGGTCATATCATATCATCATATTAATTTTAATGGCATTTTGCTAGGAGATGACACTACCATACACATAAGAGTTTTATTATTAACTATTGAATTCAAATGTTCAAAGTCATGTTGTAAGGTACTCAAGTTATTTCAAAAACTGATTTTAGTTATATTTTATGCCTTGCATACATTTTTTTTTTTTTTAAATAAAAGGTAATATTTTTAATAATTTGTAGATAGCTAATTGATTATTTAATTTCAGAGTAAATTTTATATCCCTTTAATTTTTCTGTGAATACATGTAAAGTTTGCAAGGTTAACATTGTGAAAAGAAAATATAATTACAATATATTTAAAAAGTGAAATACATTTATGATATTTTTTGTATTTTATGCTTCGTTTATTGAGAAAGATAAAAGAAATAGTTCATTAAACCTTTGAGTTAAATTGACAACATAATTTTACAGATAAATGTCAAACACTGCATTATGTATATGTCAGTTTTATGAAACGTTTCTAAAAGCTATTAACAACCTGGCAATTTTATCTTTCTTTATTACTCCAAGTATAATGATGAGAATACAATACATATTTATTAATCGGATGTGGCTAACTAAATTTCATTCTTGTGAAATACTAATTTAATGTGTTGATTTCAGTCTATTCTTTATGTTCCAACTAATTACATTACATTCTATAAATAAAATTGAAAATCAGAGCAAATGCATCTTTCGAAATAATAATTATCATTAATATAAATTTTATCTAAAAATTGAAGTAATAAATTATAGTTATTAAAGAATATAATAATAAATATATGAACTAAGTATTATTTATTTCTTTACCTTATGTATAATTTGCTATATATCACTAAAATATGCTAATTGTATAATTCCCTCCCCCCTCCCACATTTTTTGTAAGATACACAAACTTCTACGAGTTTAAATGATTTTGCCTTCCATTTTACAGTTACAGTATTAGTTATTTTTTTTTTTATTTTTTTACAAGGTTCAAATATTTTATTGCTAGTTTAATTTGTTTTGTTTTAAATGAATGAATTAAATTATTTTTGTTAGATTCATTTATAAGAATATACAAGCCCTGGCTATCTTATGAATCTTCAACTAAATGAAAAATGTCATTCTTCAAATGCATTAAACCCCTCCTACAATGTCTTGTGCAATTGTCCAATCACTATTCAACATTGACCCCAATTACTCTAGCTGTAATGGTTTCTAAAAGGGAGGGGTTTAATTAAAAGTTTCTCTCTCACCTAAAACATTGAGTTTATATTTCCATGAAAGGAATGAGAAAAAAAAAATATATATTGCATGTTCAATAGAATATAAAAAATATTTTTTACGAAAATAAGAATGAAGTAGTTTTTTATTCCACTTACTAAACATTTTAAAACTATGGCCTAAACTTACGGAAATATATAAATGAATTTTAAACAATGTATGTTGAAGAATGAATACATTTTACAGCATATTTCAACTATTCTTAGTTAAAAAAATTTCAAATCCTTTTATTGTATTTCGTAATTATATTACATACAAATTTATTTTTCAAAACTTTTTCTTTTATTCTTATTTTAAATTATTTCTTAATTCTTTGGTTGCACTTTATTTATTTATTTACTTTTTGGGGGAGTGGGGGGTGGGTAATTATCAGGTTTTTTTTTTTTTTTCTGTTGTAAGTTGAATGAATATAATCGTTCAAATCCTTTTAATATCAGCTCATAATATTTACATAATCAGAGGACATTTCATATACAATATATGTTTATGTGTGTTTGGTGGAAGGGAAGTCCAATAAACATAATCTGTACTATGAGTCACTATTTCTGTCTGTGGCACCTCCCTCCCTAAGACCTATTTGATGAAAAAATAACTCCATGCAGATTATCGAAACAAAACAGATTAAAAAACTTTAAAAGCTTTCTTAAAAAATATATATATAAAAAAAATAAATGGAGGTGAGAATTAATTTCTAGAAACAGAGTGTTAAAAGAAATATGCACAGCTGAAAGTTAACAGCTAAAGCTGAACAATTATTAAATGTGCTTACTGCACTTCAATTTGAGAAGAATGACAATATATCAATTTTCCAAATTTTTGCTTTAAATGAATTAAGACATCCATAGTACATTCTCACAAAGTGCAGATAATTTAAAATATATGAAAATAATTTTTTACTCCTTGAATGATTCAGATTTGCAATCTTTAAATTTTTAGACAAAAATAAGGATTGGATTTTCAGTAATACAAATGGTTTAATTTTAAAAAATACAAATGATTAATAGCCATTTTTACTGTATTTTTTACATAACATTTTATTATTATTATTATTGAAAAACTGACTTTTTAGAAATCTGATCCTTACTGTTATAGGGCATATTTCTAAAGATAAGTACCAAAAGAAATCCTATTTCACAATGTTCAAAATTGTAAAGGTGTGGTTTTAAAATTTTCCTAAAATGATGTACTCTTTTACTACAAAAATTGCTTTTTTCCTTGATTAAATCACATTTCTTCATAAAAGCACACGATGCTATGTCAATAACATTATGTAAAGCACTCAAATAAAAGGAAAAGTTCAAATGTTACTGAGTCCTCCTAAATTAAACAAATCGACTGACTGAAAAAATCAGTTTTAATTTTCTTTTCTTTTAAAGTACAGATTAAAGTACACAATTTTTTTTTTTAATATATCTTGATTATGTTGAGTAATGAGCATTGTCTAAAGTTTTGCTAATCTGAAGTTATTCTAACAAATTCCAGTTTACAGGGATAAATTACAGGCGTAGTTTATAGGGGTAAATTATTCAGGGGTGCCATTTCAGAACTTTCTTGGGGGGGGGGCAAAGTTTTTTTAAGGTAGTGGTATAGCCAAGGGTAGAGATTGGAGGGGGCTGCACCCCCCCCCCCCTCCGCAACCTCTCCAAACGAGAAACTTTTACTGTATCATATATACAGAGACAGCAATACTTATAATATAAAATCTAAAGTGACCTCTGAAAATTCCGTTTTAGACAGGTTTTCGTCTTAGCAAGTAGAATTTAAAAATATTATGAAAGTTTTCAGTTATAGACAGGTACCGTTTTTTTCAGGTATTCTTTAAGACTGTTGAAACCTCCTTATTAAAAAGCACTTCTGAAGAGCATAGGTGTATTGCAGTAAAACGTGTCTAAGCGAAACCTGTCTATAACATAATTCTTTCTCAAATGGGCAAAAAAAATAAAGTTTCGACGAAAAAAACGCCATACAATTATACTTGATAAGATGGAGATCTGTCTAAAATGGAGCTTTTTTATAGTTCTTTTCAACTCCTTCTTTGCAGGTTTTACTGCAGGGACGCCATTTCATGTGTTTCTTGGGGAGTGAGGGGGGGGGGGGGAGGACAATTTTTTTTTTTTGAGACAGAGGTTGAAATATCGTGCAGGATTGCCCAAATTGTACACAAAATAGAAATAGGTCCCCACAATAAAAAATGCAGTGTGAGATTTTGCCTTCTTATCTTAACATCTTTCACAAACAGGTGATTCTTCAGCGAATATATTGTTTTCTATTTTAGTGGCTGATCGTGTTTGTTTCTTTTTCACTTTTTACGCAAAAGCAATTCGTCATCCGATCGCGGTAAACGATAACAAATTTTACGAGATAATTTTACGAAATGGAATTAGAAAAAAAATAGTTAATTTTGCAAATTTTTCGCAGAAAAGAAAGTTAATTTTTTCAAACGACCATGGAAAAATATTTCAAATTTCACCAAAGATCACTGAAACAAATAACGATTTTCGTCAATCGGTCGCTGAAAAAAATCGTGAATTTAGTATAACTATTCCGGGAAAATATCGCGAAATTCGTCAAAAGATAAACAGCAGATAAAATCACGAATTTTGTCAAAAAATCGTGCGAAAAAAGGGGTCTTTCGTCAAAGACCGCGCAAAAAAATATCAATTTTTGTCAGTCGGTTGCGGAAAAAGACTCCCGAATTTCAACAAATGGTCATATAAAAGAGTAGCGAATTTCGTCAAAAGATGGTGAAAACAAATAGCGAATTTCGTCGATCGGTTAATATAATAACTCTTTACATTAGGAAAAAAAGGGTTACCATTTTATATTGGTGAGTCCAGCTTTGAAAATGCCAAAAAAAAAAAATGTCGTGAATTTAGACAAATGGTCGAAGAAATCAATTCCATTAATAATTCACAGAAAAATAGCAAATTTTGGAAAATAATCACAAAAAAAGAAAATGAAACAATCATGGAAAAAGTCATGAAATTCAATTGGTTACGAAGTAATCAGCATGCGAACACCATCAAGAAGTTACGAAATTTGCAAAAGTTGTGATCCATAGCTAACATAAGAAAATTTTTGTCAATGATTTTCTGTCTGTAAAAATTTTCCTCAATCATTTTCTGCCATCCTTTTCAGACTATGCATTCCATACAATTCAGAAATCTGGAAAACCCTTGGTCTCAGGTCCCATGTAGCACAGCAATATTGGCCTATATCGGGAACAACGATTTCGCAATATCGGCCAATATCGGTAAACACCGGACCGGCCGATATTGCATGGCTAGCTTTTTTTCCAATATCGGCCTATATCGGGACCCAATATTGACCGATATCGGTGAACGCCGGACCGGCCGATATCGGTGAACGCCGGACCGACCGATATCGGTGAACATCGGACCGACCGATATTGGCCAAAACTGGATTCAGAACTATAAAATGGCAAATCTTTTTTTTTCTCATATAGGGAGATATTGATTACCGGTCTTAGCAAAATATTAGAAATCAATAACTCTTTACATTAGGAAAAAAAAGGGTTACCATTTTATATTGGTGAGTCCAGCTTTGAATTAGCTAATCCATGTATATATAAGCATTTAAAATGCCACATGGATTAACTGTTTTGTTAAAAGCCTCAGTTTTTATTATTATATCCATTAGATATAGTTGTGATATTAAAGATTATGAATGAAAGAATACTAAAAAAGTATTTTATTAAATTTAATATTAATAAAATAATTTATTCAAAATTTTATAATAGCTACATTTTGATGTTTTTCTTCTTTATTTTCAGTTTCAGTGTTCTATGTGAAAACATTAAAATGTAGAAAAGATAATTAAATGTTATTTTTCTCATTAAAAATAAAAAATCATATTATATCCATAGTAATAATTTGAATTTGTGCAAGTGGTAAGATTGAAAATTGTAACATACAGCATTTTTTTTTTTTTTTTTGCCATATTACCAATTTTTTATAAATTTTTTTCACATAATCAATAGAAATATTTAACCATTATTAAAAATTTAAGAAAAATAACATGTAGCTGTAGGGATTTATTCTTTTCTGCTCTTACCATAAATATAGATCTTCAGATTTATTTAATTGTATTTATATAAACTGAAAAAAAAAAATCTTCTGGCAAAATTTAGTTGAAAACAATTCGTTAAATTACTTATGCAAAAATCCACTTGTTGTATAACTTTTAAAATTGAATTACTTTTTATTAAAAATTATCAAAAATCAATACAAAAATTTATTAATTTAAATTTTTTTCTTTGAAAAAAAAAATCTTATTTTTAGGACTTTTTTCATTTTGAATCAGAGACTCGTGTATACAACTAGCGGATAAACACTCGGTTGGAATTCTATATTATTCAGTGAATATCATTATATTTTTCATTAAATTTTTATAAGTTTTAATTAAAATTACTTTTTAATGGCAATTTTAAATAGAAAGTGCAACTTAAATGACCATTTAAACAGTCAATAATATTTTGCAAACGCATTAAACAAAGTCAGGAAAGCTATTCTTTTCTCGAAATTATGTACAATTAATGCATTTCAAATAGAAATTTTAAAAGAGCTTAGCTTTCAAATATCACAATTATTTATGTATGTTTTACTAAAATTCCAATTTTAATTGGATTTTATGAATTGTTTCAGAAAGACTTTAAAATTAATTTTTAATGATTTTAAAGATTTGTAAATTTATTTTATAAATAGTATTCTATTAAAATATCTCAAACATGGAACACTAGTTTTAAAAGTGCTAAAACAGAACTAAATTATTATAAATAAATAAAACTTCTTAAAAATTGAGTCATTTGAGCCCAGTGGCAAAGCAAGACACTTTGTCTTTACCTTATATGACAACTTTCCCTCTGCAGTTCTTTTCTGGAGAATGATTGGCGTTAGGCTTAAGGGGACTCTTCACTGACACTAAAACACCTGCTCGCTAATGTTAAACCTATGGGCAGGTTCTTTTCTAATTTCTCGTTTAAATTTGAACTTCTTTTTTTTTTTGGCATAAGATAGCTGAGGTTAATCTCAACTATCTAATGCAAAAAAAAAAAAAATCAAATTTAAACAGGAAATTAGAAAAGAACCTGCCCATAGCTTTAACAAGCTAGCAGGTGTTTTCGAATCATTGAACAGTCCCCATTAATGTCTTCTGATCACTAAATGACCTGCTGTCGTGAATAAGATAAATAAAACATGGCAAAAAATTACAGACCATTGCATTTATTTGAAATCACAACATGTCAAATTAAACTTTTTTTTTATTCACAAACTATCACTATTTATATTATCATATTACATTCACATTTTCTCTAAGTCATCTATTTCTTGTTCCTATGTTCTCCTTCTTTTCCTTTGAAAACAGTTTCCATCCCAATTGGCAGATCGCACAGGACATTTTCAATGGGGCTGGAGATAACAGTTGTTTTTGCTTTATCAAACTTCATTTTCACACTCACTAGAAAAGTAGAATGAGCAAAAATCAAAATTTGTCCAAGTGAATTTTCATCATGAAAATTAATAACTTATTACTACTTATACTATGCTTACTTATTCTTCTTTTTATTTACAAACTATGTAATGTAAATGCTAGATTTGAATTTAATATTAAAAAATTATAGCTTGAAAATTATTTTTTTTTCACCCAAAATATTTAACCAAACTTGTGTTAATATATTTTATCTTTTTGACTGTCTTCACTCTGAATCAGAGTCTGAACTTACTGATTCTAGATTTTTCTGCATAATATGAAGCCAATCTTCTGAACATACAATAATTATTTATAGAGATATAAAGAAATTATAGTGAATAAGAACAACAAAGTACCTAAAACTACTTAATTTGCAGCAAGATTTTTATAAAAATGAAATGGTTACCAATGAAACACAGGATAGTTCAGAATGCAATTATCAAAATTTGGTTTTTACCATGAAAACCAGAGTTAGAAACATATTTTTTTAATTTTAATGTGTGAATGATAATCAAAATAGTTTTGTTTAGCTTTAGTGTGTTTATGTTTATAGTATAAATGACACTTATTAAGCGTGGGATAGGGGCACTACAACAACAAAGTACCTAAAATTAATTAATTTGCAGAAGTGTTTTTAAAAAAGGAAATGTTTACCGATGAGCTACAGGATAATTCGGAATGCAACTATCAAAATTTCATTTTCACTATCTTAAAACCGCAAACTAATCGAAACTAACATGCTATTTTTATGAAAACTTAATTTAGCTAAGTAATGATTAGCTAAATAATTTAGTATATATATATATATATATAAGCTTGTTTCCACATCGATATTATTTTTGACGTTACTTCAATAAACTTACTTCATTTTCTTCTTTTTTGGCACAGAAACGATACTCCTATTCTATCAATAGATCTTCAAGGTAAAATTTCAAGCCAAGATATTTTTTAAAGTAGCAGCTAGCACAGAGGAACATCAAATTTTACGTGCTTGCAGAAGATCACTCATGGTAGTCGTTTGTTACACAATAAAACTACACACTCGTGATCTTCAGAGAGCAATCAAACCCGGGGATATCCACCAGACATTGATTCCTTCATCTGTTTCACTTTTCATAGATTGAAATATTAGTTCTTTCCAGAAGGGACGTCAAAAATTATATAAATGTTCCCTAGAAAGTAGTTTTTACCAAAAGCAGAATATGGTTAAAATTGTGATGTATGTCGCAGAACAATGGTCTTCTTTACAGAACATTTCAAATTCTCAATTTCAATGAAATTTATCATTCAGTCTTAGTAAAAAAGTACAAAATTCATCAGTCCATCACCACAAAAGTGCAAAGTTTGTCAGCCTAACATCATAAAAAAAAATCCTGCAAAATTCTTCAATCAGCAGACTTATATAAAACCAAAAATTTTCTGCAAATCAATTTAATGTTTAATAAAATTAACAATTTATTAATTTTATTTTTTTTATTTCTTCACTCTGAATCTAAGTCTGAACTTACTAATTCAAGACTAATAAGTGATGAACAGTCTGTTGGGAAAAATATTATGTTCTAAAAAAAATAAATAAAATCAATAATTTTGAAATATTTTAAGTGATAAAAACTAAAAGTGTCTTCAAAGAAAAAAAAAATTCAACCAAAATCAGAAAAGTACAAAGAAACTCAGATAAACATCAACCTCAGATATTTTATGTAAAAAAATCATTTCAAAATATTAAAATGCAAACGAGAAATTTCTAAACAAAACTCCCCTGGTTTAACATTAGCTTGCGAGCATCATTCCATTATTAAATAATGCAAAGTTAAAATTTTAGGTGGGAATAAGATGCCTTTTTATGCTATAAGTCTGGCACATTTATTTCATACAGAAATTAAATAGGATTTGAAAAGTTTAAATTTCTGAGTTATGCAGATTCATGATCACCATAAGTTTTCATACTTACCATATATATATATACAGGCATGAAAGTATTATTATTGCAATATAACATGCAGAAATAAATATCTGTGAAATTACACAATGTAATTGATTTAGGTATATGTAAAATAAATATGCAATTAAAGTTAAAAGACATTAAAATTGAAACCACTGTTTTTATTCACAACTATTTTCTGTTATTCATGCTATATTATGAGTTCAAAGTTCAAACACATCCTCATGCTAAAATTTCTGCACTATATTAGCATAGCTACTCAAACTGAAGCAAACTTTGCGGGAAGAAAACACACTAAAGCAAAATCGGAGATAATATCGCAAAATTTGCATGATGTGCATGCATTATGAGCACAAAATAGTTAAAAAATTATATATATTATTAGTTTAGCACTTTTTAAAGAAATGCCTTTTTAAAAACCTACTTCTATTTCTTATTTTAGTACCCCCCAACTTTCATTTTGCATTTGAAAGACTATTCACTGAAACTGGGAACACTAGAAAACAAAACTGAGCACCAGGGTTGGCAAGTTTTTGACGCATAACAGTTTTTACCATGGTTTTTACCGTCATGTCAAAAACCTCCTTGTCAAAAATGTCAAAAACTGTCAAAAACCCATTTTTTAGTAGTTTGTTTTTACATTTTTTTTTCATTCTATCATTAATATTAAGTTGTTTTACATGAAATATTCAGTATCAAAAAGACTCTAAACTATATTTATCCATCCAAGAAAAACAAAAAAGAATTGCATTAGAATAATACGTGTACACCTCTGTTAGAATATCTCTACAATAATCTTAAGCTATTTGGCATAGTCTAAAAAAAAATTAGATTTTTTGAAAAAATCCTGTAACCTATAAGTATTAGATTAAACAATGTGTATAATTTCGGTACAATTTATTACATTGCTAAAAACAAAACTTTAAGATTCTACTTATTGAAATGCAAATGAAAATCACCATAATTGCATTTATGAAATACATAAGATATGCATTATAAAATATTATATCTAAGAATATTGAAATTTATTCACTGCCAGTCTATGCTTAACATCGATTGTCATACAATGTAACAGCATTTTTGCATCTCTAAAATAATTTTAATGTACTTTATTAAAAATGTATATTGAATGTTATTTAATAATTATAATAACCTTTTATTATCATTTAATATTATTGTTAATTGCAGTCAGTAGATTCTATATTAGTGAAGATTATGACAAATATTGTTCTTTCTTTTATTCTTGTATTTTTAAATCTTTCCCATATTAGGAAATGATCTTCTTTTAAATAAATTTAACAGATGTAATTGTAAATAATAATAATAAAAAGAACAACAAGATAAAATCAATCTAGAAGTGTATTGTATGCTACACTTACATCGTAAATTGGAGGGCAATCGAAAATGATAGGTTTTTGACGGAATAAACCGGTAAAAACACGGTTTTTACCACTGTCATGTCAAAAAGCAGATTTTGACGTCAAAAACCCAACCCTGCTGAGCACACATATTAATTATTTTGTTACGCATCTTAAAATCAGTTTTTAAACTTATATTATTAGTTTTATATTTTAAATGTTGCATATGTTACAAGGAAAATTTAAAAGCACAGAATTTGTACATCATTACAATTTTATCTATCTTCCCTCCCCCCTTCTCTATATTTTCAGGGCATTATTTTTTTATGTTATTCTTTTAATATTGCATCAGTCTCCGAAACAGCCAAAGTGACATAAAAAAAAACGATTTCAGTAAAAAGCTGAGAACTTTCATGCTTGTATATTAGATAAGACGACATTAGGATCAACAAAAATCTTTAAAAAGGGATCTCTAAACAAATTGTCCCATACAAAAATCTAATATTTACAATTAATGTGTTACAATGTTTCAATTTGACCATTCTAAAAAGTGAAGATTTCTCGAATCTCTCACTACAAATATAATTTTCTACTTTTAACACTTTTCCAGTATTAAAAAGATAATTATCGTAATATATACTATTCACTACAATTCTACAATAATATACCTACCAAATTTCTGTTTTTTTTTTTTAAGTCAAATAAACATACTTTGGACCAGTCATTTTCATTGTTATGACAATCAGAATAAAAAAATCCCAAAACATGCATACTTACGATAGAGTATCTTAAGTAGATGATTCTGAAGACTCAATGACCGTTTTTGTCCACAAGAGGTTGGCAGATGACAAAGAGCATGGTACGATTGAGATCCTGAAAAAAAAAAACGATAAATGGTTACAAATCAACAGAAAATTTTGAAATGTATTATGAATACATGTTAAAGAAAATGTAAGACAAAATTATAAAATGGGTTTTGTTTTTATTTGGTAAGATTTGATTTAATTTATTAAGTAATAATTATTACTACTTCATACTAAATTTATTAAGTTATAATCCTTATTAAAAATGTTTATTTGACTTTAAGTAATGAGAAGGTGTTGGCAGCTGATAAAAATATCCAAAACAAAAATCAGTAATTTCGAAATATCTTAACTGATATAAGCTAAAAGTGTCTTCAAAGAAAAAAAAAATTCAACCAAAATCAGAAAAGTACAAAGAAACTCAGATAAACATCAACCTCAGATATTTTATGTAAAAAAATCATTTCAAAATATTAAAATGCAAACGAGAAATTTCTAAACAAAACTCCCCTGGTTTAACATTAGCTTGCGAGCATCATTCCATTATTAAATAATGCAAAGTTAAAATTTTAGGTGGGAATAAGATGCCTTTTTATGCTATAAGTGTGGCATATTTATTTCATACAGAAATTAAATAGGATTTGAAAAGTTTAAATTTCTAAGTTATGCAGATTCATGATCACCATAAGTTTTCATATTTACCATACATATACAGGCATGAAAGTATTATTATTGCAATATAACATGCAGAAATAAATATCAGTGAAAATTAAACAATGTAATTGATTTAGGTATATGTAAACCATTATTGTTTTTATTCACAACTATTTTCCGTTATTCATGCTATATGCTATATTATGAGTTCAAAGTTAAAACACATCCTCATGTTAAAAATCCCTGCACTATATTAGCATAGCTGCTCAAATTGAAACAAATATTGCAGGAAGAAAACACACTAAAGCAAAATCAGAGATAATATCGCAAAATTTGCATGATGTGCAAGCATTATGAGCACAAAATAGTTAAAAATTTATATATATATATATTATATTAGTTTAGTGCTTTTTTAAAAATTATTTCTATTTATTATTTTAGTAACCCCCCTCCCCTCCTTTATTTTGCATTTGAAAGAATATTTGCTGAAACTGGGAAACGCTAGAAAAACTGAGCACAGATAGTTAATAGTTATTTTGTTATGCATCTTAAAATCAGTTTTTAAGCTTATATTATTACCTTTCTTTATTGCTGTTTTATATTTTAAATGTTGCATATGTTACAAGGAAAATTTAAAAGCACGAAATTTGTACACCATTACAATTTTATCTATCCCCACCCACCAGGGATCACTCTAGAGAGTTTCAGAGGGGCGGCTTACCCTCATGCCCTTTTTAGATAAAATCCCACCCTCCTTTCCCCTTTTCCAGGTAGAATTCTACCCTCTTTGCCCTTTTTCCAGGTAGAATTCTACCCTCTTTGTCCTTTTTCTAGGTAGAATTCAACCCTCCTTTTATTCCTGGGCAGAATACTGCCTTGTTTGCATAGTACTTTCCAAAATTCTTTACCTATCTTTTATTTTTAGAATACTAATAAGGTACATCAGGAGTAGTACTCTTCTTTACCTCTTTATTTCTCTGTGAAATGCCCTGGTATGTCTAATCTTTGACTTTGAGTGATTCATCTTTCCATTTATTATTTTTTTCCATTGAAAAGACATAAAGGGTAACTAAGGGTCATTGATTAATTTCACCTTCTCTAGTGAAATGTAATATTAGATCCGGCATTCCGGCCTTTGACCACATAACTTACATAAGTTCTATAAAAAAATTGAGAAGAAGCTTTAGAACTTTTATTTTGTAGCTTTTTCAAAACCAGTTTTGCTAAAATCATAAAAAAGTTATCGGGTGAATAAAAGTTTTAGATAGAGAAGTTTTTGAATGTCGTAGGAAAAAGGGAAAATGGCTATAAATATAGTAAACAATTTTACAATTAAAATCGAGAACATAAGTTTCATTTTTGCTATTTTTAATACTTTTCAAGTGGTGAAGTTATGGAAATTAGAAATGTTATTGGATTTTTTAAATTAAAGAGTACTTTAGGCTGTTGCCAGACTTCCCTCCCCACCAGTATATTGGTATATGCACTTATTACAAAAATGCTCTTTTTATGAAATGATGTGCCCTTTTTAACAATGTTGTTCTTATTATGTAATGTGCGCCCTGCCCTTTTTTATGTCCTAGAATGATCCCTGCCACCTACCCCCTCTCTCTCTAAATTTTCAGGTTATGAATTTTTAATGTTATCCTTTTAATATTGCATCAGTCTTAGAAGCAGCCAATGTGACATTAAAAAAAAAAAAGTTGATTTCAGTTAAAAAGCTGAGAACTTTCATGCCTGTATATTACATAGAGCGACATTAGAATCAACAGAAATCTTTAAAAAGGGATCTCTAAAACGCATTGGCCCATAAAAAAATCTAATATTTACAATTTCAATTTGACCATTATAAAAAGTTAAGAATTTCTCGCATCTTTTACTACAAATATCAAAACTAGTGCATTTTAAAGCTTCCTTTCTAATTTTTCAGGTTATGATTTTTTCATATTATCCTTTTAATATTGCATCAGTCTCAGAAGCTGCCAAAGTGACATAAAAAAAGCCAATTTCAGCTAAAAAGCTGAGAACTTTCATGCCTGTATATAACATAGGGCGACATTAGGATTTCTGACATTAGGATCAACAAAAATATTTAAAAAGGGATATCTAAAACAAATTGCCCCATAAAATAAATCTAATATTTACAGTTTCAATTTGACCATTCTGAAAAGTTAAGATTTCTCGCATCTTTTATTACAAATATCATTTTCTACTTTTAACACTTTTCCAGTATTAAAAGGATAATTATAGAGGGAGATTGGGAAATGCACTACTACTACTATGTATTGAGTTTATAGACTGTATAGAATACTTAGCCTGGTTAACCATGCAAGTTACTGAGATGGAGGTGCTGAATTTAGAAACTACTTTAAAAGTTAATTAAAATGTTATATTAAAAAATTTTACAAAATATACAATTACATACTTACAATACATTACTTAAAAACATAATCGGTACATTACTTAAAAAAGTGAGTAATTTTTGTCTGTTTTTGCATTGTGTATGCTCGAACAGTAATTTATTTATCTTAAACTTTAAAACATAAATGACAATATGAAAGGTCAGACACATAAAATCGTAAATCAAACAAAATATGTAAATCTTATTAAACTGAGAAATTAAAAATATTTTTGAAAATACATTCCACTGTGATTGCCTTGAAAAATGGTTTTAGGAAGAAATTTAAAAGTAAATATATAAGCTACATCCTACACAAAGGCACAAAATATTTGAGATAGAAAATACCAATTTCAATAGCATACCTATACGCATTCTAGTTCTATGACAAAATTTAAAAAATCGTTCATTAGAATCAAGACAATCAACCAAAAAAATAATAACAGAAACATTAAACGATATATACCAAGTAACGTTAGGCTTAAACAGATAAAAATACGTTTAAATTAAAGTTATTTCATGAAATGCATAAAATTATATCTTCAAATGTTCAAAAAGCAGTACAGATTATAAGTAATAGCAATACATACCGATTAGAGAGTAAAAAATCCCTGACGGCTCGGCCTACAGGCACAGGTAGATTTCGAAGACGCAGAACGTGGGGTGCCTGTTTGTCGGGAATTGCGGAAGAAATGACCTTTTTGCGATGATGCTGCAGTTGGAACCGCCTACTTCGAAACGAAACTTGTTTGCAGGCGAAGCCAGCAAGGATTTTTTTTTTTTTTTTTTTTGCTATAAGAGTTGGTCCTATAAAAAAACATATCAATATAAAAGTTTTAGATAATATTAAGAGGATTTATAATATATTTAAGCGGATTTGAAATATTGGGAATTGACGAAGTTATGAATTTTTTTCTTCTAAAACCCCCCTTCCCTCCCCCCCTTAAGGCAATTTTTAATTATATCAAAAATCTGTCATACATAAGTTTTTGGCACTGTTCCTAGAAGTAATAATAACTTCAAATGGATTCGATACGTATCATAATTAAGAAATTATGGGTTTTTTTTTCTGTTTTCACAAAAAGCCCCCCCCCCTTGGTTTTATTTTGCCCATTAACGAACTTAACCAAGATTTTATGTCCCTTGATTTTATGTATCAGTTTCGAAAAGATGCGGGAGTTGGAACCGCCTACATAAAAAAATAACTTGTTTGCAGGCGGAGCCGGCAGGGATTTTTTTTGTTTTTAATTTTTTTTGCTATAACGGTTGGTCCTATAAAAAACTTGTCAATGTAAAAGTTTTAGATAATACTAAGAGGATTAATAATAAATTTACGCGGATTTGATATCTTGTGAATTGACGAAGTTATGAATTTTTTTCTTCTAAAACCCCCCTTCCCCCCCTTAAGGCAATTTTTAATTATATCAAAAATCTGTCATACATACATTTTCGGCCCTTTTCCTAGAAGTAATAATAACTTTAAACGGATTCGATACGTATAATAATAAAGAAATTATGAGGATTTTTCTGTTTTCACAAAAAGCCCCCCATTTCCCACCCTTGGTTCGATTTTGCCCATTAACGAACTTGACCGAGATTTTATGACCCTTGATTTTATGTATCAGTTTCGAAAAGATGCGGGAGTTGGAACCGCCTACTTCGAAAAATAACTTGTTTGCAGGCGGAGTCGGCAGGGATTTGTTTTGTTTTTAATTTTTTTTTTGCTATAACGGTTGGTCCTATAAAAAACTTGTCAATATAAAAGTTTTAGATAATACTAAGAGGATTAATAATAAATTTACGCGGATTTGATATCTTGTGAATTCACGAAGCTATGATTTTTTTTCTCCTAAAACCCCCCTTCCCCCCCCTTTGGGGTCATTTTTAATTATATCAAAAATCTGTCATACATACATTTTCGGCCCTTTCCCTAGAAGTAATAATAACTTTAAACGGATTCGATACGTATAATAATAAAGAAATTATGAGGATTTTTCTGTTTTCACAAAAAGCCCCCCCATTTCCCCCCCCCTTGGTTCGATTTTGCCCATTAACGAACTTGACCGAGATTTTATGACCCTTGATTTTATGTATCAGTTTGGAAAAGATTTATGCAGAATTTTTCCAGTTATCGTGGTCAGAAAAAAGTGACATAGATAGATAGATAGATAGATAGATAGATAGATAGATAGATAGATAGATAGATAGATAAACTTTTGAACTGGGGGTGGTTTTCGGTTCTGGGAGTCACGATCGGCGTAGATCTGCAAAAATTTTTCAAAATTTCCAACTTAGGTGAGAATGTAATAGGTAGTATTTCTTACGAAATCTACCTAAAAGAGTCTTCTTTAAAGATGTTTACAATTTTCACGCAAAACTAGCGTGCTTGACCGCGGCCATGTTTTAATCTGAAGGAAAAGGATGCTTGTCTCTGATTGGATGAATTGCAGTTGTCATCATGCACATCACGGCCTGCCGATCTTGATCAATGTCGCCCGATGTTTGCCAATATGAGTTTTTTGCCATAGGTTTACAGAACTTAAAGTGTCGTTAAAATTGTTTTCTGTCTGCTACCTTGCTAAAAAAGAACTATATATAAGTTAAAAATTTAAATACCGAACATTAGAGAAATAGTAATATTACAGATTCAACATAGGTCAACATTGATCAATATCGGCCAGTATCGGTAAGAGGTGACCAGTCTTCGCCGATGCATGCCAAGATTGCCCGATATTGGGCAATATCGGACCGATATTGCTGTGCTACCTGGGTATATTAGAATTGAACTATAATGGCAACTTTCCCGCACTCCCAACAATGGAAAAATTTCCATTTAAAAATATTGATACGCTTTCAACAATGGACAATATTTAAAATGTGAAAATGCCCCTATCCTTATATATGGAAAAATTTATAGTGAAAAATTTTCCCACGCTTTCAACAATGAAGAAATCATAAAATAAGAAACCTTTCTCGCAACAATGAAAAATTGGATTTTAAGTGTTTCTTTTTCAACTGTTATTATGACAAATTTATTTATAATTATATTAGAAGTTATCTATAATGAGAATTTTCTCGCGCTTCCAGCAATAGAAAAAATTCCATTGACAAATATTGATAAGCTTACCACAATGGACAATAATTTAAAGGTAAAACTTTCCTATGCTTTAACAATGGAGAAATTTATAGTGACAAATTTTCCCATGCATTCAACAATGAAGAAATCTTAAAATGAGAATTTTTTCCCGCAACAATGAAAAATTTGACTTATGTCTTCCTTTTTCAATTGTTATTATGACAAATTTATTTATAATTATATTAAAAGTTATCTATAAAGCAACTTTCCAGAACTTCCAACACTGGAAAAAATTCCATTCAAAAATATTGATACGCTCTGAACAATAGACAATATTATAACGTAAAAATGTCCCTTTCCTTTAACAATGGAAAAATTTGTAGTGAAATATTTTCCCATGCTCTCAACATGAAGATATCTTAAAATAAGAAATCTTTCCCGCAACAATGAAAAATTCGAGTTTAAGTCATCTACTTTCAATTATTATTTGAAAAATTTATTTATAATTATATTAGAAGTTATCTATAATGACTACTTTCCCGCGCCTCAAACAAAGAAAAAAATTCCATTTATAAATATTGATACCGTATCAACAACGGACAATATTTGAAACGTAAAAATGTCCTTATCCTTTAACAATGGAAAAATTGATAGTGAAAAATTTTCCCACGCTTTCAACAATGAAGGAATCTTAAAATAAGAAATGTTTCCCACAACATTGAAAAATTCGACTTTAAGTCTTTCTGTTTCAATTGTAATTATGACAAATTAATTATAATTATATTAAAAGTTATCTATAATGACAACTTTCCCGCACTTCCAACAATGTAAAAAATTCCATTGACAAATATTGATAAGCTTTCAACAATGGACAATAATTAAAATGTAAAAATTTTCCTACGCTTTAACAACGGAGAAATGCATAGTGACAAATTTTCCTCCGCTTTCAACAATGAAGAAATCTTAAAATAAGAAAATTTTTCCATAACAATGAAAAATTCGACTTTAAGTCTAACTTTTTTCAATTGTAATTATGACAAATTTATTTATAATTATATTAGAATTTAACTATAATGGCAACTTTCCCGCACTCCCAACAATGGAAAATTTTCCATTGACAAATATTGATATGTTTAAACAATCTACAATATTTAAAACGTGAAAATGTCCCTAGCATTTAACAATGGAAAAATTTATAGTGACAAATATTCCCAAGCTTTCAACAATGAAGAAATCTTAAAATAAGAATTTTTTATCGCAACAATGAAAAATAGAAGTTTAAGTCTTTCTTTTTCAATTGTTATTAGGACAAATTTATTTATAATTATATTAGAAGTTGTCTATAATGACAAATTTCTCGCACTTCCAACAATGCAAAAATTCCATTGACAAATATTGATACGCTCTCAACAATGGACAATAGTTAAAACGTAAAAATATCCTTATCCTTTAACAATGGAAAAATTGACAGTGAAAATTTATCCCACACTTTCAACAATGAAGAAATCTTAAAATAAGAAATATTTCCAGCAATAATGAAAAATTCGACTTTAAGTGTTTCTTTTTCAATTGTTATTATGACAAATTTATGTATAATTATATTATAAGTTATCTATAATGACTATTTTCCCGCGCTTCCAACAATCGAAAAAATTCCATTGACAAATATTGATAAGCTTTCAACAATGGACAATAATTAAAAAGTAAAAAAGATTCCTATGCTTTAACAGTGGAGAAATTTATAGTGAAAAATTTTCCCATGCTTTCAACAATGAAGAAATCATAAAATAAGAATTTTTTCCCGCAACAATGAAAAATTTGACTTTAAGTCTTCATTTTTTAATTGTTATTATGACAAATTTATTTATAATTATATTAGAAGTTATCTATAATGAGAATTTTCTCGCGCTTCCAACAATAGGAAAAATTCCATTTAAAAATACTGATACGCTTTCAACAATCTACAATATTTTAAAAATGAAAATATCCCTAGCCTTTAACAATGGAAAAATTTATTGTGAAAAATTTTCCCACGCTTTCAACAACGAAGAAGTCTTAAAATAAGAAACTTTTCCCGCAACAAGGAAAAATTCGAGTTTAAGTCATCTACTTTCAATTGTTAGTATGACAAATTTATTTATAATTATAATAGAAGTTATCTATAATGACAATTTTCCTGCGCTTCCAACAATAGAAAAAATTCCATTGACAAATATTGATACGCTCTGAACAATAGACAATAGTTAAAACGTAAAATATCTGTATCCTTTAACAATGGAAAAATTTATTGTGAAAAATTTTCCCATGCTTTCAACAATGAAGATATCTTAAAATAAGAACCTTTTCCCGCAACAATGAAAAATTCGACTTTAAGTCTGCATTTTTTAATTGTTATGACAAATTTATTGTTAATTATATTCGAAGTTGTCTATAATGACAAATTTCTCGCACTTTCAAAAAAGCAAAAATTCCATTGACAAATATTGATACGCTCTCAACAATATACAATAATTAAAACGTAAAAATTTCCCTATCCTTTAACAATGGAAAAATTGATAGTGACGAATTTTCCCATGCTTTCAACAATGAAGAAATATGAAAATATGAAAATTTTCCCGCAACAATGAAAAATTTGACTTTAAGTCTTCCTTTTTCAATTGTTATTATGACAAATTTATTTATAATTATATTAGAATTGAACTATAATGGCAAATTTCCCGCACTACCAACAATGGAAAAATTTCCATTTAAAAATATTGATACGCTTTCAATAATCTACAATATTTTAAAAATGAAAATGTCCCTAGCCTTTAACAATGGAAAAATTTATAGTGAAACATTTTTCCACGCTTTCAACAATGAAGAAATCTTAAAATAAGAAACCTTTCCCGCAACAATGAAAAATTCGACTTTAAGTGTTTCGTTTTCAACTGTTATTATGACAAATTTATGTATAATTATATTATAAGTTATCTATAATGACTATTTTCCCGCGCTTCCAACAATCGAAAAAATTCCATTGACAAATATTGATAAGCTTTCAACAATGGACAATAATTAAAAAGTAAAAAAGATTCCTATGCTTTAACAGTGGAGAAATTTATAGTGAAAAATTTTCCCATGCTTTCAACAATGAAGAAATCATAAAATAAGAATTTTTTCCCGCAACAATGAAAAATTTGACTTTAAGTCTTCATTTTTTAGTTGTTATTATGACAAATTTATTTATAATTATATTAGAAGTTATCTATAATGAGAATTTTCTCGCGCTTCCAACAATAGGAAAAATTCCATTTAAAAATACTGATACGCTTTCAACAATCTACAATATTTTAAAAATGAAAATATCCCTAGCCTTTAACAATGGAAAAATTTATTGTGAAAAATTTGCCCACGCTTTCAACAACGAAGAAGTCTTAAAATAAGAAACTTTTCCCGCAACAAGGAAAAATTCGAGTTTAAGTCATCTACTTTCAATTGTTAGTATGACAAATTTATTTATAATTATAATAGAAGTTATCTATAATGACAATTTTCCTGCGCTTCCAACAATAGAAAAAATTCAATTGACAAATATTGATACGCTCTGAACAATAGACAATAGTTAAAACGTAAAATATCTGTATCCTTTAACAATGGAAAAATTTATTGTGAAAAATTTTCCAATGCTTTCAACAATGAAGATATCTTAAAATAAGAACCTTTTCCCGCAACAATGAAAAATTCGACTTTAAGTCTGCATTTTTTAATTGTTATGACAAATTTATTGTTAATTATATTCGAAGTTGTCTATAATGACAAATTTCTCGCACTTTCAAAAAAGCAAAAATTCCATTGACAAATATTGATACGCTCTCAACAATATACAATAATTAAAACGTAAAAATTTCCCTATCCTTTAACAATGGAAAAATTGATAGTGACGAATTTTCCCACGCTTTCAACAATGAAGAAATATGAAAATATGAAAATTTTCCCGCAACAATGAAAAATTTGACTTTAAGTCTTCCTTTTTCAATTGTTATTATGACAAATTTATTTATAATTATATTAGAATTGAACTATAATGGCAAATTTCCCGCACTACCAACAATGGAAAAATTTCCATTTAAAAATATTGATACGCTTTCAATAATCTACAATATTTTAAAAATGAAAATGTCCCTAGCCTTTAACAATGGAAAAATTTATAGTGAAACATTTTTCCACGCTTTCAACAATGAAGAAATCTTAAAATAAGAAACCTTTCCCGCAACAATGAAAAATTCGACTTTAAGTGTTTAGTTTTCAACTGTTATTATGACAAATTTATTTATAATTATATTAGAAGTTGTCTATAATGAGAATTTTCTTGTGCTTCCAACAATAGGAAAAATTCCATTGACAAATATTGATAAGCTTTCAACTATAGACAATAATTTAAAGGTAAAAACGTTCCTATGCTTTAACAATGGAGAAATTTATAGTGAAAATTTTCCCATGCTTTCAACAAAAGAATTCATAAAATAAGAAATCTTTCCCGCAACAATGAAAAATTCGACTTTGAGTGTTTCTTTTTCAATTGTTATTATGAGAAATTTATTTATAATTATATTAGAAGTTATCTATAATGATAACTTTTCCGCACTCCCAACAATGGAAAATTTTCCATTGACAAATATTGATAAGTTTCAACAATCTACAATATTTAAAACGTGAAAATGTCCCTAGCATTTAACAATGGAAAAATTTATAGTGGCAAATATTCCCAAGCTTTCAACAATGAAGAAATCTTAAAATAACAATTTTTTATCGCAACAATGAAAAATAGAAGTCTTTTTTTTTCAATTGTTATTATTGCAAATTTATTTATAAAGATATTAAAAGTTATCTATAATGACAACTTTCCAGCACTTCCAACATTGGAAAAAATTCCATTGACAAATATTGATACGCTCTGAACAATAGACAATTGTTAAAACGTAAAAAACTCTCTATACTCTAACAATGGAAAAATTTATAGTGAAAATTTTTCCCACGCTTTCAGAAATGAAGAAATTTTAAATAAGAAACTATTAACAAAACAATGAAAAATAGAAGTTTAAGTCTTTCTTTTTCAATTGTAATTATGACAAATTTATTTATAATTATATTAGAATTTAACTATAATGGCAACTTTAGTTTCAACAATCTAGAATATTTAAAACGTGAAATAGTCCCTTGCATTTAACAATGGAAAAATTTATAGTGACAAATATTCCCAACCTTTCAACAATGAAGAAATCTTAAAATAAGAATTTTTTATCGCAACAATGAAAAATAGAAGTTTAAGTCTTTCTTTTTCAATTGTTATTATGACAAATTTATTTATAAATATATTAAAAGTTATCTATAATGACAACTTTCCAGCACTTCCAACATTGGAAAAAATTCCATTGACAAATATTGATACGCTCTGAACAATAGACAATAGTTAAAACGTAAAAATGTCCCTATCATTTAACAATGGAAAAATTTATTGTGAAAAATTTTCCCATGCTTTCAACAATGAAGATATCCTAAAATAAGAAACTTTTCCCGCAACAATGAAAAATTCGACTTTAAGTGTTTCTTTTTCAATTGTTATTATGACAAATTTATGTAGAATTATATTAGAAGTTATCTATAATGACAATTTCCCGCGCTTCCAACATTGGAAAAAATTCCCTTGACAAATATTGATACGCTCTCAACAATATACAATAATTAAAACGTAAAAATATCCTTATCCTTTAACAATGGGAAAATTGACAGTGAAAATTTATCCCACGCTTTCAACAATGAAGAAATCTTAAAATAAGAAATACTTCCCGCAATAATGAAAAATTCGACTTTAAGTGTTTCTTTTTCAATTGTTATTATGACAAATTTATGTAGAATTATATTAGAAGTTATCTATAATGACAATTTTCCCGCGCTTCCAACAATAGAAAAATTTCCATTGACAAATATTGATAAGCTTTCAACAATGGACAATAATTAAAAAGTAAAAAAGATTCCTATGCTTTAACAGTGGAGAAATTTATAGTGAAAAATTTTCCCATGCTTTGAACAATGAAGAAATCATAAAATAAGAATTTTTTCCCGCAACAATGAAAAATTTGACTTTAAGTCTTCCTTTTTCAATTGTTATTATGACAAATTTATTTATAATTATATTAGAATTGAAGTATAATGGCGACTTTCCCGCACTCCCAAAAATGGAAAAATTTCCATTTAAAAATATTGATACGCTTTCAACAATCTACAATATTTTAAAAATGAAAATATCCCTAGCCTTTATCAATGGAAAAATTTATTGTGAAAAATTTTCCCACGCTTTCAAGAATGAAGAAGACTTAAAATAAGAAACTTTCTCCGCAACAATGAAAAATTCGAGTTTAAGTCATCTATTTTCAATTGTTATTTGAAAAATTTATTTATAATTATATTAGAAGATATCTATAATGACTACTTTCCCGCGCTTCCAACAAAGAAAAAAAATCCACTTACAAATATTGATACCGTATCAACAATGGACAATATTTAAAATGTGAAAATGCCCCTATCCTTTAACAATGGAAAAATTTATAGTGAAAAATTTTCCCATGCTTTGAAATATTGAGAAATCATAAAATAAGAATTTTTTCCCGCAACAATGAAAAATTTGACTTTAATTCTTCCTTTTTCAATTGTTATTGTGACAAATTTATTTATAATTATATTAGAATTTAAATATAATGGCAACTTTCCCGCACTCCCAACAATGGAAAATTTTCCATTGACAAATATTGATAAGTTTAAACAATCTACAAAATTTAAAACGTGAAAATGTCCCTAGAATTTAACAATGGAAAAATTTATAGTGACAAATATTCCCAAGCTTTCAACAATGAAGAAATCTTAAAATAAGAATTTTTTCCCGCAAAAGTGAAAAATTTGACTTTAAATCTTCCATTTTCAATTGTAAATATGACAAATTTATTTATAAATATATTAAAAGCTATCTATAATGACAACTTTCCAGCACTTCCAACATTGGAAAAAATTCCAGTGAAAAAAATTGATATGCTTTCAATAATATACATTAATTAAAACGTAAAAATGTTCCTATCCTTTAACAAAGGAAAAATTGATAGTGAAAAATTTTCCCATGCTTTCGACAATGAAGAAATCTTTCCCGCAACAATGAAAAATTCGACTTTAAGTGTTTCTTTTTCAACTGTTATTATGACAAATTTATTTATAATTATATTAGAAGTTATCTATAATGAGAATTTTCTCGCGCTTCCAACAATAGGAAAAATTCCATTGACAAATATTGATAAGCTTTCAACAATGGACAATAATTAAAATGTAAAAATTTTCCTATGCTTTAACAATGGAGAAATGTATAGTGACAACTTTTCCCCCGCTTTCAATAATAAAGAAATCTTAAAATAAGAAAATTTTTCCGTAACAATGAAAAATTCGTCTTTAAGTCTAACTTTTTCAATTGTTATTTGAAAAATTTATTTTTAATTATATTAGAAGTTATCTATAATGACAGCTTTCCAGAACTTCCAACATTGGAAAAAATTCCATTGAAAAATATTGATACGCTCTGAACAATAGACAATATTATAACGTAAAAATGTCCCTTTCCTTTAACAATCGAAAAATTTATAGTGAAATATTTTCCCATGCTTTCAACATGAAGATATCTTAAAATAAGAAATCTTTCCCGCAGCAATGAAAAATTCGAGTTTAAGTCATCTACTTTCAATTGTTATTTGAAAAATTTATTTATAATTATATTAGAAGTTATCTATAATGACTACTTTCCCGCGCCTCCAACAAAGAAAAAAATTCCATTTATAAATATTGATACCGTATCAACAACGGACAATATTTAAAACGTAAAAATGTCCTTATCCTTTAACAATGGAAAAATTGATAGTGAAAAATTTTTCCACGCTTTCAACAATGAAGGAATCTTAAAATAAGAAATGTTTCCCACAACATTGAAAAATTCGACTTTAAGTCTTTCTGTTTCAATTGTTATTAGGACAAATTAATTTATAATTATATTAAAAGTTATCTATAATGACAACTTTCCCGCACTTCCAACAATGGAAAAAATTCCATTGACAAAAATTGATAAGCTTTCAACAATGGACAATAATTAAAATGTAAAAATTTTCCTACGCTTTAACAATGGAGAAATGTATAGTGACAAATTTTCCTCCGCTTTCAACAATGAAGAAATCTTAAAATAAGAAAATTTTTCCATAACAATGAAAAATTCGACTTTAAGTCTTCCTTTTTCAATTGTTATTATGACAAAATTATTTATAATTATATTAGAATTTAACTATAATGGCAACTTTCCCGCACTCCCAACAATGGAAAATTTTCCATTGACAAATATTGATATGTTTAAACAATCTACAATATTTAAAACGTGAAAATGTCCCTAGCATTTAACAATGGAAAAATTTATAGTGACAAATATTCCCAAGCTTTCAACAATGAAGAAATCTTAAAATAAGAATTTTTTATCGCAACAATGAAAAATAGAAGTTTAAGTCTTTCTTTTTCAATTGTTATGAGGACAAATTTATTTATAAATATATTAAAAGTTATCTATAATGACAACTTTCCAGCACTTCCAACATTGGAAAAAATTCCATTGCCAAAAATTGATAAGCTTTCAACAATGGACAATAATTAAAATGTAAAAATTTTCCTACGCTTTAACAATGGAGAAATGTATAGTGAAAAATATTCCCACGCTTTCACCAATGAAGAAATCTTAAAATAAGAAACCTTTCCTGCAACAATGAAAAATTCAACTTTAAGTGTTTCTTTTTAGCACTTTCCAACCTAGTTGAAAAGTGCTGATGACTTCGGTTTGTCTGGCCGTCTGGCCGTATGGCCGTCTGTCCGTGCTCTAACTCCCGTAAATATGCTCGGATTGCTCTGCAATTTTTATATGTTATTGTCGTTATCTATGGCACGTTCCCTATTTCAACTGAAGTGTGTAGCACTTATAGTTTTCTTACAGGGACACTCAAAAGAATTCCGTTACATTGCGGTCTATGGGGAAAAATGATTTGCGGTTTATTTTAAAAAAGTTTCACTATTGTAAACGCATTGAAATTTATATAGATCACTAAGATGCATTAGAAGAAGCTTAATATGGAATAGTAGGTGTATAGCACTTAGAGTTACTTTACAGGGACATTCAAAATAATTCCGTTATATTACATCTATGGAGAAAAATCGTCTGCGGCTTATTTAAATAATGTTCCACTATTTTAAACGCATTGAAGTTTATATATATTACTAAGGTGCATTACAAGAGGCTTACTACAGAATAGTGTGTGTATAGCAGTCATCGTTCATTTACAGGGACACACAAAAGAATTCTCTACTGTCTGTTAACAATAATTCCTGGAAGTGCGTTTTAAGTTACTAAACGCGGTTTTAATCTTAACTAGCTTTTTGTCTATTACGTGGTGTGTATAAATTCTGTAGATCCTATACAGGGCAGCACAAAAGTTCGCGAACACATTACCGTTTATTGACAGAAACTCCAGAAGGAGAATTAAAACGGTGCTACGCGTTTCCTAACTAAACTAAAATTTAGCATCCTATGTATATATACAAATCTATAGATCATATACAGGGATACATAAAAGTATTCGGATATTTTTCCGAATATTGTATATATTGAATATTCCTGAAATTACGTTTTTAAATATGTTATGCGTTTTCCAAATTGTTTACTTAGATGTCATCTTTCAGCTTATTAAACGGTAATGATTTGTAAAATTATTTTAGAAGCGTTGGAAAGTGCTACATAATCTATGCTTGACGCATGATTTTTCGTTCTTGTTTAACTGTTATTATGACAAATTTATTTTTAATTATATTAGAAATTATCTATAATGAGAATTTTCTCGCGCTTCCAACAATAGGAAAAATTCCATTGACAAATATTGATAAGCTTTCAACAATGGACAATAATTTAAAGGTAAAAACGTTCCTATGCTTTAACAATGGAGAAATTTATAGTGACAAATTTTCCCATGCTTTCAACAAAAGAAATCTTAAAATAAGAAATCTTTCCTGCAACAATGAAAAATTCGACTTTAAGTGTTTCTTTTTCAATTGTTATTATGAGAAATTTATTTATAATTATATCAGAAGTTATCTATAATGACAATTTTCCCGAACTCCCAACAATGGAAAATTTTCCATTGACAAATATTGATAAGTTTCAACAATCTACAATATTTAAAATTGAAAATGTCCCTCGCATTTAACAATGGAAAAATTTATAGTGACAAATATTCCCAAGCTTTCAACAATGAAGAAATCTTAAAATAAGAATTTTTTTTCGCAACAATGAAAAATTTGACTTTAAGTCTTTCTTTTTCAATTGTTATTATGACAAATTTATTTATAAATATATTAAAAGTTATCTATAATGACAACTTTCCAGCACTTCCAACATTGGAAAAAATTCCATTGACAAATATCGATACGCTCTGAACAATAGACAATAGTTAAAACGTAAAAAATTATCTATCCTTTAACAATGGAAAAATTTATAGTGAAAAATTTTCCCACGCTTTCAGATATGAAGAAATTATAAAAGAAACTATTACCAAAACAATGAAAAATAGAAGATTAAGTCTTTCTTTTTCAATTGTTATTATGACAAATTAATTTATAATTATATTAAAATATATCTATAATGACAATTTTCCCGCACTTCCAACAATGGAAAAAATTCCATTGACAAATATTGATAAGTTTTCAACAATGGACAATAATTAAAATGTAAAAATTTTCCTATGCTTTAACAATGGAGAAATGTATAGTGACAACTTTCCCCCCACTTTCAACAATGAAGAAATCTGAAAACAAGAAAATTTTTCCGTAACAATGAAAAATTCGTCTTTAAGTCTAACTTTTTCAATTGTTATTTGAAAAATTTATTTATAATTATATTAGAAGTTATGTATAATGACAACTTTCCAGCACTTCCAACATTGGAAAAAATTCCATTGACAAATATTGATACGATTTCAACAATCTACAATATTTTAAAAGTGAAAATGTCCCTAGACTTTAACAATGGAAAAATTTATAGTGAAAAATTTTCCCACGCTTTCAAGAATGAAGAAGTCTTAAAATAAGGAACTTTTCCTGAAACAATGAAAAATTCTAGTTTAAGTTATCTATTTTCAATTGTTATTTGATAAATTTATTTATAATTATATAAGAAGTCATCTATAATATCTACATTCCCGCGCTTCCAAAAAGAAAAAAATTCCATTTACAAATATTGATGCCGTATCAACAATGGACAATATTTAAAATGAGAAAATGCCCCTATCCTTATCAATGAAAAAATTTATAGTGAAAAATTTTCCCACGCTTTCAACAATGAAGAAATCTTAAAATAAGAAACCTTTCTCGCAACAATGAAAAATTGGATTTTAAGATTTTCTTTTTCAACTCTTATTATGACAAATTTATTTATAATTATATTAGAAGTTATCTATAATGAGAATTTTCTCGTGCTTCCAGCAATAGAAAAAATTCCATTGACAAATATTGATAAGCTTACAACAATGGACAATAATTTAAAGGTAAAACTTTCCTATGCTTTAACAATGGATAAATTTATAGTGAAGTTTAAGTCTTCCTTTTCCAATTGTTATTATGACAAATTTATTTATAATTATATTAAAAGTTATCTATAATGACAACTTTCCAGAACTTCCAACATTGGATAAAATTCCATTGAAAAATATTGATACGCTCTGAACAATAGACAATATTATAACGTAAAAATGTCCCTTTCCTTTAACAATCGAAAAATTTATAGTGAAATATTTTCCCATGCTTTCAACATGAAGATATCTTAAAATAAGAAATCTTTCCCGCAGCAATGAAAAATTCGAGTTTAAGTCATCTACTTTCAATTGTTATTTGAAAAATTTATTTATAATTATATTAGAAGTTATCTATAATGACTACTTTCCCGCGCCTCCAACAAAGAAAAAAATTCCATTTATAAATATTGATACCGTATCAACAACGGACAATATTTAAAACGTAAAAATGTCCTTATCCTTTAACAATGGAAAAATTGATAGTGAAAAATTTTCCCACGCTTTCAACAATAAAGGAATCTTAAAATAAGAAATGTTTCCCACAACATTGAAAAATTCGACTTTAAGTCTTTCTGTTTCAATTGTTATTAGGACAAATTAATTTATAATTATATTAAAAGTTATCTATAATGACAACTTTCCCGCACTTCCAACAATGGAAAAAATTCCATTGACAAATATTGATATGTTTAAACAATCTACAATATTTAAAACGTGAAAATGTCCCTAGCATTTAACAATGGAAAAATTTATAGTGACAAATATTCCCAAGCTTTCAACAATGAAGAAATCTTAAAATAAGAATTTTTTATCGCAACAATGAAAAATAGAAGTTTAAGTCTTTCTTTTTCAATTGTTATGAGGACAAATTTATTTATAAATATATTAAAAGTTATCTATAATGACAACTTTCCAGCACTTCCAACATTGGAAAAAATTCCATTGCCAAAAATTGATAAGCTTTCAACAATGGACAATAATTAAAATGTAAAAATTTTCCTACGCTTTAACAATGGAGAAATGTATAGTGACAAATTTTCCTCCGCTTTCAACAATGAAGAAATCTTAAAATAAGAAAATTTTTCCATAACAATGAAAAATTCGACTTTAAGTCTTCCTTTTTCAATTGTTATTATGACAAATTTATTTATAATTATATTAGAATTTAACTATAATGGCAACTTTCCCGCACTCCCAACAATGGAAAATTTTCCATTGACAAATATTGATATGTTTAAACAATCTACAATATTTAAAACGTGAAAATGTCCCTAGCATTTAACAATGGAAAAATTTATAGTGACAAATATTCCCAAGCTTTCAACAATGAAGAAATCTTAAAATAAGAATTTTTTATCGCAACAATGAAAAATAGAAGTTTAAGTCTTTCTTTTTCAATTGTTATGAGGACAAATTTATTTATAAATATATTAAAAGTTATCTATAATGACAACTTTCCAGCACTTCCAACATTGGAAAAAATTCCATTGCCAAAAATTGATAAGCTTTCAACAATGGACAATAATTAAAATGTAAAAATTTTCCTACGATTTAACAATGGAGAAATGTATAGTGAAAAATATTCCCACGCTTTCACCAATGAAGAAATCTTAAAATAAGAAACCTTTCCTGCAACAATGAAAAATTCAACTTTAAGTGTTTCTTTTTAGCACTTTCCAACCTAGTTGAAAAGTGCTGATGACTTCGGTTTGTCTGGCCGTCTGGCCGTATGGCCGTCTGTCCGTGCTCTAACTCCCGTAAATATGCTCGGATTGCTCTGCAATTTTTATATGTTATTGTCGTTATCTATGGCACGACCCCTATTTCAACTGAAGTGTGTAGCACTTATAGTTTTCTTACAGGGACACTCAAAAGAATTCCGTTACATTGCGGTCTATGGGGAAAAATGATTTGCGGTTTATTTAAAAAAAGTTTCACTATTGTAAACGCATTGAAATTTATATAGATCACTAAGATGCATTAGAAGAAGCTTAATATGGAATAGTAGGTGTATAGCACTTAGAGTTACTTTACAGGGACAGTCAAAATAATTCCGTTATATTACATCTATGGAGAAAAATCGTCTGCGGCTTATTTAAATAATGTTCCACTATTTTAAACGCATTGAAGTTTATATATATTACTAAGGTGCATTACAAGAGGCTTACTACAGAATAGTGTGTGTATAGCAGTCATCGTTCATTTACAGGGACACACAAAAGAATTCTCTACTGTCTGTTAACAATAATTCCTGGAAGTGCGTTTTAAGTTACTAAACGCGGTTTTAATCTTAACTAGCTTTTTGTCTATTACGTGGTGTGTATAAATTCTGTAGATCCTATACAGGGCAGCACAAAAGTTCGCGAACACATTACCGTTTATTGACAGAAACTCCAGAAGGAGAATTAAAACGGTGCTACGCGTTTCCTAACTAAACTAAAATTTAGCATCCTATGTATATATACAAATCTATAGATCATATACAGGGATACATAAAAGTATTCGGATATTTTTCCGAATATTGTATATATTGAAAATTCCTGAAATTACGTTTTTAAATATGTTATGCGTTTTCCAAATTGTTTACTTAGATGTCATCTTTCAGCTTATTAAACGGTAATGATTTGTAAAATTATTTTAGAAGCGTTGGAAAGTGCTACATAATCTATGCTTGACGCATGATTTTTCGTTCTTGTTTAACTGTTATTATGACAAATTTATTTATAATTATATTAGAAATTATCTATAATGAGAATTTTCTCGCGCTTCCAACAATAGGAAAAATTCCATTGACAAATATTGATAAGCTTTCAACAATGGACAATAATTTAAAGGTAAAAACGTTCCTATGCTTTAACAATGGAGAAATTTATAGTGACAAATTTTCCCATGCTTTCAACAAAAGAAATCTTAAAATAAGAAATCTTTCCCGCAACAATGAAAAATTCGACTTTAAGTGTTTCTTTTTCAATTGTTATTATGAGAAATTTATTTATAATTATATCAGAAGTTATCTATAATGACAATTTTCCCGAACTCCCAACAATGGAAAATTTTCCATTGACAAATATTGATAAGTTTCAACAATCTACAATATTTAAAATTGAAAATGTCCCTCGCATTTAACAATGGAAAAATTTATAGTGACAAATATTCCCAAGCTTTCAACAATGAAGAAATCTTAAAATAAGAATTTTTTATCGCAACAATGAAAAATTTGACTTTAAGTCTTTCTTTTTCAATTGTTATTATGACAAATTTATTTATAAATATATTAAAAGTTATCTATAATGACAACTTTCCAGCACTTCCAACATTGGAAAAAATTCCATTGACAAATATCGATACGCTCTGAATAATAGACAATAGTTAAAACGTAAAAAATTATCTATCCTTTAACAATGGAAAAATTTATAGTGAAAAATTTTCCCACGCTTCCAGATATGAAGAAATTATAAAAGAAACTATTACCAAAACAATGAAAAATAGAAGATTAAGTCTTTCTTTTTCAATTGTTATTATGACAAATTAATTTATAATTATATTAAAATATATCTATAATGACAATTTTCCCGCACTTCCAACAATGGAAAAAATTCCATTGATAATTCTATTGATAAGTTTTCAACAATGGACAATAATTAAAATGTAAAAATTTTCCTATGCTTTAACAATGGAGAAATGTATAGTGACAACTTTTCCCCCACTTTCAACAATGAAGAAATCTGAAAACAAGAAAATTTTTCCGTAACAATGAAAAATTCGTCTTTAAGTCTAACTTTTTCAATTGTTATTTGAAAAATTTATTTATAATTATATTAGAAGTTATGTATAATGACAACTTTCCAGCACTTCCAACATTGGAAAAAATTCCATTGACAAATATTGATACGATTTCAACAATCTACAATATTTTAAAAGTGAAAATATCCCTAGACTTTAACAATGGAAAAATTTATAGTGAAAAATTTTCCCACGCTTTCAAGAATGAAGAAGTCTTAAAATAAGGAACTTTTCCTGAAACAATGAAAAATTCTAGTTTAAGTTATCTATTTTCAATTGTTATTTGATAAATTTATTTATAATTATATAAGAAGTTATCTATAATATCTACATTCCCGCGCTTCCAAAAAGAAAAAAATTCCATTTACAAATATTGATGCCGTATCAACAATGGACAATATTTAAAATGAGAAAATGCCCCTATCCTTATCAATGAAAAAATTTATAGTGAAAAATTTTCCCACGCTTTCAACAATGAAGAAATCTTAAAATAAGAAACCTTTCTCGCAACAATGAAAAATTGGATTTTAAGATTTTCTTTTTCAACTCTTATTATGACAAATTTATTTATAATTATATTAGAAGTTATCTATAATGAGAATTTTCTCGTGCTTCCAGCAATAGAAAAAATTCCATTGACAAATATTGATAAGCTTACAACAATGGACAATAATTTAAAGGTAAAACTTTCCTATGCTTTAACAATGGATAAATTTATAGTGAAGTTTAAGTCTTCCTTTTCCAATTGTTATTATGACAAATTTATTTATAATTATATTAAAAGTTATCTATAATGACAACTTTCCAGAACTTCCAACATTGGATAAAATTCCATTGAAAAATATTGATACGCTCTGAACAATAGACAATATTATAACGTAAAAATGTCCCTTTCCTTTAACAATCGAAAAATTTATAGTGAAATATTTTCCCATGCTTTCAACATGAAGATATCTTAAAATAAGAAATCTTTCCCGCAGCAATGAAAAATTCGAGTTTAAGTCATCTACTTTCAATTGTTATTTGAAAAATTTATTTATAATTATATTAGAAGTTATCTATAATGACTACTTTCCCGCGCCTCCAACAAAGAAAAAAATTCCATTTATAAATATTGATACCGTATCAACAACGGACAATATTTAAAACGTAAAAATGTCCTTATCCTTTAACAATGGAAAAATTGATAGTGAAAAATTTTCCCACGCTTTCAACAATGAAGGAATCTTAAAATAAGAAATGTTTCCCACAACATTGAAAAATTCGACTTTAAGTCTTTCTGTTTCAATTGTTATTAGGACAAATTAATTTATAATTATATTAAAAGTTATCTATAATGACAACTTTCCCGCACTTCCAACAATGGAAAAAATTCCATTGACAAATATTGATATGTTTAAAAAGGAGCGTCAGATAATATGAAAATCGCCTTTACTCAATAGATGGCGCTGACTTTCGCATGGGCGAAAAACCTCTTTTTCTAGCAGCCCCATTTTCTTGTAAACGTCACTTCCTGTTTGAAGCCGATAACGGATAAACACAGACACGCTGTGCCAAGTAAATGTAAGTTAGAAGATTAGAGATTAGCTTTTGCTTGGGAACCATCTGTATAGAAGACTATAAAAAGATGGGTTAGAGGATGGGTGTTGGTTTTGGATTTTACTTTCTGGGGGACTCGGAACAAGATGGCAACATTCGGGACGGCCCCGGGCGTGAAATATTTTCAGCTCATGCAGACCTCCAGCGCGGTTTAAGCAAGTTTTTTTTTTTTTTTTTTTTTTTTTTTTTTTTTTTTTTTTTTTTTTAAATAGTTATTGATTAGTCAATTGTAATCTCATGTTATTGAGAGAAACACATGGTTTAGCTATAGTAATTGGAAAGGGATTTTGTAGTGTTACAGGAGGTAAATAGCTGCGCTAAATAACGCTTTTAAATTAAATGATCTAGATTAAGAATTTCCGCAATATTGATATGTTTTAATTATATTTCCTCAAATTTGGAGTTACATTGCTAATGTATTTAGCTATCCAAATTAATGGATTGATTTTGGGGTGGGGGGGGGAAGCATTGTACATCAATATTTCTGCTTATCCATATCAGTAGAAACCCAGTAATCTGAACCGAAATTGAAAAAAAATAATAATAATTAAGATTAAGCGAAGCTTCGTAAGATAAATTTAATTAAACCGAAAGAATATTTAGAATTTTAAATATATGATAATTAACAGTCAATATATTTAATAGAATTTTATTACATAATGCATTTGTTTTATTTACGGACTTAAATTTTTTGCATATATATTTTATTTATTTAAGGCTGTTCTGAAATCTAAACTGTGCACTTTCTGACACATTTTTTAATTAATTTTTATTCACAAACTTATTAAGAAACTATGTAATTTTTTTTTTCGTTTTTCTGTAAAGGCAAAAGATTTTCAAATAATGCTGTCAAAGTTGTCATTTTTATCTGAAATTTACGACGTGACAGCGCAGGAAAGGAACAAATTGCCGTCCTGAGACAATAATAGCCTATAGCTCAAGATGTAATTCCTTTATTTGAAAATAAAGAACTTTTCGATTCCAAATTATTTCAATAAACAAGCTTGCAAGTATTGTTCTTTTATGCTTAAAAATGAATCCGAAAATCGCTAGCAACAATATATTTACTAACAGTACCATTTGTACACGTTAAAGCTACATCTACGATGTTTGCATAGCTGCCAACATTTACGCTGTTTTCCTTCTACTATTTTTGAACATCAAAATCCCCTTAAAGTGATAAAAAAATTAAAGCACAGTTTGATTTATTACACGAATTATATAAACTAAAAATAAATTACAAAATAACTGTAATAAGAGACCATTTAAAAAAAAAAAATATATATATATATATATATATATATATTACTTGAGTTTCAATTATACCAAATTGCATGTAATTTAAATGTTTTAAATAGGCTTTCATTTTAAGAATAAAAATTTATTTATGTATTTTTTCATATTTGGAGTTTTAGATTTATCATACAATAAGTTATAATTTCTGACTTCCTTGTACTTACATATGCTTTAAAATTTTACATTAGTTAATCATATGTATTGTTTATGTTGCGAACATCCCTTTTTCTATGCATTTACAAAATGCACAAAAATGAATGAACTATCATTCGAAAGGTTTTTGAACCGGCTTCTGAAATAGTATACTCACATTTCTTTAAAACATGTTTTTTGATTAAAAATTTAAATCAGCATTGTCTTTTTCAGTGAAATGAATTTTTTTTCTCTAATCATTGTTGCCACAAAAATAAAATACTATATTATATCGTGCTCAACAATAATTATAAAAAAATAAATAAATAGCACAATAAAAAACAAAGTGGGACGCACGGGTTTATTTTATATTTATGATTAAAAAGCAAAATTCAAATTCAAATGTTTGGAGAAAAAGACACCATCGAATCGATCGATCGCAGCAGTGGTATTTTACATGTAGTCTAAAATGTACGCTATGTTATATTATATTAAATTCTATTTTATATGTGCTCATTTTTTTTTTTTTGTCCGTGTTTTTCACGAGGCGGGTGACGTCATCTTCTAATGAAGTTAAAATACAATTGTTATTTTTTTTTTTTCGTGCGTGGCTCTTGCTATCTTTGATCAGTTTATTTTAACTTTGATGGAATGAATGACATGATATTCTGGCTTGACTAATGTTGTTTGCAGATATTTTCGTCCTTAATTTTTCTTTAGAAGTTTAAACCTGCATCTAAAAAAAAAATCCCTGACGGCTCGGCCTACAGGCACAGGTAGATTTCTAAGCTGCAGACCGTGGGGCGCTTGTTTATAGAGAATTCCAGAAGAAATGACCTTTTTGTTTGGGCTATTTTCCAGTTTGTTGGGAAGTGATTAAGGGTAAGGCATTTATTTAGTAGGTCTCTTATTATGTGTTTAAAGTTTTTGAATAGGTTTTTTATGATGAATGCGTCTATTTTATCATAGCCGGGAGCTTTAAGATTATTTTGTTCTTTTATTGCGTTTTTGATTTCTTTAAATGTGAATAGTGGAGGGGATGTAGAGTGTGCGTCTTCTCCCGTTGTCAGGTCTGTTAGTTGTTGTTTTGTGACTACAGGCACTGGGAAGTGATGTGTTGTTAGATCTTTAAAGATATCTGATTTTGTCGCGTATGTGTGAGAGTCCTCTAGTGTTGTGTGTATAAAATGTTTATTAGTTATGTTTTTGGATGTTGCAATTTTGAAGGTTTGGCCAAATTTATCTTTTGTTTGTGTGCAGAAGGTTTGCCACGATTTTAGTTTTTCTGATTTAATATGTTTTTTATAGAGGGCTCTCTCTTTGTTAAGTTGAATTTTCCATTTAGTTTCGCCTGTTTTATTAAACCTTTTTCTGAGTGCCGAAATTTTGTTTCTGTGTGTTTTTAGTTTGTTGTTCCACCAGTTGAATTCTGGGTAGAGTTTGAGTTTTTTGGTTTTTAGTGTTTCATTTGCTGTTGCTGTTATTGTATCGTTAAAGTTTTCTAACCAGGTGTCTAGATGTTCTTGTGTAAGTGTGTCTTGTAGTTTTGTTTGTAAGTTATTTAGCTTATTTTTTATATGTTTGTTGAATTTTTTAAAAGTTGTGTGTTTAGTTTTGTATCTTTCTAAAGATAACCCACGTGCAAAAACAAAACAGATGGTGATCCAAACCAATGCACAGCAAGCTATAAAACTACTATCAATAGGAAAAATCACCATCTGTTTCAACACTTGTAAAATAGAATCATACCGTCCACTCATCAGATGCAACAACTGCCAGAAATACGGACACACAGGAGATCGGTGCAGAACACGCGCAGTGTGCGAATTCTGCACCAGATTCCACAATTCAAACTTATGCCCAAACAAAGACTACCCACGCTCACACCGGTGCATACACTGCAAAGTCGCAGGCGAAGATGACTATCACAGAGCCTCCTCAAGTAAATGCCCAGTATACCAACATTACCTGAAGAGAAGAAGTGACACAACAAATACACGTAACTACAAACATAACATCCCAACATATTCGATCCGATGACGCAAACAAGTAACACAGGCAACAACTCCCAACAAGACACACCTACAGATAACAGCCAACACACAGAAGAAGACATCCCCAAAAATCCAATACAAGAAAACGACACAATAAAATGCATCCAAATTAATCTACAGGGTTCCAAAGCAGCTACAAGCAACCTGATGGGCAGAGCCAATCAAGAAAAAATAACCATTCTGCTCATACAGGACTATTACAAACACAAAAACATGATCTGGGGAGTACCATCAAAAAGATGGCAAATCTTCGAAAGTAAAAATAACACAGCAGCAATAATAATAACAAGACCGGACATAGAAGCACTACACTCATATACAGATGAAAACTCCAGCTTCACAAACATAACCACAACAACAGGACACATCACCATCGGATCGATATATTCAAAACCAACATCAGACATAACACAAGACATGAAATGGATCGACAATTACACACCACTACAGAACATCATAGTAGGAGCAGATCTCAACGCCCGTCTCTCCTTGTTGGGATACCTCAAAGAGGACAGTAGAGGTACCCTCCTAACATACCTAATAATGTCAAAAGGACTAATACTAATAAACGACACGGAGGCCCCAGAGACTTTTGTTGGACAACCAAACAGGAAGTGCTCAAGTACGCCTGATGTGACGTTATGTACCGAAGATGTGGCAGAAACAATCCAATCCTGGAACGTAGACGTCACTAATGATAGCCACTCAGATCACAGGTATATCTATTTTACAATTAAACTCCAAACAAAAAAAATAGAATTAGAAAGATACAAAACTAAACACACAACTTTTAAAAAATTCAACAAACATATAAAAAATAAGCTAAATAACTTACAAACAAAACTACAAGACACACTTACACAAGAACATCTAGACACCTGGTTAGAAAACTTTAACGATACAATAACAGCAACAGCAAATGAAACACTAAAAACCAAAAAACTCAAACTCTACCCAGAATTCAACTGGTGGAACAACAAACTAAAAACACACAGAAACAAAATTTCGGCACTCAGAAAAAGGTTTAATAAAACAGGCGAAACTAAATGGAAAATTCAACTTAACAAAGAGAGAGCCCTCTATAAAAAACATATTAAATCAGAAAAACTAAAATCGTGGCAAACCTTCTGCACACAAACAAAAGATAAATTTGGCCAAACCTTCAAAATTGCAACATCCAAAAACATAACTAATAAACATTTTATACACACAACACTAGAGGACTCTCACACATACGCGACAAAATCAGATATCTTTAAAGATCTAACAACACATCACTTCCCAGTGCCTGTAGTCACAAAACAACAACTAACAGACCTGACAACGGGAGAAGACGCACACTCTACATCCCCTCCACTATTCACATTTAAAGAAATCAAAAACGCAATAAAAGAACAAAATAATCTTAAAGCTCTCGGCTATGATAAAATAGACGCATTCATCATAAAAAACCTATTCAAAAACTTTAAACACATAATAAGAGACCTACTAAATAAATGCCTTACCCTTAATCACTTCCCAACAAACTGGAAAATAGCCCAAGTAGTATTTTTCACTAAGAAGAACAAAGACCCAAAACTACCTACATCATATCGCCCCATCTGTCTCCTCCCGATGCTCGGTAAAATACTGGAGAGGCTCCTAAAACACAGAATAACACAGCATCTAGAAAATCTAAACTATCTTCACCCATCCCAATATGGATTCAGAGAGGGCAAAAACACAACACAACTATTAAAATTAACACACACAAAAATAAAAGACCTCCTAAAAACATATAAATATTGCATCCTAATATCATTCGACATAAAGGGAGCCTTTGACAGCATAGACTGGCAGGTACTGGGAGAAACAATAATAAATTCTCCACTTCCCACATATATCAAGAAACAACTACTAAGTTTTCTAACCAATAGACATGTAATAACAGACTACACAGACAACACATCAAAACGAAAAGTCCACCAGGGCTGTCCACAAGGTTCGTGCCTTGGACCCCTGCTGTGGCTACTCATAGCTAACAAAATACTAATAGAGTTCTATAAAAAATTTAAAAACCTTAGATGTTTCTGCGACGACTTTAACATGATAATCCATGCGAACAGTCGTCGCGATCTAGAATTAAGAGCTAACAAAAGAATAAAACTATTCCTAAACATATGCAACAACTTAAACCTCACACTATCTACAGAAAAAACAGTATACATAATGTTTGGTAACAACATCCTAAAAGCCCGCCCACCAACACTAAAACTTAATAACACTACAATAAAACAAGTAGAAAACATAAACCTCCTAGGCATAGTCTTTGAACAAAAACTTATATGGCAAACCCACCTCCAAAACATCAACAACAAACTATTATCAATAACATCTTCAATCAAAAGGGTTTTTTCGGCAAACTGGGGGGTGAATCGAGCATTCCTCAGAGAATGGTACCTCACCGTGCTTGAAAAAATCATTGATTACGGCTCAGAGGTGTGGTTTGACCACCTACGAATAATCGACAAGAGAAAAATCCAATCAATTCAAAGACTATGTCTCACATCCATAACAAAATGCTACAAAAACGTATCAACACCGTCCCTACAAATTCTGCTCGGAATACCACCGCTACTCATAACTCTAGAATATAAAAACATCAAAAATAATATTAACACGAAACAAGGAATCCTAATACACAATAACGAAATAATAACAAAAGAAAAAATAGAACAAAAAATCCATAGATATCAAATAAACCCAGAAAACCACATAAATAACTTAATAACGACAGAATCCATAATAAAACAACACAATACAATACACATCTACACAGATGGTTCAAAGATAGAAACAAACACGGCATGTGCATTAATAGCTTTTAAAAATGATATTAAAATCCATGAACAAGTACACAAGCTACAAAACAACAACACGGTATTCCAGGCAGAACTCCTAGCAATAATAAACACAATAAAATGGGCCATAAACCGAACAGAATCAATATTCCAAATTTTCAGCGACAGCCAATCATCAATACTAGCCTTAACTAACATATTCCCAACAATCCAGAACATATACGACATACATCAAACAATAAAGCAAAACAAAAACAAACTCTTTTACCTCACATGGGTGAAGGGCCACGCTGGGAACAAGGGAAATGAGCTTGCAGACAAACTGGCAAATGAGGCTGCGACTTACTGTGATCACCCATTATCCAGAGACTTTAAACTCCCAAAATCGTACCTCAATAAAATAATTAAACAAAGTCTCCTGGATAAATGGCAATATAACTGGGACCACTCGGAAAGTGGCAGACACACATACTCATTAATACCGAAAGCTCATTTCTCACTCATATGTAGCGACAGGGTCTCCATGTTCTTTCTATCAGGCTGTGGTAGCTTTCCATCATTTCTACACAGAATAGGCAAGAAAGATGATGACCTCTGTCAATGTGGTCAACGTGGAGACCCAACTCACTATCTTTTTGGTAAGTGTCGCTACATGAAACATAAATTCCCACAAGACACAAGTAAAACCTTCCAACAAAACATAATGGAAATCCTCAAAGACAATACTAAACTTAAAAAACTATATGAAAACTATACCCAGATAACAATTTTTGATTTTTAAAACATTTTTCTAACCTCTACATGTAAATGACTAGATGCTTTTTAAAGGCTTTGTCTGAAAGGTTTGCAAACATTGTAAAAAGGATTATAAAAGGTTGCTGGTTGACACAATCTGAGGTACTTTGTAAGTGTTTTAGGACAAGCATACCAAAATGTAGAAATGTAAGGCTAGTTACAGGATTTCATATTGACCATTGTAACAGGAATTACAATCAAATGTAGATAATAATGCTTTTATTATAAGCATTTATAAAGGAAATGAAAAAGGTTTTGATTAATCTGTTAGTTTTAAATCTTAATTGACAGAGGTATGAGATTTTCATCAAAATAACTTGACTTAGAATTTTTCTTTTGTTTCTGTAGGAAACTAAATTTTAGCATAATATTTATATATTGAAAGAAAAAAAATGGAAAATAATGATTTTTATTTGCACACATTATATTTAAGAAGTCATATTACATTTAGCAAATTACATATTTTAATTAATATATTGCTTTTTTCCCTTTAAAGTAATTGCTAAAATTTGAATATATTTATTTTTTATATTTTAATTAATATATTGCATTTTATCCTTTCAAGTATGCTACAAATATTAATTGTTGATAACATTAAAAAAAAATTAAATCTAATATACATTTTGTTAGAATGAACGGTAAGAATTATTTTACAGAAATTTCCTAACTTTTGTTTGAATTTGACAAAACTAATTAAAATAGATAACTTTTATCTTTGTATTTTTTTACAATTAATCAGTTTTAAAATAAAGTCTAAAATAAAGCGGGGATATTTTCCTTTTACAGTGAATTCAGGCAACAAGAAAATTTGTATACTATATTTTTGCTTAAGCCCTACTATCTTGAAAGTTTCACAATATTTTAAATTTCTGAGTTGGGAATTGCTTATGTCTTGGTTTTTATGTTGCCTTTACCTTTGTGTTTTCATATTTGAAAACTGATAATGGTCAACCCAGTATAAATTATTCTTATTTATTAGTTAATTGACAAACTGAAGAAAGTTAAACATAACTGCATAATTTAATTTGATAAAGATTTATCTCCATTTAAGAACTATATAAAACCAAATTTTGGTATTTATATAATTACTGAGAAAAATAACATGCAATTTCCATTTATAATATTTTTATATCATATGCATATTACCTATTTGTTTATTTTTAATCTTTACTTTAAGCATGTTTTCATTCTACTTAACACAGAAGGACAATAATTTTTCAGAATGATTTATCTCTGAATTAAATCTATTGATGCTCCGTAATTAAAAATAAATAATAATAATCAGTTAACATTATTTAGACCTTTTTTCCTTTAAAATGTAAATCTTCATTTTAAAAATCGCTCATAATTATTAGCATGTATATTGAAACGTCAAAAATTTAAATAGTTTGACTTCATCAAAATTCATATTTTAAAATTGATGAAAATAAAATGTATTAAAGAAAGTAATAAAAATAACAATAATTTAAAATATTCTAGCAACGCATGCAATAAAAATTTTATATCTTAAACGTACGTAATTGAATGATATAATTTTATGCAATATAAATGGCTAAATTATAAGAAAATAAAACATATGTCTAAAAATAATTAACTTTGACTAAATTGCAGTTTAAATACAAGTACACAATCTATTATTATTATTACGCAATATTTCAAACTTTTGAAGGTAATTTTTAATCACATGAACTATAAGATGGATATTTTAAAATTGGGGAACATCAATAGATAATGACATAAACGATAATAATACAATTTAAAATATAAACATAAACAAATGCCACTCTATATCTATTGTATTTTGCAATGAAAGTATGGTTAAAGAACTCGCACTAATTCGTTAAGAATAAAAAACATATTATAAATGGAAATTTCAAGAACTATAACAGAAATATGCGTATGTATGTAGTTCTTGCAATAAGATAAATCTATATCAAATTAAATCAATACAAAATAGTTTAACATACTTCGGATTGACTATGATTTTGATTGCACATGTAAATGAAAAACCAGCCCAGCACAGGCAAAGCGATGCTACGTGACCTACTCGCACGCCAATATCACCTTCAATGGGTGAATGAATAAGCACAATTTGCAATTGCAGCTAACAAAGTGATAAAATAAGTTGCGCATGCGCGGGAAATGAAAGTGTAAAGGATGATTTTAGAAGGTAGGTTTCCTGACGGTTATTCCAAAAGCCTAATATTCAAAACATTACTGTGACCGTGATATACGCTAAAGATAATATACCTTCGCAGAAAAGTCGAAAGAAAATGAAAAGAGACCGTTTTCGGAACCTTGCTTGCTATCTGGGTAACATTCTAAACGAAAAATACTCATTTATCAGATACAAATATCTAACTTAAATAAACTTAAAATAAATAATTACATCTCAAATTTAATAAATACCTGTGATTAAGACTGCACTATCAATAACAAATTGTAAATACTAACCGATAAACTGTAAATAAGCAATCAACTCATCTTAAACTGTAAATATTATATTTATACTCAAGAATAATGCAAATGTAACTTCAAGTAATAATCAAATCAACTAATATATATTAACCCCTTATAATGCCCACCCTCTTGCCAACTGGCAAAAGTATGTCAAATAAGATCTTCCATAAAAAGAAGAAACTGAGACAATATGCCATGTGGCATTAAATAATGCGATTATCTTGCCACTGGGCAATAGTATGTATAAAAGAAAAGAAGAAACTTCAACAATATGCCATGTGGCATTTTAACAACTTGTCTAAGTCCGAATGAGGACTTCAGAAATTGTAACCCTCAATGTAAAAAGCCAAAAATTTTTCTTTTCAATAAATCAGGGCCGGCTCTGCCTGGGGGGTTTTTCGAAGGGCGTTCCCTTGACTGAAGACGCTAGTAGTAGCTATTTTCCTACCTCAGGCTTTGGGGCTTGTCCCAACCATATGCCAAAAGCGGGTTCCTGAGGTGGGGGCTTTCAGTAGCTTTCAGTTGGGACCGCCCACTTCGAATTCTAAATTTGTTTGTAGCCGGAGCCGGAAGGGATTTTTTTGTTTTTATTTTTTTTATTTTATTTATTTATTTATTTTGCTGTAAGGGTTGGTTTTCTAAAAAACTTGTCAATATAAAAGTTTTAGATAATATTAAGAGGATTTATCATAAATTTCAGTGGATTTGATATCTTGTGAATTGACGAAGTTATGAATTTTTTTCTTCTTAAACCCCTAGCTCCCCCCCCCTCCTCCCAGAGGCTATTTTTAATTATATAAAAAATCTACATAAATTTTCGGCCTTTTTACTAGAAGTAATAATAACTTTAAACGGATTCGATACGTATCCTAATTAAGAAGTTATGGTTTTTTTTTTCACAAAAAGCCTCCACACCCCCCCCCCCTTGTTCGCTTTTGCCCATTCACGAACTGGACCGAGATTTCATGCCCCTTGATTTTATGTATCAGTTTGGAAGAGATTTGTATACAATTATTAAAGTTATCGTGTCAATAAAAAAGTGATATAGATAGATAGAGATATAAAGTTTTGAACTGGGGGTGTTTTTGGGTTCTGTGAGTCATGATCGGCGTAGATCTGCAAAAAATTTTCAGAAATTCCAACATAGGGGAGAATGTAATAGGTGGTATTTTTTACGAAATCTACCTAAAATATTAGATTGCAGTGCGAAATCATCGCACAAGTGTACTGGTAAATTTATATTTGAAGGTTTGATATTTTTACAATTATTCCGTATGCGTGAATATTGGTATTTTTTTCGTTTTCAGACCATCGGTGTCCTTTTATGGTATTTTTATGATGATGCCTGTATGTATTTGTATATGTGAATGTGAGTGAACACAATAGGCGTTTAAACTTTGCTTTGGATTGAGCTCGCATTTGGCGCATATGATATCAACTGTCGTAAGAACTATACTCATTTTTATCGGACAACGTGTTTAGTGTTTGATCATTTTTTATTTATTTTGTGAAAAAGAAGACGATGTAAGTGTTCTTTTTTGACTCAGTTAAATAGTTTTATTGGTCACGCTCACTTCATGTTAATATTTTTATCTTTGCTATTAGGTTGATTTCGTAATAGATCTACCTATTACATTCTCCCCTATGTTGGAATTTCTTCAAAATTTTTGCAGATCTACACCTATCGTGAATCCCAGAACCCAAAACCACCCCCAGTTCAAAACTTTATCTATCTATCTATGTAACTTTTTTATGGACACGATAACTCCAATAATTCTGCACAAATCTCTTCCAAACGGATACATAAAATCAAGGGGCATAAAATCTCGGTCAAGTTCGTGAATGGGCAAAAGCGAACCAGAGGGGTGGGGGGCTTTTTGTGAAAAAGAACCCCATAACTTCTTGATTATGATACGTATCGAATCCGTTTAAAGTTATTATTACTTCTAGGAAAAGGGCCGAAAATGTATCTATGACAGATTTTTGATATCATTAAAAATGGCCTCAAGGGGGAGGGGGGGGGATAGGTGTTTCCGAAGAAAAATATTCATAACTTTGTCAATTCACAACATATCAAATCCGCTTAAATTTATTGTAAATCCTCTTAATATTAGCTACAACTTTTATATTGACAAGCTTTTTATTGAACCAACCCTTACAGGGAAAAAAAAATTCTACCGGTTTTGCCTACTTGACACAGGTAGATTTCGAAGTGGTCGGTTTCAACTGCCGCATCATGGCAAAAAGGTCATTTCTTCTGAGATTCCCAATAAACAGACGCTCCACGGTCTGCGTCTTCGAAATGTACCTGTGCTTGTAGGCCGAGCCGTCAGGGATTTTTTTTAATACGTATTGTAGCAAGTTGCAACGGTGCAAGACGTCGGTTTATCTTTATAATACCTCCTCAATAATAGCAAAACAATCATCTGTGTAGAAATAAAGGAAGGAACGTTTTAGACAATTCTAACACTTTTCTGTTCTGTGCATGAATTCTGGAGAATGATTATCTGCAATTTCCACCGCCGGCCCAGTTCCTAGTTAGAAGTGGGGACATGATGTTATATCTCAATTACCCCCGCGGCGAACTAGCCTTTTCTGTATCTATAGTCCTGGCCTGGGTCAGTAAATGTAATTCGACCATTGATCATACTACGGAGAATGACACGAGAAAGAAAGAGAGAGAGATTGGACATATTGTATATACACATATACCGGAAGAAATCCTTCTGAACAATTTTTTTTACTTCCACTATTTTGCAAAATGATACAACAGTAGCCGTTTTCCGGTATTTAGAGGTAGATATTTGATGAAAACAATGAAATTGTTTGGAAACTAATGCTCCCGATATGAGTATTTCAAGAATACATGAATGGAAGAAAGAAACCACGTATATTTTACAGAAGTCAAAACACAAAAGATTTTAGGAACGAAGCTTATAAATCTTCATTCAGGGTCGTATAGAAGTAAATAAATATATATATCTATATATATATTTTACTGAATTTGGGTATTCTAATCATTTGGTACTAAAAAATGGTGATAATGCATTTGATAATCATTTGTTTATTTCAGTTGGAATATGAAAATTTTTAGATTTTGATGTTATGAATTGTTTTTTTTTTCTTCTTTAGTGATGATAAACAAAAATAATTTCATCAACCCGAATCCTACCACAAAGAAAATAAATAAATAAATAATAGCATCAACCCGACCCGACTCAAGCTGTGGGCCGAGTCTACGGCGGTTTTTTTTATAAAGTATATAATCAAAACACAGCCGAATACGCCCGGTGTACGCTGCCGAAGGCAGTGGGACCCCAGCTTTAAGTTTGTTTGGATATATTTTCATTTGAAAATATAAAATCATACAATTCGAAGGTGCGCGCTGTCGAAGGCAATAAGGTCCCCAGCATTAAGAACGTTTAGAAAGATTTTTGTTTAAAAAAATTAAAAATATTAACATTGATTTTAGGTATATTTAAAGTTATTATCATGAGTACGGGCAATGCTGTCTGGGTCAGATAATTCAAAATAATAGATATTAAAAAATGAAACAATTAAAATAACATGGAAAAAAAGGAAGCAATGAAAGTAATGGAAAATGGGCGAAATGAAGAAAATTTAAAACAAATGCCGAGCACCCGACAAATTTAAACTCTTATAACTCGTGATCAAACTGTCACAGCGTGCTCAAATTTTGTGTGCGTGAACAAAGTGACATAGTTTTACAGGGGACATCGTCGGGTGTTTTTTACAGAAGCCCCTGAATTTTAGTATGGTGCAAATATAAGGGCTCAATAACCATAAACACTTATAACTCGGAGCCAAATTGCCATTTATAATACCCTAAAATATCGATATCAGAACTTTGATACAAAATTGACAGAGCCAGGGATTTCACGGTTGATTTGTTGGCTAGCGAAAAGATTTTTATTTCAAAGTCGATACAATTTTTAATATGTAGATGACTCCTCTCCCAAAATTGTATTTAAATTCGAAAAATATACACAATTCGCAGTAAATCAGTACCTTTCGTATCACTCTGTGTAAATATCAAGATTAAAAAGTATTAGGACGTTCTCTCTCTCTCTCTCTCTTTTAACGATTGTACATTATTACTAATTTCCACCCCCCCCCAAGAAAGAAAAAAAAAACGTCCCAACATGAGACGGTCAGAATGAATTCACCGCCCGTTACAAAACTGCTGAAAAAAAAGGAATAGACTGAGCCCGGTCCGAGTACTATAAAAGGAAATTGGTCTAGTCTCTATAAACCTCTACTAAAACATACTACCCTCCCCCACACCCCCTAAAAAAAAAGAATCTTTGCTGAGAATTGTGTATGTCATGCGAGCGCGAGCTTTTTCTAAAGACGAAAGACGTTGTGAGAAGTAGCATTGCCAATTTAGAGATTTTTTTAATAAATTCAAAGAATCTACCAGAATTTCCGAAATAGATGCCTTAACTTTTTTTTTTCACACATAATATCTGTCATTAAATAAAGCAAAAATTACAATTAAAAATTTCCGGTAGATTAATAAAAAACAGCTCAATTGGCAACATTGATCGGAATGGAAGGGCCTCGCAAAAGTTCTTGCACCGGCCTCGCTTTCGCTAAGGACGGCTCTGCGCATTAGAAAAAATGATCAGAAGTTTCCCTTTCACAGATTAAATAAACATTCTCTACAAAGCAAAGAAAAATTTCCTTTTACAGAAAGAAAACCAAATGACCACAACTGTTTACCCTATTCCCCCCCTCCCCGTCTCCTTCCCTTTAAAAGGCAACGGTAGAGAAAAAAAAAAGTCAAAAGTGATATCGGAGATCTCTTCCCAACGCACCCCTGATTTGACTCACCGGAACTCTTAGGGTTACTGCAAATTTGAAAGAATTTTCTTTTTTTCTTTCAAATATGGCAGATGAGAATAAAATTACTACTGCAAAGACAAAAAAGGCTTGTTGAACGACGTATTTTATGTAGTATCGTGTAAAAAATACCCCTTATTAAATTTATAACAAGATAATGATGACAATTAACAAGAAAATATATAAAAACTAGCAGAAAAAGTAGTTTTGTTAGCTATGCAGAAAATCTACAGCACTGGTAGAGCCATCTGGTGAAATCTATTGGAAACAAATTAAATTTTTTTTAAATTTAAATTAAAAAAAGGGTAATTACATCTCACTTGTAAAATTTGTGTCATTTCAAAGAAATAAGTCATATCTATCACCAAATTTTTTTTTAAATAAATCAGTTCAATAGTAAATGCGCAGTATTGATTTTAAAAATATAACATTAGCAGTATACGGAAAATATAAGTGATGATCACCCTTAAACAATCTACAATATTTAAAACGTGAAAATGTCCCTAGCATTTAACAATGGAAAAATTTATAGTGACAAATATTCCCAAGCTTTCAACAATGAAGAAATCTTAAAATAAGAATTTTTTATCGCAACAATGAAAAATAGAAGTTTAAGTCTTTCTTTTTCAATTGTTATGAGGACAAATTTATTTATAAATATATTAAAAGTTATCTATAATGACAACTTTCCAGCACTTCCAACATTGGAAAAAATTCCATTGCCAAAAATTGATAAGCTTTCAACAATGGACAATAATTAAAATGTAAAAATTTTCCTACGCTTTAACAATGGAGAAATGTATAGTGACAAATTTTCCTCCGCTTTCAACAATGAAGAAATCTTAAAATAAGAAAATTTTTCCATAACAATGAAAAATTCGACTTTAAGTCTTCCTTTTTCAATTGTTATTATGACAAATTTATTTATAATTATATTAGAATTTAACTATAATGGCAACTTTCCCGCACTCCCAACAATGGAAAATTTTCCATTGACAAATATTGATATGTTTAAACAATCTACAATATTTAAAACGTGAAAATGTCCCTAGCATTTAACAATGGAAAAATTTATAGTGACAAATATTCCCAAGCTTTCAACAATGAAGAAATCTTAAAATAAGAATTTTTTATCGCAACAATGAAAAATAGAAGTTTAAGTCTTTCTTTTTCAATTGTTATGAGGACAAATTTATTTATAAATATATTAAAAGTTATCTATAATGACAACTTTCCAGCACTTCCAACATTGGAAAAAATTCCATTGCCAAAAATTGATAAGCTTTCAACAATGGACAATAATTAAAATGTAAAAATTTTCCTACGCTTTAACAATGGAGAAATGTATAGTGAAAAATATTCCCACGCTTTCACCAATGAAGAAATCTTAAAATAAGAAACCTTTCCTGCAACAATGAAAAATTCAACTTTAAGTGTTTCTTTTTAGCACTTTCCAACCTAGTTGAAAAGTGCTGATGACTTCGGTTTGTCTGGCCGTCTGGCCGTATGGCCGTCTGTCCGTGCTCTAACTCCCGTAAATATGCTCGGATTGCTCTGCAATTTTTATATGTTATTGTCGTTATCTATGGCACGTTCCCTATTTCAACTGAAGTGTGTAGCACTTATAGTTTTCTTACAGGGACACTCAAAAGAATTCCGTTACATTGCGGTCTATGGGGAAAAATGATTTGCGGTTTATTTTAAAAAAGTTTCACTATTGTAAACGCATTGAAATTTATATAGATCACTAAGATGCATTAGAAGAAGCTTAATATGGAATAGTAGGTGTATAGCACTTAGAGTTACTTTACAGGGACAGTCAAAATAATTCCGTTATATTACATCTATGGAGAAAAATCGTCTGCGGCTTATTTAAATAATGTTCCACTATTTTAAACGCATTGAAGTTTATATATATTACTAAGGTGCATTACAAGAGGCTTACTACAGAATAGTGTGTGTATAGCAGTCATCGTTCATTTACAGGGACACACAAAAGAATTCTCTACTGTCTGTTAACAATAATTCCTGGAAGTGCGTTTTAAGTTACTAAACGCGGTTTTAATCTTAACTAGCTTTTTGTCTATTACGTGGTGTGTATAAATTCTGTAGATCCTATACAGGGCAGCACAAAAGTTCGCGAACACATTACCGTTTATTGACAGAAACTCCAGAAGGAGAATTAAAACGGTGCTACGCGTTTCCTAACTAAACTAAAATTTAGCATCCTATGTATATATACAAATCTATAGATCATATACAGGGATACATAAAAGTATTCGGATATTTTTCCGAATATTGTATATATTGAAAATTCCTGAAATTACGTTTTTAAATATGTTATGCGTTTTCCAAATTGTTTACTTAGATGTCATCTTTCAGCTTATTAAACGGTAATGATTTGTAAAATTATTTTAGAAGCGTTGGAAAGTGCTACATAATCTATTCTTGACGCATGATTTTTCGTTCTTGTTTAACTGTTATTATGACAAATTTATTTATAATTATATTAGAAATTATCTATAATGAGAATTTTCTCGCGCTTCCAACAATAGGAAAAATTCCATTGACAAATATTGATAAGCTTTCAACAATGGACAATAATTTAAAGGTAAAAACGTTCCTATGCTTTAACAATGGAGAAATTTATAGTGACAAATTTTCCCATGCTTTCAACAAAAGAAATCTTAAAATAAGAAATCTTTCCCGCAACAATGAAAAATTCGACTTTAAGTGTTTCTTTTTCAATTGTTATTATGAGAAATTTATTTATAATTATATCAGAAGTTTTCTATAATGACAATTTTCCCGAACTCCCAACAATGGAAAATTTTCCATTGACAAATATTGATAAGTTTCAACAATCTACAATATTTAAAATTGAAAATGTCCCTCGCATTTAACAATGGAAAAATTTATAGTGACAAATATTCCCAAGCTTTCAACAATGAAGAAATCTTAAAATAAGAATTTTTTATCGCAACAATGAAAAATTTGACTTTAAGTCTTTCTTTTTCAATTGTTATTATGACAAATTTATTTATAAATATATTAAAAGTTATCTATAATGACAACTTTCCAGCACTTCCAACATTGGAAAAAATTCCATTGACAAATATCGATACGCTCTGAACAATAGACAATAGTTAAAACGTAAAAAATTATCTATCCTTTAACAATGGAAAAATTTATAGTGAAAAATTTTCCCACGCTTTCAGATATGAAGAAATTATAAAAGAAACTATTACCAAAACAATGAAAAATAGAAGATTAAGTCTTTCTTTTTCAATTGTTATTATGACAAATTAATTTATAATTATATTAAAATATATCTATAATGACAATTTTCCCGCACTTCCAACAATGGAAAAAATTCCATTGACAAATATTGATAAGTTTTCAACAATGGACAATAATTAAAATGTAAAAATTTTCCTATGCTTTAACAATGGAGAAATGTATAGTGACAACCTTTCCCCCACTTTCAACAATGAAGAAATCTGAAAACAAGAAAATTTTTCCGTAACAATGAAAAATTCGTCTTTAAGTCTAACTTTTTCAATTGTTATTTGAAAAATTTATTTATAATTATATTAGAAGTTATGTATAATGACAACTTTCCAGCACTTCCAACATTGGAAAAAATTCCATTGACAAATATTGATACGATTTCAACAATCTACAATATTTTAAAAGTGAAAATGTCCCTAGACTTTAACAATGGAAAAATTTATAGTGAAAAATTTTCCCACGCTTTCAAGAATGAAGAAGTCTTAAAATAAGGAACTTTTCCTGAAACAATGAAAAATTCTAGTTTAAGTTATCTATTTTCAATTGTTATTTGATAAATTTATTTATAATTATATAAGAAGTTATCTATAATATCTACATTCCCGCGCTTCCAAAAAGAAAAAAATTCCATTTACAAATATTGATGCCGTATCAACAATGGACAATATTTAAAATGAGAAAATGCCCCTATCCTTATCAATGAAAAATTTATAGTGAAAAATTTTCCCACGCTTTCAACAATGAAGAAATCTTAAAATAAGAAACCTTTCTCGCAACAATGAAAAATTGGATTTTAAGATTTTCTTTTTCAACTCTTATTATGACAAATTTATTTATAATTATATTAGAAGTTATCTATAATGAGAATTTTCTCGTGCTTCCAGCAATAGAAAAAATTCCATTGACAAATATTGATAAGCTTACAACAATGGACAATAATTTAAAGGTAAAACTTTCCTATGCTTTAACAATGGATAAATTTATAGTGAAGTTTAAGTCTTCCTTTTCCAATTGTTATTATGACAAATTTATTTATAATTATATTAAAAGTTATCTATAATGACAACTTTCCAGAACTTCCAACATTGGATAAAATTCCATTGAAAAATATTGATACGCTCTGAACAATAGACAATATTATAACGTAAAAATGTCCCTTTCCTTTAACAATCGAAAAATTTATAGTGAAATATTTTCCCATGCTTTCAACATGAAGATATCTTAAAATAAGAAATCTTTCCCGCAGCAATGAAAAATTCGAGTTTAAGTCATCTACTTTCAATTGTTATTTGAAAAATTTATTTATAATTATATTAGAAGTTATATATAATGACTACTTTCCCGCGCCTCCAACAAAGAAAAAAATTCCATTTATAAATATTGATACCGTATCAACAACGGACAATATTTAAAACGTAAAAATGTCCTTATCCTTTAACAATGGAAAAATTGATAGTGAAAAATTTTCCCACGCTTTCAACAATGAAGGAATCTTAAAATAAGAAATGTTTCCCACAACATTGAAAAATTCGACTTTAAGTCTTTCTGTTTCAATTGTTATTAGGACAAATTAATTTATAATTATATTAAAAGTTATCTATAATGACAACTTTCCCGCACTTCCAACAATGGAAAAAATTCCATTGACAAATATTGATATGTTTAAACAATCTACAATATTTAAAACGTGAAAATGTCCCTAGCATTTAACAATGGAAAAATTTATAGTGACAAATATTCCCAAGCTTTCAACAATGAAGAAATCTTAAAATAAGAATTTTTTATCGCAACAATGAAAAATAGAAGTTTAAGTCTTTATTTTTCAATTGTTATGAGGACAAATTTATTTATAAATATATTAAAAGTTATCTATAATGACAACTTTCCAGCACTTCCAACATTGGAAAAAATTCCATTGCCAAAAATTGATAAGCTTTCAACAATGGACAATAATTAAAATGTAAAAATTTTCCTACGCTTTAACAATGGAGAAATGTATAGTGAAAAATAATCCCACGCTTTCAACAATGAAGAAATCTTAAAATAAGAAACCTTTCCTGCAACAATGAAAAATTCAACTTTAAGTGTTTCTTTTTAGCACTTTCCAACCTAGTTGAAAATTGCTGATGACTTCGGTTTGTCTGGCCGTCTGGCCGTATGGCCGTCTGTCCGTGCTCTAACTCCCGTAAATATGCTCGGATTGCTCTGCAATTTTTATATGTTATTGTCGTTATCTATGGCACGTTCCCTATTTCAACTGAAGTGTGTAGCCCTTATAGTTTTCTTACAGGGACACTCAAAAGAATTCCGTTACATTGCGGTCTATGGGGAAAAATGATTTGCGGTTTATTTTAAAAAAGTTTCACTATTGTAAACGCATTGAAATTTATATAGATCACTAAGATGCATTAGAAGAAGCTTAATATGGAATAGTAGGTGTATAGCACTTAGAGTTACTTTACAGGGACAGTCAAAATAATTCCGTTATATTACATCTATGGAGAAAAATCGTCTGCGGCTTATTTAAATAATGTTCCACTATTTTAAACGCATTGAAGTTTATATATATTACTAAGGTGCATTACAAGAGGCTTACTACAGAATAGTGTGTGTATAGCAGTCATCGTTCATTTACAGGGACACACAAAAGAATTCTCTACTGTCTGTTAACAATAATTCCTGGAAGTGCGTTTTAAGTTACTAAACGCGATTTTAATCTTAACTCGCTTTTTGTCTATTATGTGGTGTGTATAAATTCTGTAGATCCTATACAGGGCAACACAAAATTTCGAGAACACATTACCGTTTATTGACAGAAACTCCAGAAGGTGAATTTAAACGGTGCTAACTAAACTAAAATTTAGCATCCTATGTATATATACAAATCTATAGATCATATACAGGGATACATAAAAGTATTCGGATATTTTTCCGAATATTGTATATATTGAAAATTCCTGAAATTACGTTTTTAAATATGTTATGCGTTTTCCAAATTGTTTACTTAGATGTCATCTTTCAGCTTATTAAACGGTAATGATTTGTAAAATTATTTTAGAAGCGTTGGAAAGTGCTACATAATCTATGCTTGACGCATGATTTTTCGTTCTTGTTTAACTGTTATTATGACAAATTTATTTATAATTATATTAGAAATTATCTATAATGAGAATTTTCTCGCGCTTCCGACAATAGGAAAATTCCATTGACAAATATTGATAAGCTTTCAACAATGGACAATAATTTAAACGTAAAAACGTTCCTATGCTTTAACAATGGAAAAATTTATAGTGACAAATTTTCCCATGCTTTCAACAAAAGAAATCTTAAAATAAGAAATCTTTCCCGCAACAGTGAAAAATTCGACTTTACGTGTTTCTTTTTCAATTGTTATTATGAGAAATTTATTTATAATTATATCAAAAGTTATCTATAATGACAATTTTCCCGAACTCCCAACAATGGAAAATTTTCCAATGACAAATATTGATAAGTTTCAACAATCTACAATATTTAAAATTGAAAATGTCCCTAGCATTTAACAATGGAAAAATTTATAGTGACAAATATTCCCAAGCTTTCAACAATGAAGAAATCTTAAAATAAGAATTTTTTATCGCAACAATGAAAAATTTGACTTTAAGTCTTTCTTTTTCAATTGTTATTATGACAAATTTATTTATAAATATATTAAAAGTTATCTATAATGACAACATTCCAGCACTTCCAACATTGAAAAAAATTCCATTGACAAATATCGATACGCTCTGAACAATAGACAACAGTTAAAACGTAAAAAAATTCTCTATCCTTTAACAATGGAAAAATTTATAGTGAAAAACTTTCCCACGCTTTCAGATATGAAGAAATTTTAAATAAGAAACTATTATCAAAACAATGAAAAATAGAAGATTAAGTCTTTCTTTTTCAATTGTTATTATGACAAATTAATTTATAATTATATTAAAAGTTATCTATAATGACAACTTTCCCGCACTTCCAACAATGGAAAAAATTCCATTGACAAATATTGATAAGTTTTCAACAATGGACAATAATTAAAATGTAAAAATTTTCCTATGCTTTAACAATGGAGAAATATATAGTGACAACTTTTCCCCCCCTTTCAACAATGAAGAAATCTTAAAACAAGAAAATTTTTCCGTAACAATGAAAAATTCGTCTTTAAGTCTAACTTTTTCAATTGTTATTTGAAAAATTTATTTATAATTATATTAGAAGTTATCTATAATGACAACTTTCCAGCACTTCCAACATTGGAAAAAATTCCATTGACAAATATTGATACGTTTTCAACAATCTACAATATTTTAAAAGTGAAAATGTCCCTAGACTTTAACAATGGAAAAATTTATAGTGAAAAATTTTCCCACGCTTTCAAGAATGAAGAATTCTTAAAATAAGGAACTTTTCCTGCAACAATGAAAAATTCTAGTTTAAGTTATCTATTTTCAATTGTTAGTTGAAAAATTTATTTATAATTATAATAGAAGTTATCTATAATATCTACATTCCCGCGCTTCCAAAAAGAAAAAAAATTCCATTTACAAATATTGATGCCGTATCAACAATGGACAATATTTAAAATGAGAAAATGCCCCTATCCTTATCAATGAAAAAATTTATAGTGAAAAATTCTCCCACGCTTTCAACAATGAAGAAATCTTAAAATAAGAAACCTTTCTCGCAACACTGAAAAATTGGATTTTAAGATTTTCTTTTACAACTGTTATTATGACAAATTTATTTATAATTATATTAGAAGTTATCTATAATGAGAATTTTCTCGTGCTTCCAGCAATAGAAAAAATTCCATTGACAAATATTGATAAGCTTACAACAATGGACAATAATTTAAAGGTAAAACTTTCCTATGCTTTAACAATGGATAAATTTATAGTGAAGTTTAAGTCTTCCTTTTTCAATTGTTATTATGACAAATTTATTTATAATTATATTAAAAGTTATCTATAATGACAGCTTTCCAGAACTTCCAACATTGGAAAAAATTCCATTGAAAAATATTGATACGCTCTGAACAATAGACAATATTATAACGTAAAAATGTCCCTTTCCTTTAACAATCGAAAAATTTATAGTGAAATATTTTCCATGCTTTCAACATGAAGATATCTTAAAATAAGAAATCTTTCCCGCAGCAATGAAAAATTCAAGTTTAAGTCATCTTCTTTCAATTGTTATTTGAAAAATTTATTTCTAATTATATTAGAATTTAACTATAATGGCAACTTTCCCGCACTCCCAACAATGGAAAATTTTCCATTGGCAAATATTGATATGTTTAAACAATCTACAATATTTAAAACGTGAAAATGTCCCTAGCTTTTAACAATGGAAAAATTTATAGTGACAAATATTCCCAAGCTTTCAACAATGAAGAAATCTTAAAATAAGAATTTTTTATCGCAACAAAGAAAAATAGAAGTTTAAGTCTTTCTTTTTCAATTGTTATTAGGACAAATTTATTTATAAATATATTAAAAGATATCTATAATGACAACTTTCCAGCACTTCCAACATTGGAAAAAATTCCATTGCCAAAAATTGATAAGCTTTCAACAATGGACAATAATTAAAATGTAAAAATTTTCCTACGCTTTAACAATGGAGAAATGTATAGTGAAAAATATCCCCACGCTTTCAACAATGAAGAAATCTTAAAATAAGAAACCTTTCCTGCAACAATGAAAAATTCAACTTTAAGTGTTTCTTTTTAGCACTTTCCAACCTAGTTGAAAATTGCTGATGACTTCGGTTTGTCTGGCCGTCTGGCCGTATGGCCGTCTGTCCGTGCTCTAACTCCCGTAAATATGCTCGGATTGCTCTGCAATTTTTATATGTTATTGTCGTTATCTATGGCACGTTCCCTATTTCAACTGAAGTGTGTAGCCCTTATAGTTTTCTTACAGGGACACTCAAAAGAATTCCGTTACATTGCGGTCTATGGGGAAAAATGATTTGCGGTTTATTTTAAAAAAGTTTCACTATTGTAAACGCATTGAAATTTATATAGATCACTAAGATGCATTAGAAGAAGCTTAATATGGAATAGTAGGTGTATAGCACTTAGAGTTACTTTACAGGGACAGTCAAAATAATTCCGTTATATTACATCTATGGAGAAAAATCGTCTGCGGCTTATTTAAATAATGTTCCACTATTTTAAACGCATTGAAGTTTATATATATTACTAAGGTGCATTACAAGAGGCTTACTACAGAATAGTGTGTGTATAGCAGTCATCGTTCATTTACAGGGACACACAAAAGAATTCTCTACTGTCTGTTAACAATAATTCCTGGAAGTGCGTTTTCAGTTACTAAACGCGATTTTAATCTTAACTCGCTTTTTGTCTATTACGTGGTGTGTATAAATTCTGTAGATCCTATACAGGGCAACACAAAATTTCGCGAACACATTACCGTTTATTGACAGAAACTCCAGAAGGAGAATTTAAACGGTGCTAACTAAACTAAAATTTAGCATCCTATGTATATATACAAATCTATAGATCATATACAGGGATACATAAAAGTATTCGGATATTTTTCCGAATATTGTATATATTGAAAATTCCTGAAATTACGTTTTTAAATATGTTATGCGTTTTCCAAATTGTTTACTTAGATGTCATCTTTCAGCTTATTAAACGGTAATGATTTGTAAAATTATTTTAGAAGCGTTGGAAAGTGCTACATAATCTATGCTTGACGCATGATTTTTCGTTCTTGTTTAACTGTTATTATGACAAATTTATTTATAATTATATTAGAAATTATCTATAATGAGAATTTTCTCGCGCTTCCAACAATAGGAAAAAATTCCATTGACAAATATTGATAAGCTTTCAACATTGGACAATAATTTAAAGGTAAAAACTTTCCTATGCTTTAACAATGGAGAAATTTATAGTGACAAATTTTCCCATGCTTTCAACAATGAAGAAATCTTAAGATAAGGATTTTTTCCATAACAATGAAAAATTCGACTTTAAGTCTAACTTTTTTCAACTGTAATTATGACAAATTTATTTATAATTATATTAGAATTTAACTATAATGGCAACTTTCCCGCACTCGCAACAATGGAAAATTTTCCATTGACAAATATTGATATGTTTAAACAATCTACAATATTCAAAACGTGAAAATGTCCCTAGCATTTAACAATGGAAAAATTTATAGTGACAAATATTCCCAATCTTTCAACAATGAAGAAATCTTAAAATAAGAATTTTTTATCGCAATAATGAAAAATAGAAGTTTAAGTCTTTCTTTTTCAATTGTTATTAGGACAAATTTATTTATAAATATATTAAAAGTTATCTATAATGACAACTTTCCAGCACTTCCAACATTGGAAAAAATTCCATTGCCAAAAATTGATAAGCTTTCAACATTGGACAATAATTAAAATGTAAAAATTTTCCTACGCTTTAACAATGGAGAAATGTATAGTGAAAAATAATCCCACGCTTTCAACAATGAAGAAATCTTAAAATAAGAAACCTTTCCTGCAACAATGAAAAATTCAACTTTAAGTGTTTCTTTTTAGCACTTTCCAACCTAGTTGAAAATTGCTGATGACTTCGGTTTGTCTGGCCGTCTGGCCGTATGGCCGTCTGTCCGTGCTCTAACTCCCGTAAATATGCTCGGATTGCTCTGCAATTTTTATATGTTATTGTCGTTATCTATGGCACGTTCCCTATTTCAACTGAAGTGTGTAGCCCTTATAGTTTTCTTACAGGGACACTCAAAAGAATTCCGTTACATTGCGGTCTATGGGGAAAAATGATTTGCGGTTTATTTTAAAAAAGTTTCACTATTGTAAACGCATTGAAATTTATATAGATCACTAAGATGCATTAGAAGAAGCTTAATATGGAATAGTAGGTGTATAGCACTTAGAGTTACTTTACAGGGACAGTCAAAATAATTCCGTTATATTACATCTATGGAGAAAAATCGTCTGCGGCTTATTTAAATAATGTTCCACTATTTTAAACGCATTGAAGTTTATATATATTACTAAGGTGCATTACAAGAGGCTTACTACAGAATAGTGTGTGTATAGCAGTCATCGTTCATTTACAGGGACACACAAAAGAATTCTCTACTGTCTGTTAACAATAATTCCTGGAAGTGCGTTTTCAGTTACTAAACGCGATTTTAATCTTAACTCGCTTTTTGTCTATTACGTGGTGTGTATAAATTCTGTAGATCCTATACAGGGCAACACAAAATTTCGCGAACACATTACCGTTTATTGACAGAAACTCCAGAAGGAGAATTTAAACGGTGCTAACTAAACTAAAATTTAGCATCCTATGTATATATACAAATCTATAGATCATATACAGGGATACATAAAAGTATTCGGATATTTTTCCGAATATTGTATATATTGAAAATTCCTGAAATTACGTTTTTAAATATGTTATGCGTTTTCCAAATTGTTTACTTAGATGTCATCTTTCAGCTTATTAAACGGTAATGATTTGTAAAATTATTTTAGAAGCGTTGGAAAGTGCTACATAATCTATGCTTGACGCATGATTTTTCGTTCTTGTTTAACTGTTATTATGACAAATTTATTTATAATTATATTAGAAATTATCTATAATGAGAATTTTCTCGCGCTTCCAACAATAGGAAAAAATTCCATTGACAAATATTGATAAGCTTTCAACATTGGACAATAATTTAAAGGTAAAAACTTTCCTATGCTTTAACAATGGAGAAATTTATAGTGACAAATTTTCCCATGCTTTCAACAATGAAGAAATCTTAAGATAAGGATTTTTTCCATAACAATGAAAAATTCGACTTTAAGTCTAACTTTTTTCAACTGTAATTATGACAAATTTATTTATAATTATATTAGAATTTAACTATAATGGCAACTTTCCCGCACTCGCAACAACGGAAAATTTTCCATTGACAAATATTGATATGTTTAAACAATCTACAATATTCAAAACGTGAAAATGTCCCTAGCATTTAACAATGGAAAAATTTATAGTGACAAATATTCCCAATCTTTCAACAATGAAGAAATCTTAAAATAAGAATTTTTTATCGCAATAATGAAAAATAGAAGTTTAAGTCTTTCTTTTTCAATTGTTATTAGGACAAATTTATTTATAAATATATTAAAAGTTATCTATAATGACAAATTTCCAGCACTTCCAACATTGGAAAAAATTCCATTGCCAAAAATTGATAAGCTTTCAACAATGGACAATAATTAAAATGTAAAAATTTTCCTACGCTTTAACAATGGAGAAATGTATAGTGAAAAATAATCCCACGCTTTCAACAATGAAGAAATCTTAAAATAAGAAACCTTTCCTGCAACAATGAAAAATTCAACTTTAAGTGTTTCTTTTTAGCACTTTCCAACCTAGTTGAAAATTGCTGATGACTTCGGTTTGTCTGGCCGTCTGGCCGTATGGCCGTCTGTCCGTGCTCTAACTCCCGTAAATATGCTCGGATTGCTCTGCAATTTTTATATGTTATTGTCGTTATCTATGGCACGTTCCCTATTTCAACTGAAGTGTGTAGCCCTTATAGTTTTCTTACAGGGACACTCAAAAGAATTCCGTTACATTGCGGTCTATGGGGAAAAATGATTTGCGGTTTATTTTAAAAAAGTTTCACTATTGTAAACGCATTGAAATTTATATAGATCACTAAGATGCATTAGAAGAAGCTTAATATGGAATAGTAGGTGTATAGCACTTAGAGTTACTTTACAGGGACAGTCAAAATAATTCCGTTATATTACATCTATGGAGAAAAATCGTCTGCGGCTTATTTAAATAATGTTCCACTATTTTAAACGCATTGAAGTTTATATATATTACTAAGGTGCATTACAAGAGGCTTACTACAGAATAGTGTGTGTATAGCAGTCATCGTTCATTTACAGGGACACACAAAAGAATTCTCTACTGTCTGTTAACAATAATTCCTGGAAGTGCGTTTTAAGTTACTAAACGCGATTTTAATCTTAACTCGCTTTTTGTCTATTACGTGGTGTGTATAAATTCTGTAGATCCTATACAGGGCAACACAAAATTTCGCGAACACATTACCGTTTATTGACAGAAACTCCAGAAAGAGAATTTAAACGGTGCTAACTAAACTAAAATTTAGCATCCTATGTATATATACAAATCTATAGATCATATACAGGGATACATAAAAGTATTCGGATATTTTTCCGAATATTGTATATATTGAAAATTCCTGAAATTACGTTTTTAAATATGTTATGCGTTTTCCAAATTGTTTACTTAGATGTCATCTTTCAGCTTATTAAACGGTAATGATTTGTAAAATTATTTTAGAAGCGTTGGAAAGTGCTACATAATCTATGCTTGACGCATGATTTTTCGTTCTTGTTTAACTGTTATTATGACAAATTTATTTATAATTATATTAGAAATTATCTATAATGAGAATTTTCTCGCGCTTCCGACAATAGGAAAATTCCATTGACAAATATTGATAAGCTTTCAACAATGGACAATAATTTAAACGTAAAAACGTTCCTATGCTTTAACAATGGAAAAATTTATAGTGACAAATTTTCCCATGCTTTCAACAAAACAAATCTTAAAATAAGAAATCTTTCCCGCAACAGTGAAAAATTCGACTTTACGTGTTTCTTTTTCAATTGTTATTATGAGAAATTTATTTATAATTATATCAAAAGTTATCTATAATGGCAATTTTCCCGAACTCCCAACAATGGAAAATTTTCCAATGACAAATATTGATAAGTTTCAACAATCTACAATATTTAAAATTGAAAATGTCCCTAGCATTTAACAATGGAAAAATTTATAGTGACAAATATTCCCAAGCTTTCAACAATGAAGAAATCTTAAAATAAGAATTTTTTATCGCAACAATGAAAAATTTGACTTTAAGTCTTTCTTTTTCAATTGTTATTATGACAAATTTATTTATAAATATATTAAAAGTTATCTATAATGACAACATTCCAGCACTTCCAACATTGAAAAAAATTCCATTGACAAATATCGATACGCTCTGAACAATAGACAACAGTTAAAACGTAAAAAATTCTCTATCCTTTAACAATGGAAAAATTTATAGTGAAAAACTTTCCCACGCTTTCAGATATGAAGAAATTTTAAATAAGAAACTATTATCAAAACAATGAAAAATAGAAGATTAAGTCTTTCTTTTTCAATTGTTATTATGACAAATTAATTTATAATTATATTAAAAGTTATCTATAATGACAACTTTCCCGCACTTCCAACAATGGAAAAAATTCCATTGACAAATATTGATAAGTTTTCAACAATGGACAATAATTAAAATGTAAAAATTTTCCTATGCTTTAACAATGGAGAAATATATAGTGACAACTTTTCCCCCCCTTTCAACAATGAAGAAATCTTAAAACAAGAAAATTTTTCCGTAACAATGAAAAATTCGTCTTTAAGTCTAACTTTTTCAATTGTTATTTGAAAAATTTATTTATAATTATATTAGAAGTTATCTATAATGACAACTTTCCAGCACTTCCAACATTGGAAAAAATTCCATTGACAAATATTGATACGTTTTCAACAATCTACAATATTTTAAAAGTGAAAATGTCCCTAGACTTTAACAATGGAAAAATTTATAGTGAAAAATTTTCCCACGCTTTCAAGAATGAAGAATTCTTAAAATAAGGAACTTTTCCTGCAACAATGAAAAATTCTAGTTTAAGTTATCTATTTCCAATTGTTAGTTGAAAAATTTATTTATAATTATATTAGAAGTTATCTATAATATCTACATTCCCGCGCTTCCAAAAAGAAAAAAAATTCCATTTACAAATATTGATGCCGTATCAACAATGGACAATATTTAAAATGAGAAAATGCCCCTATCCTTATCAATGAAAAAATTTATAGTGAAAAATTCTCCCACGCTTTCAACAATGAAGAAATCTTAAAATAAGAAACCTTTCTCGCAACACTGAAAAATTGGATTTTAAGATTTTCTTTTTCAACTGTTATTATGACAAATTTATTTATAATTATATTAGAAGTTATCTATAATGAGAATTTTCTCGTGCTTCCAGCAATAGAAAAAATTCCATTGACAAATATTGATAAGCTTACAACAATGGACAATAATTTAAAGGTAAAACTTTCCTATGCTTTAACAATGGATAAATTTATAGTGAAGTTTAAGTCTTCCTTTTTCAATTGTTATTATGACAAATTTATTTATAATTATATTAAAAGTTATCTATAATGACAGCTTTCCAGAACTTCCAACATTGGAAAAAATTCCATTGAAAAATATTGATACGCTCTGAACAATAGACAATATTATAACGTAAAAATGTCCCTTTCCTTTAACAATCGAAAAATTTATAGTGAAATATTTTCCATGCTTTCAACATGAAGATATCTTAAAATAAGAAATCTTTCCCGCAGCAATGAAAAATTCGAGTTTAAGTCATCTTCTTTCAATTGTTATTTGAAAAATTTATTTCTAATTATATTAGAATTTAACTATAATGGCAACTTTCCCGCACTCCCAACAATGGAAAATTTTCCATTGACAAATATTGATATGTTTAAACAATCTACAATATTTAAAACGTGAAAATGTCCCTAGCTTTTAACAATGGAAAAATTTATAGTGACAAATATTCCCAAGCTTTCAACAATGAAGAAATCTTAAAATAAGAATTTTTTATCGCAACAAAGAAAAATAGAAGTTTAAGTCTTTCTTTTTCAATTGTTATTAGGACAAATTTATTTATAAATATATTAAAAGATATCTATAATGACAACTTTCCAGCACTTCCAACATTGGAAAAAATTCCATTGCCAAAAATTGATAAGCTTTCAACAATGGACAATAATTAAAATGTAAAAATTTTCCTACGCTTTAACAAAGGAGAAATGTATAGTGAAAAATATTCCCACGCTTTCAACAATGAAGAAATCTTAAAATAAGAAACCTTTCCTGCAACAATGAAAAATTCAACTTTAAGTGTTTCTTTTTAGCACTTTCCAACCTAGTTGAAAAGTGCTGATGACTTCGGTTTGTCTGGCCGTCTGGCCGTATGGTCGTCTGGCCGTGCTCTAACTCCCGTAAATATGCTCGGATTGCTCTGCAATTTTTATATGTTATTGTCGTTATCTATGGCACGTTCCGTATTTCAACTGAAGTGTGTAGCACTTATAGTTTTCTTACAGGGACACTCAAAAGAATTCCGTTACATTGCGGTCTATGGGGAAAAATGATTTGCGGTTTATTTTAAAAAAGTTTCACTATTGTAAACGCATTGAAATTTATATAGATCACTAAGATGCATTAGAAGAAGCTTAATAGGGAATAGTAGGTGTATAGCACTTAGAGTTACTTTACAGGGACAGTCAAAATAATTCCGTTATATTACATCTATGGAGAAAAATCGTCTGCGGCTTATTTAAATAATGTTCCACTATTTTAAACGCATTGAAGTTTATATATATTACTAAGGTGCATTACAAGAGGCTTACTACAGAATAGTGTGTGTATAGCAGTCATCGTTCATTTACAGGGACACACAAAAGAATTCTCTACTGTCTGTTAACAATAATTCCTGGAAGTGCGTTTTAAGTTACTAAACGCGATGTTAATCTTAACTAGCTTTTTGTCTATTACGTGGTGTGTATAAATTCTGTAGATCCTATACAGGGCAGCACAAAAGTTCGCGAACACATTACCGTTTATTGACAGAAACTCCAGAAGGAGAATTCAAACGGTGCTACGCGTTTCCTAACTAAACTAAAATTTAGCATCCTATGTATATATACAAATCTATAGATCATATACAGGGATACATAAAAGTATTCGGATATTTTTCCGAATATTGTATATATTGAAAATTCCTGAAATTACGTTTTTAAATATGTTATGCGTTTTCGAAATTGTTTACTTAGATGTCATCGTTCAGCATATTAAACGGTAATGATTTGTAAAATTATTTTAGAAGCGTTGGAAAGTGCTACATAATCTATGCTTGACGCATGATTTTTCGTTCTTGTTTAACTGTTATTATGACAAATTTATTTATAATTATATTAGAAATTATCTATAATGAGAATTTTCTCGCGCTTCCAACAATAGGAAAAAATTCCATTGACAAATATTGATAAGCTTTCAACATTGGACAATAATTTAAAGGTAAAAACTTTCCTATGCTTTAACAATGGAGAAATTTATAGTGACAAATTTTCCCATGCTTTCAACAATGAAGAAATCTTAAGATAAGGATTTTTTCCATAACAATGAAAAATTCGACTTTAAGTCTAACTTTTTTCAACTGTAATTATGACAAATTTATTTATAATTATATTAGAATTTAACTATAATGGCAACTTTCCCGCACTCGCAACAATGGAAAATTTTCCATTGACAAATATTGATATGTTTAAACAATCTACAATATTCAAAACGTGAAAATGTCCCTAGCATTTAACAATGGAAAAATTTATAGTGACAAATATTCCCAATCTTTCAACAATGAAGAAATCTTAAAATAAGAATTTTTTATCGCAATAATGAAAAATAGAAGTTTAAGTCTTTCTTTTTCAATTGTTATTAGGACAAATTTATTTATAAATATATTAAAAGTTATCTATAATGACAACTTTCCAGCACTTCCAACATTGGAAAAAATTCCATTGCCAAAAATTGATAAGCTTTCAACAATGGACAATAATTAAAATGTAAAAATTTTCCTACGCTTTAACAATGGAGAAATGTATAGTGAAAAATAATCCCACGCTTTCAACAATGAAGAAATCTTAAAATAAGAAACCTTTCCTGCAACAATGAAAAATTCAACTTTAAGTGTTTCTTTTTAGCACTTTCCAACCTAGTTGAAAATTGCTGATGACTTCGGTTTGTCTGGCCGTCTGGCCGTATGGCCGTCTGTCCGTGCTCTAACTCCCGTAAATATGCTCGGATTGCTCTGCAATTTTTATATGTTATTGTCGTTATCTATGGCACGTTCCCTATTTCAACTGAAGTGTGTAGCCCTTATAGTTTTCTTACAGGGACACTCAAAAGAATTCCGTTACATTGCGGTCTATGGGGAAAAATGATTTGCGGTTTATTTTAAAAAAGTTTCACTATTGTAAACGCATTGAAATTTATATAGATCACTAAGATGCATTAGAAGAAGCTTAATATGGAATAGTAGGTGTATAGCACTTAGAGTTACTTTACAGGGACAGTCAAAATAATTCCGTTATATTACATCTATAGAGAAAAATCGTCTGCGGCTTATTTAAATAATGTTCCACTATTTTAAACGCATTGAAGTTTATATATATTACTAAGGTGCATTACAAGAGGCTTACTACAGAATAGTGTGTGTATAGCAGTCATCGTTCATTTACAGGGACACACAAAAGAATTCTCTACTGTCTGTTAACAATAATTCCTGGAAGTGCGTTTTAAGTTACTAAACGCGATTTTAATCTTAACTCGCTTTTTGTCTATTACGTGGTGTGTAAAAATTCTGTAGATCCTATACAGGGCAACACAAAATTTCGCGAACACATTACCGTTTATTGACAGAAACTCCAGAAAGAGAATTTAAACGGTGCTAACTAAACTAAAATTTAGAATCCTATGTATATATACAAATCTATAGATCATATACAGGGATACATAAAAGTATTCGGATATTTTTCCGAATATTGTATATATTGAAAATTCCTGAAATTACGTTTTTAAATATGTTATGCGTTTTCCAAATTGTTTACTTAGATGTCATCTTTCAGCTTATTAAACGGTAATGATTTGTAAAATTATTTTAGAAGCGTTGGAAAGTGCTACATAATCTATGCTTGACGCATGATTTTTCGTTCTTGTTTAACTGTTATTATGACAAATTTATTTATAATTATATTAGAAATTATCTATAATGAGAATTATCTCGCGCTTCCGACAATAGAAAAATTCCATTGACAAATATTGATAAGCTTTCAACAATGGACAATAATTTAAACGTAAAAACGTTCCTATGCTTTAACAATGGAAAAATTTATAGTGACAAATTTTCCCATGCTTTCAACAAAACAAATCTTAAAATAAGAAATCTTTCCCGCAACAGTGAAAAATTCGACTTTACGTGTTTCTTTTTCAATTGTTATTATGAGAAATTTATTTATAATTATATCAAAAGTTATCTATAATGACAATTTTCCCGAACTCCCAACAATGGAAAATTTTCCAATGACAAATATTGATAAGTTTCAACAATCTACAATATTTAAAATTGAAAATGTCCCTAGCATTTAACAATGGAAAAATTTATAGTGACAAATATTCCCAAGCTTTCAACAATGAAGAAATCTTAAAATAAGAATTTTTTATCGCAACAATGAAAAATTTGACTTTAAGTCTTTCTTTTTCAATTGTTATTATGACAAATTTATTTATAAATATATTAAAAGTTATCTATAATGACAACATTCCAGCACTTCCAACATTGAAAAAAATTCCATTGACAAATATCGATACGCTCTGAACAATAGACAACAGTTAAAACGTAAAAAATTCTCTATCCTTTAACAATGGAAAAATTTTTAGTGAAAAACTTTCCCACGCTTTCAGATATGAAGAAATTTTAAATAAGAAACTATTATCAAAACAATGAAAAATAGAAGATTAAGTCTTTCTTTTTCAATTGTTATTATGACAAATTAATTTATAATTATATTAAAAGTTATCTATAATGACAACTTTCCCGCACTTCCAACAATGGAAAAAATTCCATTGACAAATATTGATAAGTTTTCAACAATGGACAATAATTAAAATGTAAAAATTTTCCTATGCTTTAACAATGGAGAAATATATAGTGACAACTTTTCCCCCCCTTTCAACAATGAAGAAATCTTAAAACAAGAAAATTTTTCCGTAACAATGAAAAATTCGTCTTTAAGTCTAACTTTTTCAATTGTTATTTGAAAAATTTATTTATAATTATATTAGAAGTTATCTATAATGACAACTTTCCAGCACTTCCAACATTGGAAAAAATTCCATTGACAAATATTGATACGTTTTCAACAATCTACAATATTTTAAAAGTGAAAATGTCCCTAGACTTTAACAATGGAAAAATTTATAGTGAAAAATTTTCCCACGCTTTCAAGAATGAAGAATTCTTAAAATAAGGAACTTTTCCTGCAACAATGAAAAATTCTAGTTTAAGTTATCTATTTTCAATTGTTAGTTGAAAAATTTATTTATAATTATATTAGAAGTTATCTATAATATCTACATTCCCGCGCTTCCAAAAAGAAAAAAAATTCCATTTACAAATATTGATGCCGTATCAACAATGGACAATATTTAAAATGAGAAAATGCCCCTATCCTTATCAATGAAAAAATTTATAGTGAAAAATTCTCCCACGCTTTCAACAATGAAGAAATCTTAAAATAAGAAACCTTTCTCGCAACACTGAAAAATTGGATTTTAAGATTTTCTTTTTCAACTGTTATTATGACAAATTTATTTATAATTATATTAGAAGTTATCTATAATGAGAATTTTCTCGTGCTTCCAGCAATAGAAAAAATTCCATTGACAAATATTGATAAGCTTACAACAATGGACAATAATTTAAAGGTAAAACTTTCCTATGCTTTAACAATGGATAAATTTATAGTGAAGTTTAAGTCTTCCTTTTTCAATTGTTATTATGACAAATTTATTTATAATTATATTAAAAGTTATCTATAATGACAGCTTTCCAGAACTTCCAACATTGGAAAAAATTCCATTGAAAAATATTGATACGCTCTGAATAATAGACAATATTATAACGTAAAAATGTCCCTTTCCTTTAACAATCGAAAAATTTATAGTGAAATATTTTCCATGCTTTCAACATGAAGATATCTTAAAATAAGAAATCTTTCCCGCAGCAATGAAAAATTCGAGTTTAAGTCATCTTCTTTCAATTGTTATTTGAAAAATTTATTTCTAATTATATTAGAATTTAACTATAAAGGCAACTTTCCCGCACTCCCAACAATGGAAAATTTTCCATTGACAAATATTGATATGTTTAAACAATCTACAATATTTAAAACGTGAAAATGTCCCTAGCTTTTAACAATGGAAAAATTTATAGTGACAAATATTCCCAAGCTTTCAACAATGAAGAAATCTTAAAATAAGAATTTTTTATCGCAACAAAGAAAAATAGAAGTTTAAGTCTTTCTTTTTCAATTGTTATTAGGACAAATTTATTTATAAATATATTAAAAGATATCTATAATGACAACTTTCCAGCACTTCCAACATTGGAAAAAATTCCATTGCCAAAAATTGATAAGCTTTCAACAATGGACAATAATTAAAATGTAAAAATTTTCCTACGCTTTAACAATGGAGAAATGTATAGTGAAAAATATTCCCACGCTTTCAACAATGAAGAAATCTTAAAATAAGAAACCTTTCCTGCAACAATGAAAAATTCAACTTTAAGTGTTTCTTTTTAGCACTTTCCAACCTAGTTGAAAAGTGCTGATGACTTCGGTTTGTCTGGCCGTCTGGCCGTATGGTCGTCTGGCCGTGCTCTAACTCCCGTAAATATGCTCGGATTGCTCTGCAATTTTTATATGTTATTGTCGTTATCTATGGCACGTTCCGTATTTCAACTGAAGTGTGTAGCACTTATAGTTTTCTTACAGGGACACTCAAAAGAATTCCGTTACATTGCGGTCTATGGGGAAAAATGATTTGCGGTTTATTTTAAAAAAGTTTCACTATTGTAAACGCATTGAAATTTATATAGATCACTAAGATGCATTAGAAGAAGCTTAATAGGGAATAGTAGGTGTATAGCACTTAGAGTTACTTTACAGGGACAGTCAAAATAATTCCGTTATATTACATCTATGGAGAAAAATCGTCTGCGGCTTATTTAAATAATGTTCCACTATTTTAAACGCATTGAAGTTTATATATATTACTAAGGTGCATTACAAGAGGCTTACTACAGAATAGTGTGTGTATAGCAGTCATCGTTCATTTACAGGGACACACAAAAGAATTCTCTACTGTCTGTTAACAATAATTCCTGGAAGTGCGTTTTAAGTTACTAAACGCGATGTTAATCTTAACTAGCTTTTTGTCTATTACGTGGTGTGTATAAATTCTGTAGATCCTATACAGGGCAGCACAAAAGTTCGCGAACACATTACCGTTTATTGACAGAAACTCCAGAAGGAGAATTCAAACGGTGCTACGCGTTTCCTAACTAAACTAAAATTTAGCATCCTATGTATATATACAAATCTATAGATCATATACAGGGATACATAAAAGTATTCGGATATTTTTCCGAATATTGTATATATTGAAAATTCCTGAAATTACGTTTTTAAATATGTTATGCGTTTTCGAAATTGTTTACTTAGATGTCATCGTTCAGCATATTAAACGGTAATGATTTGTAAAATTATTTTAGAAGCGTTGGAAAGTGCTACATAATCTATGCTTGACGCATGATTTTTCGTTCTTGTTTAACTGTTATTATGACAAATTTATTTATAATTATATTAGAAATTATCTATAATGAGAATTTTCTCGCGCTTCCAACAATAGGAAAAAATTCCATTGACAAATATTGATAAGCTTTCAACATTGGACAATAATTTAAAGGTAAAAACTTTCCTATGCTTTAACAATGGAGAAATTTATAGTGACAAATTTTCCCATGCTTTCAACAATGAAGAAATCTTAAGATAAGGATTTTTTCCATAACAATGAAAAATTCGACTTTAAGTCTAACTTTTTTCAACTGTAATTATGACAAATTTATTTATAATTATATTAGAATTTAACTATAATGGCAACTTTCCCGCACTCGCAACAATGGAAAATTTTCCATTGACAAATATTGATATGTTTAAACAATCTACAATATTCAAAACGTGAAAATGTCCCTAGCATTTAACAATGGAAAAATTTATAGTGACAAATATTCCCAATCTTTCAACAATGAAGAAATCTTAAAATAAGAATTTTTTATCGCAATAATGAAAAATAGAAGTTTAAGTCTTTCTTTTTCAATTGTTATTAGGACAAATTTATTTATAAATATATTAAAAGTTATCAATAATGACAACTTTCCAGCACTTCCAACATTGGAAAAAATTCCATTGCCAAAAATTGATAAGCTTTCAACAATGGACAATAATTAAAATGTAAAAATTTTCCTACGCTTTAACAATGGAGAAATGTATAGTGAAAAATAATCCCACGCTTTCAACAATGAAGAAATCTTAAAATAAGAAACCTTTCCTGCAACAATGAAAAATTCAACTTTAAGTGTTTCTTTTTAGCACTTTCCAACCTAGTTGAAAATTGCTGATGACTTCGGTTTGTCTGGCCGTCTGGCCGTATGGCCGTCTGTCCGTGCTCTAACTCCCGTAAATATGCTCGGATTGCTCTGCAATTTTTATATGTTATTGTCGTTATCTATGGCACGTTCCCTATTTCAACTGAAGTGTGTAGCCCTTATAGTTTTCTTACAGGGACACTCAAAAGAATTCCGTTACATTGCGGTCTATGGGGAAAAATGATTTGCGGTTTATTTTAAAAAAGTTTCACTATTGTAAACGCATTGAAATTTATATAGATCACTAAGATGCATTAGAAGAAGCTTAATATGGAATAGTAGGTGTATAGCACTTAGAGTTACTTTACAGGGACAGTCAAAATAATTCCGTTATATTACATCTATGGAGAAAAATCGTCTGCGGCTTATTTAAATAATGTTCCACTATTTTAAACGCATTGAAGTTTATATATATTACTAAGGTGCATTACAAGAGGCTTACTACAGAATAGTGTGTGTATAGCAGTCATCGTTCATTTACAGGGACACACAAAAGAATTCTCTACTGTCTGTTAACAATAATTCCTGGAAGTGCGTTTTAAGTTACTAAACGCGATTTTAATCTTAACTCGCTTTTTGTCTATTACGTGGTGTGTATAAATTCTGTAGATCCTATACAGGGCAACACAAAATTTCGCGAACACATTACCGTTTATTGACAGAAACTCCAGAAGGAGAATTTAAACGGTGCTAACTAAACTAAAATTTAGCATCCTATGTATATATACAAATCTATAGATCATATACAGGGATACATAAAAGTATTCGGATATTTTTCCGAATATTGTATATATTGAAAATTCCTGAAATTACGTTTTTAAATATGTTATGCGTTTTCCAAATTGTTTACTTAGATGTCATCTTTCAGCTTATTAAACGGTAATGATTTGTAAAATTATTTTAGAAGCGTTGGAAAGTGCTACATAATCTATGCTTGACGCATGATTTTTCGTTCTTGTTTAACTGTTATTATGACAAATTTATTTATAATTATATTAGAAATTATCTATAATGAGAATTTTCTCGCGCTTCCGACAATAGGAAAATTCCATTGACAAATATTGATAAGCTTTCAACAATGGACAATAATTTAAACGTAAAAACGTTCCTATGCTTTAACAATGGAAAAATTTATAGTGACAAATTTTCCCATGCTTTCAACAAAACAAATCTTAAAATAAGAAATCTTTCCCGCAACAGTGAAAAATTCGACTTTACGTGTTTCTTTTTCAATTGTTATTATGAGAAATTTATTTATAATTATATCAAAAGTTATCTATAATGACAATTTTCCCGAACTCCCAACAATGGAAAATTTTCCAATGACAAATATTGATAAGTTTCAACAATCTACAATATTTAAAATTGAAAATGTCCCTAGCATTTAACAATGGAAAAATTTATAGTGACAAATATTCCCAAGCTTTCAACAATGAAGAAATCTTAAAATAAGAATTTTTTATCGCAACAATGAAAAATTTGACTTTAAGTCTTTCTTTTTCAATTGTTATTATGACAAATTTATTTATAAATATATTAAAAGTTATCTATAATGACAACATTCCAGCACTTCCAACATTGAAAAAAATTCCATTGACAAATATCGATACGCTCTGAACAATAGACAACAGTTAAAACGTAAAAAATTCTCTATCCTTTAACAATGGAAAAATTTATAGTGAAAAACTTTCCCACGCTTTCAGATATGAAGAAATTTTAAATAAGAAACTATTATCAAAACAATGAAAAATAGAAGATTAAGTCTTTCTTTTTCAATTGTTATTATGACAAATTAATTTATAATTATATTAAAAGTTATCTATAATGACAACTTTCCCGCACTTCCAACAATGAAAAAAATTCCATTGACAAATATTGATAAGTTTTCAACAATGGACAATAATTAAAATGTAAAAATTTTCCTATGCTTTAACAATGGAGAAATATATAGTGACAACTTTTCCCCCCCTTTCAACAATGAAGAAATCTTAAAACAAGAAAATTTTTCCGTAACAATGAAAAATTCGTCTTTAAGTCTAACTTTTTCAATTGTTATTTGAAAAATTTATTTATAATTATATTAGAAGTTATCTATAATGACAACTTTCCAGCACTTCCAACATTGGAAAAAATTCCATTGACAAATATTGATACGTTTTCAACAATCTACAATATTTTAAAAGTGAAAATGTCCCTAGACTTTAACAATGGAAAAATTTATAGTGAAAAATTTTCCCACGCTTTCAAGAATGAAGAATTCTTAAAATAAGGAACTTTTCCTGCAACAATGAAAAATTCTAGTTTAAGTTATCTATTTTCAATTGTTAGTTGAAAAATTTATTTATAATTATATTAGAAGTTATCTATAATATCTACATTCCCGCGCTTCCAAAAAGAAAAAAAATTCCATTTACAAATATTGATGCCGTATCAACAATGGACAATATTTAAAATGAGAAAATGCCCCTATCCTTATCAATGAAAAAATTTATAGTGAAAAATTCTCCCACGCTTTCAACAATGAAGAAATCTTAAAATAAGAAACCTTTCTCGCAACACTGAAAAATTGGATTTTAAGATTTTCTTTTTCAACTGTTATTATGACAAATTTATTTATAATTATATTAGAAGTTATCTATAATGAGAATTTTCTCGTGCTTCCAGCAATAGAAAAAATTCCATTGACAAATATTGATAAGCTTACAACAATGGACAATAATTTAAAGGTAAAACTTTCCTATGCTTTAACAATGGATAAATTTATAGTGAAGTTTAAGTCTTCCTTTTTCAATTGTTATTATGACAAATTTATTTATAATTATATTAAAAGTTATCTATAATGACAGCTTTCCAGAACTTCCAACATTGGAAAAAATTCCATTGAAAAATATTGATACGCTCTGAACAATAGACAATATTATAACGTAAAAATGTCCCTTTCCTTTAACAATCGAAAAATTTATAGTGAAATATTTTCCATGCTTTCAACATGAAGATATCTTAAAATAAGAAATCTTTCCCGCAGCAATGAAAAATTCGAGTTTAAGTCATCTTCTTTCAATTGTTATTTGAAAAATTTATTTCTAATTATATTAGAATTTAACTATAATGGCAACTTTCCCGCACTCCCAACAATGGAAAATTTTCCATTGACAAATATTGATATGTTTAAACAATCTACAATATTTAAAACGTGAAAATGTCCCTAGCTTTTAACAATGGAAAAATTTATAGTGACAAATATTCCCAAGCTTTCAACAATGAAGAAATCTTAAAATAAGAATTTTTTATCGCAACAAAGAAAAATAGAAGTTTAAGTCTTTCTTTTTCAATTGTTATTAGGACAAATTTATTTATAAATATATTAAAAGATATCTATAATGACAACTTTCCAGCACTTCCAACATTGGAAAAAATTCCATTGCCAAAAATTGATAAGCTTTCAACAATGGACAATAATTAAAATGTAAAAATTTTCCTACGCTTTAACAATGGAGAAATGTATAGTGAAAAATATTCCCACGCTTTCAACAATGAAGAAATCTTAAAATAAGAAACCTTTCCTGCAACAATGAAAAATTCAACTTTAAGTGTTTCTTTTTAGCACTTTCCAACCTAGTTGAAAAGTGCTGATGACTTCGGTTTGTCTGGCCGTCTGGCCGTATGGTCGTCTGGCCGTGCTCTAACTCCCGTAAATATGCTCGGATTGCTCTGCAATTTTTATATGTTATTGTCGTTATCTATGGCACGTTCCGTATTTCAACTGAAGTGTGTAGCACTTATAGTTTTCTTACAGGGACACTCAAAAGAATTCCGTTACATTGCGGTCTATGGGGAAAAATGATTTGCGGTTTATTTTAAAAAAGTTTCACTATTGTAAACGCATTGAAATTTATATAGATCACTAAGATGCATTAGAAGAAGCTTAATAGGGAATAGTAGGTGTATAGCACTTAGAGTTACTTTACAGGGACAGTCAAAATAATTCCGTTATATTACATCTATGGAGAAAAATCGTCTGCGGCTTATTTAAATAATGTTCCACTATTTTAAACGCATTGAAGTTTATATATATTACTAAGGTGCATTACAACAGGCTTACTACAGAATAGTGTGTGTATAGCAGTCATCGTTCATTTACAGGGACACACAAAAGAATTCTCTACTGTCTGTTAACAATAATTCCTGGAAGTGCGTTTTAAGTTACTAAACGCGATGTTAACCTTAACTAGCTTTTTGTCTATTACGTGGTGTGTATAAATTCTGTAGATCCTATACAGGGCAGCACAAAAGTTCGCGAACACATTACCGTTTATTGACAGAAACTCCAGAAGGAGAATTCAAACGGTGCTACGCGTTTCCTAACTAAACTAAAATTTAGCATCCTATGTATATATACAAATCTATAGATCATATACAGGGATACATAAAAGTATTCGGATATTTTTCCGAATATTGTATATATTGAAAATTCCTGAAATTACGTTTTTAAATATGTTATGCGTTTTCGAAATTGTTTACTTAGATGTCATCGTTCAGCATATTAAACGGTAATGATTTGTAAAATTATTTTAGAAGCGTTGGAAAGTGCTACATAATCTATGCTTGACGCATGATTTTTCGTTCTTGTTTAACTGTTATTATGACAAATTTATTTATAATTATATTAGAAATTATCTATAATGAGAATTTTCTCGCGCTTCCAACAATAGGAAAAATTCCATTGACAAATATTGATAAGCTTTCAACATTGGACAATAATTTAAAGGTAAAAACTTTCCTATGCTTTAGCAATGGAGAAATTTATAGTGACAAATTTTCCCATGCTTTCAACAATGAAGAAATCTTAAAATAAGGATTTTTTATCGCAACAATGAAAAATTTGACTTTAAGTCTTTCTTTTTCAATTGTTATTATGACAAATTTATTTATAATTATATTAGAAGTTATCTATAATGACAACTTTCCAGCACTTTCAACATTGGAAAAAATTCCATTGACAAATATTGATACGCTTTCAACAATCTACAATATTTTAAAAGTGAAAATGTCCCTAGACTTTAACAATGGAAAAATTTATAGTGAAAAATTTTCCCACGCTTTCAAGAATGAAGAAGTCTTAAAATAAGGAACTTTTCCTGCAACAATGAAAAATTCTAGTTTAAGTTATCTATTTTCAATTGTTATTTGAAAAATTTATTTATAATTATATTAGAAGTTATCTATAATATCTACATTCCCGCGCTTCCAAAAAGAAAAAAATTCCATTTACAAATATTGATGCCGTATCAACAATGGACAATATTTAAAATGAGAAAATGCCCCTATCCTTATCAATGAAAAAATTTATAGTGAAAAATTTTCCCACGGTTTCAACAATGAAGTAATCATAAAATAAGAAACCTTTCTCGCAACAATGAAAAATTGGATTTTAAGATTTTCTTTTTCAACTGTTATTATGACAAATTTATTTATAATTATATTAGAAGTTATCTATAATGAGAATTTTCTCGTGCTTCCAGCAATAGAAAAAATTCCATTGACAAATATTGATAAGCTTAGAACAATGGACAATAATTTATAGGTAAAACTTTCCTATGCTTTAACAATGGATAAATTTATAGTGAAGTTTAAGTCTTCCTTTTTCAATTGTTATTATGACAAATTTATTTATAATTATATTAAAAGTTATCTATAATGACAACTTTCCAGAACTTACAACATTGGAAAAAATTCCATTGAAAAAAATTGATACGCTCTGAACAATAGACAATATTATAACGTAAAAATGTCCCTTTCCTTTAACAATCGAAAATTTATAGTGAAATATTTTCCCATGCTTTCAACATGAAGATATCTTAAAATAAGAAATCTTTCCCGCAGCAATGAAAAATTCGAGTTTAAGTCATCTACTTTCAATGGTTATTTGAAAAATTTATTTATAATTATATTAGAAGTTATCTATAATGACTACTTTCCCGCTACTCCAACAAAGAAAAAAAATTCCATTTATAAATATTGATACCGTATCAACAACGGACAATATTTAAAACGTAAAAATGTCCTTATCCTTTAACAATGGAAAAATTGATAGTGAAAAATTTTCCCACGCTTTCAACAATGAAGGAATCTTAAAATAAGAAATGTTTCCCACAACATTGAAAAATTCGACTTTAAGTCTTTCTGTTTCAATTGTTATTAGGACAAATTATTTTATAATTATATTAAAAGTTATCTATAATGACAACTTTCCCGCACTTCCAACAATGTAAAAAATTCCATTGACAAAAATTGATAAGCTTTCAACAATGGACAATAATTAAAATGTAAAAATTTTCCTACGCTTTAACAATGGAGAAATGAAAAAATTTATAGTGACAAATTTTCCTCCGCTTTCAACAATGAAGAAATCTTAAAATAAGAAAATTTTTCCATAACAATGAAAAATTCGACTTTAAGTCTAACTTTTTTCATTTGTAATTATGACAAATTTATTTATAATTATATTAGAATTTAACTATAATGGCAACTTTCCCGCACTCCCAACAATGGAAAATTTTCCATTGACAAATATTGATATGTTTAAACAATCTACAATATTTAAAACGTGAAAATGTCCCTAGCATTTAACAATGGAAAAATTTATAGTGACAAATATTCCCAAGCTTTCAACAATGAAGAAATCTTAAAATAAGAATTTTTTATCGCAACAAAGAAAAATAGAAGTTTAAGTCTTTCTTTTTCAATTGTTATTAGGACAAATTTATTTATAAATATATTAAAAGTTATCTATAATGACAACTTTCCAGCACTTCCAACATTGGAAAAAATTCCATTGCCAAAAATTGATAAGCTTTCAACAATGGACAATAATTAAAATGTAAAAATTTTCCTACGCTTTAACAATGGAGAAATGTATAGTGAAAAATAATCCCACGCTTTCAACAATGAAGAAATCTTAAAATAAGAAACCTTTCCTGCAACAATGAAAAATTCAACTTTAAGTGTTTCTTTTTAGCACTTTCCAACCTAGTTGAAAAGTGCTGATGACTTCGGTTTGTCTGGCCGTCTGGCCGTATGGCCGACTGTCCGTTCTCTAACTCCCGTAAATATGCTCGGATTGCTCTGCAATTTTTATATGTTATCCTCGTTATCTATGGCACGTTCCCTATTTCAACTGAAGTGTGTAGCACATATAGTTTTCTTACAGGGACACTCAAAAGAATTCCGTTACTTTGCGGTCTATGGGGAAAAATGATTTGCGGTTTATTTTAAAAATTTTCACTATTGTAAACGCATTGAAATTTATATAGATCACTAAGATGCATTAGAAGAAGCTTAATATGGAATAGTAGGTGTATAGCACTTAGAGTTACTTTACAGGGACAGTCAAAATAATTCCGTTATATTACATCTATGGAGAAAAATCGTCTGCAGGTTATTTAAATAATGTTCCACTATTTTAAACGCATTGAAGTTTATATATATTACTAAGGTGCATTACAAGAGGCTTACTACAGAAAAGTGTGTGTATAGCAGTCATCGTTCATTTACAGGGACACACAAAAGAATTCTCTACTGTCTGTTAACAATAATTCCTGGAAGTGCGTTTTAAGTTACTAAACGCGATTTTAATCTTAACTAGCTTTTTGTCTATTACGTGGTGTGTATAAATTCTGTAGATCCTATACAGGGCAGCACAAAAGTTCGCGAACACATTACCGTTTATTGACAGGAACTCCAGAAGGAGAAATCAAACGGTGCTACGCGTTTCCTAACTAAACTAAAATTTAGCATCCTATGTATATATACAAATCTATAGATCATATACAGGGATACATAAAAGTATTCGGATATTTTTCCGAATATTGTATATATTGAAAATTCCTGAAATTACGTTTTTAAATATGTTATGCGTTTTCCAAATTGTTTACTTAGATGTCATCGTTCAGCTTATTAAACCGTAATGATTTGTAAAATTATTTTAGAAGCGTTGGAAAGTGCTACATAATCTATGCTTGACGCATGATTTTTCGTTCTTGTTTAACTGTTATTATGACAAATTTATTTATAATTATATTAGAAATTATCTATAATGAGAATTTTCTCTCGCTTCCAACAATAGGAAAATTCCATTGACAAATATTGATAAGCTTTCAACAATGGACAATAATTTAAACGTAAAAACGTTCCTATGCTTTAACAATGGAGAAATTTATAGTGACAAATTTTCCCATGCTTTCAACAAAAGAAATCTTAAAATAAGAAATCTTTCCCGCAACAGTGAAAAATTCGACTTTACGTGTTTCTTTTTCAATTGTTATTATGAGAAATTTATTTATAATTATATCAAAAGTTATCTATAATGACAATTTTCCCGAACTCCCAACAATGGAAAATTTTCCAATGACAAATATTGATAAGTTTCAACAATCTACAATATTTAAAATTGAAAATGTCCCTAGCATTTAACAATGGAAAAATTTATAGTGACAAATATTCCCAAGCTTTCAACAATGAAGAAATCTTAAAATAAGAATTTTTTATCGCAACAATGAAAAATTTGACTTTAAGTCTTTCTTTTTCAATTGTTATTATGACAAATTTATTTATAAATATATTAAAAGTTATCTATAATGACAACTTTCCAGCACTTCCAAATTGGAAAAAATTCCATTGACAAATATCGATACGCTCTGAACAATAGACAATAGTTAAAACGTAAAAAATTCTCTATCCTTTAACAATGGAAAAATTTATAGTGAAAAATTTTCCCACGCTTTCAGATATGAAGAAATTTTAAATAAGAAACTATTATCAAAACAATGAAAAATAGAAGATTAAGTCTTCCTTTTTCAATTGTTATTATGACAAATTAATTTATAATTATATTAAAAGTTATCTATAATGACAACTTTCCCGCACTTCCAACAATGGAAAAAATTCCATTGACAAATATTGATAAGTTTTCAACAATGGACAATAATTAAAATGTAAAAATTTTCCTATGCTTTAACAATGGAGAAATGTATAGTGACAACTTTTCCCCCGCTTTCAACAATGAAGAAATCTTAAAACAAGAAAATTTTTCCGTAACAATGAAAAATTCGTCTTTAAGTCTAACTTTTTCAATTGTTATTTGAAAAATTTATTTATAATTATATTAGAAGTTATCTATAATGACAACTTTCCAGCACTTCCAACATTGGAAAAAATTCCATTGACAAATATTGATACGCTTTCAACAATCTACAATATTTTAAAAGTGAAAATGTCCCTAGACTTTAACAATGGAAAAATTTATAGTGAAAAATTTTCCCACGATTTCAAGAATGAAGAAGTCTTAAAATAAGGAACTTTTCCTGCAACAATGAAAAATTCTAGTTTAAGTTATCTATTTTCAATTGTTATTTGAAAAATTTATTTATAATTATATTAGAAGTTATCTATAATATCTACATTCCCGCGCTTCCAAAAAGAAAAAAATTCCATTTAAAAATATTGATGCCGTATCAACAATGGACAATATTTAAAATGAGAAAATGCCCCTATCCTTATCAATGAAAAAATTTATAGTGAAAAATTTTCCCACGGTTTCAACAATGAAGTAATCATAAAATAAGAAACCTTTCTCGCAACAATGAAAAATTGGATTTTAAGATTTTCTTTTTCAACTGTTATTATGACAAATTTATTTATAATTATATTAGAAGTTATCTATAATGAGAATTTTCTCGTGCTTCCAGCAATAGAAAAAATTCCATTGACAAATATTGATAAGCTTACAACAATGGACAATAATTTATAGGTAAAACTTTCCTATGCTTTAACAATGGATAAATTTATAGTGAAGTTTAAGTCTTCCTTTTTCAATTGTTATTATGACAAATTTATTTATAATTATATTAAAAGTTATCTATAATGACAACTTTCCAGAACTTCCAACATTGGAAAAAATTCCATTGAAAAAAATTGATACGCTCTGAACAATAGACAATATTATAACGTAAAAATGTCCCTTTCCTTTAACAATCGAAAAATTTATAGTGAAATATTTTCCCATGCTTTCAACATGAAGATATCTTAAAATAAGAAATCTTTCCTGCAGCAATGAAAAATTCGAGTTTAAGTCATCTACTTTCAATTGTTATTTGAAAAATTTATTTATAATTATATTAGAAGTTATCTATAATGACAACTTTCCAGCACTTCCAACATTGGAAAAAATTCCATTGACAAATATTGATACGCTTTCAACAATCTACAATATTTTAAAAGTGAAAATGTCCCTAGACTTTAACAATGGAAAAATTTATAGTGAAAAATTTTCCCATGCTTTCAAGAATGAAGAAGTCTTAAAATAAGGAACTTTTCCTGCAACAATGAAAAATTCTAGTTTAAGTTATCTATTTTCAATTGTTATTTGAAAAATTTATTTATAATTATATTAGAAGTTATCTATAATATCTACATTCCCGCGCTTCCAAAAAGAAAAAAATTCCATTTACAAATATTGATGCCGTATCAACAATGGACAATATTTAAAATGAGAAAATGCCCCTATCCTTATCAATGAAAAAATTTATAGTGAAAAATTTTCTCACGCTTTCAACAATGAAGAAATCTTAAAATAACAAACCTTTCTCGCAACAATGAAAAATTGGATTTTAAGTGTTTCTTTTACAACTGTTATTATGACAAATTTATTTATAATTATATTAGAAGTTATCTATAATGAGATTTTTCTCGCGATTCCAACAATAGAAAAAATTCCATTGACAAATATTGATAAGCTTACAACAATGGACAATAATTTAAAGGTAAAACGTTCCTATGTTTTAACAATGGATAAATTTATAGTGACAAATTTTCCCATGCATTCAACAACGAAGAAATCTTAAAATAAGAATTTTTTCCCGCAACAATGAAAAATTTGACTTATGTCTTCCTTTTTCAATTGTTATTATGACAAATTTATTTATAATTATATTAAAAGTTATCTATAATAACAACTTTCCAGAACTTCCAACATTGGAAAAAATTCCATTGAAAAATATTGATACGCTCTGAACAATAGACAATAGTTAAAACGTAAAAATGTCCCTTTCCTTTAAGAATGGAAAAATTTATAGTGAAATATTTTCCCATGCTTTCAACATGAAGATATCTTAAAATAAGAAATCTATCTCGCAACAGTGAAAAATTCGACTTTACGTGTTTCTTTTTCAATTGTTATTATGAGAAATTTATTTATAATTATATCAAAAGTTATCTATAATGACAATTTTCCCGAACTCCCAACAATGGAAAATTTTCCAATGACAAATATTGATAAGTTTCAACAATCTACAATATTTAAAATTGAAAATGTCCCTAGCATTTAACAATGGAAAAATTTATAGTGACAAATATTCCCAAGCTTTCAACAATGAAGAAATCTTAAAATAAGAATTTTTTATCGCAACAATGAAAAATTTGACTTTAAGTCTTTCTTTTTCAATTGTTATTATGACAAATTTATTTATAAATATATTAAAAGTTATCTATAATGACAACTTTCCAGCACTTCCAAATTGGAAAAAATTCCATTGACAAATATCGATACGCTCTGAACAATAGACAATAGTTAAAACGTAAAAAATTCTCTATCCTTTAACAATGGAAAAATTTATAGTGAAAAATTTTCCCACGCTTTCAGATATGAAGAAATTTTAAATAAGAAACTATTATCAAAACAATGAAAAATAGAAGATTAAGTCTTCCTTTTTCAATTGTTATTATGACAAATTAATTTATAATTATATTAAAAGTTATCTATAATGACAACTTTCCCGCACTTCCAACAATGGAAAAAATTCCATTGACAAATATTGATAAGTTTTCAACAATGGACAATAATTAAAATGTAAAAATTTTCCTATGCTTTAACAATGGAGAAATGTATAGTGACAACTTTTCCCCCGCTTTCAACAATGAAGAAATCTTAAAACAAGAAAATTTTTCCGTAACAATGAAAAATTCGTCTTTAAGTCTAACTTTTTCAATTGTTATTTGAAAAATTTATTTATAATTATATTAGAAGTTATCTATAATGACAACTTTCCAGCACTTCCAACATTGGAAAAAATTCCATTGACAAATATTGATACGCTTTCAACAATCTACAATATTTTAAAAGTGAAAATGTCCCTAGACTTTAACAATGGAAAAATTTATAGTGAAAAATTTTCCCACGATTTCAAGAATGAAGAAGTCTTAAAATAAGGAACTTTTCCTGCAACAATGAAAAATTCTAGTTTAAGTTATCTATTTTCAATTGTTATTTGAAAAATTTATTTATAATTATATTAGAAGTTATCTATAATATCTACATTCCCGCGCTTCCAAAAAGAAAAAAATTCCATTTAAAAATATTGATGCCGTATCAACAATGGACAATATTTAAAATGAGAAAATGCCCCTATCCTTATCAATGAAAAAATTTATAGTGAAAAATTTTCCCACGGTTTCAACAATGAAGTAATCATAAAATAAGAAACCTTTCTCGCAACAATGAAAAATTGGATTTTAAGATTTTCTTTTTCAACTGTTATTATGACAAATTTATTTATAATTATATTAGAAGTTATCTATAATGAGAATTTTCTCGTGCTTCCAGCAATAGAAAAAATTCCATTGACAAATATTGATAAGCTTACAACAATGGACAATAATTTATAGGTAAAACTTTCCTATGCTTTAACAATGGATAAATTTATAGTGAAGTTTAAGTCTTCCTTTTTCAATTGTTATTATGACAAATTTATTTATAATTATATTAAAAGTTATCTATAATGACAACTTTCCAGAACTTCCAACATTGGAAAAAATTCCATTGAAAAAAATTGATACGCTCTGAACAATAGACAATATTATAACGTAAAAATGTCCCTTTCCTTTAACAATCGAAAAATTTATAGTGAAATATTTTCCCATGCTTTCAACATGAAGATATCTTAAAATAAGAAATCTTTCCTGCAGCAATGAAAAATTCGAGTTTAAGTCATCTACTTTCAATTGTTATTTGAAAAATTTATTTATAATTATATTAGAAGTTATCTATAATGACAACTTTCCAGCACTTCCAACATTGGAAAAAATTCCATTGACAAATATTGATACGCTTTCAACAATCTACAATATTTTAAAAGTGAAAATGTCCCTAGACTTTAACAATGGAAAAATTTATAGTGAAAAATTTTCCCATGCTTTCAAGAATGAAGAAGTCTTAAAATAAGGAACTTTTCCTGCAACAATGAAAAATTCTAGTTTAAGTTATCTATTTTCAATTGTTATTTGAAAAATTTATTTATAATTATATTAGAAGTTATCTATAATATCTACATTCCCGCGCTTCCAAAAAGAAAAAAATTCCATTTACAAATATTGATGCCGTATCAACAATGGACAATATTTAAAATGAGAAAATGCCCCTATCCTTATCAATGAAAAAATTTATAGTGAAAAATTTTCTCACGCTTTCAACAATGAAGAAATCTTAAAATAACAAACCTTTCTCGCAACAATGAAAAATTGGATTTTAAGTGTTTCTTTTACAACTGTTATTATGACAAATTTATTTATAATTATATTAGAAGTTATCTATAATGAGATTTTTCTCGCGATTTCAACAATAGAAAAAATTCCATTGACAAATATTGATAAGCTTACAACAATGGACAATAATTTAAAGGTAAAACGTTCCTATGTTTTAACAATGGATAAATTTATAGTGACAAATTTTCCCATGCATTCAACAACGAAGAAATCTTAAAATAAGAATTTTTTCCCGCAACAATGAAAAATTTGACTTATGTCTTCCTTTTTCAATTGTTATTATGACAAATTTATTTATAATTATATTAAAAGTTATCTATAATAACAACTTTCCAGAACTTCCAACATTGGAAAAAATTCCATTGAAAAATATTGATACGCTCTGAACAATAGACAATAGTTAAAACGTAAAAATGTCCCTTTCCTTTAAGAATGGAAAAATTTATAGTGAAATATTTTCCCATGCTTTCAACATGAAGATATCTTAAAATAAGAAATCTATCTCGCAACAATGAAAAATTCGAGTTTAAGTCATCTACTTTCAATTGTTATTTGAAAAATTTATTTATAAATATATTAAAAGTTATCTATATTGACAACTTTCCAGCACTTCCAACATTGGAAAAAATTCCATTGACAAATATCGATACGCTCTGAACAATAGACAATAGTTAAAACGTAAAAAATTCTCTATCCTTTAACAATGGAAAAATTTATAGTGAAAAATTTTCCCACGCTTTCAGATATGAAGAAATTTTAAATAAGAAACTATTATAAAAACAATGAAAAATAGAAGATTAAGTCTTTCTTTTTCAATTGTTATTATGACAAATTAATTTATAATTATATTAAAAGTTATCTATAATGACAACTTTCCCGCACTTCCCACAATGGAAAAAATTCCATTGACAAATATTGATAAGTTTTCAACAATGGACAATAATTAAAATGTAAAAATTTTCCTATGCTTTAACAAAGGAGAAATGTATAGTGACAACATTTCCCCCGCTTTCAAAAATGAAGAAATCTTAAAATAAGAAAATTTTTCCGTAACAATGAAAAATTCGTCTTTAAGTCTAACTTTTTCAATTGTTATTTGAAAAATTTATTTATAATTATATTAGAAGTTATCTATAATGACAACTTTCCAGCACTTCCAACATTGGAAAAAATTCCATTGACAAATATTGATACGCTTTCAACAATCTACAATATTTTAAAAGTGAAAATGTCCCTAGACTTTAACAATGGAAAAATTTATAGTGAAAAATTTTCCCACGCTTTCAAGAATGAAGAAGTCTTAAAATAAGGAACTTTTCCTGCAACAATGAAAAATTCTAGTTTAAGTTATCTATTTTCAATTGTTATTTGAAAAATTTATTTATAATTATATTAGAAGTTATCTATAATATCTACATTCCCGCGCTTCCAAAAAGAAAAAAAATCCATTTACAAATATTGATGCCGTATCAACAATGGACAATATTTAAAATGAGAAAATGCCCCTATCCTTATCAATGAAAAAATTTATAGTGAAAAATTTTCCCACGCTTTCAACAATGAAGAAATCTTAAAATAAGAAACCTTTCTCGCAACAATGAAAAATTGGATTTTAAGTGTTTCTTTTTCAACTGTTATTATGACAAATTTATTTATAATTATATTAGAAGTTATCTATAATGAGAATTTTCTCGTGCTTGCGGCAATAGAAAAAATTCCATTGACAAATATCGATACGCTCTGAACAATAGACAATAGTTAAAACGTAAAAAATTCTCTATTCTTTAACAATGGAAAAATTTATAGTGAAAAATTTTCCCACGCTTTCAGATATGAAGAAATTTTAAATAAGAAACTATTATCAAAACAATGAAAAATAGAAGTTTAAGTCTTCCTTTTTCAATTGTTATTATGACAAATTTATTTATAATTATATTAAAAGTTATCTATAATGACAACTTTCCAGAACTTCCAACATTGGAAAAAATTCCATTGAAAATTATTGATACGCTCTGAACAATAGACAATATTATAACGTAAAAATGTCCCTTTCCTTTAACAATCGAAAAATTTGTAGTGAAATATTTTCCCATGCTTTCAACATGAAGATATCTTAAAATAAGAAATCTTTCCCGCAGCAATGAAAAATTCGAGTTTAAGTCATCTACTTTCAATTGTTATTTGAAAAATTTATTTATAATTATATTAGATGTTATCTATAATGACTACTTTCCCGCGCCTCCAACAAAGAAAAAAATTCCATTTATAAATATTGATACCGTATCAACAACGGACAATATTTAAAACGTAAAAATGTCCTTATCCTTTAACAATGGAAAAATTGATAGTGAAAAATTTTCCCACGCTTTCAACAATGAAGGAATCTTAAAATAAGAAATGTTTCCCACAACATTGAAAAATTCGACTTTAAGTCTTTCTGTTTCAATTGTTATTAGGACAAATTAATTTATAATTATATTAAAAGTTATCTGTAATGGCAACTTTCCCGCACTTCCAACAATGGAAAAAATTCCATTGACAAAAATTGATAAGCTTTCAACAATGGACAATAATTAAAATGTAAAAATTTTCCTACGCTTTAACAATGGAGAAAAGTATAGTGACAAATTTTCCTCCGCTTTCAACAATGAAGAAATCTTAAAATAAGAAAATTTTTCCATAACAATGAAAAATTCGACTTTAAGTCTAACTTTTTTCAATTGTAATTATGACAAATTTATTTATAATTATATTAGAATTTAACTATAATGGCAACTTTCCCGCCCTCCCAACAATGGAAAATTTTCCATTGACAAATATTGATATGTTTAAACAATCTACAATATTTAAAACGTGAAAATGTCCCTAGCATTTAACAATGGAAAAATTTATAGTGACAAATATTCCCAAGCTTTCAACAATGAAGAAATCTTAAAATAAGAATTTTTTATCGCAACAATGAAAAATAGAAGTTTAAGTCTTTCTTTTTCAATTGTTATTAGGAGAAATTTATTTATAAATATATTAAAAGTTATCTATAATGACAACTTTCCAGCACTTCCAACATTGGAAAAAATTCCATTGCCAAAAATTGATAAGCTTTCAACAATGGACAATAATTAAAATGTAAAAATTTTCCTACGCTTTAACAATGGAGAAATGTATAGTGAAAAAAATTCCCACGCTTTCAACAATGAAGAAATCTTAAAATAAGAAACCTTTCCTGCAACAATGAAAAATTCAACTTTAAGTGTTTCTTTTTAGCACTTTCCAACCTAGTTGAAAAGTGCTGATGACTTCGGTTTGTCTGGCCGTCTGGCCGTATGGCCGTCTTTCCGTGCTCTAACTCCCGTAAATATGCTCGGATTGCTCTGCAATTTTTATATGTTATTGTCGTTATCTATGGCACGTTCCCTATTTCAACTGAAGTGTGTAGCACTTATAGTTTTCTTACAGGGACACTCAAAAGAATTCCGTTACATTGCGGTCTATGGGGAAAAATGATTTGCGGTTTATTTAAAAAAAGTTTCACTATTGTAAACGCATTGAAATTTATATAGATCACTAAGATGCATTAGAAGAAGCTTAATATGGAATGGTAGGTGTATAGCACTTAGAGTTACTTTACAGGGACAGTCAAAATAATTCCGTTATATTACATCTATGGAGAAAAATCGTCTGCGGCTTATTTAAATAATGTTCCACTATTTTAAACGCATTGAAGTTTATATATATTACTAAGGTGCATTACAAGAGGCTTACTACAGAATAGTGTGTGTATAGCAGTCATCGTTCATTTACAGGGACACACAAAAGAAGTCTCTACTGTCTGTTAACAATAATTCCTGGAAGTGCGTTTTAAGTTACTAAACGCGATTTTAATCTTAACTAGCTTTTTGTCTATTACGTGGTGTGTATAAATTCTGTAGATCCTATACAGGGCAGCACAAAAGTTCGCGAACACATTACCGTTTATTGACAGAAACTCCAGAAGGAGAATTTAAAAGGTGCTACGCGTTTCCTAACTAAAATAAAATTTAGCATCCTATGTATATATACAAATCTATAGATCATATACAGGGATACATAAAAGTATTCGGATATTTTTCCGAATATTGTATATATTGAAAATTCCTGAAATTACGTTTTTAAATATGTCATGCGTTTTCCAAATTGTTTACTTAGATGTCATCTTTCAGCTTATTAAACGGTAATGATTTGTAAAATTATTTTGGAAGCGTTGGAAAGTGCTACATAATCTATGCATGACGCATGATTTTTCGTTCTTGGTTAACTGTTATTATGACAAATTTATTTATAATTATATTATAAATTATCTATAATGAGAATTTTCTCGCGCTTCCAACAAGAGGCAAAATTCTATTGACAAATATTGATAAGCTTTCAACAATGGACAATAATTTAAAGGTAAAAACGTTCCTATGCTTTAACAATGGAGAAATTTATAGTGACAAATTTTCCCATGCTTTTAATAAAAGAAATCTTAAAATAAGAAATCTTTCCCGCAACAATGAAAAATTCGACTTTAAGTGTTTCTTTTTCAATTGTTATTATGAGAAATTTATTTATAATTATATCATAAGTTATCTATAATGACAATTTTCCCGAACTCCCAACAATGGAAAATTTTCCATTGACAAATATTGATAAGTTTCAACAATCTACAATATTTAAAATTGAAAATGTCCCTAGCTTTTAACAATGGAAAAATTTATAGTGACAAATATTCCCAAGCTTTCAACAATGAAGAAATCTTAAAATAAGAATTTTTTATCGCAACAATGAAAAATTTGACTTTAAGTCTTTCTTTTTCAATTGTTATTATGACAAATTTATTTATAAATGTATTAAAAGTTATCTATAATGACAACTTTCCAGCACTTCCAACATTGGAAAAAATTCCATTGACAAATATCGATACGCTCTGAACAATAGACAATAGTTAAAACGTAAAAAATTCTCTATTCTTTAACAATGGAAAAATTTATAGTGAAAAATTTTCCCACGCTTTCAGATATGAAGAAATTTTAAATAAGAAACTATTATCAAAACAATGAAAAATAGAAGATTAAGTCTTTCTTTTTCAATTGTTATTATGACAAATTAATTTATAATTATATTAAAAGTTATCTATAATGACAACTTTCCCGCACTTCCAACAATGGAAAAAATTCCATTGACAAATATTGATAAGTTTTCAACAATGGACAATAATTAAAATGTAAAAATTTTCCTATGCTTTAACAATGGAGAAATGTATAGTGACAACTTTTCCCCCGCTTTTAACAATGAAGAAATCTTAAAACAAGAAAATTTTTCCGTAACAATGAAAAATTTGTCTTTAAGTCCAACTTTTTCAATTGTTATTTGAAAAATTTATTTATAATTATATTAGAAGTTATCTATAATGACAACTTTCCAGCACTTCCAACATTGGAAAAAATTCCATTGACAAATATTGATACGCTTTCAACAATCTACAATATTTTAAAAGTGAAAATGTCCCTAGACTTTAACAATGGAAAAATTTATAGTGAAAAATTTTCCCATGCTTTCAAGAATGAAGAAGTCTTAAAATAAGGAACTTTTCCTGCAACAATGAAAAATTCTAGTTTAAGTTATCTATTTTCAATTGTTATTTGAAAAATTTATTTATAATTATATTAGAAGTTATCTATAATATCTACATTCCCGCGCTTCCAAAAAGAAAAAAATTCCATTTACAAATATTGATGCCGTATCAACAATGGACAATATTTAAAATGAGAAAATGCCCCTATCCTTATCAATGAAAAAATTTATAGTGAAAAATTTTCTCACGCTTTCAACAATGAAGAAATCTTAAAATAACAAACCTTTCTCGCAACAATGAAAAATTGGATTTTAAGTGTTTCTTTTACAACTGTTATTATGACAAATTTATTTATAATTATATTAGAAGTTATCTATAATGAGATTTTTCTCGCGATTCCAACAATAGAAAAAATTCCATTGACAAATATTGATAAGCTTACAACAATGGACAATAATTTAAAGGTAAAACGTTCCTATGTTTTAATAATGGATAAATTTATAGTGACAAATTTTCCCATGCATTCAACAACGAAGAAATCTTAAAATAAGAATTTTTTCCCGCAACAATGAAAAATTTGACTTATGTCTTCCTTTTTCAATTGTTATTATGACAAATTTATTTATAATTATATTAAAAGTTATCTATAATAACAACTTTCCAGAACTTCCAACATTGGAAAAAATTCCATTGAAAAATATTGATACGCTCTGAACAATAGACAATAGTTAAAACGTAAAAATGTCCCTTTCCTTTAAGAATGGAAAAATTTATAGTGAAATATTTTCCCATGCTTTCAACATGAAGATATCTTAAAATAAGAAATCTATCTCGCAACAATGAAAAATTCGAGTTTAAGTCATCTACTTTCAATTGTTATTTGAAAAATTTATTTATAAATATATTAAAAGTTATCTATATTGACAACTTTCCAGCACTTCCAACATTGGAAAAAATTCCATTGACAAATATCGATACGCTCTGAACAATAGACAATAGTTAAAACGTAAAAAATTCTCTATCCTTTAACAATGGAAAAATTTATAGTGAAAAATTTTCCCACGCTTTCAGATATGAAGAAATTTTAAATAAGAAACTATTATAAAAACAATGAAAAATAGAAGATTAAGTCTTTCTTTTTCAATTGTTATTATGACAAATTAATTTATAATTATATTAAAAGTTATCTATAATGACAACTTTCCCGCACTTCCAACAATGGAAAAAATTCCATTGACAAATATTGATAAGTTTTCAACAATGGACAATAATTAAAATGTAAAAATTTTCCTATGCTTTAACAATGGAGAAATGTATAGTGACAACATTTCCCCCGCTTTCAAAAATGAAGAAATCTTAAAATAAGAAAATTTTTCCGTAACAATGAAAAATTCGTCTTTAAGTCTAACTTTTTCAATTGTTATTTGAAAAATTTATTTATAATTATATTAGAAGTTATCTATAATGACAACTTTCCAGCACTTCCAACATTGGAAAAAATTCCATTGACAAATATTGATACGCTTTCAACAATCTACAATATTTTAAAAGTGAAAATGTCCCTAGACTTTAACAATGGAAAAATTTATAGTGAAAAATTTTCCCACGCTTTCAAGAATGAAGAAGTCTTAAAATAAGGAACTTTTCCTGCAACAATGAAAAATTCTAGTTTAAGTTATCTATTTTCAATTGTTATTTGAAAAATTTATTTATAATTATATTAGAAGTTATCTATAATGAGAATTTTCTCGTGCTTCCGGCAATAGAAAAAATTCCATTGACAAATATTGATAAGCTTACAACAATGGACAATAATTTACAGGTAAAACTTTCCTATGCTTTAACAATGGATAAATTTATAGTGAAGTTTAAGTCTTCCTTTTTCAATTGTTATTATGACAAATTTATTTATAATTATATTAAAAGTTATCTATAATAACAACTTTCCAGAACTTCCAACATTGGAAAAAATTCCATTGAAAAATATTGATACGCTCTGAACAATAGACAATATTATAACATAAAAATGTCCCTTTCCTTTAACAATCGAAAAATTTATAGTGAAATATTTTCCCATGCTTTCAATATGAAGGTATCTTAAAATAAGAAATCTTTCCCGCAGCAATGAAAAATTCGAGTTTAAGCCATCTACTTTCAATTGTTATTTGAAAAATTTATTTATAATTATATTAGAAGTTATCTATAATGACTACTTTCCCGCGCCTCCAACAACGAAAAAAACTCCATTTATAAATATTGATTCCGTATCAACAACGGACAATATTTAAAACGTAGAATTGTCCTTATCCTTTAACAATGGAAAAATTGATAGTGAAAAATTTTCCCACGCTTTCAACAATGAAGGAATCTTAAAATAAGAAATGTTTCCCACAACATTGAAAAATTCGACTTTAAGTCTTTCTGTTTCAATTGCTATTAGTACAAATTAATTTATAATTATATTAAAAGTTATCTATAATGACAACTTTCCCGCACTTCCAATAATGGAAAAAATTCCATTGACAAAAATTGATAAGCTTTCAACAATGGACAATAATTAAAATGTAAAAATTTTCCTACGCTTTAACAATGGAGAAATGTATAGTGACAAATTTTCCTCCGCTTTCAACAATGAAGAAATCTTAATATAAGAAAATTTTTCCATAACAATGAAAAATTCGACTTTAAGTCTAACTTTTTTCAATTGTAATTATGACAAATTTATTTATAATTATATTAGAATTTAACTATAATGGCAACTTTCCCGCACTCCCAACAATGGAAAATTTTCCATTGACAAATATTGATATGTTTAAACAATCTACAATATTTAAAACGTGGAAATGTCCCTAGCATTTAACAATGGAAAAATTTATAGTGACAAATATTCCCAAGCTTTTAACAATGAAGAAATCTTAAAATAAGAATTTTTTATCGCAACAATGAAAAATAGAAGTTTAACTTTCCAGAACTTCCAACATTGGACAAAATTCCATTGAAAAATATTGATACGCTCTGATAACAATAGACATTGATAACAATAGACAATAGTTAAAACGTAAATATGTCCCTTTCCTTTAAAAATGGAAAAATTTATAGTGAAATATTTTCCCATGCTTTCAACATGAAGATATCTTAAAATAAGAAATCTTTCTCGCAACAATGAAAAATTCGAGTTTAAGTCATCTACTTTCAATTGTTATTTGAAAAATTTATTTATAAATACATTAAAAGTTATCTATAATGACAACTTTCCAGCACTTCCAACATTGGAAAAAATTCCATTGACAAAAATTGATATGCTCTCAATAATATACAATAATTAAAACGTAAAAATGTCCCTATCCTTTAACAATGGAAAAATTTTTAGTGACGCATTTTCCCACGCTTTCTAAAATGAAGAAATCTGAAAATATGAAAAATTTCCCGCAACAATGAAAAATTTGAGTTTAAGACTTTTTTTTTTCAATTGTTATCATAAAAATTTTATTCTTTCGCTTTCAACAATGAAACAGTTTTAAAATAAGAAACTTTTCCCAAAACGATGAAAAATTTGAGTTTAAGTCATCAATTTTCAATTGTTATTTGAAAATTTTATTTATAATTATATTAGAAGTTTTCTATAATGACAACTTTCCCGCACTCCCAACAATGGAAAAATTTCCATATAAAAATATTGATACGCTTTCAACAATCTAGAATATTTTAAAAATGAAAATGTCCCTAACCTTTAACAATGGAAAAATTTATAGTGAAAAATTTTCCCACGCTTTCAAAAATGAAGAAGTCTTAAAATAAGAAACTTTTCCCGCAACAATGAAAAATTCGAGTTTAAGCCATCTATTTTCAATTGTTATTTGAAAAATTTATTTATAATTATATTAGAAGTTATCTATAATGACTACTTTCCCCCGCTTCCAACAAAAAATAAATTCCACTTACAAATATTGATACCGTATCAACAATGCACAATATTTAAAATGTGAAAATGCCCCTATCCTTTAACAATGGAAAAATTTAAAGTGACAAATATTCCCATGCTTTCAACAATGAAAAAATCTTAAAATAAAAATTTTTATCGCAACAAAGAAAAATAGAAGTTTAAGTCTTTTTTTTCAATTGTTATTATGACAAATTAATTTATAATTATATTAAAAGTTATCTATAATGACAACTCTCCCGCACTTCCCACAATGGAAAAAATTCCATTGACAAATATTGATAAGCTTTCAACAATAGACAATAATTAAAATGTAAAAATTTTTGCTACACTTTAACAATGGAGAAATGTATAGTGACAACTTTTCCCCCGCTTTCAACAATGAAGAAATCTGAAAATAAGAAAATTTTTCCGTAACAATGAAAAATTCGACTTTAAGTCTAACTTTTTCAATTGTTATTATGACAAATTTATTTATAAATATATTAAAAGTTATCTATAATGACAACTTTCCAGCACTTCCAACATTGGAAAAAATTCCATTGACAAATATTGATACGCTCTGAACAATAGACAATAGTTAAAACGTAAAAATGTCCGTATCCTTTAACAATGGAAAAATTTATTGTGAAAAATTTTCCCATGCTTTCAACAATGAAGATATCTTAAAATAAGAAACTTTTGACAATGAAAATTTCGAGTTTAAGTCTTCCTTTTTCAATTGTTATTATGACAAATTTATTTATAATTATATTATATTAGAATTGAATTATAATGGCAACTTTCCCACAATCCCAACAATGGAAAATTTCCATTTAAGAATATTGATACGCTTTCAACAATCTACAATATTTTTAAAATGAAAATGTCCCTAGCCTTTAACAATGGAAAAATTTATAGTGAAAAATTTTCCCGCGCTTTCGAAAATGAAGAAATCTTAAAATAAGAAACTTTTCCCGCAACAATGAAAAATTCGAGTTTAAGTCATCTCGTATCAATTGTTATTTGAAAAATTTATTTATAATTATATTAGAAGATATTTATAATGACTACTTTCCTGCTCTCCTAACAAAAAAAAATTCCCCTTACAAATATTGATACCGTATCAACAATGCACAATATTTAAAATGTGAAAATACCCCTATCCTTTAACAATGGAAAAATTTATAGTGACAAATATTCCCATGCTTTCAACAATGAAGAAATCTTAAAATAAAAATTTTTATCGCAACAAAGAAAAATAGAAGTTTAAGTCTTTTTTTTCAAATGTTATTATGACAAATTAATTTATAATTATATTAAAAGTTATCTATAATGACAACTGTCCCGCACTTCCCACAATGGAAAAAATTCCATTGACAAATATTGATAAGCTTTCAACAATAGACAATAATTAAAATGTAAAAATTTTTGCTACGCTTTAACAATGGAGAAATGTATAGTGACAACTTTTCCCCCGCTTTCAACAATGAAGAAATCTGAAAATAAGAAAATTTTTCCGTAACAATGAAAAATTCGACTTTAAGTCTAACTTTTTCAATTGTTATTTGAAAAATTTATTTATAATTATATTAGAAGTTATCTATAATGACAAATTTCCAGCACTTCCAACATTGGAAAAAATTCCATTGACAAATATTGATAAGCTTACAACAATGGACAATAATTTAAAGGTAAAACTTTCCTATGCTTTAACAATGGATAAATTTATAGTGAAGTTTAAGTCTTCCTTTTTCAATTGTTATTATGACAAATTTATTTATAATTATATTAAAAGTTATCTATAATAACAACTTTCCAGAACTTCCAACATTGGACAAAATTCCATTGAAAAATATTGATACGCTCTGATAACAATAGACATTGATAACAATAGACAATAGTTAAAACGTAAATATGTCCCTTTCCTTTAAAAATGGAAAAATTTATAGTGAAATATTTTCCCATGCTTTCAACATGAAGATATCTTAAAATAAGAAATCTTTCTCGCAACAATGAAAAATTCGAGTTTAAGTCATCTACTTTCAATTGTTATTTGAAAAATTTATTTATAAATATATTAAAAGTTATCTATAATGACAACTTTCCAGCACTTCCAACATTGGAAAAAATTCCATTGACAAAAATTGATATGCTCTCAATAATATACAATAATTAAAACGTAAAAATGTCCCTATCCTTTAACAATGGAAAAATTTTTAGTGACGCATTTTCCCACGCTTTCTAAAATGAAGAAATCTGAAAATATGAAAAATTTCCCGCAACAATGAAAAATTTGAGTTTAAGACTTTTTTTTTTCAATTGTTATCATAAAAATTTTATTCTTTCGCTTTCAACAATGAAACAGTTTTAAAATAAGAAACTTTTCCCAAAACAATGAAAAATTTGAGTTTAAGTCATCAATTTTCAATTGTTATTTGAAAATTTTATTTATAATTATATTAGAAGTTTTCTATAATGACAACTTTCCCGCACTCCCAACAATGGAAAAATTTCCATATAAAAATATTGATACGCTTTCAACAATCTAGAATATTTTAAAAATGAAAATGTCCCTAACCTTTAACAATGGAAAAATTTATAGTGAAAAATTTTCCCACGCTTTCAAAAATGAAGAAGTCTTAAAATAAGAAACTTTTCCCGCAACAATGAAAAATTCGAGTTTAAGCCATCTATTTTCAATTGTTATTTGAAAAATTTATTTATAATTATATTAGAAGTTATCTATAATGACTACTTTCCCCCGCTTCCAACAAAAAATAAATTCCACTTACAAATATTGATACCGTATCAACAATGCACAATATTTAAAATGTGAAAATGCCCCTATCCTTTAACAATGGAAAAATTTAAAGTGACAAATATTCCCATGCTTTCAACAATGAAAAAATCTTAAAATAAAAATTTTTATCGCAACAAAGAAAAATAGAAGTTTAAGTCTTTTTTTTCAATTGTTATTATGACAAATTAATTTATAATTATATTAAAAGTTATCTATAATGACAACTCTCCCGCACTTCCCACAATGGAAAAAATTCCATTGACAAATATTGATAAGCTTTCAACAATAGACAATAATTAAAATGTAAAAATTTTTGCTACGCTTTAACAATGGAGAAATGTATAGTGACAACTTTTCCCCCGCTTTCAACAATGAAGAAATCTGAAAATAAGAAAATTTTTCCGTAACAATGAAAAATTCGACTTTAAGTCTAACTTTTTCAATTGTTATTATGACAAATTTATTTATAAATATATTAAAAGTTATCTATAATGACAACTTTCCAGCACTTCCAACATTGGAAAAAATTCCATTGACAAATATTGATACGCTCTGAACAATAGACAATAGTTAAAACGTAAAAATGTCCGTATCCTTTAACAATGGAAAAATTTATTGTGAAAAATTTTCCCATGCTTTCAACAATGAAGATATCTTAAAATAAGAAACTTTTGACAATGAAAATTTCGAGTTTAAGTCTTCCTTTTTCAATTGTTATTATGACAAATTTATTTATAATTATATTATATTAGAATTGAATTATAATGGCAACTTTCCCACAATCCCAACAATGGAAAATTTCCATTTAAGAATATTGATACGCTTTCAACAATCTACAATATTTTTAAAATGAAAATGTCCCTAGCCTTTAACAATGGAAAAATTTATAGTGAAAAATTTTCCCGCGCTTTCGAAAATGAAGAAATCTTAAAATAAGAAACTTTTCCCGCAACAATGAAAAATTCGAGTTTAAGTCATCTCGTATCAATTGTTATTTGAAAAATTTATTTATAATTATATTAGAAGATATTTATAATGACTACTTTCCTGCTCTCCTAACAAAAAAAAATTCCCCTTACAAATATTGATACCGTATCAACAATGCACAATATTTAAAATGTGAAAATACCCCTATCCTTTAACAATGGAAAAATTTATAGTGACAAATATTCCCATGCTTTCAACAATGAAGAAATCTTAAAATAAAAATTTTTATCGCAACAAAGAAAAATAGAAGTTTAAGTCTTTTTTTTCAAATGTTATTATGACAAATTAATTTATAATTATATTAAAAGTTATCTATAATGACAACTGTCCCGCACTTCCCACAATGGAAAAAATTCCATTGACAAATATTGATAAGCTTTCAACAATAGACAATAATTAAAATGTAAAACTTTTTGCTACGCTTTAACAATGGAGAAATGTATAGTGACAACTTTTCCCCCGCTTTCAACAATGAAGAAATCTGAAAATAAGAAAATTTTTCCGTAACAATGAAAAATTCGACTTTAAGTCTAACTTTTTCAATTGTTATTTGAAAAATTTATTTATAATTATATTAGAAGTTATCTATAATGACAAATTTCCAGCACTTCCAACATTGGAAAAAATTCCATTGACAAATATTGATACGCTTTCAACAATCTACAATATTTTAAAAGTGAAAATGTCCCTTTCCTTTAACAATGGAAAAATTTATAGTGAAAAATTTTCCCACGCTTTCAGATATGAAGAAATTTTAAATAAGAAACTATTATCAAAACAATGAAAAATAGAAGATTAAGTCTTTCTTTTTCAATTGTTATTATGACAAATTAATTTATAATTATATTAAAAGTTATCTATAATGACAACTCTCCCGCACTTCCCACAATGGAAAAAATTCCATTGACAAATATTGATAAGCTTTCAACAATAGACAATAATTAAAATGTAAAAATTTTTGCTACGCTTTAACTATGGAGAAATGTATAGTGACAACTTTTCCCCCGCTTTCAACAATGAAGAAATCTGAAAATAAGAAAATTTTTCCGTAACAATGAAAAATTTGACTTTAAGTCTAACTTTTTCAATTGTTATTATGACAAATTTATTTATAAATATATTAAAAGTTATCTATAATGACAACTTTCCAGCACTTCCAACATTGGAAAAAATTCCATTGACAAATATTGATACGCTCTGAACAATAGACAATAGTTAAAACGTAAAAATGTCCGTATCCTTTAACAATGGAAAAATTTATTGTGAAAAATTTTCCCATGCTTTCAAAAATGAAGAAGTCTTAAAATAAGAAACTTTTCCCGCAACAATGAAAAATTCGAGTTTAAGTCATCTATTTTCAATTGTTATTTGAAAAATTTATTTATAATTATATTAGAAGTTATCTATAATGACAAATTTCCAGCACTTCCAACATTGGAAAAAATTCCATTGACAAATATTGATACGCTTTCAACAATCTACAATATTTTAAAAGTGAAAATGTCCCTTTCCTTTAACAATGGAAAAATTTATAGTGAAAAATTTTCCCACGCTTTCAGATATGAAGAAATTTTAAATAAGAAACTATTATCAAAACAATGAAAAATAGAAGATTAAGTCTTTCTTTTTCAATTGTTATTATGACAAATTAATTTATAATTATATTAAAAGTTATCTATAATGACAACTCTCCCGCACTTCCCACAATGGAAAAAATTCCATTGACAAATATTGATAAGCTTTCAACAATAGACAATAATTAAAATGTAAAAATTTTTGCTACGCTTTAACAATGGAGAAATGTATAGTGACAACTTTTCCCCAGCTTTCAACAATGAAGAAATCTGAAAATAAGAAAATTTTTCCGTAACAATGAAAAATTCGACTTTAAGTCTAACTTTTTCAATTGTTATTATGACAAATTTATTTATAAATATATTAAAAGTTATCTATAATGACAACTTTCCAGCACTTCCAACATTGGAAAAAATTCCATTGACAAATATTGATACGCTCTGAACAATAGACAATAGTTAAAACGTAAAAATGTCCGTATCCTTTAACAATGGAAAAATTTATTGTGAAAAATTTCCCATGCTTTCAACAATGAAGATATCTTAAAATAAGAAACTTTTGACAATGAAAATTTCGAGTTTAAGTCTTCCTTTTTCAATTGTTATTATGACAAATTTATTTATAATTATATTATATTAGAATTGAATTATAATGGCAACTTTCCCACAATCCCAACAATGGAAAATTTCCATTTAAGAATATTGATACGCTTTCAACAATCTACAATATTTTTAAAATGAAAATGTCCCTAGCCTTTAACAATGGAAAAATTTATAGTGAAAAATTTTCCCGCGCTTTCAAAAATGAAGAAATCTTAAAATAAGAAACTTTTCCCGCAACAATGAAAAATTCGAGTTTAAGTCATCTCGTATCAATTGTTATTTGAAAAATTTATTTATAATTATATTAAAAGATATTTATAATGACTACTTTCCTGCTCTCCTAACAAAAAAAAATTCCGCTTACAAATATTGATACCGTATCAACAATGCACAATATTTAAAATGTGAAAATACCCCTATCCTTTAACAATGGAAAGATTTATAGTGACAAATATTCCCATGCTTTCAACAATGAAGAAATCTTAAAATAAAAATTTTTATCGCAACAAAGAAAAATAGAAGTTTAAGTCTTTTTCTTCAATTGTTATTATGACAAATTAATTTATAATTATATTAAAAGTTATCTATAATGACAACTGTCCCGCACTTCCCACAATGGAAAAAATTCCATTGACAAATATTGATAAGCTTTCAACAATAGACAATAATTAAAATGTAAAAATTTTTGCTACGCTTTAACAATGGAGAAATGTATAGTGACAACTTTTCCCCCGCTTTCAACAATGAAGAAATCTGAAAATAAGAAAATTTTTCCGTAACAATGAAAAATTCGACTTTAAGTCTAACTTTTTCAATTGTTATTTGAAAAATTTATTTATAATTATATTAGAAGTTATCTATAATGACAAATTTCCAGCACATCCAACATTGGAAAAAATTCCATTGACAAATATTGATACGCTTTCAACAATCTACAATATTTTAAAAATGAAAATGTCCCTTTCCTTTAACAATGGAAAAATTTATAGTGAAAAATTTTCCCACGCTTTCAGATATGAAGAAATTTTAAATAAGAAACTATTATCAAAACAATGAAAAATAGAAGATTAAGTCTTTCTTTTTCTATTGTTATTATGACAAATTAATTTATAATTATATTAAAAGTTATCTATAATGACAACTGTCCCGCACTTCCCACAATGGAAAAAATTCCATTGACAAATATTGATAAGCTTTCAACAATAGACAATAATTAAAATGTAAAAATTTTTGCTACGCTTTAACAATGGAGAAATGAATAGTGACAACTTTTCCCCCGCTTTCAACAATGAAATCTGAATACAAAAATGAAGAAATCTTAAAATAAGAAACTTTTCCCGCAACAATGAAAAATTCGAGTTTAAGTCATCTCGTATCAATTGTTATTTGAAAAATTTATTTATAATTATATTAGAAGATATTTATAATGACTACTTTCCTGCTCTCCTAACAAAAAAAAATTCCGCTTACAAATATTGATACCGTATCAACAATGCACAATATTTAAAATGTGAAAATACCCCTATCCTTTAACAATGGAAAAATTTATAGTGACAAATATTCCCATGCTTTCAACAATGAAGAAATCTTAAAATAAAAATTTTTATCGCAACAAAGAAAAATAGAAGTTTAAGTCTTTTTTTTCAATTGTTATTATGACAAATTAATTTATAATTATATTAAAAGTTATCTATAATGACAACTGTCCCGCACTTCCCACAATGGAAAAAATTCCATTGACAAATATTGATAAGCTTTCAACAATAGACAATAATTAAAATGTAAAAATTTTTGCTACGCTTTAACAATGGAGAAATGTATAGTGACAACTTTTCCCCCGCTTTCAACAATGAAGAAATCTGAAAATAAGAAAATTTTTCCGTAACAATGAAAAATTCGACTTTAAGTCTAACTTTTTCAATTGTTATTTGAAAAATTTATTTATAATTATATTAGAAGTTATCTATAATGACAAATTTCCAGCACTTCCAACATTGGAAAAAATTCCATTGACAAATATTGATACGCTTTCAACAATCTACAATATTTTAAAAGTGAAAATGTCCCTTTCCTTTAACAATGGAAAAATTTATAGTGAAAAATTTTCCCACGCTTTCAGATATGAAGAAGTTTTAAATAAGAAACTATTATCAAAACAATGAAAAATAGAAGATTAAGTCTTTCTTTTTCAATTGTTATTATGACAAATTAATTTATAATTATATTAAAAGTTATCTATAATGACAACTCTCCCGCACTTCCCACAATGGAAAAAATTCCATTGACAAATATTGATAAGCTTTCAACAATAGACAATAATTAAAATGTAAAAATTTTTGCTACGCTTTAACAATGGAGAAATATATAGTGACAACTTTTCCCCCGATTTCAACAATGAAGAAATCTGAAAATAAGAAAATTTTTCCGTAACAATGAAAAATTCGACTTTAAGTCTAACTTTTCCAATTGTTATTATGACAAATTTATTTATAAATATATTAAAAGTTATCTATAATGACAACTTTCCAGCACTTCCAACGTTGGAAAAAATTCCATTGACAAATATTGATACGCTCTGAACAATAGACAATAGTTAAAACGTAAAAATGTCCGTATCCTTTAACAATGGAAAAATTTATTGTGAAAAATTTCCCATGCTTTCAACAATGAAGATATCTTAAAATAAGAAACTTTTGACAATGAAAATTTCGAGTTTAAGTCTTCCTTTTTCAATTGTTATTATGACAAATTTATTTATAATTATATTATATTAGAATTGAATTATAATGGCAACTTTCCCACAATCCCAACAATGGAAAATTTCCATTTAAGAATATTGATACGCTTTCAACAATCTACAATATTTTTAAAATGAAAATGTCCCTAGCCTTTAACAATGGAAAAATTTATAGTGAAAAATTTTCCCGCGCTTTCAAAAATGAAGAAATCTTAAAATAAGAAACTTTTCCCGCAACAATGAAAAATTCGAGTTTAAGTCATCTCGTATCAATTGTTATTTGAAAAATTTATTTATAATTATATTAAAAGATATTTATAATGACTACTTTCCTGCTCTCCTAACAAAAAAAAATTCCGCTTACAAATATTGATACCGTATCAACAATGCACAATATTTAAAATGTGAAAATACCCCTATCCTTTAACAATGGAAAGATTTATAGTGACAAATATTCCCATGCTTTCAACAATGAAGAAATCTTAAAATAAAAAATTTTATCGCAACAAAGAAAAATAGAAGTTTAAGTCTTCTTCAATTGTTATTATGACAAATTAATTTATAATTATATTAAAAGTTATCTATAATGACAACTGTCCCGCACTTCCCACAATGGAACAAATTCCATTGACAAATATTGATAAGCTTTCAACAATAGACAATAATTAAAATGTAAAAATTTTTGCTACGCTTTAACAATGGAGAAATGTATAGTGACAACTTTTCCCCCGCTTTCAACAATGAAGAAATCTGAAAATAAGAAAATTTTTCCGTAACAATGAAAAATTCGACTTTAAGTCTAACTTTTTCAATTGTTATTTGAAAAATTTATTTATAATTATATTAGAAGTTATCTATAATGACAAATTTCCAGCACTTCCAACATTGGAAAAAATTCCATTGACAAATATTGATACGCTTTCAACAATCTACAATATTTTAAAAGTGAAAATGTCCCTTTCCTTTAACAATGGAAAAATTTATAGTGAAAAATTTTCCCACGCTTTCAGATATGAAGAAATTTTAAATAAGAAACTATTATCAAAACAATAAAAAATAGAAGATTAAGTCTTTCTTTTTCAATTGTTATTATGACAAATTAATTTATAATTATATTAAAAGTTATCTATAATGACAACTCTCCCGCACTTCCCACAATGGAAAAAATTCCATTGACAAATATTGATAAGCTTTCAACAATAGACAATAATTAAAATGTAAAAATTTTTGCTACGCTTTAACAATGGAGAAATGTATAGTGACAACTTTTCCCCCGCTTTCAACAATGAAGAAATCTGAAAATAAGAAAATTTTTCCGTAACAATGAAAAATTCGATTTTAAGTCTAACTTTTTCAATTGTTATTATGACAAATTTATTTATAAATATATTAAAAGTTATCTATAATGACAACTTTCCAGCACTTCCAACATTGGAAAAAATTCCATTGACAAATATTGATACGCTCTGAACAATAGACAATAGTTAAAACGTAAAAATGTCCGTATCCTTTAACAATGGAAAAATTTATTGTGAAAAATTTTCCCATGCTTTCAAAAATGAAGAAGTCTTAAAATAAGAAACTTTTCCCGCAACAATGAAAAATTCGAGTTTAAGTCATCTATTTTCATTTGTTATTTGAAAAATTTATTTATAATTATATTAGAAGTTATCTATAATGACAAATTTCCAGCACTTCCAACATTGGAAAAAATTCCATTGACAAATATTGATACGCTTTCAACAATCTACAATATTTTAAAAGTGAAAATGTCCCTTTCCTTTAACAATGGAAAAATTTATAGTGAAAAATTTTCCCACGCTTTCAGATATGAAGAAATTTTAAATAAGAAACTATTATCAAAACAATGAAAAATAGAAGATTAAGTCTTTCTTTTTCAATTGTTATTATGACAAATTAATTTATAATTATATTAAAAGTTATCTATAATGACAACTCTCCCGCACTTCCCACAATGGAAAAAATTCCATTGACAAATATTGATAAGCTTTCAACAATAGACAATAATTAAAATGTAAAAATTTTTGCTACGCTTTAACAATGGAGAAATGTATAGTGACAACTTTTCCCCCGCTTTCAACAATGAAGAAATCTGAAAATAAGAAAATTTTTCCGTAACAATGAAAAATTCGACTTTAAGTCTAACTTTTTCAATTGTTATTTGAAAAATTTATTTATAATTATATTAGAAGTTATCTATAATGACAAATTTCCAGCACATCCAACATTGGAAAAAATTCCATTGACAAATATTGATACGCTTTCAACAATCTACAATATTTTAAAAGTGAAAATGTCCCTTTCCTTTAACAATGGAAAAATTTATAGTGAAAAATTTTCCCACGCTTTCAGATATGAAGAAATTTTAAATAAGAAACTATTATCAAAACAATGAAAAATAGAAGATTAAGTCTTTCTTTTTCTATTGTTATTATGACAAATTAATTTATAATTATATTAAAAGTTATCTATAATGACAACTGTCCCGCACTTCCCACAATGGAAAAAATTCCATTGACAAATATTGATAAGCTTTCAACAATAGACAATAATTAAAATGTAAAAATTTTTGCTACGCTTTAACAATGGAGAAATGTATAGTGACAACTTTTCCCCCGCTTTCAACAATGAAATCTGAATACAAAAATGAAGAAATCTTAAAATAAGAAACTTTTCCCGCAACAATGAAAAATTCGAGTTTAAGTCATCTCGTATCAATTGTTATTTGAAAAATTTATTTATAATTATATTAGAAGATATTTATAATGACTACTTTCCTGCTCTCCTAACAAAAAAAAATTCCGCTTACAAATATTGATACCGTATCAACAATGCACAATATTTAAAATGTGAAAATACCCCTATCCTTTAACAATGGAAAAATTTATAGTGACAAATATTCCCATGCTTTCAACAATGAAGAAATCTTAAAATAAAATTTTTTATCGCAACAAAGAAAAATAGAAGTTTAAGTCTTTTTTTTCAATTGTTATTATGACAAATTAATTTATAATTATATTAAAAGTTATCTATAATGACAACTGTCCCGCACTTCCCACAATGGAAAAAATTCCATTGACAAATATTGATAAGCTTTCAACAATAGACAATAATTAAAATGTAAAAATTTTTGCTACGCTTTAACAATGGAGAAATGTATAGTGACAACTTTTCCCCCGCTTTCAACAATGAAGAAATCTGAAAATAAGAAAATTTTTCCGTAACAATGAAAAATTCGACTTTAAGTCTAACTTTTTCAATTGTTATTTGAAAAATTTATTTATAATTATATTAGAAGTTATCTATAATGACAAATTTCCAGCACTTCCAACATTGGAAAAAATTCCATTGACAAATATTGATACGCTTTCAACAATCTACAATATTTTAAAAGTGAAAATGTCCCTTTCCTTTAACAATGGAAAAATTTATAGTGAAAAATTTTCCCACGCTTTCAGATATGAAGAAATTTTAAATAAGAAACTATTATCAAAACAATGAAAAATAGAAGATTAAGTCTTTCTTTTTCAATTGTTATTATGACAAATTAATTTATAATTATATTAAAAGTTATCTATAATGACAACTCTCCCGCACTTCCCACAATGGAAAAAATTCCATTGACAAATATTGATAAGCTTTCAACAATAGACAATAATTAAAATGTAAAAATTTTTGCTACGCTTTAACAATGGAGAAATATATAGTGACAACTTTTCCCCCGCTTTCAACAATGAAATCTGAATACAAAAATGAAGAAATCTTAAAATAAGAAACTTTTCCCGCAACAATGAAAAATTCGAGTTTAAGTCATCTCGTATCAATTGTTATTTGAAAAATTTATTTATAATTATATTAGAAGATATTTATAATGACTACTTTCCTGCTCTCCTAACAAAAAAAAATTCCGCTTACAAATATTGATACCGTATCAACAATGCACAATATTTAAAATGTGAAAATACCCCTATCCTTTAACAATGGAAAAATTTATAGTGACAAATATTCCCATGCTTTCAACAATGAAGAAATCTTAAAATAAAAATTTTTATCGCAACAAAGAAAAATAGAAGTTTAAGTCTTTTTTTTCAATTGTTATTATGACAAATTAATTTATAATTATATTAAAAGTTATCTATAATGACAACTGTCCCGCACTTCCCACAATGGAAAAAATTCCATTGACAAATATTGATAAGCTTTCAACAATAGACAATAATTAAAATGTAAAAATTTTTGCTACGCTTTAACAATGGAGAAATGTATAGTGACAACTTTTCCCCCGCTTTCAACAATGAAGAAATCTGAAAATAAGAAAATTTTTCCGTAACAATGAAAAATTCGACTTTAAGTCTAACTTTTTCAATTGTTATTTGAAAAATTTATTTATAATTATATTAGAAGTTATCTATAATGACAAATTTCCAGCACTTCCAACATTGGAAAAAATTCCATTGACAAATATTGATACGCTTTCAACAATCTACAATATTTTAAAAGTGAAAATGTCCCTTTCCTTTAACAATGGAAAAATTTATAGTGAAAAATTTTCCCACGCTTTCAGATATGAAGAAGTTTTAAATAAGAAACTATTATCAAAACAATGAAAAATAGAAGATTAAGTCTTTCTTTTTCAATTGTTATTATGACAAATTAATTTATAATTATATTAAAAGTTATCTATAATGACAACTCTCCCGCACTTCCCACAATGGAAAAAATTCCATTGACAAATATTGATAAGCTTTCAACAATAGACAATAATTAAAATGTAAAAATTTTTGCTACGCTTTAACAATGGAGAAATATATAGTGACAACTTTTCCCCCGATTTCAACAATGAAGAAATCTGAAAATAAGAAAATTTTTCCGTAACAATGAAAAATTCGACTTTAAGTCTAACTTTTCCAATTGTTATTATGACAAATTTATTTATAAATATATTAAAAGTTATCTATAATGACAACTTTCCAGCACTTCCAACGTTGGAAAAAATTCCATTGACAAATATTGATACGCTCTGAACAATAGACAATAGTTAAAACGTAAAAATGTCCGTATCCTTTAACAATGGAAAAATTTATTGTGAAAAATTTCCCATGCTTTCAACAATGAAGATATCTTAAAATAAGAAACTTTTGACAATGAAAATTTCGAGTTTAAGTCTTCCTTTTTCAATTGTTATTATGACAAATTTATTTATAATTATATTATATTAGAATTGAATTATAATGGCAACTTTCCCACAATCCCAACAATGGAAAATTTCCATTTAAGAATATTGATACGCTTTCAACAATCTACAATATTTTTAAAATGAAAATGTCCCTAGCCTTTAACAATGGAAAAATTTATAGTGAAAAATTTTCCCGCGCTTTCAAAAATGAAGAAATCTTAAAATAAGAAACTTTTCCCGCAACAATGAAAAATTCGAGTTTAAGTCATCTCGTATCAATTGTTATTTGAAAAATTTATTTATAATTATATTAAAAGATATTTATAATGACTACTTTCCTGCTCTCCTAACAAAAAAAAATTCCGCTTACAAATATTGATACCGTATCAACAATGCACAATATTTAAAATGTGAAAATACCCCTATCCTTTAACAATGGAAAGATTTATAGTGACAAATATTCCCATGCTTTCAACAATGAAGAAATCTTAAAATAAAAAATTTTATCGCAACAAAGAAAAATAGAAGTTTAAGTCTTCTTCAATTGTTATTATGACAAATTAATTTATAATTATATTAAAAGTTATCTATAATGACAACTGTCCCGCACTTCCCACAATGGAACAAATTCCATTGACAAATATTGATAAGCTTTCAACAATAGACAATAATTAAAATGTAAAAATTTTTGCTACGCTTTAACAATGGAGAAATGTATAGTGACAACTTTTCCCCCGCTTTCAACAATGAAGAAATCTGAAAATAAGAAAATTTTTCCGTAACAATGAAAAATTCGACTTTAAGTCTAACTTTTTCAATTGTTATTTGAAAAATTTATTTATAATTATATTAGAAGTTATCTATAATGACAAATTTCCAGCACTTCCAACATTGGAAAAAATTCCATTGACAAATATTGATACGCTTTCAACAATCTACAATATTTTAAAAGTGAAAATGTCCCTTTCCTTTAACAATGGAAAAATTTATAGTGAAAAATTTTCCCACGCTTTCAGATATGAAGAAATTTTAAATAAGAAACTATTATCAAAACAATAAAAAATAGAAGATTAAGTCTTTCTTTTTCAATTGTTATTATGACAAATTAATTTATAATTATATTAAAAGTTATCTATAATGACAACTCTCCCGCACTTCCCACAATGGAAAAAATTCCATTGACAAATATTGATAAGCTTTCAACAATAGACAATAATTAAAATGTAAAAATTTTTGCTACGCTTTAACAATGGAGAAATGTATAGTGACAACTTTTCCCCCGCTTTCAACAATGAAGAAATCTGAAAATAAGAAAATTTTTCCGTAACAATGAAAAATTCGATTTTAAGTCTAACTTTTTCAATTGTTATTATGACAAATTTATTTATAAATATATTAAAAGTTATCTATAATGACAACTTTCCAGCACTTCCAACATTGGAAAAAATTCCATTGACAAATATTGATACGCTCTGAACAATAGACAATAGTTAAAACGTAAAAATGTCCGTATCCTTTAACAATGGAAAAATTTATTGTGAAAAATTTTCCCATGCTTTCAAAAATGAAGAAGTCTTAAAATAAGAAACTTTTCCCGCAACAATGAAAAATTCGAGTTTAAGTCATCTATTTTCATTTGTTATTTGAAAAATTTATTTATAATTATATTAGAAGTTATCTATAATGACAAATTTCCAGCACTTCCAACATTGGAAAAAATTCCATTGACAAATATTGATACGCTTTCAACAATCTACAATATTTTAAAAGTGAAAATGTCCCTTTCCTTTAACAATGGAAAAATTTATAGTGAAAAATTTTCCCACGCTTTCAGATATGAAGAAATTTTAAATAAGAAACTATTATCAAAACAATGAAAAATAGAAGATTAAGTCTTTCTTTTTCAATTGTTATTATGACAAATTAATTTATAATTATATTAAAAGTTATCTATAATGACAACTCTCCCGCACTTCCCACAATGGAAAAAATTCCATTGACAAATATTGATAAGCTTTCAACAATAGACAATAATTAAAATGTAAAAATTTTTGCTACGCTTTAACAATGGAGAAATGTATAGTGACAACTTTTCCCCCGCTTTCAACAATGAAGAAATCTGAAAATAAGAAAATTTTTCCGTAACAATGAAAAATTCGACTTTAAGTCTAACTTTTTCAATTGTTATTTGAAAAATTTATTTATAATTATATTAGAAGTTATCTATAATGACAAATTTCCAGCACATCCAACATTGGAAAAAATTCCATTGACAAATATTGATACGCTTTCAACAATCTACAATATTTTAAAAGTGAAAATGTCCCTTTCCTTTAACAATGGAAAAATTTATAGTGAAAAATTTTCCCACGCTTTCAGATATGAAGAAATTTTAAATAAGAAACTATTATCAAAACAATGAAAAATAGAAGATTAAGTCTTTCTTTTTCTATTGTTATTATGACAAATTAATTTATAATTATATTAAAAGTTATCTATAATGACAACTGTCCCGCACTTCCCACAATGGAAAAAATTCCATTGACAAATATTGATAAGCTTTCAACAATAGACAATAATTAAAATGTAAAAATTTTTGCTACGCTTTAACAATGGAGAAATGTATAGTGACAACTTTTCCCCCGCTTTCAACAATGAAATCTGAATACAAAAATGAAGAAATCTTAAAATAAGAAACTTTTCCCGCAACAATGAAAAATTCGAGTTTAAGTCATCTCGTATCAATTGTTATTTGAAAAATTTATTTATAATTATATTAGAAGATATTTATAATGACTACTTTCCTGCTCTCCTAACAAAAAAAAATTCCGCTTACAAATATTGATACCGTATCAACAATGCACAATATTTAAAATGTGAAAATACCCCTATCCTTTAACAATGGAAAAATTTATAGTGACAAATATTCCCATGCTTTCAACAATGAAGAAATCTTAAAATAAAATTTTTTATCGCAACAAAGAAAAATAGAAGTTTAAGTCTTTTTTTTCAATTGTTATTATGACAAATTAATTTATAATTATATTAAAAGTTATCTATAATGACAACTGTCCCGCACTTCCCACAATGGAAAAAATTCCATTGACAAATATTGATAAGCTTTCAACAATAGACAATAATTAAAATGTAAAAATTTTTGCTACGCTTTAACAATGGAGAAATGTATAGTGACAACTTTTCCCCCGCTTTCAACAATGAAGAAATCTGAAAATAAGAAAATTTTTCCGTAACAATGAAAAATTCGACTTTAAGTCTAACTTTTTCAATTGTTATTTGAAAAATTTATTTATAATTATATTAGAAGTTATCTATAATGACAAATTTCCAGCACTTCCAACATTGGAAAAAATTCCATTGACAAATATTGATACGCTTTCAACAATCTACAATATTTTAAAAGTGAAAATGTCCCTTTCCTTTAACAATGGAAAAATTTATAGTGAAAAATTTTCCCACGCTTTCAGATATGAAGAAATTTTAAATAAGAAACTATTATCAAAACAATGAAAAATAGAAGATTAAGTCTTTCTTTTTCAATTGTTATTATGACAAATTAATTTATAATTATATTAAAAGTTATCTATAATGACAACTCTCCCGCACTTCCCACAATGGAAAAAATTCCATTGACAAATATTGATAAGCTTTCAACAATAGACAATAATTAAAATGTAAAAATTTTTGCTACGCTTTAACAATGGAGAAATATATAGTGACAACTTTTCCCCCGATTTCAACAATGAAGAAATCTGAAAATAAGAAAATTTTTCCGTAACAATGAAAAATTCGACTTTAAGTCTAACTTTTCCAATTGTTATTATGACAAATTTATTTATAAATATATTAAAAGTTATCTATAATGACAACTTTCCAGCACTTCCAACGTTGGAAAAAATTCCATTGACAAATATTGATACGCTCTGAACAATAGACAATAGTTAAAACGTAAAAATGTCCGTATCCTTTAACAATGGAAAAATTTATTGTGAAAAATTTCCCATGCTTTCAACAATGAAGATATCTTAAAATAAGAAACTTTTGACAATGAAAATTTCGAGTTTAAGTCTTCCTTTTTCAATTGTTATTATGACAAATTTATTTATAATTATATTATATTAGAATTGAATTATAATGGCAACTTTCCCACAATCCCAACAATGGAAAATTTCCATTTAAGAATATTGATACGCTTTCAACAATCTACAATATTTTTAAAATGAAAATGTCCCTAGCCTTTAACAATGGAAAAATTTATAGTGAAAAATTTTCCCGCGCTTTCAAAAATGAAGAAATCTTAAAATAAGAAACTTTTCCCGCAACAATGAAAAATTCGAGTTTAAGTCATCTCGTATCAATTGTTATTTGAAAAATTTATTTATAATTATATTAAAAGATATTTATAATGACTACTTTCCTGCTCTCCTAACAAAAAAAAATTCCGCTTACAAATATTGATACCGTATCAACAATGCACAATATTTAAAATGTGAAAATACCCCTATCCTTTAACAATGGAAAGATTTATAGTGACAAATATTCCCATGCTTTCAACAATGAAGAAATCTTAAAATAAAAAATTTTATCGCAACAAAGAAAAATAGAAGTTTAAGTCTTCTTCAATTGTTATTATGACAAATTAATTTATAATTATATTAAAAGTTATCTATAATGACAACTGTCCCGCACTTCCCACAATGGAACAAATTCCATTGACAAATATTGATAAGCTTTCAACAATAGACAATAATTAAAATGTAAAAATTTTTGCTACGCTTTAACAATGGAGAAATGTATAGTGACAACTTTTCCCCCGCTTTCAACAATGAAGAAATCTGAAAATAAGAAAATTTTTCCGTAACAATGAAAAATTCGACTTTAAGTCTAACTTTTTCAATTGTTATTTGAAAAATTTATTTATAATTATATTAGAAGTTATCTATAATGACAAATTTCCAGCACTTCCAACATTGGAAAAAATTCCATTGACAAATATTGATACGCTTTCAACAATCTACAATATTTTAAAAGTGAAAATGTCCCTTTCCTTTAACAATGGAAAAATTTATAGTGAAAAATTTTCCCACGCTTTCAGATATGAAGAAATTTTAAATAAGAAACTATTATCAAAACAATAAAAAATAGAAGATTAAGTCTTTCTTTTTCAATTGTTATTATGACAAATTAATTTATAATTATATTAAAAGTTATCTATAATGACAACTCTCCCGCACTTCCCACAATGGAAAAAATTCCATTGACAAATATTGATAAGCTTTCAACAATAGACAATAATTAAAATGTAAAAATTTTTGCTACGCTTTAACAATGGAGAAATGTATAGTGACAACTTTTCCCCCGCTTTCAACAATGAAGAAATCTGAAAATAAGAAAATTTTTCCGTAACAATGAAAAATTCGACTTTAAGTCTAACTTTTTCAATTGTTATTATGACAAATTTATTTATAAATATATTAAAAGTTATCTATAATGACAACTTTCCAGCACTTCCAACATTGGAAAAAATTCCATTGACAAATATTGATACGCTCTGAACAATAGACAATAGTTAAAACGTAAAAATGTCCGTATCCTTTAACAATGGAAAAATTTATTGTGAAAAATTTTCCCATGCTTTCAAAAATGAAGAAGTCTTAAAATAAGAAACTTTTCCCGCAACAATGAAAAATTCGAGTTTAAGTCATCTATTTTCATTTGTTATTTGAAAAATTTATTTATAATTATATTAGAAGTTATCTATAATGACAAATTTCCAGCACTTCCAACATTGGAAAAAATTCCATTGACAAATATTGATACGCTTTCAACAATCTACAATATTTTAAAAGTGAAAATGTCCCTTTCCTTTAACAATGGAAAAATTTATAGTGAAAAATTTTCCCACGCTTTCAGATATGAAGAAATTTTAAATAAGAAACTATTATCAAAACAATGAAAAATAGAAGATTAAGTCTTTCTTTTTCAATTGTTATTATGACAAATTAATTTATAATTATATTAAAAGTTATCTATAATGACAACTCTCCCGCACTTCCCACAATGGAAAAAATTCCATTGACAAATATTGATAAGCTTTCAACAATAGACAATAATTAAAATGTAAAAATTTTTGCTACGCTTTAACAATGGAGAAATGTATAGTGACAACTTTTCCCCAGCTTTCAACAATGAAGAAATCTGAAAATAAGAAAATTTTTCCGTAACAATGAAAAATTCGACTTTAAGTCTAACTTTTTCAATTGTTATTATGACAAATTTATTTATAAATATATTAAAAGTTATCTATAATGACAACTTTCCAGCACTTCCAACATTGGAAAAAATTCCATTGACAAATATTGATACGCTCTGAACAATAGACAATAGTTAAAACGTAAAAATGTCCGTATCCTTTAACAATGGAAAAATTTATTGTGAAAAATTTCCCATGCTTTCAACAATGAAGATATCTTAAAATAAGAAACTTTTGACAATGAAAATTTCGAGTTTAAGTCTTCCTTTTTCAATTGTTATTATGACAAATTTATTTATAATTATATTATATTAGAATTGAATTATAATGGCAACTTTCCCACAATCCCAACAATGGAAAATTTCGATTTAAGAATATTGATACGCTTTCAACAATCTACAATATTTTTAAAATGAAAATGTCCCTAGCCTTTAACAATGGAAAAATTTATAGTGAAAAATTTTCCCGCGCTTTCAAAAATGAAGAAATCTTAAAATAAGAAACTTTTCCCGCAACAATGAAAAATTCGAGTTTAAGTCATCTATTTTCATTTGTTATTTGAAAAATTTATTTATAATTATATTAAAAGATATTTATAATGACTACTTTCCTGCTCTCCTAACAAAAAAAAATTCCGCTTACAAATATTGATACCGTATCAACAATGCACAATATTTAAAATGTGAAAATACCCCTATCCTTTAACAATGGAAAGATTTATAGTGACAAATATTCCCATGCTTTCAACAATGAAGAAATCTTAAAATAAAAATTTTTATCGCAACAAAGAAAAATAGAAGTTTAAGTCTTTTTCTTCAATTGTTATTATGACAAATTAATTTATAATTATATTAAAAGTTATCTATAATGACAACTGTCCCGCACTTCCCACAATGGAAAAAATTCCATTGACAAATATTGATAAGCTTTCAACAATAGACAATAATTAAAATGTAAAAATTTTTGCTACGCTTTAACAATGGAGAAATGTATAGTGACAACTTTTCCCCCGCTTTCAACAATGAAGAAATCTGAAAATAAGAAAATTTTTCCGTAACAATGAAAAATTCGACTTTAAGTCTAACTTTTTCAATTGTTATTTGAAAAATTTATTTATAATTATATTAGAAGTTATCTATAATGACAAATTTCCAGCACATCCAACATTGGAAAAAATTCCATTGACAAATATTGATACGCTTTCAACAATCTACAATATTTTAAAAGTGAAAATGTCCCTTTCCTTTAACAATGGAAAAATTTATAGTGAAAAATTTTCCCACGCTTTCAGATATGAAGAAATTTTAAATAAGAAACTATTATCAAAACAATGAAAAATAGAAGATTAAGTCTTTCTTTTTCTATTGTTATTATGACAAATTAATTTATAATTATATTAAAAGTTATCTATAATGACAACTGTCCCGCACTTCCCACAATGGAAAAAATTCCATTGACAAATATTGATAAGCTTTCAACAATAGACAATAATTAAAATGTAAAAATTTTTGCTACGCTTTAACAATGGAGAAATGTATAGTGACAACTTTTCCCCCGCTTTCAACAATGAAATCTGAATACAAAAATGAAGAAATCTTAAAATAAGAAACTTTTCCCGCAACAATGAAAAATTCGAGTTTAAGTCATCTCGTATCAATTGTTATTTGAAAAATTTATTTATAATTATATTAGAAGATATTTATAATGACTACTTTCCTGCTCTCCTAACAAAAAAAAATTCCGCTTACAAATATTGATACCGTATCAACAATGCACAATATTTAAAATGTGAAAATACCCCTATCCTTTAACAATGGAAAAATTTATAGTGACAAATATTCCCATGCTTTCAACAATGAAGAAATCTTAAAATAAAAATTTTTATCGCAACAAAGAAAAATAGAAGTTTAAGTCTTTTTTTTCAATTGTTATTATGACAAATTAATTTATAATTATATTAAAAGTTATCTATAATGACAACTGTCCCGCACTTCCCACAATGGAAAAAATTCCATTGACAAATATTGATAAGCTTTCAACAATAGACAATAATTAAAATGTAAAAATTTTTGCTACGCTTTAACAATGGAGAAATGTATAGTGACAACTTTTCCCCCGCTTTCAACAATGAAGAAATCTGAAAATAAGAAAATTTTTCCGTAACAATGAAAAATTCGACTTTAAGTCTAACTTTTTCAATTGTTATTTGAAAAATTTATTTATAATTATATTAGAAGTTATCTATAATGACAAATTTCCAGCACATCCAACATTGGAAAAAATTCCATTGACAAATATTGATACGCTTTCAACAATCTACAATATTTTAAAAGTGAAAATGTCCCTTTCCTTTAACAATGGAAAAATTTATAGTGAAAAATTTTCCCACGCTTTCAGATATGAAGAAATTTTAAATAAGAAACTATTATCAAAACAATGAAAAATAGAAGATTAAGTCTTTCTTTTTCTATTGTTATTATGACAAATTAATTTATAATTATATTAAAAGTTATCTATAATGACAACTGTCCCGCACTTCCCACAATGGAAAAAATTCCATTGACAAATATTGATAAGCTTTCAACAATAGACAATAATTAAAATGTAAAAATTTTTGCTACGCTTTAACAATGGAGAAATGTATAGTGACAACTTTTCCCCCGCTTTCAACAATGAAATCTGAATACAAAAATGAAGAAATCTTAAAATAAGAAACTTTTCCCGCAACAATGAAAAAGTCGAGTTTAAGTCATCTCGTATCAATTGTTATTTGAAAAATTTATTTATAATTATATTAGAAGATATTTATAATGACTACTTTCCTGCTCTCCTAACAAAAAAAAATTCCGCTTACAAATATTGATACCGTATCAACAATGCACAATATTTAAAATGTGAAAATACCCCTATCCTTTAACAATGGAAAAATTTATAGTGACAAATATTCCCATGCTTTCAACAATGAAGAAATCTTAAAATAAAAATTTTTATCGCAACAAAGAAAAATAGAAGTTTAAGTCTTTTTTTTCAATTGTTATTATGACAAATTAATTTATAATTATATTAAAAGTTATCTATAATGACAACTGTCCCGCACTTCCCACAATGGAAAAAATTCCATTGACAAATATTGATAAGCTTTCAACAATAGACAATAATTAAAATGTAAAAATTTTTGCTACGCTTTAACAATGGAGAAATGTATAGTGACAACTTTTCCCCCGCTTTCAACAATGAAGAAATCTGAAAATAAGAAAATTTTTCCGTAACAATGAAAAATTCGACTTTAAGTCTAACTTTTTCAATTGTTATTTGAAAAATTTATTTATAATTATATTAGAAGTTATCTATAATGACAAATTTCCAGCACTTCCAACATTGGAAAAAATTCCATTGACAAATATTGATACGCTTTCAACAATCTACAATATTTTAAAAGTGAAAATGTCCCTTTCCTTTAACAATGGAAAAATTTATAGTGAAAAATTTTCCCACGCTTTCAGATATGAAGAAATTTTAAATAAGAAACTATTATCAAAACAATGAAAAATAGAAGATTAAGTCTTTCTTTTTCAATTGTTATTATGACAAATTAATTTATAATTATATTAAAAGTTATCTATAATGACAACTCTCCCGCACTTCCCACAATGGAAAAAATTCCATTGACAAATATTGATAAGCTTTCAACAATAGACAATAATTAAAATGTAAAAATTTTTGCTACGCTTTAACAATGGAGAAATATATAGTGACAACTTTTCCCCCGATTTCAACAATGAAGAAATCTGAAAATAAGAAAATTTTTCCGTAACAATGAAAAATTCGACTTTAAGTCTAACTTTTCCAATTGTTATTATGACAAATTTATTTATAAATATATTAAAAGTTATCTATAATGACAACTTTCCAGCACTTCCAACGTTGGAAAAAATTCCATTGACAAATATTGATACGCTCTGAACAATAGACAATAGTTAAAACGTAAAAATGTCCGTATCCTTTAACAATGGAAAAATTTATTGTGAAAAATTTCCCATGCTTTCAACAATGAAGATATCTTAAAATAAGAAACTTTTGACAATGAAAATTTCGAGTTTAAGTCTTCCTTTTTCAATTGTTATTATGACAAATTTATTTATAATTATATTATATTAGAATTGAATTATAATGGCAACTTTCCCACAATCCCAACAATGGAAAATTTCCATTTAAGAATATTGATACGCTTTCAACAATCTACAATATTTTTAAAATGAAAATGTCCCTAGCCTTTAACAATGGAAAAATTTATAGTGAAAAATTTTCCCGCGCTTTCAAAAATGAAGAAATCTTAAAATAAGAAACTTTTCCCGCAACAATGAAAAATTCGAGTTTAAGTCATCTCGTATCAATTGTTATTTGAAAAATTTATTTATAATTATATTAAAAGATATTTATAATGACTACTTTCCTGCTCTCCTAACAAAAAAAAATTCCGCTTACAAATATTGATACCGTATCAACAATGCACAATATTTAAAATGTGAAAATACCCCTATCCTTTAACAATGGAAAGATTTATAGTGACAAATATTCCCATGCTTTCAACAATGAAGAAATCTTAAAATAAAAAATTTTATCGCAACAAAGAAAAATAGAAGTTTAAGTCTTCTTCAATTGTTATTATGACAAATTAATTTATAATTATATTAAAAGTTATCTATAATGACAACTGTCCCGCACTTCCCACAATGGAACAAATTCCATTGACAAATATTGATAAGCTTTCAACAATAGACAATAATTAAAATGTAAAAATTTTTGCTACGCTTTAACAATGGAGAAATGTATAGTGACAACTTTTCCCCCGCTTTCAACAATGAAGAAATCTGAAAATAAGAAAATTTTTCCGTAACAATGAAAAATTCGACTTTAAGTCTAACTTTTTCAATTGTTATTTGAAAAATTTATTTATAATTATATTAGAAGTTATCTATAATGACAAATTTCCAGCACTTCCAACATTGGAAAAAATTCCATTGACAAATATTGATACGCTTTCAACAATCTACAATATTTTAAAAGTGAAAATGTCCCTTTCCTTTAACAATGGAAAAATTTATAGTGAAAAATTTTCCCACGCTTTCAGATATGAAGAAATTTTAAATAAGAAACTATTATCAAAACAATAAAAAATAGAAGATTAAGTCTTTCTTTTTCAATTGTTATTATGACAAATTAATTTATAATTATATTAAAAGTTATCTATAATGACAACTCTCCCGCACTTCCCACAATGGAAAAAATTCCATTGACAAATATTGATAAGCTTTCAACAATAGACAATAATTAAAATGTAAAAATTTTTGCTACGCTTTAACAATGGAGAAATGTATAGTGACAACTTTTCCCCCGCTTTCAACAATGAAGAAATCTGAAAATAAGAAAATTTTTCCGTAACAATGAAAAATTCGACTTTAAGTCTAACTTTTTCAATTGTTATTATGACAAATTTATTTATAAATATATTAAAAGTTATCTATAATGACAACTTTCCAGCACTTCCAACATTGGAAAAAATTCCATTGACAAATATTGATACGCTCTGAACAATAGACAATAGTTAAAACGTAAAAATGTCCGTATCCTTTAACAATGGAAAAATTTATTGTGAAAATTTTTCCCATGCTTTCAAAAATGAAGAAGTCTTAAAATAAGAAACTTTTCCCGCAACAATGAAAAATTCGAGTTTAAGTCATCTATTTTCATTTGTTATTTGAAAAATTTATTTATAATTATATTAGAAGTTATCTATAATGACAAATTTCCAGCACTTCCAACATTGGAAAAAATTCCATTGACAAATATTGATACGCTTTCAACAATCTACAATATTTTAAAAGTGAAAATGTCCCTTTCCTTTAACAATGGAAAAATTTATAGTGAAAAATTTTCCCACGCTTTCAGATATGAAGAAATTTTAAATAAGAAACTATTATCAAAACAATGAAAAATAGAAGATTAAGTCTTTCTTTTTCAATTGTTATTATGACAAATTAATTTATAATTATATTAAAAGTTATCTATAATGACAACTCTCCCGCACTTCCCACAATGGAAAAAATTCCATTGACAAATATTGATAAGCTTTCAACAATAGACAATAATTAAAATGTAAAAATTTTTGCTACGCTTTAACAATGGAGAAATGTATAGTGACAACTTTTCCCCAGCTTTCAACAATGAAGAAATCTGAAAATAAGAAAATTTTTCCGTAACAATGAAAAATTCGACTTTAAGTCTAACTTTTTCAATTGTTATTATGACAAATTTATTTATAAATATATTAAAAGTTATCTATAATGACAACTTTCCAGCACTTCCAACATTGGAAAAAATTCCATTGACAAATATTGATACGCTCTGAACAATAGACAATAGTTAAAACGTAAAAATGTCCGTATCCTTTAACAATGGAAAAATTTATTGTGAAAAATTTCCCATGCTTTCAACAATGAAGATATCTTAAAATAAGAAACTTTTGACAATGAAAATTTCGAGTTTAAGTCTTCCTTTTTCAATTGTTATTATGACAAATTTATTTATAATTATATTATATTAGAATTGAATTATAATGGCAACTTTCCCACAATCCCAACAATGGAAAATTTCGATTTAAGAATATTGATACGCTTTCAACAATCTACAATATTTTTAAAATGAAAATGTCCCTAGCCTTTAACAATGGAAAAATTTATAGTGAAAAATTTTCCCGCGCTTTCAAAAATGAAGAAATCTTAAAATAAGAAACTTTTCCCGCAACAATGAAAAATTCGAGTTTAAGTCATCTATTTTCATTTGTTATTTGAAAAATTTATTTATAATTATATTAAAAGATATTTATAATGACTACTTTCCTGCTCTCCTAACAAAAAAAAATTCCGCTTACAAATATTGATACCGTATCAACAATGCACAATATTTAAAATGTGAAAATACCCCTATCCTTTAACAATGGAAAGATTTATAGTGACAAATATTCCCATGCTTTCAACAATGAAGAAATCTTAAAATAAAAATTTTTATCGCAACAAAGAAAAATAGAAGTTTAAGTCTTTTTCTTCAATTGTTATTATGACAAATTAATTTATAATTATATTAAAAGTTATCTATAATGACAACTGTCCCGCACTTCCCACAATGGAAAAAATTCCATTGACAAATATTGATAAGCTTTCAACAATAGACAATAATTAAAATGTAAAAATTTTTGCTACGCTTTAACAATGGAGAAATGTATAGTGACAACTTTTCCCCCGCTTTCAACAATGAAGAAATCTGAAAATAAGAAAATTTTTCCGTAACAATGAAAAATTCGACTTTAAGTCTAACTTTTTCAATTGTTATTTGAAAAATTTATTTATAATTATATTAGAAGTTATCTATAATGACAAATTTCCAGCACATCCAACATTGGAAAAAATTCCATTGACAAATATTGATACGCTTTCAACAATCTACAATATTTTAAAAGTGAAAATGTCCCTTTCCTTTAACAATGGAAAAATTTATAGTGAAAAATTTTCCCACGCTTTCAGATATGAAGAAATTTTAAATAAGAAACTATTATCAAAACAATGAAAAATAGAAGATTAAGTCTTTCTTTTTCTATTGTTATTATGACAAATTAATTTATAATTATATTAAAAGTTATCTATAATGACAACTGTCCCGCACTTCCCACAATGGAAAAAATTCCATTGACAAATATTGATAAGCTTTCAACAATAGACAATAATTAAAATGTAAAAATTTTTGCTACGCTTTAACAATGGAGAAATGTATAGTGACAACTTTTCCCCCGCTTTCAACAATGAAATCTGAATACAAAAATGAAGAAATCTTAAAATAAGAAACTTTTCCCGCAACAATGAAAAATTCGAGTTTAAGTCATCTCGTATCAATTGTTATTTGAAAAATTTATTTATAATTATATTAGAAGATATTTATAATGACTACTTTCCTGCTCTCCTAACAAAAAAAAATTCCGCTTACAAATATTGATACCGTATCAACAATGCACAATATTTAAAATGTGAAAATACCCCTATCCTTTAACAATGGAAAAATTTATAGTGACAAATATTCCCATGCTTTCAACAATGAAGAAATCTTAAAATAAAAATTTTTATCGCAACAAAGAAAAATAGAAGTTTAAGTCTTTTTTTTCAATTGTTATTATGACAAATTAATTTATAATTATATTAAAAGTTATCTATAATGACAACTGTCCCGCACTTCCCACAATGGAAAAAATTCCATTGACAAATATTGATAAGCTTTCAACAATAGACAATAATTAAAATGTAAAAATTTTTGCTACGCTTTAACAATGGAGAAATGTATAGTGACAACTTTTCCCCCGCTTTCAACAATGAAGAAATCTGAAAATAAGAAAATTTTTCCGTAACAATGAAAAATTCGACTTTAAGTCTAACTTTTTCAATTGTTATTTGAAAAATTTATTTATAATTATATTAGAAGTTATCTATAATGACAAATTTCCAGCACATCCAACATTGGAAAAAATTCCATTGACAAATATTGATACGCTTTCAACAATCTACAATATTTTAAAAGTGAAAATGTCCCTTTCCTTTAACAATGGAAAAATTTATAGTGAAAAATTTTCCCACGCTTTCAGATATGAAGAAATTTTAAATAAGAAACTATTATCAAAACAATGAAAAATAGAAGATTAAGTCTTTCTTTTTCTATTGTTATTATGACAAATTAATTTATAATTATATTAAAAGTTATCTATAATGACAACTGTCCCGCACTTCCCACAATGGAAAAAATTCCATTGACAAATATTGATAAGCTTTCAACAATAGACAATAATTAAAATGTAAAAATTTTTGCTACGCTTTAACAATGGAGAAATGTATAGTGACAACTTTTCCCCCGCTTTCAACAATGAAATCTGAATACAAAAATGAAGAAATCTTAAAATAAGAAACTTTTCCCGCAACAATGAAAAAGTCGAGTTTAAGTCATCTCGTATCAATTGTTATTTGAAAAATTTATTTATAATTATATTAGAAGATATTTATAATGACTACTTTCCTGCTCTCCTAACAAAAAAAAATTCCGCTTACAAATATTGATACCGTATCAACAATGCACAATATTTAAAATGTGAAAATACCCCTATCCTTTAACAATGGAAAAATTTATAGTGACAAATATTCCCATGCTTTCAACAATGAAGAAATCTTAAAATAAAAATTTTTATCGCAACAAAGAAAAATAGAAGTTTAAGTCTTTTTTTTCAATTGTTATTATGACAAATTAATTTATAATTATATTAAAAGTTATCTATAATGACAACTGTCCCGCACTTCCCACAATGGAAAAAATTCCATTGACAAATATTGATAAGCTTTCAACAATAGACAATAATTAAAATGTAAAAATTTTTGCTACGCTTTAACAATGGAGAAATGTATAGTGACAACTTTTCCCCCGCTTTCAACAATGAAGAAATCTGAAAATAAGAAAATTTTTCCGTAACAATGAAAAATTCGACTTTAAGTCTAACTTTTTCAATTGTTATTTGAAAAATTTATTTATAATTATATTAGAAGTTATCTATAATGACAAATTTCCAGCACTTCCAACATTGGAAAAAATTCCATTGACAAATATTGATACGCTTTCAACAATCTACAATATTTTAAAAGTGAAAATGTCCCTTTCCTTTAACAATGGAAAAATTTATAGTGAAAAATTTTCCCACGCTTTCAGATATGAAGAAATTTTAAATAAGAAACTATTATCAAAACAATGAAAAATAGAAGATTAAGTCTTTCTTTTTCAATTGTTATTATGACAAATTAATTTATAATTATATTAAAAGTTATCTATAATGACAACTCTCCCGCACTTCCCACAATGGAAAAAATTCCATTGACAAATATTGATAAGCTTTCAACAATAGACAATAATTAAAATGTAAAAATTTTTGCTACGCTTTAACAATGGAGAAATATATAGTGACAACTTTTCCCCCGATTTCAACAATGAAGAAATCTGAAAATAAGAAAATTTTTCCGTAACAATGAAAAATTCGACTTTAAGTCTAAATTTTCCAATTGTTATTATGACAAATTTATTTATAAATATATTAAAAGTTATCTATAATGACAACTTTCCAGCACTTCCAACGTTGGAAAAAATTCCATTGACAAATATTGATACGCTCTGAACAATAGACAATAGTTAAAACGTAAAAATGTCCGTATCCTTTAACAATGGAAAAATTTATTGTGAAAAATTTTCCCATGCTTTCAAAAATGAAGAAGTCTTAAAATAAGAAACTTTTCCCGCAACAATGAAAAATTCGAGTTTAAGTCATCTATTTTCAATTGTTATTTGAAAAATTTATTTATAATTATATTAGAAGTTATCTATAATGACAAATTTCCAGCACTTCAAACATTGGAAAAAATTCCATTGACAAATATTGATACGCTTTCAACAATCTACAATATTTTAAAAGTGAAAATGTCCCTTTCCTTTAACAATGGAAAAATTTATAGTGAAAAATTTTCCCACGCTTTCAGATATGAAGAAATTTTAAATAAGAAACTATTATCAAAACAATGAAAAATAGAAGATTAAGTCTTTCTTTTTCAATTGTTATTATGACAAATTAATTTATAATTATATTAAAAGTTATCTATAATGACAATTCTCCCGCACTTCCCACAATGGAAAAAATTCCATTGACAAATATTGATAAGCTTTCAACAATAGACAATAATTAAAATGTAAAAATTTTTGCTACGCTTTAACAATGGAGAAATGTATAGTGACAACTTTTCCCCCGCTTTCAACAATGAAGAAATCTGAAAATAAGAAAATTTTTCCGTAACAATGAAAAATTCGACTTTAAGTCTAACTTTTTCAATTGTTATTATGACAAATTTATTTATAAATATATTAAAAGTTATCTATAATGACAACTTTCCAGCACTTCCAACATTGGAAAAAATTCCATTGACAAATATTGATACGCTCTGAACAATAGACAATAGTTAAAACGTAAAAATGTCCGTATCCTTTAACAATGGAAAAATTTATTGTGAAAAATTTCCCATGCTTTCAACAATGAAGATATCTTAAAATAAGAAACTTTTGACAATGAAAATTTCGAGTTTAAGTCTTCCTTTTTCAATTGTTATTATGACAAATTTATTTATAATTATATTATATTAGAATTGAATTATAATGGCAACTTTCCCACAATCCCAACAATGGAAAATTTCCATTTAAGAATATTGATACGCTTTCAACAATCTACAATATTTTTAAAATGAAAATGTCCCTAGCCTTTAACAATGGAAAAATTTATAGTGAAAAATTTTCCCGCGCTTTCAAAAATGAAGAAATCTTAAAATAAGAAACTTTTCCCGCAACAATGAAAAATTCGAGTTTAAGTCATCTCGTGTCAATTGTTATTTGAAAAATTTATTTATAATTATATTAAAAGATATTTATAATGACTACTTTCCTGCTCTCCTAACAAAAAAAAATTCCGCTTACAAATATTGATACCGTATCAACAATGCACAATATTTAAAATGTGAAAATACCCCTATCCTTTAACAATGGAAAAATTTATAGTGACAAATATTCCCATGCTTTCAACAATGAAGAAATCTTAAAATAAAAATTTTTATCGCAACAAAGAAAAATAGAAGTTTAAGTCTTTTTCTTCAATTGTTATTATGACAAATTAATTTATAATTATATTAAAAGTTATCTATAATGACAACTGTCCCGCACTTCCCACAATGGAAAAAATTCCATTGACAAATATTGATAAGCTTTCAACAATAGACAATAATTAAAATGTAAAAATTTTTGCTACGCTTTAACAATGGAGAAATGTATAGTGACAACTTTTCCCCCGCTTTCAACAATGAAGAAATCTGAAAATAAGAAAATTTTTCCGTAACAATGAAAAATTCGACTTTAAGTCTAACTTTTTCAATTGTTATTATGACAAATTTATTTATAAATATATTAAAAGTTATCTATAATGACAACTTTCCAGCACTTCCAACATTGGAAAAAATTCCATTGACAAATATTGATACGCTCTGAACAATAGACAATAGTTAAAACGTAAAAATGTCCGTATCCTTTAACAATGGAAAAATTTATTGTGAAAAATTTTCCCATGCTTTCAAAAATGAAGAAGTCTTAAAATAAGAAACTTTTCCCGCAACAATGAAAAATTCGAGTTTAAGTCATCTATTTTCAATTGTTATTTGAAAAATTTATTTATAATTATATTAGAAGTTATCTATAATGACAAATTTCCAGCACTTCCAACATTGGAAAAAATTCCATTGACAAATATTGATACGCTTTCAACAATCTACAATATTTTAAAAGTGAAAATGTCCCTTTCCTTTAACAATGGAAAAATTTATAGTGAAAAATTTTCCCACGCTTTCAGATATGAAGAAATTTTAAATAAGAAACTATTATCAAAACAATGAAAAATAGAAGATTAAGTCTTTCTTTTTCAATTGTTATTATGACAAATTAATTTATAATTATATTAAAAGTTATCTATAATGACAACTCTCCCGCACTTCCCACAATGGAAAAAATTCCATTGACAAATATTGATAAGCTTTCAACAATAGACAATAATTAAAATGTAAAAATTTTTGCTACGCTTTAACAATGGAGAAATGTATAGTGACAACTTTTCCCCAGCTTTCAACAATGAAGAAATCTGAAAATAAGAAAATTTTTCCGTAACAATGAAAAATTCGACTTTAAGTCTAACTTTTTCAATTGTTATTATGACAAATTTATTTATAAATATGTTAAAAGTTATCTATAATGACAACTTTCCAGCACTTCCAACATTGGAAAAAATTCCATTGACAAATATTGATACGCTCTGAACAATAGACAATAGTTAAAACGTAAAAATGTCCGTATCCTTTAACAATGGAAAAATTTATTGTGAAAAATTTCCCATGCTTTCAACAATGAAGATATCTTAAAATAAGAAACTTTTGACAATGAAAATTTCGAGTTTAAGTCTTCCTTTTTCAATTGTTATTATGACAAATTTATTTATAATTATATTATATTAGAATTGAATTATAATGGCAACTTTCCCACAATCCCAACAATGGAAAATTTCCATTTAAGAATATTGATACGCTTTCAACAATCTACAATATTTTTAAAATGAAAATGTCCCTAGCCTTTAACAATGGAAAAATTTATAGTGAAAAATTTTCCCGCGCTTTCAAAAATGAAGAAATCTTAAAATAAGAAACTTTTCCCGCAACAATGAAAAATTCGAGTTTAAGTCATCTCGTATCAATTGTTATTTGAAAAATTTATTTATAATTATATTAAAAGATATTTATAATGACTACTTTCCTGCTCTCCTAACAAAAAAAAATTCCGCTTACAAATATTGATACCGTATCAACAATGCACAATATTTAAAATGTGAAAATACCCCTATCCTTTAACAATGGAAAGATTTATAGTGACAAATATTCCCATGCTTTCAACAATGAAGAAATCTTAAAATAAAAATTTTTATCGCAACAAAGAAAAATAGAAGTTTAAGTCTTTTTCTTCAATTGTTATTATGACAAATTAATTTATAATTATATTAAAAGTTATCTATAATGACAACTGTCCCGCACTTCCCACAATGGAAAAAATTCCATTGACAAATATTGATAAGCTTTCAACAATAGACAATAATTAAAATGTAAAAATTTTTGCTACGCTTTAACAATGGAGAAATGTATAGTGACAACTTTTCCCCCGCTTTCAACAATGAAGAAATCTGAAAATAAGAAAATTTTTCCGTAACAATGAAAAATTCGACTTTAAGTCTAACTTTTTCAATTGTTATTTGAAAAATTTATTTATAATTATATTAGAAGTTATCTATAATGACAAATTTCCAGCACATCCAACATTGGAAAAAATTCCATTGACAAATATTGATACGCTTTCAAGAATCTACAATATTTTAAAAGTGAAAATGTCCCTTTCCTTTAACAATGGAAAAATTTATAGTGAAAAATTTTCCCACGCTTTCAGATATGAAGAAATTTTAAATAAGAAACTATTATCAAAACAATGAAAAATAGAAGATGAAGTCTTTCTTTTTCTATTGTTATTATGACAAATTAATTTATAATTATATTAAAAGTTATCTATAATGACAACTGTCCCGCACTTCCCACAATGGAAAAAATTCCATTGACAAATATTGATAAGCTTTCAACAATAGACAATAATTAAAATGTAAAAATTTTTGCTACGCTTTAACAATGGAGAAATGTATAGTGACAACTTTTCCCCCGCTTTCAACAATGAAATCTGAATACAAAAATGAAGAAATCTTAAAATAAGAAACTTTTCCCGCAACAATGAAAAATTCGAGTTTAAGTCATCTCGTATCAATTGTTATTTGAAAAATTTATTTATAATTATATTAGAAGATATTTATAATGAATACTTTCCTGCTCTCCTAACAAAAAAAAATTCCGCTTACAAATATTGATACCGTATCAACAATGCACAATATTTAAAATGTGAAAATACCCCTATCCTTTAACAATGGAAAAATTTATAGTGACAAATATTCCCATGCTTTCAACAATGAAGAAATCTTAAAATAAAAATTTTTATCGCAACAAAGAAAAATAGAAATTTAAGTCTCTTTTTCAATTGTTATTATGACAAATTAATTTATAATTATATTAAAAGTTATCTATAATGACAACTGTCCCGCACTTCCCACAATGGAAAAAATTCCATTGACAAATATTGATAAGCTTTCAACAATAGACAATAATTAAAATGTAAAAATTTTTGCTACGCTTTAACAATGGAGAAATGTATAGTGACAACTTTTCCCCCGCTTTCAACAATGAAGAAATCTGAAAATAAGAAAATTTTTCCGTAACAATGAAAAATTCGACTTTAAGTCTAACTTTTTCAATTGTTATTTGAAAAATTTATTTATAATTATATTAGAAGTTATCTATAATGACAAATTTCCAGCACTTCCAACATTGGAAAAAATTCCATTGACAAATATTGATACGCTTTCAACAATCTACAATATTTTAAAAGTGAAAATGTCCCTTTCCTTTAACAATGGAAAAATTTATAGTGAAAAATTTTCCCACGCTTTCAGATATGAAGAAATTTTAAATAAGAAACTATTATCAAAACAATGAAAAATAGAAGATTAAGTCTTTCTTTTTCAATTGTTATTATGACAAATTAATTTATAATTATATTAAAAGTTATCTATAATGACAACTCTCCCGCACTTCCCACAATGGAAAAAATTCCATTGACAAATATTGATAAGCTTTCAACAATAGACAATAATTAAAATGTAAAAATTTTTGCTACGCTTTAACAATGGAGAAATATATAGTGACAACTTTTTCCCCGATTTCAACAATGAAGAAATCTGAAAATAAGAAAATTTTTCCGTAACAATGAAAAATTCGACTTTAAGTCTAACTTTTCCAATTGTTATTATGACAAATTTATTTATAAATATATTAAAAGTTATCTATAATGACAACTTTCCAGCACTTCCAACGTTGGAAAAAATTCCATTGACAAATATTGATACGCTCTGAACAATAGACAATAGTTAAAACGTAAAAATGTCCGTATCCTTTAACAATGGAAAAATTTATTGTGAAAAATTTTCCCATGCTTTCAAAAATGAAGAAGTCTTAAAATAAGAAACTTTTCCCGCAACAATGAAAAATTCGAGTTTAAGTCATCTATTTTCAATTGTTATTTGAAAAATTTATTTATAATTATATTAGAAGTTATCTATAATGACAAATTTCCAGCACTTCAAACATTGGAAAAAATTCCATTGACAAATATTGATACGCTTTCAACAATCTACAATATTTTAAAAGTGAAAATGTCCCTTTCCTTTAACAATGGAAAAATTTATAGTGAAAAATTTTCCCACGCTTTCAGATATGAAGAAATTTTAAATAAGAAACTATTATCAAAACAATGAAAAATAGAAGATTAAGTCTTTCTTTTTCAATTGTTATTATGACAAATTAATTTATAATTATATTAAAAGTTATCTATAATGACAATTCTCCCGCACTTCCCACAATGGAAAAAATTCCATTGACAAATATTGATAAGCTTTCAACAATAGACAATAATTAAAATGTAAAAATTTTTGCTACGCTTTAACAATGGAGAAATGTATAGTGACAACTTTTCCCCCGCTTTCAACAATGAAGAAATCTGAAAATAAGAAAATTTTTACGTAACAATGAAAAATTCGACTTTAAGTCTAACTTTTTCAATTGTTATTATGACAAATTTATTTATAAATATATTAAAAGTTATCTATAATGACAACTTTCCAGCACTTCCAACATTGGAAAAAATTCCATTGACAAATATTGATACGCTCTGAACAATAGACAATAGTTAAAACGTAAAAATGTCCGTATCCTTTAACAATGGAAAAATTTATTGTGAAAAATTTCCCATGCTTTCAACAATGAAGATATCTTAAAATAAGAAACTTTTGACAATGAAAATTTCGAGTTTAAGTCTTCCTTTTTCAATTGTTATTATGACAAATTTATTTATAATTATATTATATTAGAATTGAATTATAATGGCAACTTTCCCACAATCCCAACAATGGAAAATTTCCATTTAAGAATATTGATACGCTTTCAACAATCTACAATATTTTTAAAATGAAAATGTCCCTAGCCTTTAACAATGGAAAAATTTATAGTGAAAAATTTTCCCGCGCTTTCAAAAATGAAGAAATCTTAAAATAAGAAACTTTTCCCGCAACAATGAAAAATTCGAGTTTAAGTCATCTCGTATCAATTGTTATTTGAAAAATTTATTTATAATTATATTAAAAGATATTTATAATGACTACTTTCCTGCTCTCCTAACAAAAAAAAATTCCGCTTACAAATATTGATACCGTATCAACAATGCACAATATTTAAAATGTGAAAATACCCCTATCCTTTAACAATGGAAAAATTTATAGTGACAAATATTCCCATGCTTTCAACAATGAAGAAATCTTAAAATAAAAATTTTTATCGCAACAAAGAAAAATAGAAGTTTAAGTCTTTTTCTTCAATTGTTATTATGACAAATTAATTTATAATTATATTAAAAGTTATCTATAATGACAATTCTCCCGCACTTCCCACAATGGAAAAAATTCTATTGACAAATATTGATAAGCTTTCAACAATAGACAATAATTAAAATGTAAAAATTTTTGCTACGCTTTAACAATGGAGAAATGTATAGTGACAACTTTTCCCCCGCTTTCAACAATGAAGAAATCTGAAAATAAGAAAATTTTTCCGTAACAATGAAAAATTCGACTTTAAGTCTAACTTTTTCAATTGTTATTATGACAAATTTATTTATAAATATATTAAAAGTTATCTATAATGACAACTTTCCAGCACTTCCAACATTGGAAAAAATTCCATTGACAAATATTGATACGCTCTGAACAATAGACAATAGTTAAAACGTAAAAATGTCCGTATCCTTTAACAATGGAAAAATTTATTGTGAAAAATTTCCCATGCTTTCAACAATGAAGATATCTTAAAATAAGAAACTTTTGACAATGAAAATTTCGAGTTTAAGTCTTCCTTTTTCAATTGTTATTATGACAAATTTATTTATAATTATATTATATTAGAATTGAATTATAATGGCAACTTTCCCACAATCCCAACAATGGAAAATTTCCATTTAAGAATATTGATACGCTTTCAACAATCTACAATATTTTTAAAATGAAAATGTCCCTAGCCTTTAACAATGGAAAAATTTATAGTGAAAAATTTTCCCGCGCTTTCAAAAATGAAGAAATCTTAAAATAAGAAACTTTTCCCGCAACAATGAAAAATTCGAGTTTAAGTCATCTCGTATCAATTGTTATTTGAAAAATTTATTTATAATTATATTAAAAGATATTTATAATGACTACTTTCCTGCTCTCCTAACAAAAAAAATTCCGCTTACAAATATTGATACCGTATCAACAATGCACAATATTTAAAATGTGAAAATACCCCTATCCTTTAACAATGGAAAAATTTATAGTGACAAATATTCCCATGCTTTCAACAATGAAGAAATCTTAAAATAAAAATTTTTATCGCAACAAAGAAAAATAGAAGTTTAAGTCTTTTTCTTCAATTGTTATTATGACAAATTAATTTATAATTATATTAAAAGTTATCTATAATGACAACTGTCCCGCACTTCCCACAATGGAAAAAATTCCATTGACAAATATTGATAAGCTTTCAACAATAGACAATAATTAAAATGTAAAAATTTTTGCTACGCTTTAACAATGGAGAAATGTATAGTGACAACTTTTCCCCCGCTTTCAACAATGAAGAAATCTGAAAATAAGAAAATTTTTCCGTAACAATGAAAAATTCGACTTTAAGTCTAACTTTTTCAATTGTTATTATGACAAATTTATTTATAAATATATTAAAAGTTATCTATAATGACAACTTTCCAGCACTTCCAACATTGGAAAAAATTCCATTGACAAATATTGATACGCTCTGAACAATAGACAATAGTTAAAACGTAAAAATGTCCGTATCCTTTAACAATGGAAAAATTTATTGTGAAAAATTTTCCCATGCTTTCAAAAATGAAGAAGTCTTAAAATAAGAAACTTTTCCCGCAACAATGAAAAATTCGAGTTTAAGTCATCTATTTTCAATTGTTATTTGAAAAATTTATTTATAATTATATTAGAAGTTATCTATAATGACAAATTTCCAGCACTTCCAACATTGGAAAAAATTCCATTGACAAATATTGATACGCTTTCAACAATCTACAATATTTTAAAAGTGAAAATGTCCCTTTCCTTTAACAATGGAAAAATTTATAGTGAAAAATTTTCCCACGCTTTCAGATATGAAGAAATTTTAAATAAGAAACTATTATCAAAACAATGAAAAATAGAAGATTAAGTCTTTCTTTTTCAATTGTTATTATGACAAATTAATTTATAATTATATTAAAAGTTATCTATAATGACAACTCTCCCGCACTTCCCACAATGGAAAAAATTCCATTGACAAATATTGATAAGCTTTCAACAATAGACAATAATTAAAATGTAAAAATTTTTGCTACGCTTTAACAATGGAGAAATGTATAGTGACAACTTTTCCCCAGCTTTCAACAATGAAGAAATCTGAAAATAAGAAAATTTTTCCGTAACAATGAAAAATTCGACTTTAAGTCTAACTTTTTCAATTGTTATTATGACAAATTTATTTATAAATATATTAAAAGTTATCTATAATGACAACTTTCCAGCACTTCCAACATTGGAAAAAATTCCATTGACAAATATTGATACGCTCTGAACAATAGACAATAGTTAAAACGTAAAAATGTCCGTATCCTTTAACAATGGAAAAATTTATTGTGAAAAATTTCCCATGCTTTCAACAATGAAGATATCTTAAAATAAGAAACTTTTGACAATGAAAATTTCGAGTTTAAGTCTTCCTTTTTCAATTGTTATTATGACAAATTTATTTATAATTATATTATATTAGAATTGAATTATAATGGCAACTTTCCCACAATCCCAACAATGGAAAATTTCCATTTAAGAATATTGATACGCTTTCAACAATCTACAATATTTTTAAAATGAAAATGTCCCTAGCCTTTAACAATGGAAAAATTTATAGTGAAAAATTTTCCCGCGCTTTCAAAAATGAAGAAATCTTAAAATAAGAAACTTTTCCCGCAACAATGAAAAATTCGAGTTTAAGTCATCTCGTATCAATTGTTATTTGAAAAATTTATTTATAATTATATTAAAAGATATTTATAATGACTACTTTCCTGCTCTCCTAACAAAAAAAAATTCCGCTTACAAATATTGATACCGTATCAACAATGCACAATATTTAAAATGTGAAAATACCCCTATCCTTTAACAATGGAAAGATTTATAGTGACAAATATTCCCATGCTTTCAACAATGAAGAAATCTTAAAATAAAAAATTTTATCGCAACAAAGAAAAATAGAAGTTTAAGTCTTCTTCAATTGTTATTATGACAAATTAATTTATAATTATATTAAAAGTTATCTATAATGACAACTGTCCCGCACTTCCCACAATGGAAAAAATTCCATTGACAAATATTGATAAGCTTTCAACAATAGACAATAATTAAAATGTAAAAATTTTTGCTACGCTTTAACAATGGAGAAATGAATAGTGACAACTTTTCCCCCGCTTTCAACAATGAAGAAATCTGAAAATAAGAAAATTTTTCCGTAACAATGAAAAATTCGACTTTAAGTCTAACTTTTTCAATTGTTATTTGAAAAATTTATTTATAATTATATTAGAAGTTATCTATAATGACAAATTTCCAGCACTTCCAACATTGGAAAAAATTCCATTGACAAATATTGATACGCTTTCAACAATCTACAATATTTTAAAAGTGAAAATGTCCCTTTCCTTTAACAATGGAAAAATTTATAGTGAAAAATTTTCCCACGCTTTCAGATATGAAGAAATTTTAAATAAGAAACTATTATCAAAACAATAAAAAATAGAAGATTAAGTCTTTCTTTTTCAATTGTTATTATGACAAATTAATTTATAATTATATTAAAAGTTATCTATAATGACAACTTTCCCGCACTTCCAACAATGGAAAAAAATTCATTGACATATATTGATAAGGTTTCAACAATGGAAAATAATTAAAATGTAAAAATTTTCCTATGCTTTAACAATGGAGAAATGTATAGTGACAACTTTTCCCCCGCTTTCAAAAATGAAGAAATCTTAAAATAAGAAAATTTTTCCGTAACAATGAAAAATTCGTCTTTAAGTCTAACTTTTTCAATTGTTATTTGAAAAATTTATTTATAATTATATTAGAAGTTATCTATAATGCAACTTTCCAGCACTTCCAACATTGGAAAAAATTCCATTGACAAATATTGATACGATTTCAACAATCTACAATATTTTAAAAGTGAAAATGTCCCTAGACTTTAACAATGGAAAAATTTATAGTGCAAAATTTCCCACGCTTTCAAGAATGAAGAAGTCTTAAAATAAGGAACTTTTCCTGCAACAATGAAAAATTCTAGTTTAAGTTATCTATTTTCAATTGTTATTTGAAAAATTTATTTATAATTATATTAGAAGTTATCTATAATATCTACATTCCCGCGCTTCCAAAAAGAAAAAAAATCCATTTACAAATATTGATGCCGTATCAACAATGGACAATATTTAAAATGCCCCTATCCTTATCAATGAAAAAATTTATAGTGAAAAATTTACCCACGCTTTCAAGAATGAAGAAATCTTAAAATAAGAAACCTTTCTCGCAACAATGAAAAATTGGATTTTAAGTGTTTCTTTTTCAACTGTTATTATGACAAATTTATTTATAATTATATTAGAAGTTATCTATAATGAGAATTTTCTCGCGCTTCCAGCAATAGAAAAAATTCCATTGACAAATATTGATAAGCTTACAACAATGGACAATAATTTAAAGGTAAAACTTTCCTATGCTTTAACAATGGATAAATTTATAGTGAAGTTTAAGTCTTCCTTTTTCAATTGTTATTATGACAAATTTATTTATAATTATATTAAAAGTTATCTATAATAACAACTTTCCAGAACTTCCAACATTGGACAAAATTCCATTGAAAAATATTGATACGCTCTGATAACAATAGACATTGATAACAATAGACAATAGTTAAAACGTAAATATGTCCCTTTCCTTTAAAAATGGAAAAATTTATAGCGAAATATTTTCCCATGCTTTCAACATGAAGATATCTTAAAATAAGAAATCTTTCTCGCAACAATGAAAAATTCGAGTTTAAGTCATCTACTTTCAATTGTTATTTGAAAAATTTATTTATAAATATATTAAAAGTTATCTATAATGACAACTTTCCAGCACTTCCAACATTGGAAAAAATTCCATTGACAAAAATTGATATGCTCTCAATAATATACAATAATTAAAACGTAAAAATGTCCCTATCCTTTAACAATGGAAAAATTTTTAGTGACGCATTTTCCCACGCTTTCTAAAATGAAGAAATCTGAAAATATGAAAAATTTCCCGCAACAATGAAAAATTTGAGTTTAAGACTTTTTTTTTTCAATTGTTATCATAAAAATTTTATTCTTTCGCTTTCAACAATGAAACAGTTTTAAAATAAGAAACTTTTCCCAAAACAATGTAAATTTGAGTTTAAGTCATCAATTTTCAATTGTTATTTGAAAATTTTATTTATAATTATATTAGAAGTTTTCTATAATGACAACTTTCCCGCACTCCCAACAATGGAAAAATTTCCATATAAAAATATTGATACGCTTTCAACAATCTAGAATATTTTAAAAATGAAAATGTCCCTAACCTTTAACAATGGAAAAATTTATAGTGAAAAATTTTCCCACGCTTTCAAAAATGAAGAAGTCTTAAAATAAGAAACTTTTCCCGCAACAATGAAAAATAGAAGTTTAAGTCTTTTTTTTCAATTGTTATTATGACAAATTAATTTATAATTATATTAAAAGTTATCTATAATGACAACTCTCCCGCACTTCCCACAATGGAAAAAATTCCATTGACAAATATTGATAAGCTTTCAACAATAGACAATAATTAAAATGTAAAAATTTTTGCTACGCTTTAACAATGGAGAAATGTATAGTGACAACTTTTCCCCCGCTTTCAACAATGAAGAAATCTGAAAATAAGAAAATTTTTCCGTAACAATGAAAAATTCGACTTTAAGTCTAACTTTTTCAATTGTTATTATGACAAATTTATTTATAAATATATTAAAAGTTATCTATAATGACAACTTTCCAGCACTTCCAACATTGGAAAAAATTCCATTGACAAATATTGATACGCTCTGAACAATAGACAATAGTTAAAACGTAAAAATGTCCGTATCCTTTAACAATGGAAAAATTTATTGTGAAAAATTTTCCCATGCTTTCAAAAATGAAGAAGTCTTAAAATAAGAAACTTTTCCCGCAACAATGAAAAATTCGAGTTTAAGTCATCTATTTTCATTTGTTATTTGAAAAATTTATTTATAATTATATTAGAAGTTATCTATAATGACAAATTTCCAGCACTTCCAACATTGGAAAAAATTCCATTGACAAATATTGATACGCTTTCAACAATCTACAATATTTTAAAAGTGAAAATGTCCCTTTCCTTTAACAATGGAAAAATTTATAGTGAAAAATTTTCCCACGCTTTCAGATATGAAGAAATTTTAAATAAGAAACTATTATCAAAACAATGAAAAATAGAAGATTAAGTCTTTCTTTTTCAATTGTTATTATGACAAATTAATTTATAATTATATTAAAAGTTATCTATAATGACAACTCTCCCGCACTTCCCACAATGGAAAAAATTCCATTGACAAATATTGATAAGCTTTCAACAATAGACAATAATTAAAATGTAAAAATTTTTGCTACGCTTTAACAATGGAGAAATGTATAGTGACAACTTTTCCCCAGCTTTCAACAATGAAGAAATCTGAAAATAAGAAAATTTTTCCGTAACAATGAAAAATTCGACTTTAAGTCTAACTTTTTCAATTGTTATTATGACAAATTTATTTATAAATATATTAAAAGTTATCTATAATGACAACTTTCCAGCACTTCCAACATTGGAAAAAATTCCATTGACAAATATTGATACGCTCTGAACAATAGACAATAGTTAAAACGTAAAAATGTCCGTATCCTTTAACAATGGAAAAATTTATTGTGAAAAATTTCCCATGCTTTCAACAATGAAGATATCTTAAAATAAGAAACTTTTGACAATGAAAATTTCGAGTTTAAGTCTTCCTTTTTCAATTGTTATTATGACAAATTTATTTATAATTATATTATATTAGAATTGAATTATAATGGCAACTTTCCCACAATCCCAACAATGGAAAATTTCCATTTAAGAATATTGATACGCTTTCAACAATCTACAATATTTTTAAAATGAAAATGTCCCTAGCCTTTAACAATGGAAAAATTTATAGTGAAAAATTTTCCCGCGCTTTCAAAAATGAAGAAATCTTAAAATAAGAAACTTTTCCCGCAACAATGAAAAATTCGAGTTTAAGTCATCTCGTATCAATTGTTATTTGAAAAATTTATTTATAATTATATTAAAAGATATTTATAATGACTACTTTCCTGCTCTCCTAACAAAAAAAAATTCCGCTTACAAATATTGATACCGTATCAACAATGCACAATATTTAAAATGTGAAAATACCCCTATCCTTTAACAATGGAAAGATTTATAGTGACAAATATTCCCATGCTTTCAACAATGAAGAAATCTTAAAATAAAAATTTTTATCGCAACAAAGAAAAATAGAAGTTTAAGTCTTTTTCTTCAATTGTTATTATGACAAATTAATTTATAATTATATTAAAAGTTATCTATAATGACAACTGTCCCGCACTTCCCACAATGGAAAAAATTCCATTGACAAATATTGATAAGCTTTCAACAATAGACAATAATTAAAATGTAAAAATTTTTGCTACGCTTTAACAATGGAGAAATGTATAGTGACAACTTTTCCCCCGCTTTCAACAATGAAGAAATCTGAAAATAAGAAAATTTTTCCGTAACAATGAAAAATTCGACTTTAAGTCTAACTTTTTCAATTGTTATTTGAAAAATTTATTTATAATTATATTAGAAGTTATCTATAATGACAAATTTCCAGCACATCCAACATTGGAAAAAATTCCATTGACAAATATTGATACTCTTTCAACAATCTACAATATTTTAAAAGTGAAAATGTCCCTTTCCTTTAACAATGGAAAAATTTATAGTGAAAAATTTTCCCACGCTTTCAGATATGAAGAAATTTTAAATAAGAAACTATTATCAAAACAATGAAAAATAGAAGATTAAGTCTTTCTTTTTCTATTGTTATTATGACAAATTAATTTATAATTATATTAAAAGTTATCTATAATGACAACTGTCCCGCACTTCCCACAATGGAAAAAATTCCATTGACAAATATTGATAAGCTTTCAACAATAGACAATAATTAAAATGTAAAAATTTTTGCTACGCTTTAACAATGGAGAAATATATAGTGACAACTTTTCCCCCGATTTCAACAATGAAGAAATCTGAAAATAAGAAAATTTTTCCGTAACAATGAAAAATTCGACTTTAAGTCTAACTTTTCCAATTGTTATTATGACAAATTTATTTATAAATATATTAAAAGTTATCTATAATGACAACTTTCCAGCACTTCCAACGTTGGAAAAAATTCCATTGACAAATATTGATACGCTCTGAACAATAGACAATAGTTAAAACGTAAAAATGTCCGTATCCTTTAACAATGGAAAAATTTATTGTGAAAAATTTCCCATGCTTTCAACAATGAAGATATCTTAAAATAAGAAACTTTTGACAATGAAAATTTCGAGTTTAAGTCTTCCTTTTTCAATTGTTATTATGACAAATTTATTTATAATTATATTATATTAGAATTGAATTATAATGGCAACTTTCCCACAATCCCAACAATGGAAAATTTCCATTTAAGAATATTGATACGCTTTCAACAATCTACAATATTTTTAAAATGAAAATGTCCCTAGCCTTTAACAATGGAAAAATTTATAGTGAAAAATTTTCCCGCGCTTTCAAAAATGAAGAAATCTTAAAATAAGAAACTTTTCCCGCAACAATGAAAAATTCGAGTTTAAGTCATCTCGTATCAATTGTTATTTGAAAAATTTATTTATAATTATATTAAAAGATATTTATAATGACTACTTTCCTGCTCTCCTAACAAAAAAAAATTCCGCTTACAAATATTGATACCGTATCAACAATGCACAATATTTAAAATGTGAAAATACCCCTATCCTTTAACAATGGAAAGATTTATAGTGACAAATATTCCCATGCTTTCAACAATGAAGAAATCTTAAAATAAAAAATTTTATCGCAACAAAGAAAAATAGAAGTTTAAGTCTTCTTCAATTGTTATTATGACAAATTAATTTATAATTATATTAAAAGTTATCTATAATGACAACTGTCCCGCACTTCCCACAATGGAACAAATTCCATTGACAAATATTGATAAGCTTTCAACAATAGACAATAATTAAAATGTAAAAATTTTTGCTACGCTTTAACAATGGAGAAATGTATAGTGACAACTTTTCCCCCGCTTTCAACAATGAAGAAATCTGAAAATAAGAAAATTTTTCCGTAACAATGAAAAATTCGACTTTAAGTCTAACTTTTTCAATTGTTATTTGAAAAATTTATTTATAATTATATTAGAAGTTATCTATAATGACAAATTTCCAGCACTTCCAACATTGGAAAAAATTCCATTGACAAATATTGATACGCTTTCAACAATCTACAATATTTTAAAAGTGAAAATGTCCCTTTCCTTTAACAATGGAAAAATTTATAGTGAAAAATTTTCCCACGCTTTCAGATATGAAGAAATTTTAAATAAGAAACTATTATCAAAACAATGAAAAATAGAAGATTAAGTCTTTCTTTTTCAATTGTTATTATGACAAATTAATTTATAATTATATTAAAAGTTATCTATAATGACAACTCTCCCGCACTTCCCACAATGGAAAAAATTCCATTGACAAATATTGATAAGCTTTCAACAATAGACAATAATTAAAATGTAAAAATTTTTGCTACGCTTTAACAATGGAGAAATATATAGTGACAACTTTTCCCCCGATTTCAACAATGAAGAAATCTGAAAATAAGAAAATTTTTCCGTAACAATGAAAAATTCGACTTTAAGTCTAACTTTTCCAATTGTTATTATAACAAATTTATTTATAAATATATTAAAAGTTATCTATAATGACAACTTTCCAGCACTTCCAACGTTGGAAAAAATTCCATTGACAAATATTGATACGCTCTGAACAATAGACAATAGTTAAAACGTAAAAATGTCCGTATCCTTTAACAATGGAAAAATTTATTGTGAAAAATTTTCCCATGCTTTCAAAAATGAAGAAGTCTTAAAATAAGAAACTTTTCCCGCAACAATGAAAAATTCGAGTTTAAGTCATCTATTTTCAATTGTTATTTGAAAAATTTATTTATAATTATATTAGAAGTTATCTATAATGACAAATTTCCAGCACTTCAAACATTGGAAAAAATTCCATTGACAAATATTGATACGCTTTCAACAATCTACAATATTTTAAAAGTGAAAATGTCCCTTTCCTTTAACAATGGAAAAATTTATAGTGAAAAATTTTCCCACGCTTTCAGATATGAAGAAATTTTAAATAAGAAACTATTATCAAAACAATGAAAAATAGAAGATTAAGTCTTTCTTTTTCAATTGTTATTATGACAAATTAATTTATAATTATATTAAAAGTTATCTATAATGACAATTCTCCCGCACTTCCCACAATGGAAAAAATTCCATTGACAAATATTGATAAGCTTTCAACAATAGACAATAATTAAAATGTAAAAATTTTTGCTACGCTTTAACAATGGAGAAATGTATAGTGACAACTTTTCCCCCGCTTTCAACAATGAAGAAATCTGAAAATAAGAAAATTTTTCCGTAACAATGAAAAATTCGACTTTAAGTCTAACTTTTTCAATTGTTATTATGACAAATTTATTTATAAATATATTAAAAGTTATCTATAATGACAACTTTCCAGCACTTCCAACATTGGAAAAAATTCCATTGACAAATATTGATACGCTCTGAACAATAGACAATAGTTAAAACGTAAAAATGTCCGTATCCTTTAACAATGGAAAAATTTATTGTGAAAAATTTCCCATGCTTTCAACAATGAAGATATCTTAAAATAAGAAACTTTTGACAATGAAAATTTCGAGTTTAAGTCTTCCTTTTTCAATTGTTATTATGACAAATTTATTTATAATTATATTATATTAGAATTGAATTATAATGGCAACTTTCCCACAATCCCAACAATGGAAAATTTCCATTTAAGAATATTGATACGCTTTCAACAATCTACAATATTTTAAAAGTGAAAATGTCCCTTTCCTTTAACAATGGAAAAATTTATAGTGAAAAATTTTCCCACGCTTTCAGATATGAAGAAATTTTAAATAAGAAACTATTATCAAAACAATGAAAAATAGAAGATTAAGTCTTTCTTTTTCAATTGTTATTATGACAAATTAATTTATAATTATATTAAAAGTTATCTATAATGACAACTCTCCCGCACTTCCCACAATGGAAAAAATTCCATTGACAAATAATGATAAGCTTTCAACAATAGACAATAATTAAAATGTAAAAATTTTTGCTACGCTTTAACAATGGAGAAATATATAGTGACAACTTTTCCCCCGATTTCAACAATGAAGAAATCTGAAAATAAGAAAATTTTTCCGTAACAATGAAAAATTCGACTTTAAGTCTAACTTTTCCAATTGTTATTATGACAAATTTATTTATAAATATATTAAAAGTTATCTATAATGACAACTTTCCAGCACTTCCAACGTTGGAAAAAATTCCATTGACAAATATTGATACGCTCTGAACAATAGACAATAGTTAAAACGTAAAAATGTCCGTATCCTTTAACAATGGAAAAATTTATTGTGAAAAATTTTCCCATGCTTTCAAAAATGAAGAAGTCTTAAAATAAGAAACTTTTCCCGCAACAATGAAAAATTCGAGTTTAAGTCATCTATTTTCAATTGTTATTTGAAAAATTTATTTATAATTATATTAGAAGTTATCTATAATGACAAATTTCCAGCACTTCAAACATTGGAAAAAATTCCATTGACAAATATTGATACGCTTTCAACAATCTACAATATTTTAAAAGTGAAAATGTCCCTTTCCTTTAACAATGGAAAAATTTATAGTGAAAAATTTTCCCACGCTTTCAGATATGAAGAAATTTTAAATAAGAAACTATTATGAAAACAATGAAAAATAGAAGATTAAGTCTTTCTTTTTCAATTGTTATTATGACAAATTAATTTATAATTATATTAAAAGTTATCTATAATGACAATTCTCCCGCACTTCCCACAATGGAAAAAATTCCATTGACAAATATTGATAAGCTTTCAACAATAGACAATAATTAAAATGTAAAAATTTTTGCTACGCTTTAACAATGGAGAAATGTATAGTGACAACTTTTCCCCCGCTTTCAACAATGAAGAAATCTGAAAATAAGAAAATTTTTCCGTGACAATGAAAAATTCGACTTTAAGTCTAACTTTTTCAATTGTTATTATGACAAATTTATTTATAAATATATTAAAAGTTATCTATAATGACAACTTTCCAGCACTTCCAACATTGGAAAAAATTCCATTGACAAATATTGATACGCTCTGAACAATAGACAATAGTTAAAACGTAAAAATGTCCGTATCCTTTAACAATGGAAAAATTTATTGTGAAAAATTTCCCATGCTTTCAACAATGAAGATATCTTAAAATAAGAAACTTTTGACAATGAAAATTTCGAGTTTAAGTCTTCCTTTTTCAATTGTTATTATGACAAATTTATTTATAATTATATTATATTAGAATTGAATTATAATGGCAACTTTCCCACAATCCCAACAATGGAAAATTTCCATTTAAGAATATTGATACGCTTTCAACAATCTACAATATTTTTAAAATGAAAATGTCCCTAGCCTTTAACAATGGAAAAATTTATAGTGAAAAATTTTCCCGCGCTTTCAAAAATGAAGAAATCTTAAAATAAGAAACTTTTCCCGCAACAATGAAAAATTCGAGTTTAAGTCATCTCGTATCAATTGTTATTTGAAAAATTTATTTATAATTATATTAAAAGATATTTATAATGACTACTTTCCTGCTCTCCTAACAAAAAAAAATTCCGCTTACAAATATTGATACCGTATCAACAATGCACAATATTTAAAATGTGAAAATACCCCTATCCTTTAACAATGGAAAGATTTATAGTGACAAATATTCCCATGCTTTCAACAATGAAGAAATCTTAAAATAAAAAATTTTATCGCAACAAAGAAAAATAGAAGTTTAAGTCTTCTTCAATTGTTATTATGACAAATTAATTTATAATTATATTAAAAGTTATCTATAATGACAACTGTCCCGCACTTCCCACAATGGAAAAAATTCCATTGACAAATATTGATAAGCTTTCAACAATAGACAATAATTAAAATGTAAAAATTTTTGCTACGCTTTAACAATAGAGAAATGAATAGTGACAACTTTTCCCCCGCTTTCAACAATGAAGAAATCTGAAAATAAGAAAATTTTTCCGTAACAATGAAAAATTCGACTTTAAGTCTAACTTTTTCAATTGTTATTTGAAAAATTTATTTATAATTATATTAGAAGTTATCTATAATGACAAATTTCCAGCACTTCCAACATTGGAAAAAATTCCATTGACAAATATTGATACGCTTTCAACAATCTACAATATTTTAAAAGTGAAAATGTCCCTTTCCTTTAACAATGGAAAAATTTATAGTGAAAAATTTTCCCACGCTTTCAGATATGAAGAAATTTTAAATAAGAAACTATTATCAAAACAATAAAAAATAGAAGATTAAGTCTTTCTTTTTCAATTGTTATTATGACAAATTAATTTATAATTATATTAAAAGTTATCTATAATGACAACTCTCCCGCACTTCCCACAATGGAAAAAATTCCATTGACAAATATTGATAAGCTTTCAACAATAGACAATAATTAAAATGTAAAAATTTTTGCTACGCTTTAACAATGGAGAAATGTATAGTGACAACTTTTCCCCCGCTTTCAACAATGAAGAAATCTGAAAATAAGAAAATTTTTCCGTAACAATGAAAAATTCGACTTTAAGTCTAACTTTTTCAATTGTTATTATGACAAATTTATTTATAAATATATTAAAAGTTATCTATAATGACAACTTTCCAGCACTTCCAACATTGGAAAAAATTCCATTGACAAATATTGATACGCTCTGAACAATAGACAATAGTTAAAACGTAAAAATGTCCGTATCCTTTAACAATGGAAAAATTTATTGTGAAAAATTTTCCCATGCTTTCAAAAATGAAGAAGTCTTAAAATAAGAAACTTTTCCCGCAACAATGAAAAATTCGAGTTTAAGTCATCTATTTTCATTTGTTATTTGAAAAATTTATTTATAATTATATTAGAAGTTATCTATAATGACAAATTTCCAGCACTTCCAACATTGGAAAAAATTCCATTGACAAATATTGATACGCTTTCAACAATCTACAATATTTTAAAAGTGAAAATGTCCCTTTCCTTTAACAATGGAAAAATTTATAGTGAAAAATTTTCCCACGCTTTCAGATATGAAGAAATTTTAAATAAGAAACTATTATCAAAACAATGAAAAATAGAAGATTAAGTCTTTCTTTTTCAATTGTTATTATGACAAATTAATTTATAATTATATTAAAAGTTATCTATAATGACAACTCTCCCGCACTTCCCACAATGGAAAAAATTCCATTGACAAATATTGATAAGCTTTCAACAATAGACAATAATTAAAATGTAAAAATTTTTGCTACGCTTTAACAATGGAGAAATGTATAGTGACAACTTTTCCCCAGCTTTCAACAATGAAGAAATCTGAAAATAAGAAAATTTTTCCGTAACAATGAAAAATTCGACTTTAAGTCTAACTTTTTCAATTGTTATTATGACAAATTTATTTATAAATATATTAAAAGTTATCTATAATGACAACTTTCCAGCACTTCCAACATTGGAAAAAATTCCATTGACAAATATTGATACGCTCTGAACAATAGACAATAGTTAAAACGTAAAAATGTCCGTATCCTTTAACAATGGAAAAATTTATTGTGAAAAATTTCCCATGCTTTCAACAATGAAGATATCTTAAAATAAGAAACTTTTGACAATGAAAATTTCGAGTTTAAGTCTTCCTTTTTCAATTGTTATTATGACAAATTTATTTATAATTATATTATATTAGAATTGAATTATAATGGCAACTTTCCCACAATCCCAACAATGGAAAATTTCCATTTAAGAATATTGATACGCTTTCAACAATCTACAATATTTTTAAAATGAAAATGTCCCTAGCCTTTAACAATGGAAAAATTTATAGTGAAAAATTTTCCCGCGCTTTCAAAAATGAAGAAATCTTAAAATAAGAAACTTTTCCCGCAACAATGAAAAATTCGAGTTTAAGTCATCTCGTATCAATTGTTATTTGAAAAATTTATTTATAATTATATTAAAAGATATTTATAATGACTACTTTCCTGCTCTCCTAACAAAAAAAAATTCCGCTTACAAATATTGATACCGTATCAACAATGCACAATATTTAAAATGTGAAAATACCCCTATCCTTTAACAATGGAAAGATTTATAGTGACAAATATTCCCATGCTTTCAACAATGAAGAAATCTTAAAATAAAAAATTTTATCGCAACAAAGAAAAATAGAAGTTTAAGTCTTTTTCTTCAATTGTTATTATGACAAATTAATTTATAATTATATTAAAAGTTATCTATAATGACAACTGTCCCGCACTTCCCACAATGGAAAAAATTCCATTGACAAATATTGATAAGCTTTCAACAATAGACAATAATTAAAATGTAAAAATTTTTGCTACGCTTTAACAATGGAGAAATGTATAGTGACAACTTTTCCCCCGCTTTCAACAATGAAGAAATCTGAAAATAAGAAAATTTTTCCGTAACAATGAAAAATTCGACTTTAAGTCTAACTTTTTCAATTGTTATTTGAAAAATTTATTTATAATTATATTAGAAGTTATCTATAATGACAAATTTCCAGCACATCCAACATTGGAAAAAATTCCATTGACAAATATTGATACGCTTTCAACAATCTACAATATTTTAAAAGTGAAAATGTCCCTTTCCTTTAACAATGGAAAAATTTATAGTGAAAAATTTTCCCACGCTTTCAGATATGAAGAAATTTTAAATAAGAAACTATTATCAAAACAATGAAAAATAGAAGATTAAGTCTTTCTTTTTCTATTGTTATTATGACAAATTAATTTATAATTATATTAAAAGTTATCTATAATGACAACTGTCCCGCACTTCCCACAATGGAAAAAATTCCATTGACAAATATTGATAAGCTTTCAACAATAGACAATAATTAAAATGTAAAAATTTTTGCTACGCTTTAACAATGGAGAAATGTATAGTGACAACTTTTCCCCCGCTTTCAACAATGAAATCTGAATACAAAAATGAAGAAATCTTAAAATAAGAAACTTTTCCCGCAACAATGAAAAATTCGAGTTTAAGTCATCTCGTATCAATTGTTATTTGAAAAATTTATTTATAATTATATTAGAAGATATTTATAATGACTACTTTCCTGCTCTCCTAACAAAAAAAAATTCCGCTTACAAATATTGATACCGTATCAACAATGCACAATATTTAAAATGTGAAAATACCCCTATCCTTTAACAATGGAAAAATTTATAGTGACAAATATTCCCATGCTTTCAACAATGAAGAAATCTTAAAATAAAAATTTTTATCGCAACAAAGAAAAATAGAAGTTTAAGTCTTTTTTTTCAATTGTTATTATGACAAATTAATTTATAATTATATTAAAAGTTATCTATAATGACAACTGTCCCGCACTTCCCACAATGGAAAAAATTCCATTGACAAATATTGATAAGCTTTCAACAATAGACAATAATTAAAATGTAAAAATTTTTGCTACGCTTTAACAATGGAGAAATGTATAGTGACAACTTTTCCCCCGCTTTCAACAATGAAGAAATCTGAAAATAAGAAAATTTTTCCGTAACAATGAAAAATTCGACTTTAAGTCTAACTTTTTCAATTGTTATTTGAAAAATTTATTTATAATTATATTAGAAGTTATCTATAATGACAAATTTCCAGCACTTCCAACATTGGAAAAAATTCCATTGACAAATATTGATACGCTTTCAACAATCTACAATATTTTAAAAGTGAAAATGTCCCTTTCCTTTAACAATGGAAAAATTTATAGTGAAAAATTTTCCCACGCTTTCAGATATGAAGAAATTTTAAATAAGAAACTATTATCAAAACAATGAAAAATAGAAGATTAAGTCTTTCTTTTTCAATTGTTATTATGACAAATTAATTTATAATTATATTAAAAGTTATCTATAATGACAACTCTCCCGCACTTCCCACAATGGAAAAAATTCCATTGACAAATATTGATAAGCTTTCAACAATAGACAATAATTAAAATGTAAAAATTTTTGCTACGCTTTAACAATGGAGAAATATATAGTGACAACTTTTCCCCCGATTTCAACAATGAAGAAATCTGAAAATAAGAAAATTTTTCCGTAACAATGAAAAATTCGACTTTAAGTCTAACTTTTCCAATTGTTATTATGACAAATTTATTTATAAATATATTAAAAGTTATCTATAATGACAACTTTCCAGCACTTCCAACGTTGGAAAAAATTCCATTGACAAATATTGATACGCTCTGAACAATAGACAATAGTTAAAACGTAAAAATGTCCGTATCCTTTAACAATGGAAAAATTTATTGTGAAAAATTTCCCATGCTTTCAACAATGAAGATATCTTAAAATAAGAAACTTTTGACAATGAAAATTTCGAGTTTAAGTCTTCCTTTTTCAATTGTTATTATGACAAATTTATTTATAATTATATTATATTAGAATTGAATTATAATGGCAACTTTCCCACAATCCCAACAATGGAAAATTTCCATTTAAGAATATTGATACGCTTTCAACAATCTACAATATTTTTAAAATGAAAATGTCCCTAGCCTTTAACAGTGGAAAAATTTATAGTGAAAAATTTTCCCGCGCTTTCAAAAATGAAGAAATCTTAAAATAAGAAACTTTTCCCGCAACAATGAAAAATTCGAGTTTAAGTCATCTCGTATCAATTGTTATTTGAAAAATTTATTTATAATTATATTAAAAGATATTTATAATGACTACTTTCCTGCTCTCGTAACAAAAAAAAATTCCGCTTACAAATATTGATACCGTATCAACAATGCACAATATTTAAAATGTGAAAATACCCCTATCCTTTAACAATGGAAAGATTTATAGTGACAAATATTCCCATGCTTTCAACAATGAAGAAATCTTAAAATAAAAAATTTTATCGCAACAAAGAAAAATAGAAGTTTAAGTCTTCTTCAATTGTTATTATGACAAATTAATTTATAATTATATTAAAAGTTATCTATAATGACAACTGTCCCGCACTTCCCACAATGGAACAAATTCCATTGACAAATATTGATAAGCTTTCAACAATAGACAATAATTAAAATGTAAAAATTTTTGCTACGCTTTAACAATGGAGAAATGTATAGTGACAACTTTTCCCCCGCTTTCAACAATGAAGAAATCTGAAAATAAGAAAATTTTTCCGTAACAATGAAAAATTCGACTTTAAGTCTAACTTTTTCAATTGTTATTTGAAAAATTTATTTATAATTATATTAGAAGTTATCTATAATGACAAATTTCCAGCACTTCCAACATTGGAAAAAATTCCATTGACAAATATTGATACGCTTTCAACAATCTACAATATTTTAAAAGTGAAAATGTCCCTTTCCTTTAACAATGGAAAAATTTATAGTGAAAAATTTTCCCACGCTTTCAGATATGAAGAAATTTTAAATAAGAAACTATTATCAAAACAATGAAAAATAGAAGATTAAGTCTTTCTTTTTCTATTGTTATTATGACAAATTAATTTATAATTATATTAAAAGTTATCTATAATGACAACTGTCCCGCACTTCCCACAATGGAAAAAATTCCATTGACAAATATTGATAAGCTTTCAACAATAGACAATAATTAAAATGTAAAAATTTTTGCTACGCTTTAACAATGGAGAAATGTATAGTGACAACTTTTCCCCCGCTTTCAACAATGAAATCTGAATACAAAAATGAAGAAATCTTAAAATAAGAAACTTTTCCCGCAACAATGAAAAATTCGAGTTTAAGTCATCTCGTATCAATTGTTATTTGAAAAATTTATTTATAATTATATTAGAAGATATTTATAATGACTACTTTCCTGCTCTCCTAACAAAAAAAAATTCCGCTTACAAATATTGATACCGTATCAACAATGCACAATATTTAAAATGTGAAAATACCCCTATCCTTTAACAATGGAAAAATTTATAGTGACAAATATTCCCATGCTTTCAACAATGAAGAAATCTTAAAATAAAAATTTTTATCGCAACAAAGAAAAATAGAAGTTTAAGTCTTTTTTTTCAATTGTTATTATGACAAATTAATTTATAATTATATTAAAAGTTATCTATAATGACAACTGTCCCGCACTTCCCACAATGGAAAAAATTCCATTGACAAATATTGATAAGCTTTCAACAATAGACAATAATTAAAATGTAAAAATTTTTGCTACGCTTTAACAATGGAGAAATGTATAGTGACAACTTTTCCCCCGCTTTCAACAATGAAGAAATCTGAAAATAAGAAAATTTTTCCGTAACAATGAAAAATTCGACTTTAAGTCTAACTTTTTCAATTGTTATTTGAAAAATTTATTTATAATTATATTAGAAGTTATCTATAATGACAAATTTCCAGCACATCCAACATTGGAAAAAATTCCATTGACAAATATTGATACGCTTTCAACAATCTACAATATTTTAAAAGTGAAAATGTCCCTTTCCTTTAACAATGGAAAAATTTATAGTGAAAAATTTTCCCACGCTTTCAGATATGAAGAAATTTTAAATAAGAAACTATTATCAAAACAATGAAAAATAGAAGATTAAGTCTTTCTTTTTCTATTGTTATTATGACAAATTAATTTATAATTATATTAAAAGTTATCTATAATGACAACTGTCCCGCACTTCCCACAATGGAAAAAATTCCATTGACAAATATTGATAAGCTTTCAACAATAGACAATAATTAAAATGTAAAAATTTTTGCTACGCTTTAACAATGGAGAAATGTATAGTGACAACTTTTCCCCCGCTTTCAACAATGAAATCTGAATACAAAAATGAAGAAATCTTAAAATAAGAAACTTTTCCCGCAACAATGAAAAATTCGAGTTTAAGTCATCTCGTATCAATTGTTATTTGAAAAATTTATTTATAATTATATTAGAAGATATTTATAATGACTACTTTCCTGCTCTCCTAACAAAAAAAAATTCCGCTTACAAATATTGATACCGTATCAACAATGCACAATATTTAAAATGTGAAAATACCCCTATCCTTTAACAATGGAAAAATTTATAGTGACAAATATTCCCATGCTTTCAACAATGAAGAAATCTTAAAATAAAAATTTTTATCGCAACAAAGAAAAATAGAAGTTTAAGTCTTTTTTTTCAATTGTTATTATGACAAATTAATTTATAATTATATTAAAAGTTATCTATAATGACAACTGTCCCGCACTTCCCACAATGGAAAAAATTCCATTGACAAATATTGATAAGCTTTCAACAATAGACAATAATTAAAATGTAAAAATTTTTGCTACGCTTTAACAATGGAGAAATGTATAGTGACAACTTTTCCCCCGCTTTCAACAATGAAGAAATCTGAAAATAAGAAAATTTTTCCGTAACAATGAAAAATTCGACTTTAAGTCTAACTTTTTCAATTGTTATTTGAAAAATTTATTTATAATTATATTAGAAGTTATCTATAATGACAAATTTCCAGCACTTCCAACATTGGAAAAAATTCCATTGACAAATATTGATACGCTTTCAACAATCTACAATATTTTAAAAGTGAAAATGTCCCTTTCCTTTAACAATGGAAAAATTTATAGTGAAAAATTTTCCCACGCTTTCAGATATGAAGAAATTTTAAATAAGAAACTATTATCAAAACAATGAAAAATAGAAGATTAAGTCTTTCTTTTTCAATTGTTATTATGACAAATTAATTTATAATTATATTAAAAGTTATCTATAATGACAACTCTCCCGCACTTCCCACAATGGAAAAAATTCCATTGACAAATATTGATAAGCTTTCAACAATAGACAATAATTAAAATGTAAAAATTTTTGCTACGCTTTAACAATGGAGAAATATATAGTGACAACTTTTCCCCCGATTTCAACAATGAAGAAATCTGAAAATAAGAAAATTTTTCCGTAACAATGAAAAATTCGACTTTAAGTCTAACTTTTCCAATTGTTATTATGACAAATTTATTTATAAATATATTAAAAGTTATCTATAATGACAACTTTCCAGCACTTCCAACGTTGGAAAAAATTCCATTGACAAATATTGATACGCTCTGAACAATAGACAATAGTTAAAACGTAAAAATGTCCGTATCCTTTAACAATGGAAAAATTTATTGTGAAAAATTTTCCCATGCTTTCAAAAATGAAGAAGTCTTAAAATAAGAAACTTTTCCCGCAACAATGAAAAATTCGAGTTTAAGTCATCTATTTTCAATTGTTATTTGAAAAATTTATTTATAATTATATTAGAAGTTATCTATAATGACAAATTTCCAGCACTTCAAACATTGGAAAAAATTCCATTGACAAATATTGATACGCTTTCAACAATCTACAATATTTTAAAAGTGAAAATGTCCCTTTCCTTTAACAATGGAAAAATTTATAGTGAAAAATTTTCCCACGCTTTCAGATATGAAGAAATTTTAAATAAGAAACTATTATCAAAACAATGAAAAATAGAAGATTAAGTCTTTCTTTTTCAATTGTTATTATGACAAATTAATTTATAATTATATTAAAAGTTATCTATAATGACAATTCTCCCGCACTTCCCACAATGGAAAAAATTCCATTGACAAATATTGATAAGCTTTCAACAATAGACAATAATTAAAATGTAAAAATTTTTGCTACGCTTTAACAATGGAGAAATGTATAGTGACAACTTTTCCCCCGCTTTCAACAATGAAGAAATCTGAAAATAAGAAAATTTTTCCGTAACAATGAAAAATTCGACTTTAAGTCTAACTTTTTCAATTGTTATTATGACAAATTTATTTATAAATATATTAAAAGTTATCTATAATGACAACTTTCCAGCACTTCCAACATTGGAAAAAATTCCATTGACAAATATTGATACGCTCTGAACAATAGACAATAGTTAAAACGTAAAAATGTCCGTATCCTTTAACAATGGAAAAATTTATTGTGAAAAATTTCCCATGCTTTCAACAATGAAGATATCTTAAAATAAGAAACTTTTGACAATGAAAATTTCGAGTTTAAGTCTTCCTTTTTCAATTGTTATTATGACAAATTTAATTATAATTATATTATATTAGAATTGAATTATAATGGCAACTTTCCCACAATCCCAACAATGGAAAATTTCCATTTAAGAATATTGATACGCTTTCAACAATCTACAATATTTTTAAAATGAAAATGTCCCTAGCCTTTAACAATGGAAAAATTTATAGTGAAAAATTTTCCCGCGCTTTCAAAAATGAAGAAATCTTAAAATAAGAAACTTTTCCCGCAACAATGAAAAATTCGAGTTTAAGTCATCTCGTATCAATTGTTATTTGAAAAATTTATTTATAATTATATTAAAAGATATTTATAATGACTACTTTCCTGCTCTCCTAACAAAAAAAAATTCCGCTTACAAATATTGATACCGTATCAACAATGCACAATATTTAAAATGTGAAAATACCCCTATCCTTTAACAATGGAAAAATTTATAGTGACAAATATTCCCATGCTTTCAACAATGAAGAAATCTTAAAATAAAAATTTTTATCGCAACAAAGAAAAATAGAAGTTTAAGTCTTTTTCTTCAATTGTTATTATGACAAATTAATTTATAATTATATTAAAAGTTATCTATAATGACAACTGTCCCGCACTTCCCACAATGGAAAAAATTCCATTGACAAATATTGATAAGCTTTCAACAATAGACAATAATTAAAATGTAAAAATTTTTGCTACGCTTTAACAATGGAGAAATGTATAGTGACAACTTTTCCCCCGCTTTCAACAATGAAGAAATCTGAAAATAAGAAAATTTTTCCGTAACAATGAAAAATTCGACTTTAAGTCTAACTTTTTCAATTGTTATTATGACAAATTTATTTATAAATATATTAAAAGTTATCTATAATGACAACTTTCCAGCACTTCCAACATTGGAAAAAATTCCATTGACAAATATTGATACGCTCTGAACAATAGACAATAGTTAAAACGTAAAAATGTCCGTATCCTTTAACAATGGAAAAATTTATTGTGAAAAATTTTCCCATGCTTTCAAAAATGAAGAAGTCTTAAAATAAGAAACTTTTCCCGCAACAATGAAAAATTCGAGTTTAAGTCATCTATTTTCAATTGTTATTTGAAAAATTTATTTATAATTATATTAGAAGTTATCTATAATGACAAATTTCCAGCACTTCCAACATTGGAAAAAATTCCATTGACAAATATTGATACGCTTTCAACAATCTACAATATTTTAAAAGTGAAAATGTCCCTTTCCTTTAACAATGGAAAAATTTATAGTGAAAAATTTTCCCACGCTTTCAGATATGAAGAAATTTTAAATAAGAAACTATTATCAAAACAATGAAAAATAGAAGATTAAGTCTTTCTTTTTCAATTGTTATTATGACAAATTAATTTATAATTATATTAAAAGTTATCTATAATGACAACTGTCCCGCACTTCCCACAATGGAAAAAATTCCATTGACAAATATTGATAAGCTTTCAACAATAGACAATAATTAAAATGTAAAAATTTTTGCTACGCTTTAACAATGGAGAAATGTATAGTGACAACTTTTCCCCAGCTTTCAACAATGAAGAAATCTGAAAATAAGAAAATTTTTCCGTAACAATGAAAAATTCGACTTTAAGTCTAACTTTTTCAATTGTTATTATGACAAATTTATTTATAAATATATTAAAAGTTATCTATAATGACAACTTTCCAGCACTTCCAACATTGGAAAAAATTCCATTGACAAATATTGATACGCTCTGAACAATAGACAATAGTTAAAACGTAAAAATGTCCGTATCCTTTAACAATGGAAAAATTTATTGTGAAAAATTTCCCATGCTTTCAACAATGAAGATATCTTAAAATAAGAAACTTTTGACAATGAAAATTTCGAGTTTAAGTCTTCCTTTTTCAATTGTTATTATGACAAATTTATTTATAATTATATTATATTAGAATTGAATTATAATGGCAACTTTCCCACAATCCCAACAATGGAAAATTTCCATTTAAGAATATTGATACGCTTTCAACAATCTACAATATTTTTAAAATGAAAATGTCCCTAGCCTTTAACAATGGAAAAATTTATAGTGAAAAATTTTCCCGCGCTTTCAAAAATGAAGAAATCTTAAAATAAGAAACTTTTCCCGCAACAATGAAAAATTCGAGTTTAAGTCATCTCGTATCAATTGTTATTTGAAAAATTTATTTATAATTATATTAAAAGATATTTATAATGACTACTTTCCTGCTCTCCTAACAAAAAAAAATTCCGCTTACAAATATTGATACCGTATCAACAATGCACAATATTTAAAATGTGAAAATACCCCTATCCTTTAACAATGGAAAGATTTATAGTGACAAATATTCCCATGCTTTCAACAATGAAGAAATCTTAAAATAAAAAATTTTATCGCAACAAAGAAAAATAGAAGTTTAAGTCTTCTTCAATTGTTATTATGACAAATTAATTTATAATTATATTAAAAGTTATCTATAATGACAACTGTCCCGCACTTCCCACAATGGAAAAAATTCCATTGACAAATATTGATAAGCTTTCAACAATAGACAATAATTAAAATGTAAAAATTTTTGCTACGCTTTAACAATGGAGAAATGAATAGTGACAACTTTTCCCCCGCTTTCAACAATGAAGAAATCTGAAAATAAGAAAATTTTTCCGTAACAATGAAAAATTCGACTTTAAGTCTAACTTTTTCAATTGTTATTTGAAAAATTTATTTATAATTATATTAGAAGTTATCTATAATGACAAATTTCCAGCACTTCCAACATTGGAAAAAATTCCATTGACAAATATTGATACGCTTTCAACAATCTACAATATTTTAAAAGTGAAAATGTCCCTTTCCTTTAACAATGGAAAAATTTATAGTGAAAAATTTTCCCACGCTTTCAGATATGAAGAAATTTTAAATAAGAAACTATTATCAAAACAATAAAAAATAGAAGATTAAGTCTTTCTTTTTCAATTGTTATTATGACAAATTAATTTATAATTATATTAAAAGTTATCTATAATGACAACTCTCCCGCACTTCCCACAATGGAAAAAATTCCATTGACAAATATTGATAAGCTTTCAACAATAGACAATAATTAAAATGTAAAAATTTTTGCTACGCTTTAACAATGGAGAAATGTATAGTGACAACTTTTCCCCCGCTTTCAACAATGAAGAAATCTGAAAATAAGAAAATTTTTCCGTAACAATGAAAAATTCGACTTTAAGTCTAACTTTTTCAATTGTTATTATGACAAATTTATTTATAAATATATTAAAAGTTATCTATAATGACAACTTTCCAGCACTTCCAACATTGGAAAAAATTCCATTGACAAATATTGATACGCTCTGAACAATAGACAATAGTTAAAACGTAAAAATGTCCGTATCCTTTAACAATGGAAAAATTTATTGTGAAAAATTTTCCCATGCTTTCAAAAATGAAGAAGTCTTAAAATAAGAAACTTTTCCCGCAACAATGAAAAATTCGAGTTTAAGTCATCTATTTTCATTTGTTATTTGAAAAATTTATTTATAATTATATTAGAAGTTATCTATAATGACAAATTTCCAGCACTTCCAACATTGGAAAAAATTCCATTGACAAATATTGATACGCTTTCAACAATCTACAATATTTTAAAAGTGAAAATGTCCCTTTCCTTTAACAATGGAAAAATTTATAGTGAAAAATTTTCCCACGCTTTCAGATATGAAGAAATTTTAAATAAGAAACTATTATCAAAACAATGAAAAATAGAAGATTAAGTCTTTCTTTTTCAATTGTTATTATGACAAATTAATTTATAATTATATTAAAAGTTATCTATAATGACAACTCTCCCGCACTTCCCACAATGGAAAAAATTCCATTGACAAATATTGATAAGCTTTCAACAATAGACAATAATTAAAATGTAAAAATTTTTGCTACGCTTTAACAATGGAGAAATGTATAGTGACAACTTTTCCCCAGCTTTCAACAATGAAGAAATCTGAAAATAAGAAAATTTTTCCGTAACAATGAAAAATTCGACTTCAAGTCTAACTTTTTCAATTGTTATTATGACAAATTTATTTATAAATATATTAAAAGTTATCTATAATGACAACTTTCCAGCACTTCCAACATTGGAAAAAATTCCATTGACAAATATTGATACGCTCTGAACAATAGACAATAGTTAAAACGTAAAAATGTCCGTATCCTTTAACAATGGAAAAATTTATTGTGAAAAATTTCCCATGCTTTCAACAATGAAGATATCTTAAAATAAGAAACTTTTGACAATGAAAATTTCGAGTTTAAGTCTTCCTTTTTCAATTGTTATTATGACAAATTTATTTATAATTATATTATATTAGAATTGAATTATAATGGCAACTTTCCCACAATCCCAACAATGGAAAATTTCCATTTAAGAATATTGATACGCTTTCAACAATCTACAATATTTTTAAAATGAAAATGTCCCTAGCCTTTAACAATGGAAAAATTTATAGTGAAAAATTTTCCCGCGCTTTCAAAAATGAAGAAATCTTAAAATAAGAAACTTTTCCCGCAACAATGAAAAATTCGAGTTTAAGTCATCTCGTATCAATTGTTATTTGAAAAATTTATTTATAATTATATTAAAAGATATTTATAATGACTACTTTCCTGCTCTCCTAACAAAAAAAAATTCCGCTTACAAATATTGATACCGTATCAACAATGCACAATATTTAAAATGTGAAAATACCCCTATCCTTTAACAATGGAAAGATTTATAGTGACAAATATTCCCATGCTTTCAACAATGAAGAAATCTTAAAATAAAAATTTTTATCGCAACAAAGAAAAATAGAAGTTTAAGTCTTTTTCTTCAATTGTTATTATGACAAATTAATTTATAATTATATTAAAAGTTATCTATAATGACAACTGTCCCGCACTTCCCACAATGGAAAAAATTCCATTGACAAATATTGATAAGCTTTCAACAATAGACAATAATTAAAATGTAAAAATTTTTGCTACGCTTTAACAATGGAGAAATGTATAGTGACAACTTTTCCCCCGCTTTCAACAATGAAGAAATCTGAAAATAAGAAAATTTTTCCATAACAATGAAAAATTCGACTTTAAGTCTAACTTTTTCAATTGTTATTTGAAAAATTTATTTATAATTATATTAGAAGTTATCTATAATGACAAATTTCCAGCACATCCAACATTGGAAAAAATTCCATTGACAAATATTGATACGCTTTCAACAATCTACAATATTTTAAAAGTGAAAATGTCCCTTTCCTTTAACAATGGAAAAATTTATAGTGAAAAATTTTCCCACGCTTTCAGATATGAAGAAATTTTAAATAAGAAACTATTATCAAAACAATGAAAAATAGAAGATTAAGTCTTTCTTTTTCTATTGTTATTATGACAAATTAATTTATAATTATATTAAAAGTTATCTATAATGACAACTGTCCCGCACTTCCCACAATGGAAAAAATTCCATTGACAAATATTGATAAGCTTTCAACAATAGACAATAATTAAAATGTAAAAATTTTTGCTACGCTTTAACAATGGAGAAATGTATAGTGACAACTTTTCCCCCGCTTTCAACAATGAAATCTGAATACAAAAATGAAGAAATCTTAAAATAAGAAACTTTTCCCGCAACAATGAAAAATTCGAGTTTAAGTCATCTCGTATCAATTGTTATTTGAAAAATTTATTTATAATTATATTAGAAGATATTTATAATGACTACTTTCCTGCTCTCCTAACAAAAAAAAATTCCGCTTACAAATATTGATACCGTATCAACAATGCACAATATTTAAAATGTGAAAATACCCCTATCCTTTAACAATGGAAAAATTTATAGTGACAAATATTCCCATGCTTTCAACAATGAAGAAATCTTAAAATAAAAATTTTTATCGCAACAAAGAAAAATAGAAGTTTAAGTCTTTTTTTTCAATTGTTATTATGACAAATTAATTTATAATTATATTAAAAGTTATCTATAATGACAACTGTCCCGCACTTCCCACAATGGAAAAAATTCCATTGACAAATATTGATAAGCTTTCAACAATAGACAATAATTAAAATGTAAAAATTTTTGCTACGCTTTAACAATGGAGAAATGTATAGTGACAACTTTTCCCCCGCTTTCAACAATGAAGAAATCTGAAAATAAGAAAATTTTTCCGTAACAATGAAAAATTCGACTTTAAGTCTAACTTTTTCAATTGTTATTTGAAAAATTTATTTATAATTATATTAGAAGTTATCTATAATGACAAATTTCCAGCACTTCCAACATTGGAAAAAATTTCATTGACAAATATTGATACGCTTTCAACAATCTACAATATTTTAAAAGTGAAAATGTCCCTTTCCTTTAACAATGGAAAAATTTATAGTGAAAAATTTTCCCACGCTTTCAGATATGAAGCAATTTTAAATAAGAAACTATTATCAAAACAATGAAAAATAGAAGATTAAGTCTTTCTTTTTCAATTGTTATTATGACAAATTAATTTATAATTATATTAAAAGTTATCTATAATGACAACTCTCCCGCACTTCCCACAATGGAAAAAATTCCATTGACAAATATTGATAAGCTTTCAACAATAGACAATAATTAAAATGTAAAAATTTTTGCTACGCTTTAACAATGGAGAAATATATAGTGACAACTTTTCCCCCGATTTCAACAATGAAGAAATCTGAAAATAAGAAAATTTTTCCGTAACAATGAAAAATTCGACTTTAAGTCTAACTTTTCCAATTGTTATTATGACAAATTTATTTATAAATATATTAAAAGTTATCTATAATGACAACTTTCCAGCACTTCCAACGTTGGAAAAAATTCCATTGACAAATATTGATACGCTCTGAACAATAGACAATAGTTAAAACGTAAAAATGTCCGTATCCTTTAACAATGGAAAAATTTATTGTGAAAAATTTCCCATGCTTTCAACAATGAAGATATCTTAAAATAAGAAACTTTTGACAATGAAAATTTCGAGTTTAAGTCTTCCTTTTTCAATTGTTATTATGACAAATTTATTTATAATTATATTATATTAGAATTGAATTATAATGGCAACTTTCCCACAATCCCAACAATGGAAAATTTCCATTTAAGAATATTGATACGCTTTCAACAATCTACAATATTTTTAAAATGAAAATGTCCCTAGCCTTTAACAATGGAAAAATTTATAGTGAAAAATTTTCCCGCGCTTTCAAAAATGAAGAAATCTTAAAATAAGAAACTTTTCCCGCAACAATGAAAAATTCGAGTTTAAGTCATCTCGTATCAATTGTTATTTGAAAAATTTATTTATAATTATATTAAAAGATATTTATAATGACTACTTTCCTGCTCTCCTAACAAAAAAAAATTCCGCTTACAAATATTGATACCGTATCAACAATGCACAATATTTAAAATGTGAAAATACCCCTATCCTTTAACAATGGAAAGATTTATAGTGACAAATATTCCCATGCTTTCAACAATGATAAAATCTTAAAATAAAAAATTTTATCGCAACAAAGAAAAATAGAAGTTTAAGTCTTCTTCAATTGTTATTATGACAAATTAATTTATAATTATATTAAAAGTTATCTATAATGACAACTGTCCCGCACTTCCCACAATGGAACAAATTCCATTGACAAATATTGATAAGCTTTCAACAATAGACAATAATTAAAATGTAAAAATTTTTGCTACGCTTTAACAATGGAGAAATGTATAGTGACAACTTTTCCCCCGCTTTCAACAATGAAGAAATCTGAAAATAAGAAAATTTTTCCGTAACAATGAAAAATTCGACTTTAAGTCTAACTTTTTCAATTGTTATTTGAAAAATTTATTTATAATTATATTAGAAGTTATCTATAATGACAAATTTCCAGCACTTCCAACATTGGAAAAAATTCCATTGACAAATATTGATACGCTTTCAACAATCTACAATATTTTAAAAGTGAAAATGTCCCTTTCCTTTAACAATGGAAAAATTTATAGTGAAAAATTTTCCCACGCTTTCAGATATGAAGAAATTTTAAATAAGAAACTATTATCAAAACAATAAAAAATAGAAGATTAAGTCTTTCTTTTTCAATTGTTATTATGACAAATTAATTTATAATTATATTAAAAGTTATCTATAATGACAACTCTCCCGCACTTCCCACGATGGAAAAAATTCCATTGACAAATATTGATAAGCTTTCAACAATAGACAATAATTAAAATGTAAAAATTTTTGCTACGCTTTAACAATGGAGAAATGTATAGTGACAACTTTTCCCCCGCTTTCAACAATGAAGAAATCTGAAAATAAGAAAATTTTTCCGTAACAATGAAAAATTCGACTTTAAGTCTAACTTTTTCAATTGTTATTATGACAAATTTATTTATAAATATATTAAAAGTTATCTATAATGACAACTTTCCAGCACTTCCAACATTGGAAAAAATTCCATTGACAAATATTGATACGCTCTGAACAATAGACAATAGTTAAAACGTAAAAATGTCCGTATCCTTTAACAATGGAAAAATTTATTGTGAAAAATTTTCCCATGCTTTCAAAAATGAAGAAGTCTTAAAATAAGAAACTTTTCCCGCAACAATGAAAAATTCGAGTTTAAGTCATCTATTTTCATTTGTTATTTGAAAAATTTATTTATAATTATATTAGAAGTTATCTATAATGACAAATTTCCAGCACTTCCAACATTGGAAAAAATTCCATTGACAAATATTGATACGCTTTCAACAATCTACAATATTTTAAAAGTGAAAATGTCCCTTTCCTTTAACAATGGAAAAATTTATAGTGAAAAATTTTCCCACGCTTTCAGATATGAAGAAATTTTAAATAAGAAACTATTATCAAAACAATGAAAAATAGAAGATTAAGTCTTTCTTTTTCAATTGTTATTATGACAAATTAATTTATAATTATATTAAAAGTTATCTATAATGACAACTCTCCCGCACTTCCCACAATGGAAAAAATTCCATTGACAAATATTGATAAGCTTTCAACAATAGACAATAATTAAAATGTAAAAATTTTTGCTACGCTTTAACAATGGAGAAATGTATAGTGACAACTTTTCCCCAGCTTTCAACAATGAAGAAATCTGAAAATAAGAAAATTTTTCCGTAACAATGAAAAATTCGACTTTAAGTCTAACTTTTTCAATTGTTATTATGACAAATTTATTTATAAATATATTAAAAGTTATCTATAATGACAACTTTCCAGCACTTCCAACATTGGAAAAAATTCCATTGACAAATATTGATACGCTCTGAACAATAGACAATAGTTAAAACGTAAAAATGTCCGTATCCTTTAACAATGGAAAAATTTATTGTGAAAAATTTCCCATGCTTTCAACAATGAAGATATCTTAAAATAAGAAACTTTTGACAATGAAAATTTCGAGTTTAAGTCTTCCTTTTTCAATTGTTATTATGACAAATTTATTTATAATTATATTATATTAGAATTGAATTATAATGGCAACTTTCCCACAATCCCAACAATGGAAAATTTCCATTTAAGAATATTGATACGCTTTCAACAATCTACAATATTTTTAAAATGAAAATGTCCCTAGCCTTTAACAATGGAAAAATTTATAGTGAAAAATTTTCCCGCGCTTTCAAAAATGAAGAAATCTTAAAATAAGAAACTTTTCCCGCAACAATGAAAAATTCGAGTTTAAGTCATCTCGTATCAATTGTTATTTGAAAAATTTATTTATAATTATATTAAAAGATATTTATAATGACTACTTTCCTGCTCTCCTAACAAAAAAAAATTCCGCTTACAAATATTGATACCGTATCAACAATGCACAATATTTAAAATGTGAAAATACCCCTATCCTTTAACAATGGAAAGATTTATAGTGACAAATATTCCCATGCTTTCAACAATGAAGAAATCTTAAAATAAAAATTTTTATCGCAACAAAGAAAAATAGAAGTTTAAGTCTTTTTCTTCAATTGTTATTATGACAAATTAATTTATAATTATATTAAAAGTTATCTATAATGACAACTGTCCCGCACTTCCCACAATGGAAAAAATTCCATTGACAAATATTGATAAGCTTTCAACAATAGACAATAATTAAAATGTAAAAATTTTTGCTACGCTTTAACAATGGAGAAATGTATAGTGACAACTTTTCCCCCGCTTTCAACAATGAAATCTGAATACAAAAATGAAGAAATCTTAAAATAAGAAACTTTTCCCGCAACAATGAAAAATTCGAGTTTAAGTCATCTCGTATCAATTGTTATTTGAAAAATTTATTTATAATTATATTAGAAGATATTTATAATGACTACTTTCCTGCTCTCCTAACAAAAAAAAATTCCGCTTACAAATATTGATACCGTATCAACAATGCACAATATTTAAAATGTGAAAATACCCCTATCCTTTAACAATGGAAAAATTTATAGTGACAAATATTCCCATGCTTTCAACAATGAAGAAATCTTAAAATAAAAATTTTTATCGCAACAAAGAAAAATAGAAGTTTAAGTCTTTTTTTTCAATTGTTATTATGACAAATTAATTTATAATTATATTAAAAGTTATCTATAATGACAACTGTCCCGCACTTCCCACAATGGAAAAAATTCCATTGACAAATATTGATAAGCTTTCAACAATAGACAATAATTAAAATGTAAAAATTTTTGCTACGCTTTAACAATGGAGAAATGTATAGTGACAACTTTTCCCCCGCTTTCAACAATGAAGAAATCTGAAAATAAGAAAATTTTTCCGTAACAATGAAAAATTCGACTTTAAGTCTAACTTTTTCAATTGTTATTTGAAAAATTTATTTATAATTATATTAGAAGTTATCTATAATGACAAATTTCCAGCACTTCCAACATTGGAAAAAATTCCATTGACAAATATTGATACGCTTTCAACAATCTACAATATTTTAAAAGTGAAAATGTCCCTTTCCTTTAACAATGGAAAAATTTATAGTGAAAAATTTTCCCACGCTTTCAGATATGAAGAAATTTTAAATAAGAAACTATTATCAAAACAATGAAAAATAGAAGATTAAGTCTTTCTTTTTCAATTGTTATTATGACAAATTAATTTATAATTATATTAAAAGTTATCTATAATGACAACTCTCCCGCACTTCCCACAATGGAAAAAATTCCATTGACAAATATTGATAAGCTTTCAACAATAGACAATAATTAAAATGTAAAAATTTTTGCTACGCTTTAACAATGGAGAAATATATAGTGACAACTTTTCCCCCGATTTCAACAATGAAGAAATCTGAAAATAAGAAAATTTTTCCGTAACAATGAAAAATTCGACTTTAAGTCTAACTTTTCCAATTGTTATTATGACAAATTTATTTATAAATATATTAAAAGTTATCTATAATGACAACTTTCCAGCACTTCCAACGTTGGAAAAAATTCCATTGACAAATATTGATACGCTCTGAACAATAGACAATAGTTAAAACGTAAAAATGTCCGTATCCTTTAACAATGGAAAAATTTATTGTGAAAAATTTTCCCATGCTTTCAAAAATGAAGAAGTCTTAAAATAAGAAACTTTTCCCGCAACAATGAAAAATTCGAGTTTAAGTCATCTATTTTCAATTGTTATTTGAAAAATTTATTTATAATTATATTAGAAGTTATCTATAATGACAAATTTCCAGCACTTCAAACATTGGAAAAAATTCCATTGACAAATATTGATACGCTTTCAACAATCTACAATATTTTAAAAGTGAAAATGTCCCTTTCCTTTAACAATGGAAAAATTTATAGTGAAAAATTTTCCCACGCTTTCAGATATGAAGAAATTTTAAATAAGAAACTATTATCAAAACAATGAAAAATAGAAGATTAAGTCTTTCTTTTTCAATTGTTATTATGACAAATTAATTTATAATTATATTAAAAGTTATCTATAATGACAATTCTCCCGCACTTCCCACAATGGAAAAAATTCCATTGACAAATATTGATAAGCTTTCAACAATAGACAATAATTAAAATGTAAAAATTTTTGCTACGCTTTAACAATGGAGAAATGTATAGTGACAACTTTTCCCTCGCTTTCAACAATGAAGAAATCTGAAAATAAGAAAATTTTTCCGTAACAATGAAAAATTCGACTTTAAGTCTAACTTTTTCAATTGTTATTATGACAAATTTATTTATAAATATATTAAAAGTTATCTATAATGACAACTTTCCAGCACTTCCAACATTGGAAAAAATTCCATTGACAAATATTGATACGCTCTGAACAATAGACAATAGTTAAAACGTAAAAATGTCCGTATCCTTTAACAATGGAAAAATTTATTGTGAAAAATTTCCCATGCTTTCAACAATGAAGATATCTTAAAATAAGAAACTTTTGACAATGAAAATTTCGAGTTTAAGTCTTCCTTTTTCAATTGTTATTATGACAAATTTATTTATAATTATATTATATTAGAATTGAATTATAATGGCAACTTTCCCACAATCCCAACAATGGAAAATTTCCATTTAAGAATATTGATACGCTTTCAACAATCTACAATATTTTTAAAATGAAAATGTCCCTAGCCTTTAACAATGGAAAAATTTATAGTGAAAAATTTTCCCGCGCTTTCAAAAATGAAGAAATCTTAAAATAAGAAACTTTTCCCGCAACAATGAAAAATTCGAGTTTAAGTCATCTCGTATCAATTGTTATTTGAAAAATTCATTTATAATTATATTAAAAGATATTTATAATGACTACTTTCCTGCTCTCCTAACAAAAAAAAATTCCGCTTACAAATATTGATACCGTATCAACAATGCACAATATTTAAAATGTGAAAATACCCCTATCCTTTAACAATGGAAAGATTTATAGTGACAAATATTCCCATGCTTTCAACAATGAAGAAATCTTAAAATAAAAATTTTTATCGCAACAAAGAAAAATAGAAGTTTAAGTCTTTTTCTTCAATTGTTATTATGACAAATTAATTTATAATTATATTAAAAGTTATCTATAATGACAACTGTCCCGCACTTCCCACAATGGAAAAAATTCCATTGACAAATATTGATAAGCTTTCAACAATAGACAATAATTAAAATGTAAAAATTTTTGCTACGCTTTAACAATGGAGAAATGTATAGTGACAACTTTTCCCCCGCTTTCAACAATGAAATCTGAATACAAAAATGAAGAAATCTTAAAATAAGAAACTTTTCCCGCAACAATGAAAAATTCGAGTTTAAGTCATCTCGTATCAATTGTTATTTGAAAAATTTATTTATAATTATATTAGAAGATATTTATAATGACTACTTTCCTGCTCTCCTAACAAAAAAAAATTCCGCTTACAAATATTGATACCGTATCAACAATGCACAATATTTAAAATGTGAAAATACCCCTATCCTTTAACAATGGAAAAATTTATAGTGACAAATATTCCCATGCTTTCAACAATGAAGAAATCTTAAAATAAAAATTTTTATCGCAACAAAGAAAAATAGAAGTTTAAGTCTTTTTTTTCAATTGTTATTATGACAAATTAATTTATAATTATATTAAAAGTTATCTATAATGACAACTGTCCCGCACTTCCCACAATGGAAAAAATTCCATTGACAAATATTGATAAGCTTTCAACAATAGACAATAATTAAAATGTAAAAATTTTTGCTACGCTTTAACAATGGAGAAATGTATAGTGACAACTTTTCCCCCGCTTTCAACAATGAAGAAATCTGAAAATAAGAAAATTTTTCCGTAACAATGAAAAATTCGACTTTAAGTCTAACTTTTTCAATTGTTATTTGAAAAATTTATTTATAATTATATTAGAAGTTATCTATAATGACAAATTTCCAGCACTTCCAACATTGGAAAAAATTCCATTGACAAATATTGATACGCTTTCAACAATCTACAATATTTTAAAAGTGAAAATGTCCCTTTCCTTTAACAATGGAAAAATTTATAGTGAAAAATTTTCCCACGCTTTCAGATATGAAGAAATTTTAAATAAGAAACTATTATCAAAACAATGAAAAATAGAAGATTAAGTCTTTCTTTTTCAATTGTTATTATGACAAATTAATTTATAATTATATTAAAAGTTATCTATAATGACAACTCTCCCGCACTTCCCACAATGGAAAAAATTCCATTGACAAATATTGATAAGCTTTCAACAATAGACAATAATTAAAATGTAAAAATTTTTGCTACGCTTTAACAATGGAGAAATATATAGTGACAACTTTTCCCCCGATTTCAACAATGAAGAAATCTGAAAATAAGAAAATTTTTCCGTAACAATGAAAAATTCGACTTTAAGTCTAACTTTTCCAATTGTTATTATGACAAATTTATTTATAAATATATTAAAAGTTATCTATAATGACAACTTTCCAGCACTTCCAACGTTGGAAAAAATTCCATTGACAAATATTGATACGCTCTGAACAATAGACAATAGTTAAAACGTAAAAATGTCCGTATCCTTTAACAATGGAAAAATTTATTGTGAAAAATTTTCCCATGCTTTCAAAAATGAAGAAGTCTTAAAATAAGAAACTTTTCCCGCAACAATGAAAAATTCGAGTTTAAGTCATCTATTTTCAATTGTTATTTGAAAAATTTATTTATAATTATATTAGAAGTTATCTATAATGACAAATTTCCAGCACTTCAAACATTGGAAAAAATTCCATTGACAAATATTGATACGCTTTCAACAATCTACAATATTTTAAAAGTGAAAATGTCCCTTTCCTTTAACAATGGAAAAATTTATAGTGAAAAATTTTCCCACGCTTTCAGATATGAAGAAATTTTAAATAAGAAACTATTATCAAAACAATGAAAAATAGAAGATTAAGTCTTTCTTTTTCAATTGTTATTATGACAAATTAATTTATAATTATATTAAAAGTTATCTATAATGACAATTCTCCCGCACTTCCCACAATGGAAAAAATTCCATTGACAAATATTGATAAGCTTTCAACAATAGACAATAATTAAAATGTAAAAATTTTTGCTACGCTTTAACAATGGAGAAATGTATAGTGACAACTTTTCCCCCGCTTTCAACAATGAAGAAATCTGAAAATAAGAAAATTTTTCCGTAACAATGAAAAATTCGACTTTAAGTCTAACTTTTTCAATTGTTATTATGACAAATTTATTTATAAATATATTAAAAGTTATCTATAATGACAACTTTCCAGCACTTCCAACATTGGAAAAAATTCCATTGACAAATATTGATACGCTCTGAACAATAGACAATAGTTAAAACGTAAAAATGTCCGTATCCTTTAACAATGGAAAAATTTATTGTGAAAAATTTCCCATGCTTTCAACAATGAAGATATCTTAAAATAAGAAACTTTTGACAATGAAAATTTCGAGTTTAAGTCTTCCTTTTTCAATTGTTATTATGACAAATTTATTTATAATTATATTATATTAGAATTGAATTATAATGGCAACTTTCCCACAATCCCAACAATGGAAAATTTCCATTTAAGAATATTGATACGCTTTCAACAATCTACAATATTTTTAAAATGAAAATGTCCCTAGCCTTTAACAATGGAAAAATTTATAGTGAAAAATTTTCCCGCGCTTTCAAAAATGAAGAAATCTTAAAATAAGAAACTTTTCCCGCAACAATGAAAAATTCGAGTTTAAGTCATCTCGTATCAATTGTTATTTGAAAAATTTATTTATAATTATATTAAAAGATATTTATAATGACTACTTTCCTGCTCTCCTAACAAAAAAAAATTCCGCTTACAAATATTGATACCGTATCAACAATGCACAATATTTAAAATGTGAAAATACCCCTATCCTTTAACAATGGAAAAATTTATAGTGACAAATATTCCCATGCTTTCAACAATGAAGAAATCTTAAAATAAAAATTTTTATCGCAACAAAGAAAAATTGAAGTTTAAGTCTTTTTCTTCAATTGTTATTATGACAAATTAATTTATAATTATATTAAAAGTTATCTATAATGACAACTGTCCCGCACTTCCCACAATGGAAAAAATTCCATTGACAAATATTGATAAGCTTTCAACAATAGACAATAATTAAAATGTAAAAATTTTTGCTACGCTTTAACAATGGAGAAATGTATAGTGACAACTTTTCCCCCGCTTTCAACAATGAAGAAATCTGAAAATAAGAAAATTTTTCCGTAACAATGAAAAATTCGACTTTAAGTCTAACTTTTTCAATTGTTATTTCAAAAATTTATTTATAATTATATTAGAAGTTATCTATAATGACAAATTTCCAGCACATCCAACATTGGAAAAAATTCCATTGACAAATATTGATACGCTTTCAACAATCTACAATATTTTAAAAGTGAAAATGTCCCTTTCCTTTAACAATGGAAAAATTTATAGTGAAAAATTTTCCCACGCTTTCAGATATGAAGAAATTTTAAATAAGAAACTATTATCAAAACAATGAAAAATAGAAGATTAAGTCTTTCTTTTTCTATTGTTATTATGACAAATTAATTTATAATTATATTAAAAGTTATCTATAATGACAACTGTCCCGCACTTCCCACAATGGAAAAAATTCCATTGACAAATATTGATAAGCTTTCAACAATAGACAATAATTAAAATGTAAAAATTTTTGCTACGCTTTAACAATGGAGAAATGTATAGTGACAACTTTTCCCCCGCTTTCAACAATGAAATCTGAATACAAAAATGAAGAAATCTTAAAATAAGAAACTTTTCCCGCAACAATGAAAAATTCGAGTTTAAGTCATCTCGTATCAATTGTTATTTGAAAAATTTATTTATAATTATATTAGAAGATATTTATAATGACTACTTTCCTGCTCTCCTAACAAAAAAAAATTCCGCTTACAAATATTGATACCGTATCAACAATGCACAATATTTAAAATGTGAAAATACCCCTATCCTTTAACAATGGAAAAATTTATAGTGACAAATATTCCCATGCTTTCAACAATGAAGAAATCTTAAAATAAACATTTTTATCGCAACAAAGAAAAATAGAAGTTTAAGTCTTTTTTTTCAATTGTTATTATGACAAATTAATTTATAATTATATTAAAAGTTATCTATAATGACAACTGTCCCGCACTTCCCACAATGGAAAAAATTCCATTGACAAATATTGATAAGCTTTCAACAATAGACAATAATTAAAATGTAAAAATTTTTGCTACGCTTTAACAATGGAGAAATGTATAGTGACAATTTTTCCCCCGCTTTCAACAATGAAGAAATCTGAAAATAAGAAAATTTTTCCGTAACAATGAAAAATTCGACTTTAAGTCTAACTTTTTCAATTGTTATTTGAAAAATTTATTTATAATTATATTAGAAGTTATCTATAATGACAAATTTCCAGCACTTCCAACATTGGAAAAAATTCCATTGACAAATATTGATACGCTTTCAACAATCTACAATATTTTAAATGTGAAAATGTCCCTAGCCTTTAACAATGGAAAAATTTATAGTGAAAAATTTTCCCACGCTTTCAACAATGAAGAAGTCTTAAAATAAGGAACTTTTCCCGCAACAATGAAAAATTCTTGTTTATCTATTTTCAATTGTTATTTGAAAAATTTATTTATAATTATATTAGAAGTTATCTATAATGTCTACATTCCCGCGCTTCCAAAAAGAAAAAAATTCCATTTACAAATATTGATGCCGTATCAACAATGGACAATATTTAAAATGTGAAAATGCCCCTATACTTATCAATGGAAAAATTTATAGTGAAAAATGTTCCCATGCTTTCAACAATGAAGAAATCTTAAAATAAGAAACCTTTTTCACAACAATGAAAAATTCGATTTTAAGTGTTTCTTTTTCAACTGTTATTATGACACATTTATTTATAATTATATTAGAAGTTATCTATAATGAGAATTTTCTCGCGATTCCAACAATAGAAAAAATTCCATTGACAAATATTGATAAGCTTACAACAATGGACAATAATTTAAAGGTAAAACGTTCCTATGCTTTAACAATGGATAAATTTATAGTGACAAATTTTCCCATGCATTCAACAACGAAGAAATCTTAAAATAAGAATTTTTTCCCGCAACAATGAAAAATTTGACTTATGTCTTCCTTTTTCAATTGTTATTATGACAAATTTATTTATAATTATATTAAAAGTTATCTATAATAACAACTTTCCAGAACTTCCAACATTGGAAAAAATTCCATTGAAAAATATTGATACGCTCTGAACAATAGACAATAATTAAAACGTAAAAATGTCCCTTTCCTTTAAGAATGGAAAAATTTATAGTGCAATATTTTCCCATGCTTTCAACATGAAGATATCTTAAAATAAGAAATCTTTCTCGCAACAATGAAAAATTCGAGATTAAGTCATCTACTTTCAATTGTTATTTGAAAAATTTATTTATAAATATATTAAAAGTTATCTATAATGACAACTTTCCAGCACTTCCAACATTGGAAAAAATTCCATTGACAAAAATTGATATGCTCTCAATAATATACAATAATTAAAACGTAAAAATGTCCCTATCCTTTAACAATGGAAAAATTTATAGTGACGAATTTTCCCACGCTTTCTAAAATGAAGAAATCTGAAAATATGAAAAATTTCCCGCAACAATGAAAAATTTGAGTTTAAGACTTTTTTTTTCAGTTGTTATCATAAAAATTTTATTTATAATTATATTAGAAGTTATCTATAATGACTACTTTCCCGCGCTTCCAAAAAAAAAATTCCACTTACAAATATTGATACCGTATCAACAATGCACAATATTTAAAATGTGAAAATGCCCCTATCCTTTAACAATGGAAAAATTTATAGTGACAAATATTCCCATGCTTTCAACGATGAAGAAATCTTAAAATAAAAATTTTTATCGCAACAAAGAAAAATAGAAGTTTAAGTCTTTTTTTTCAATTGTTATTATGACAAATGTCTTTATAATTATATTAAAAGTTATCTATAATGACTACTCTCCCGCACTTCCCACAATAGAAAAAATTCCTTTGACAAATATTGATAAGCTTTCAACAATAGACAATAATTAAAATGTAAAAATTTTTGCTACGCTTTAACAATGGAGAAATGTATAGTGACAACTTTTCCCCCGCTTTCAACAATGAAGAAATCTGAAAATAAGAAAATTTTTCCGTCACAATGAAAAATTCGACTTTAAGTCTAACTTTTTCAATTGTTATTACGACAAATTTATTTATAAATATATTAAAAGTTATCTATAAGGATAACTTTCCAGCACTTCCAACATTGGAAAAAATTCCATTGACAAATACTGATACGCTCTGAACAATAGACAATAGTTAAAACGTAAAAATGTCCGTATCCTTTAACAATGGAAAAATTTATTGTGAAAAATTTTCCCATGCTTTCAACAATGAAGATATCTTAAAATAAGAAACTTTTGACAATGAAAATTTCGACTTTAAGTCTTCCTTTTTCAATTGTTATTATGACAAATTTATTTATAATTATATTATATTAGAATTGAATTATAATGGCAACTTTCCCACAATCCCAACAATGGAAAATTTCCATTTAAGAATATTGATACGCTTTCAACAATCTACAATATTTTTAAAATGAAAATGTCCCTAGCCTTTAACAATGGAAAAATTTATAGTGAAAAATTTTCCCGCGCTTTCAAAAATGAAGAAGTCTTAAAATAAGAAACTTTTCCCGCAACAATGAAAAATTCGAGTTTAAGTCATCTCTTATCAATTGTTATTTGAAAAATTTATTTATAATTATATTAGAAGATATTTATAATGACTACTTTCCTGCGCTCCTAACAAAAAAAAATTCCGCTTACAAATATTGATACCGTATCAACAATGCACAATATTTAAAATGTGAAAATGCCCCTATCCTTTAACAATGGAAAAATTTATAGTGACAAATATTCCCATGCTTTCAACAATGAAGAAATCTTAAAATAAAAATTTTTATCGCAACAAAGAAAAATAGAAGTTTAAGTCTTTTTTTTCAATTGTTATTATGACAAATTAATTTATAATTATATTAAAAGTTATCTATAATGACAACTGTCCCGCACTTCCCACAATGGAAAAAATTCCATTGACAAATATTGATAAGCTTTCAACAATAGACAATAATTAAAATGTAAAAATTTTTGCTACGCTTTAACAATGGAGAAATGTATAGTGACAACTTTTCCCCCGCTTTCAACAATGAAGAAATCTGAAAATAAGAAAAATTTTCCGTAACAATGAAAAATTCGACTTTAAGTCTAACTTTTTCAATTGTTATTTGAAAAATTTATTTATAATTATATTAGAAGTTATCTATAATGACAAATTTCCAGCACTTCCAACATTGGAAAAAATTCCATTGACAAATATTGATACGCTTTCAACAATCTACAATATTTTAAAAGTGAAAATGTCCCTAGCCTTTAACAATGGAAAAATTTATATTGAAAAATTTTTCCACGCTTTCAACAATGAAGAAATTTTAAAATAATAACCTTTCCCGCAACAATGAAAAATTCGACTTTAAGTGTTTCTTTTTCAACTGTTATTATGACAAATTTATTTATAATTATATTAGAAGTTATCTATAATGAGAATTTTCTCGCGCTTCCAACAATAGGAAAAATTCCATTGACAAATATTGATAAGCTTTCAACAATAGACAATAATTTAAAGGTAAAAACGTTCCTATGCTTTAACAATGGAGAAATTTATAGTGACAAATTTTCCCATGCATTCAACAAAAGAATTCTTAAATAAGAAATCTTTCCCGCAACAATGAAAAATTCGACTTTAAGTGTTTCTTTTTCAAGTGTTATTATGACAAATTTATTTATAATTATATTACAAGTTATCTATGATGAGAATTTTCTCGCGCTTCCAACAATAGGAAAAATTCCATTGACAAATATTGATAAGCTTTCAACAATAGACAATAATTTAAAGGTAAAAACGTTCCTATAGTTTAACAATGGAGAAATTTATAGTGACAAATTTTCCCATGCTTTCAACAAAAGAATTCTTAAAATAAGAATTCTTTCCCGCAACAATGAAAAATTCGATTTTGAGTCTTTCTTTTTCAATTGTTATTATGACAAATTTATTTATAAAGATATTAAAAGTTATCTGTAATGACAACTTTCTAGCACTTCCAACATTGGAAAAAATTCCATTGACAAATATTGATACGCTCTGAACAATAAGCAATTGTTAAAACGTAAAATACTCTCTATCCTTCAATAATGGAAAAATTTATAGTTAAACTTTTTCCCACGCTTTCAGAAATGAAGAAATTTTAAATAAGAAACTATTATCAAAACAATGAAAAATAGAAGTTTAAGTCTTTCTTTTTCAGTTGTTATTATGGCAAATTAATTTATAATTATATTAAAAGTTATCTATAATGACAACTTTCCCGCACTTCCAACAATGAAAAAAATTCCCTTGACAAATATGATACGCTTTCAACAATCTACAATATTTTAAAAGTGAAAATGTCCCTAGACTTTATCAATGGAAAAATTTATAGTGAAAAATTTTCCCATGCTTTCAACAATGATGAAGTCTTAAAATAAGAAACATTTCCCGCAAGAATGAAAAATTCGAGTTTAAGTCATCGACTTTCAATTGTTATTTGAAAAATTTATTTATAATTATATTAGAAGTTATCTATAATGTCTACTTTCCCGCGCTTCCAACAAAGAAAAAAATTCAATTTACAAATATTGATACCGTATCAACAATGGACAATATTTAAAATGTGAAAATGTCCCTCTCCTTTAACAATGGAAAAATTTATATTGACAAATTTTCCCACGCGTTCCAACAATGAAGAAATTTTAAAATAAGAAATTTTTATCGCAACGAAGAAAAATAGAAGTTTAAGTCTTTCTTTTTCAATTGTAATTATGACAAATTTATTTATAATTATATTAGAATTTAACTATAATGGCAACTTTCCCGCACTCCCAACAATGGAAAATTTTCCATTGACAAATATTGATAAGTTTCAACAATCTACAATATTTAAAACGTGAAAATGTCCTTTGCATTTAACAATGGAAAAATTTATAGTGACAAATATTCCCAAGCTTTCAACAATGAAGAAATCTTAAAATAAGAATTTTTTATCGCAACAATGAAAAATAGAAGTTTAAGTCTTTCTTTTTCAATTGTTATTATGACAAATTTATTTATAAATATATTAAAAGTTATCTATAATGACAACTTTCCAGCACTTCCAACATTGGAAAAAATTCCATTGACAAATAATGATACGCTCTGAACAATAGACAATAGTTAAAACGTAAAAATGTCCCTATGATTTAACAATGGAAAATTTATTGTGAAAAAGTTTCCCATGCTTTCAACAATGAAAATATCCTAAAATAAGAAGCTTTTCCCGGAACAATGAAAAATTCGACTTTAGGTCTGCATTTTTTAATTGTTATGACAAATTTATTTTTAATTATATTAGAAGTTGTCTATAATGACAAATTTCTCGCACTTTCAACAATGCAAAAATTCCATTGACAAATATTGATACGCTCTCAACAATATACAATAATTAAAACGTAAAAATGTCCCTATCCTTTAACAATGGAAAAATTGATAGTGACGAATTTTCCCACGCTTTCAACAATGAAGAAATCTGAAAATATGAAATTTTTCCAGCAACAATGAAAAATTAGACTTTAAGTCTTTTTTTTTTCAATTCTTATCATAAAAACTGTATTTATAATTATATTAGAAGTTGTCTATAATGACAAATTTCTCGCACTTCCAACAATGCAAAAATTCCATTGACAAATATTGATACGCTCTCAACAATAGACAATAGTTAAAACGTAAAAATGTCCCTATCTTTTAACAACGGAAAAAATTATAGTGAAAAATTTTCCCATGCTTTCAACAATGAAGATATCTTAAAGTAAGAAACTTTTCCCGCAACAATGAAAAATTCGACTTTAAGTCTTCATTTTTTAATTGTTATAACAAATTTATTTATAATTATATTAGAAATTGTCTATAATGACAAATTTCTCGCACTTCCAACAATGCAAAAATTCCATTGACAAACATTGATACGCTCTTAACAATAGACAATAGTTAAAACGTAAAAATGTCCTTATCCTTTAACAATGGGAAAATTGATAGTGAAAAATTTTCCCACGCTTTCAACAATGAAGAAATCTTAAAATAAGAAATGTTTCCTGCAACATTGAAAAATTCGACTTTAAATGTTTCTTTTTCAATTGTTATTTTAACAAATTTCTTAATAATTATATAAGAAGTTATCTATAATGACAATTTTCACGCGCTTCAACAATAGAAAAAATTCCGTTGACTAATATTGATCAGCTTTCAACAATGGACAATTATTAAAAAGTAAAAACGTTCCTATGCTTTAACAATGGAGAAATTTACAGAGATAAAATTTCGCATGCTTTCAACAATGAAGAAATCATAAAATAAGAATTTTTTCCAGCAACAATGAAAAATTTGACTTTAAGTCTTCCTTTTGCAATTGTTATTGTGACAAATTTATTCATAATTATATTAGAATTGAACTATAATGGTAACTTTCCCGCAATCCCAACAATGAAAAAATTTCCATTGACAAATATTGATACGCTTTCAACAATCTACAATATTTTAAAAGTGAAAATGTCCCTAGCCTTTAACAACGGAAAAATTTTCCCACGCTTTTAACAATGAAAAAGTCTTAAAATAAGAAACTTTTCTCGCTACAATGAAAAATTCGAGTTTAAGTCATCTATTTTCAATTGTTATTTGAAAAATTTATTTATAATTATATTAGAAGATATTTATAATGACTACTTTCCCGCGCTTCCAACAAAGAAAAAAATTCCATTTACAAATATTGATACCGTATCAACAATGGACAATATTTAAAATGTGAAAATGCCCCTATCCTTTAACAATGGAAAAATTTATAGTGAAAAATTTTCCCACGCTTAAAATCTTAAAATAAGAAACCTTTCCTGCAACAATGAGAAATTCGACATTAATTTTTTTTCAACTGTTATTATGACAAATTTATTTATAATTATATTAGAAGTTATCTATAATGAGAATTTTCTCGCGCTTCCATCAATAGGAAAAATTCCATTGACAAATATTGATAAGCTTTCAACAATAGACAATAATTTAAAGGTAAAAACGTTCCTATGCTTTAACAATGGAGAAATTTATAGTGACAAATTTTTCCATGCTTTCAACAAAAGAATTCTTAAAATAAGAAATCTTTCCTGCAACAATGAATAATTCGACTTTAAGTGTTTCTTTTTCAATTGTTATTATGAGAAATTTATTTATAATTATATTAGAAGTTATCTATAATGACAACTTTCTCGCACTCCCAACAATGGAAAATTTTCCATTGACAAATATTGATAAGTTCCAACAATCTACAATATTAAAAACGTGAAAATGTCCCTAGCATTTAACAATGGAAAAATATTCCCAAATTTTCAACAATGAAGAAATCTTAAAATAAGAATTTTTTATCGCAACAATGAAAAATAGAACTTTAAGTCTTTCTTTTTCAATTGTTATTATGACATATTTATTTATAAAGATATTAAAAGTTTTCTATAATGCATATTTCCAGCACTTCCAAAATTGGAAAAAATTCCATTGACAAATATTGATAAACTCTAAACAATAAACAATAGTTAAAACGTAAAAAACGCTCTATCCTTTAACAATGTAAAAATTTATAGTGAAAAATTTCCCCACGCTTTCAGAAATGAAGAAATTTTAAATAAGTAACTATTATCAAAACAATGAAAATTATATTAAAAGTTATCTATAATGACAACTTTCCCGCACTTCCAAAAATGGAAAAAATTCCCTTGACAAATATGATACGCTTTCAACAATCTACAATATTTTAAAAGTGAAAATGTCCCTAGACTTTAACAATGGAAAAATTTATAGTGAAAAATTTTCCCACGCTTTCAACAACGATGAAGTCTTAAAATAAGAAACTTTTCCCGTAAGAATGAAAAATTCAAGTTTAAGTCATCTACTTTCAATTGTTATTTGAAAAATTTATTTATAATTATATTAGAAGTTATCTATAATGACTACTTTCCCGCTCTTCCAACAAAGAAAAAAATTCCATTTACAAATATAGATACCGTATCAACAATGGACAATATTTAAAATGTGAAAATGTCCCTCTCCTTTAACAATGGAAAAATTTATATTGACAAATTTTCCCACGCTTTCAACAATGAAAAAATCTTAAAATAAGAATTTTTTATCGCAACAATGAAAAATAGAAGTTTAAGTCTTTCTTTTTCAATTGTTGTTATGACAAATTTATTTATAAATATATTAAAAGTTATATATAATGACAACTTTCCAGCACTTCCAAAATTGAAAAAAATTCCATTGACAAATATTGATACGCTCTGAACAATAGACAATAGTTAAAACGTAAAAATGTCCCTATCCTTTAACAATGGAAAAATTTATTGCGAAAAATTTTCCCATGGTTTCAACAATGAAGATATCCTAAAATAAGAAACTTTTCCTGCAACGATGAAAAATGCGACTTTAAGTCTGCATTTTTTAATTGTTATGACAATTGTATTTTTAATTATATTAGAAGTTGTCTATAATGACAACTTTCCCGCATATCCAATAATGGAAAAAATTCCATTGATAAATATTCATAAGCTTTCAACAATCTACAATATTTAAAAAGTGAAAATGTCCCTAGCCTTTAACAATGGAAAAATTTATAGTGAAAAATTTTCCCACGCTTTCAACAATGAAGAAATCGTAAAATAAGATTTTTTTATAACAAAATAAAAAATAGAAGTTTAAGTCTTCCTTTTTCAATTGTTATTATGACAAATTTAATTATAATTATATTAAAAGTTATCTATAATGACAATTTTAACACGCTTCCAACAATAGAAAAAATTCCATTGACAAATATTTAAAAGCTTTCAACAATGGACAATAATTAAAAAGCAAAAACGTTCCTATGCTTTAACCATGGAGAAATTTATAGTGACAAATTTTCCGACACTTTCAACAATTATGAAATCTTAAAATAAGAAATCTTTCCTGAAACAATGAAAAATTCGACTTAAGTGTTTCTTTTTCAATTGTTATTATGACAAATTAATTTATAATTATATTAGAATTGAACTATAATGGCAACTTTCCCGCACTCCCAACAATGGAAAAATTTCCATTGACAAATATTGATAACCTTTCAACAATCTACAATATTTTAAAAGTGAAAATGTCCCTAGCCTTTAACAATGGAAAAATTTATAGTGAAAAATTTTCCCAGGCTTTCAGCAATGAAGAAGTCTTAAAATAAGAAACTTTTCCCGCAACAATGAAAAATTCGACTTTAAGTGTTTCTTTTTCAACTGTTATTATGACAAATTTATTTATAATTATATTAGAAGTTATCTATAATGAGAATTTTCTCGCGCTTCCAACAATAGGAAAAATTCCATTGACAAATATTGATAAGCTTTCAACAATGGACTATAATTTAAAGGTAAAAACGTTCCTATGCTTTAACAATGGAGAAATTTATAGTGACAAATTTTCCCATGCTTTCAACAAAAGAAATCTTAAAATAAGAAATCTTTCCCGCAACATTGAAAAATTCGACTTCAAGTGTTTCTTTTAAATTGTTATTATGAGAAATTTATTTATAATTATATTAGAAGTTATCTATAATGACAATTTTCCAGCACTTCCAACAATGGAAAACATTCCATTTCAAAAATACTGATACGCTTTCAACAATGGTCAAGCTTTAAATCGTGAAAATGTCCCTATCCTTTAACAATGGAAAAAATTATAGTGAAAAATTTTCCCACGCTTTCAACAATGAAGAGTCTTAAAATAAGAAACTTTTCCCGCAACAATGAAAAATTCGAGTTTAAGTCTTCATTTTTTAATTGTTATGACAAATTTATTTATAATTATATTAGAATTTAACTATAATGGCAAAATTCCCGCTGTCCCAACAATGCAAAAAATCCATTGACAAAGATTGATACGCTATGAACAATAAATAGACAATAGATAAAACGTAAAAATGTCCCTATCCTTTAACAATGGAAAAATTGATAGTGAAAAATTTTCCCACACTTTTAACAATGAAGAAATCTTAAAATAAGAAACCTTTCCCACCACAATGAAAAATTCGTCTTTAAGTGTTTCTTTTTCAATTGTTATGACAAATTTATTAATAATTATATTAGAAGTTATCTATAATAACAATTTTCCAGCGCTTCCAACAATAGAAAAGATTCCATTGACAAATATTTAAAAGCTTTCAACAGTGGACAATAATTATAAAGTAAAAACGTTCCTATGCTTTAACAATGGAGAAATTTATAGTGACAAATTTTCCCATGCTTTCAATTATGAAGAAATCTTAAAATAAGAAACTTTTCCCGCAACAATGAAAAACTCGAAAACTGACAAATTTATTTATAATTATATTAGAATTGAACTATAATGACAACATTCCAGCACTCCCAACAATGGAAAAATTTCCATTGACAAATATTGATAAGCTTTCAACAATCTACAATATTTTAAAAGTGAAAATATCCCTAGCCTTTAACAATGGAAAAATTTATAGTGAAAAATTTTCCCACGCTTTCAACAATGAAGAAGTCTTAAAATAAGAAACTTTTCCCAAAACAATGAAAAACTCGAGTTTAAGTCATCAATTTTCAATTGTTATTTGAAAAATTTATTTATAATTATATTAGAAGTTATCTATAATGACAAATTTCCAGCATTTCCAACAATGGAAAAAATTCCATTGACAAATATTGATACGCTCTGAACAAGAGACAATAGTTAAATCGTAAAAATGTCCCTATCCTATAACAATGGAAAAATTTCTAGTGAAAAATTTTCCCATGCGTTCAACAATAAAGAAATCTTAAAATTAGAAACTTTTCCCGCAACAATGAAAGATTCGAATTTAAGTGTTTCTTTTTCAATTGTTATTATGACAAATTTATGTAGAATTACATTAGAATTTGTCTATAATGACAAATTTCTCACACTTCCAACAATGGAAAAATTTCCATTGACAAATATTGATAAGCTACAACATTTTAAAAGTGCAAATGTCCCTAGCCTTTAACAATGGAAAAATTTATAGTGAACAATTTTTCCACGCTTTAAAAAATGAAGAAGTCTTAAAGTAAGAACTTTTCCCGCAACAATGAAAAATTCGAATTTAAGTCATCTATTTTTAATTGTTATTAGAAAAAATTATTTATAATTATATTAAAGTTATCTATAATGACAACTTTCTAGCACTTCCAACAATGGAAAAAATTCCATTTACAAATAATGATACGCTATCAACAATGGTCAAGCTTTAAAACGTGAAAATGTCCCTATCCTTTAACAATGGAAAAATTATAGTGACCAATTTTCCCATATTTTCGACAATGAAGAAATCTTAAAATATGAAAAATTTCCCGCAACAACGAAAAATTCGACTTTAATCATCTTTTTTCTATTGTTATTATGAAAAATGTATTTATAATCATTTTAGAAGTTATATATAATGACAAATTTCCCGCACTCCCATTAATGGAAAAATTTACATCGACAAATATTGATAAGCTTTCAATAATCTACTATGTTTAAAACGTGAAAATGTCCCTATCCTTTAACAATGGAAAAATTTATAGTGATAAATTTTCCAAAATTTTCAACAATGAAGAAATCTTAAAATAAGAAATTTTTATCGCAAGAATGAAAAATAGAAGTTTAAGTCTTTATTTTTCAATTGTTATTATGAAAAATTTATTTATAATTATATTAAAAGTTATCTATAATGAAAACTTTCCCGCACTCCCAACAATGGAAAAATTTACATTGACAAATATTGATACGCTCTCAACAATAGACAATAGTTAATACGTAAAAATTTCCCTATCCTTTAACAATGGAAAAAATTATAGTGACAAATTTTCCCAATTCAATTGTTATTATGAAAAATTTATTTATAATTATATTAGAAGTTATCTATAATAACAATTTTTCCAGTGCTTCCAACAATATAAAAGATTCCATTGACAAATATTTAAAAGCTTTCAACAGTGGACAATAATTAACAAGTAAAAACGTTCCTATGCCTTAAAAATGGAGAAATTTATAGTGAAAAATTTTCCCATGCTTTCAATTATGAAGAAATCTTAAAATAAGAAAACTTTCCCGCAACAATGAAAAATTCGACTTTAAGTGTTTCTTTTTCAATTGTTATTATGACAAATTTATTTATAATCATATTAGAATTGAACTATAATTGCATCTTTCCAGCACTCCCAACAATAGAAAAAATTTCATTGACAAATATTGATACGCTCTGAACAAAAGACAATAGTTAAAACGTAAAAATGTCCCTATCCTTTAACAATGGAAAAACTTATACTGAAAAATTTTCTTATGCTTTCGACAATGAAGAAATCTTAAAATAAGAAACTTTTCCCGCAACAATGAAAAATTCGAGTTTAAGTCTTTCTGTTTTTTAATTGTTATGACAAATTTATTTATAATTATATTAGAATTTAAATATAGTGGCAAAATTCCCGCTGTCCCAACAATGGAAGAATTTCCATTGAAAAATATTGACACGCTTTCAACAATCTACAATATTTAAAACATGAAAATGTCCCTAGCGTTTAACAATGAAAAAATTTATAGTGAAGAAAAATTCGAATTTAAGTCATCTATTTTCAATTGTTATTTGAAAAATTTATTTATAATTATATTAGAAGTTATCTATAATGTCTACTTTCCCATGCTTCCAACAAAGAAAAAAATTCCACTTACAAATATTGATAAGCTTTCAACAATGGACAATATTTAAAACGTGAAAATGCCCCTATCATTTAACAATGGAAAAATTTATACTGACAAATTTTCCCACGAATTGAACAATGAAGAAATCTTAAAATAAGAAATTTTTATCGCAACAAAGATTGTTATTATGACAAATTAATTTATAATTATATTAAATGTTATCTATAATGACAACTTTTCCGCACTTCCATCAATGGAAAAAATTCATTGAGAAATATTGATAAGCTTTCAACAATGGACAATAATTAAAATGTAAAAATGTTCCTATGCTTTAACAATGGAGAAATGTATAGTGACAAATTTTCCCATGCTTTCAACAATGAATAAATCTTAAAATAAGAAACTTTTCCCGCAACAATGAAAAATTCGAGTTTAAGGCATCTATTTTCAATTGTTATTTGAAAAATTTATTTATAATTATATTAGAATTTAACTATAATGACAATTTTCCAGCACTTCCAACATTGGAAAAAATTCCATTGACAAATATTGATACTCTCTGAACAATAGACAATGGTTAAAACGTAAAAATGTCTCTATCCTTTAACAATGGAAAAATTTATAGTGAAAAATTTTCCCACGAATTCAACAATAAAGAAATCTTAAAATAAGAAATTTTTATCGCAAAGATGAAAAATTCGACTTTAAGTGTTTCTTTTTCCATTGTTATTATGACAAATTTTTTATAATTATATTAGAAGTTGTCTATAATTACAAATTTCTCGCACTTCCAACAATGAAAAAATTCTATTGACAAATATTGATACCGTTTCATCAATGTACAATATTTAAAATGTGAATATGTCTCTATCCTTTAACAATGGAAAAATCTTATAGTGACAAATTTTCCCACGCTTTCAACAATGAAGAAATCTGAAAATAGGAAATTTTTCCCACAACAATGAAAAATTTGACTTGAAGTCTTTTTTTTTATCAATTGTTATCATAAAAACTTTATTTATAATTATATTAGAAGTTAACTATAATGACAAATTTCTCGCACTTCCAACAATTGACAATATTTAAAATGTGAAAATGTCTTTTTTTTTCAATTGTTATCATAAAAACTTTATTTATAATTATATTAGAAGTTGTCTATAATGACAACTTTCCCGCACTTCCAACAATGCAAAAATTCCATTGACAAATATTGATACGTTCTCAACAATACACAATAGTTAAAACGTAAAAATGTCCCTATCCTTTAGCAATGGAAAAATTTATAGTGACAAATTTTCCCCCGCTTTCAACAATGAAGAAATCTTAAAATAAGAAAAATTTTCCGTAAGAATGAAAATTCGACTTTAAGTCTACATTTTTCAGTTGTTATTATGACAAATTTATTTATAATTATATTAGAATTTAACTAAAATGTCAACTTTCCCGCACTCCCAACAATGGAAAATTTTCCATTGACAAATATTGATACGTTCTGAACAATAGAATTTAGTTAAAACGTAAAAATGTCCTTATCCTTTAACAATGGAAAAATTTATTGTGAAAAATTTTTCCCATGCCTTCAACAATGAAGAAATCTTAAAATAAGAATTTTTTATCGCAACAATGAAAAATAGAAATTTAAGTCTTCCTTTTTCAATATTTATTATGACAAATTTATTTATAAATATATTAAAAGTTATCTATAATGACAACTTTCCAGCACTTCCAACATTGGAAAAAATTCCATTGACAAATATTGATACGTTCTGAACAATAGAATTTAGTTAAAACGTAAAAATGTCCTTATCCTTTAACAATGGAAAAATTTATTGTGAAAAATTTTCCCATTCCTTCAACAATAAAGAGAATTTAGAAAATAAGAAACTTTTCCCGCAACAATGAAAAATTCGACTTTAAGTCTTCATTTTTTAACTGTTATGACGAATTTATTTATAATTATATTAAAACGTAAAAATGCCCCTATCCTTTAACAATGGAAAAATTTATAGTGAAAAATTTTCCCACGCTTTCAACAATGCAGAAATCTTAAAATAAGAAACCTTTCCCGCAACAATGAAAAATTCGACTTTAAGTGTTTCTTTTTCAATTGTTATTATGAGAAATTTATTTATAATTGTATCAGAAGTTATCTATAATGACAAATTTCTCGCACTTCCAACAATGCAAAAATTCCATTGACAAATATTGATACGCTCTCAACAATAGACAATAGTTAAAACGTAAAAATGCCCATATCCTTTAACAATGGAGAAATTTATAGTGACAAATTTTCCCATGCTTTCAACAATGAAGAAATCATAAAATAAGAATTTTTCCCGCAACAATGAAAAATTTGACTTTAAGTCTTCCTTTTTCAATTGTTATTGTGACAAATTTACTTATAATTATATTAGAATTGAACAATAATGGCAACTTTCCCGCACTCCCAACAATGGAAAAATTTCCAATGACGAATATTTATACGCTTTCAACAATCTACAATATTTTATAAGTGAAAATGTCCCTAGCCTTTAACAATGGAAAAATTTATAGTGAAAAATTTTCCCACGCTTTCAACAATGAAGAAGTCTTAAAATAAGGAACTTTTCCCGCAACAATGAAAAATTCGAGTTTAAATCATTTATTTTCAATTGTTATTTGAAAAATTTAACTGTAATTATATTAGAAGTTATCTATAATGACTACTTTCCCGCGCTTCCAACAAAGAAAAAAATTCCATTTACAAATATTGATACCGTATCAACAATGGACAATATTTAAAACGTAAAAATGCCCCTATCCTTTATCAAAGGAAAAATTTATAGTGAAAAATTTTCCAACGTTTTCAACAATGAAGAAATCTTAAAATAAGAAACCTTTCCCGCAACAATGAAAAATTCGAGTTTAAGTGTTTCTTTTTCAACTGTTATTATGACAAATTTATTTATAATTATATTAGAAGTTAGCTATAATGAGAATTTCTCGCGCTTCCAACAATAAGAAAAATTTCATTGACAAATATTGATAAGCTTTCAACAATGGACAATAATTTAAAGGTAAAACGTTCTTATGTTTTAACATTGGAAAAATTTATAGTGAAAAATTTTCCCACGCTTTTAACAATGAAGAAATCTTAAAATAAGAAACCTTTCCCGCAACAATGAAAAATTCGAGTTTAAGTGTTTCTTTTTCAACTGTTATTATGACAAATTTATTTATAATTATATTAGAAGTTATCTATAATGAGAATTTTCTCGCGATTCCAACAATAAGAAAAATTTCATTGACAAATATTGATAAGCTTTCAACAATGGACAATAATTTAAAGGTAAAAACGTTCTTATGTTTTAACAATGGAGAAATTTATAGTGACAAATTTTCCCATGCTTTCAACAAAAGAAATCTTAAAATAAGAAATCTTTCCCGCAACAATAAAAAATTTGGCTTTAAGTGTTTCTTTTTCAATTGTTATTATGAGAAATTTATTTATAATTATATTAGAAGTTATCTATAATGACAACTTTCCCGCACTTCCAACAATGGAAAAAATTCCATTGACAAATATTGATACGCTCTCAACAAAAGACAATAGTTAAAACGTAAAAATATCCTTATCCTTTAACAATGAAGAAATTGAATGTGAAAAATTTTCCCACGCTTTCAACAATGAAGAAATCTTAAAATAAGAAATCTTTCCCGCAAAAATGAAAAATTCGACTTTAAGTGTTTCTTTTTCAATTGTTATTATGAGAAATTTATTTATAACTATATTAGAAGTTATCTATAATGACAATTTTCCCGCGCTTCCAACAATAGAAAAAATTCCATTGACAAATATTGATAAGATTTCAACAATGGACAATAATTAAAAAGTAAAAACGTTAATATGCTTTAACAATGGAGAAATTTATAGTGAAAAATTTTCCCACGCTTTCAACAATGAAGAAGTCTTAAAATAAGAAACTTTTCCCGCAACAATGAAAAATTCGAGTTTAAGTAATCTATTTTCAATTGTTATTTGAAAAATTCATTTATAATTATATTAGAAGTTATCTATAATGACTACTTTCCCGCGCTTCCAACAAAGAAAAAAAATTCCACTTACAAATATTTTTATAGTGACAAATTTTCCCATGCTTTCAACAATGAAGAAATCATAAAATAAGAATTTTTTCCCGCAACAATGAAAAATTTGACTTTAAGTCTTCCTTTTTCAATTGTTATTATGACAAATTTATTTATAATTATATTAGGATTGAACTATAATGGCAACTTTCCCGCACTCCCAACAACGGAAAATTTTCCATTTAAAAATATTGATACGCTTTCAACAATCTACAATATTTTAAAAGTGAAAATGTCCCTAGCCTTTAACAATGGAAAAATTTATAGTGACAAATTTTCCCATGCTTCCCACAATGAAGAAATCTTAAAATAAGAATTTTTTCCCGCAACAATGAATAAATTGACTTATGTCTTCCTTTTTCAATTGTTATTATGACAAATTTATTTATAATTATATTAAAAGTTATCTATAATGTCAACTTTCCCGCATATCCAACAATGCAAAAATTCCATTGACAAATATTGATACGTTCTGAACAATAGACAATAGTTAAAACGTAAAAATATCCTTATCCTTTAACAATGAAAAAATTGATAGTGAAAAATTTTCCCACGCTTTCAACAATGAAGAAATCTTAAAATAAGAAACTTTTCCCGCAACGATGAAAAATTTCACTTTAAGTCTTTTTTTTCAATTGTTATCATAAAAACTTTATTTATAATTATATTAGAAGTTGTCTATAATGACAAATTTCTCGCACTTCCAACAATGCAAAAATTCCATTGACAAATATTGATACGCTCTCAACAAAAGACAATAGTTAAAACGTAAAAATATCCTCATCCTTTAACAATGAAAAAATTGATAGTGAAAAACTTTGCCACGCTTTCAACAATGAAGAAATCTTAAAATAAGAAATCTTTCCCGCAAAAATGAAAAATTCGACTTTAAGTGTTTCTTTTTCAATTGTTATTATGAGAAATTTATTTATAATTATATTAGAAGTTATCTATAATGACAATTTTCCCGCGCTTCCAACAATAGAAAAATTTCCATTGACAAATATTGATAAGATTTCAACAATGGACAATAATTAAAAAGTAAAAAAGTTAATATGCTTTAACAATGGAGAAATTTATAGTGAAAAATTTTCCCACGCTCTCAACAATGAAGAAGTCTTTAAATAAGAAACTTTTCCCGCAACAATGAAAAATTCGAGTTTAAGTAATCTATTTTCAATTGTTATTTGAAAAATCTTACTTATAATAAAATCCAAAGGCGAGAAACTGTCTGTAACCAATCCGGGCTACCACTCTGATCTTCGAACTGACCGTAGTTAAACGCCATGTTAGGCTTAATGAAGACTCTGTTCTAACATATAACAACTAAACGATAATTTATCCTACTTGAAATCACGCCTTTCAAAATAAATTAATGTTTGTGAGATGGCTTGCATTAAATTATGTTTATATTCTGAGATAACTTCAGTTGAAATTAGGTTTATTGCTCCATGAAAGTAAACAAACAAATGATTCATTCGTCGTGAACGTTTAAAATATTAAACCATGAATGCAACCGTTCGGAAAGCGATCGAAAACGTTATAAGTTACCATCCTCGGTGATTGAAACTCGCTAAAATACTTCGATCGTTCGTGAGCCTTTATCGCCATCTATCGGAGATTAATATAAACAAAATTTTAAGTATAATACAGTGACCTCTCACTTATACGCGATACTTTGTAATTATTTTTCAGCACCAGTTCCTTTTTAAAGTAATTTTCTCCTTATTTAATCGAATTTTACTGTTTTAAAATAGTGGTACAAAAAGTAGTTACTGAACATCGCGTATAAGTGAGAGGTCACTGTATTTCTTATAAAATGTAATTAGAATATAAGGAACATGTAATTGTAATACCGTGTACTACATATATTAATTATGTCAATGATTAGAATACAAGGAGCATGTAATTGTAATACCATGTACTACATATATTAATTATATCAATGAAATAAAATTTTGTATTTTAGCATAGTAGAAACTTTGTAGTGAAAATAAATTTGTAATTTAATAAGAGAATTAAAAAAAATACTTATTTAATAAAAGGTGATCTTTAATGATCAAAATTTATCACAGGTTTCTTTAGGCATGTTTATAAAAACTCAGAATTTAATTTGAGATAAATTTTTAAAATTTAAGTTATTTAATTATTATTTTAGCAAATAAATTTTCTGTCGAAATTGCACTTTGTTCTGTATTTAATCAATTTTGCTTGCATTGTAAATAAAATGAATATTTTATATCAAACATAATTAAAATATAAGGAATATAATGTAATACTGTGGTACAACAAGTATTAGTTATATCAATGCAGATAAAATTTTAACATAGTAACTTTGTAGTGAAAAAAACATGATCAGTCATATTAATACAATTAATAGATGCGATTTAATTAAAAAATAAAATAAAATAAATTATTTTAATAATCGAAATTTATTACAGTTGTGAAATCGGAATTTGAATAATAAAATGTTTACTCTGATATAGCAGGGCATTTTAAAAGATCGAAATGACGCAGATTGACGAAATGACTCGAAATTTTTAATGTCGCTTAAAAATTTGCCTGGTGAAGTATTAGAGCAGCTTTTTACGAGGTTTTTATGCAAGTCACTGCCCCGATGTAATTAGGGGTCCGCTAGCGGGCGAAAGCGGGCCCGGAGATGTGTTAACCCAGCAATGGGTGTTTAAACAACTTTGTTGATCTAAACAATGTTTTGAAGATTTTATCGTTCTTAATCTTTACAGAATCTTTTTATAGTGAAATCTTTAAACTATTGAAATTCAATCAAAACAGTTTATTTTTTCCTGGACTGTCGTTGTTTATATCAAAGGATTGAATATTATTTCATAACATCTTAATGCTGTTTGTTTGTATGAAGTCTTATGACAATGAAACGTAACATTCCGTCATTTTTGACGGGGTTATATACTACTTTTTAAAGAGTTTTAAATGGTGAATTTGTAACACTTCAAAAAAGTGGAAATTATTTTTTCATGTTTGTTTGTGTCATCTCATTTTGGGGGAAAATAGGAGAAAAGCATTTCAAACAGGTTTTATTCTTTTGAAATCTAATGGTTAATACTAAAATTGTTAAATATATTCACAATGTATCGTTTCGGGGTTTTGAAAATTTAAGTACAAAATCTGCCGCCAAACATTTTTACCTGCAACGCAAGACCTATTTGCAGAGGTCATGCAAATCCGAAATACTCGTGTATCATTTACACCTCAATATTGTAAATGAATTTTGGGAAGAAAACTGCAAGTTATACACGAAGTATATTTTATTCTTGTAGTGTAGTAGTTTTATCCTGGATAAAAGTGTACTTTCATTATTTTTTCTATTTATTAGAACTTGTAGATTATGATTTATTTTATGCATTTATTTTTTAAGATTTGAAAAACGATATTTAGGAACAAGCAAAAAAATAAATCTTCATTATTTAGGGAAAAGGAGAGAAAAAAATGTTTATCTTTTTTGCATTTTGACTGCTCTCATTCCTGTAATGATTGCATAAATATATAAAAGTATTAAGAAAAAAATCGTAGTGTTGGTTATGTAATCTTCTATAAACATAATTGTAAATGTTGCTTTTAATAGGAATTTTCATGTAATTTAAAGGAAACATTTCTTAAAACATAAGAGAAATAAATGCAGTTTTAATTACTCAGTTATTGGTGTTTTATTTATTCTTATTTATTTCAATAATTATTTTTATGAAGTTTTAATTAGTTTTTCTTTTTACATTTTTTACACCAGATTTGTAATATTTTATTGTAATCGACATGTAGTTAGTGAATGTATATTAGTATGTTCTTAATAAAATATCTGAACTCCACATTTAACCGATTTTTATCCTTCAATTAATTGTGTTTATTTATTTATTTTTCTATTTTTTGTAATCAAACAATTAACTGCATTTTCTAATAGCAAAATAAATAGATATGTGTAAAACATTTTTACGGTTATTTCTATTTTTTTTATTAATTTTTTTTATATATGATTGCTTTCACACTAACAAACGCACACATATGATACTTTTAAACCAGAAATCTTCAAACCGTGGCCTGCCATGTTTTTTTTTCGGATAAAAAAAGCAAAAAGTTTTCGGCGAAATGAGAAATTTTTTGAAGTACGTTATTAAGACAAATCCATAGATGTAAACTTTATTCTTTTTTTCGCATCAAATAAGCTTGTTTTGCCCCAGAAAATATGTTTAATAAAATAATTGTTGTTTCTATATGTCCTTTATTTGATTTCCATTATTCAATAAATTTCTGGTTCAAGATGTTTCTTTAACTTAAAAAAAATCATAAAATTCGTTAACCATGGCAATTTGTTGTGTTCTTTAGATAAATAATTATCAAGAAAAGGGCAAAATCCATTCCGTATATTTAATTTTTCTCCATATCAATTCAAATACCAGTGAAGAGAATTTTCTCCTTTCATGCCATGAGCTGAATAGTCATGGGCCTGTTGCCATTTTCAACTTATGATCCAATCTTACTTAATATAATAGTATCTTTCCGATCCATGGAGGTATTTGCTAATATCTGAGGTAGGTCTACCCCGGGTCATCTTTAGAGACATAAAGGAGAAGTCTATCTCTCATTGCTAGGACTTCTTCTGTACTTCTTCTTTTATTTAATCCTTAAATGCATGAATATTTCTTTTAGAATTGTGTTTTTCATACTTATATTCAGGATTAGATACCAGAAAATTTTAAGATAGATTTTTAACTTTGTTTAGTAGCATATTTTCTGCGTTTTTTACAGGATTAATATTTATTTATGAATATGTTGGTGGCGAAGAACTTGATTTATTTATTAAAAGTTAAATAAAAAATGATGCAAATTTGCAACACTATGCATTTTAGCGTTAAGTAATGTAATCTATGTTATATAGTCACCTTCTAATATGCATTTCTGTCTTAGCATAGGAGCGCTTCTCTCCGTGGGGCTCTTTCTGACCCTTTGAGCTCTTTCCTCTTCACCTGGTCCCATTTTGGGATCTCTTAAGTAGCTCTCCTTCCCCTCTCTCTTCACTTCTCAATCTCCGTTTTAGTCTCTTTTTCTTGAGTTACTGCTGTCTTGCACTTATGACAATATCTCAGTACCTATGATACTTATTGTACAAACGTGATATCTGTGGTATCGTCTAACTATAAACTGTTGCCTCAAGCTTTATTCTGGGGTCCTTTGAGCCTTAGACCCTTTATTTTTTATGCTATCCTCTTCACCTGGTCCCATTTTGGGATCTCTTAAGTAGCTCTCCTTCCCCTCTCTCTTCACTTCTCAATCTCCGTTTTAGTCTCTTTTTCTTGAGTTACTGCTGTCTTGCACTTATGACAATATCTCAGTACCTATGATACTTATTGTACAAACGTGATATCTGTGGTATCGTCTAACTATAAACTGTTGCCTCAAGCTTTATTCTGGGGTCCTTTGAGCCTTAGACCCTTTATTTTTTATGCTATCCTCTTCACCTGGTCCCATTTTGGGATCTCTTAAGAAGCTCTCCTTCCCCTCTCTCTTCACTTCTCAATCTCCGTTTTAGTCTCTTTTTCTTGAGTTACTGCTGTCTTGCACTTATGACAATATCTCAGTACCTATGATACTTATTGTACAAACGTGATATCTGTGGTATCGTCTAACTATAAACTGTTGCCTCAAGCTTTATTCTGGGGTCCTTTGAGCCTTAGACCCTTTATTTTTTATGCTATCCTCTTCACCTGGTCCCATTTTGGGATCTCTTAAGTAACTCTCCTTCCCCTCTCTCTTCACTTCTCAATCTCCGTTTTAGTCTCTTTTTCTTGAGTTACTGCTGTCTTGCACTTATGACAATATCTCAGTACCTATGATACTTATTGTACAAACGTGATATCTGTGGTATCGTCTAACTATAAACTGTTGCCTCAAGCTTTATTCTGGGGTCCTTTGAGCCTTAGACCCTTTATTTTTTATGCTATCCTCTTCACCTGGTCCCATTTTGGGATCTCTTAAGTAGCTCTCCTTCCCCTCTCTCTTCACTTCTCAATCTCCGTTTTAGTCTCTTTTTCTTGAGTTACTGCTGTCTTGCACTTATGACAATATCTCAGTACCTATGATACTTATTGTACAAACGTGATATCTGTGGTATCGTCTAACTATAAACTGTTGCCTCAAGCTTTATTCTGGGGTCCTTTGAGCCTTAGACCCTTTATTTTTTATGCTATCCTCTTCACCTGGTCCCATTTTGGGATCTCTTAAGTAGCTCTCCTTCCCCTCTCTCTTCACTTCTCAATCTCCGTTTTAGTCTCTTTTTCTTGAGTTACTGCTGTCTTGCACTTATGACAATATCTCAGTACCTATGATACTTATTGTACAAACGTGATATCTGTGGTATCGTCTAACTATAAACTGTTGCCTCAAGCTTTATTCTGGGGTCCTTTGAGCCTTAGACCCTTTATTTTTTATGCTAAAGGGGCTCTTAACAGATTTCCTGTTTCAAGCAGTTTTCCTCCTTTGCAACCACTTTCAGTGGCCCCTGAAATATGTTTTTAACTTTTTGCCCCTATGGGCCATTGACACATGTCCAATATTAAGCTTAAATATCTCGGATGATTATCTAAGATAGAAACACACATTTTGACACATTTCCCCACCCTTTTCTTTTATCATTACTAGGCCTTTTTTATGTTTCTTTAACTCCTATATCATTTTAGTGAAGATCAAATTATTTTAAAAAATTTGAGAATTTTACCTTATTTACTATGTGGCGGTGCTGCATAGTTTACATTTTTAAATTTGATATTTCAGGTTCTATGCTTAAGAGCATCACAAAACTTGGACCACTAGTCTGGATTAGTCTCAACCACCATCACCATAACTTTTTATTCTGTTCTCTCCACCAGGGTAGGCTGTCGCAGTGTGTACATTTATTTTTATTGAATATCTCAGGTTCTATGGGTATGGTTCTCACACAACTTGGATAATTTGTCTTAGTTGTTTCTCCCCTACCATCACTAATTTAGTTCGGATTTTCTCCACCACGGACGCTGTTGCATAGTGTACACTTGTTCTCTATTGGATATATCAGTTCTATGGGTCTGATCTTCACACAACTTGGACCATTCGTCTTGGTTTGTTTAGAGTAATCATCACCACCATTAAGTTTTTGTTCTCTCCACCATGGGCTCTGCGATTTCCTCTATTACTTGCTGCGTAATATACTTTTTTTTTAAACCGATATCTCAGATTCTATTTATCCGATCCTGAAATAACTTGGAGAAATCGTCGTGGTTGCTACCACTTTCACCACCAACAATTCAGTTCGGGTTATCATCACCGGAGGACGCTGCAATTTCCTCTATTGGCTTCTACATTGTCTTCAGATCCTATTTTCGATATGTTTTTGGTGGAATAGACTACCCTTCAGCGTTTTGGCTATCCTAGGCTCTTCTTGGAACCTTAAACAAGATATCCAAATTTTCGAGAAGTAATGCAAAACTTATCAACTTACAGCGAAACTAGTTTAATTTTTTAATGTGATTCGAGATAAAATCGGACCTGATATCGGATAAGAATAGCAATTAATTGACTGGCGAAAACAATAAATTTTCTTTTACTTTGTCTAAAATTGATTTGTCCATACTATCAATAAAATAGATAAAACAAATTATTGTCTAATCCAGGGACCATTCTTTATTTGATAATGCATTAGTATTATAAAGCAAAATGTTCAGAGATATTTTGCTATAATATTACAATGGTCACAGTCAGCCTTGCTGAAGCTTTTATATTCAATTCATGGTAAGACATGAGTTTACATGATTTATTATTTTAAATTATTTGCAAGGTATGAATTATGTATTGATTGGCCAACAAGATTTTAACATAAACCATTCTCCCAATGTTTAAAAAATTAACAACCAAAAAATTTGAATATCAGCAATTTTGCTTCAAATACAATTAAAATTACTAAACTACTTCTGCAAAATATTTCTTTCTCTCTTATTTTGCATTTTCATTTCCGTAGAAATGTTGTCAATTTATAACAAAAATGATACGGAAAAGTTGCAAACGAAACAATTATTTGTAATCTGTAAAAAATTTATAAAGAGTAAAACCTCCAATCCCAAACTCTGCAGATTTCATAAAAATTTCCAGTATCCTAAATAATTTCATTCTCTCCCCATGTGAAACATTTCTGAAACAGTTATCACATTTTTCTCGTGTATATTAATATAAAAATTCTCGAAACATTCCTTATAGGCCACAGATGACATTAAATGGTTCAAAATTTTGATTTTTCAGTTTTGTATTTTAAGAAATATAACAGGCTGAGACAATTCTGAAAATAAGTAATTTATATTGTTTTACAATATAGTATAAACCCCTAAACAGAGCCTTTAATTTCAAAAACAAAAGTTCCACTCATCTATATAAGATATTTTTATTTATTAGAGCAGATCAAATTGAAACGGAACAGTGGTTATATATTTTGTTTTATTTTTGTATAAGTGTGAAGAAAACTTTTGTGTATCAGTCGAGCGGGAGGTAAAGGCATGCAACCCTTAAAGTAGAAATGGATTTGCTCTATGCATTTCAGTAGAAGCACGTGATATTTGCAAGCAGTGGGTCAGCAGTATCGTCTGGAAGTCTATCAGTTGTTATTCACCTGCGTTTTCGAAATGTTTGCCAGTGAAGAAGGACAACGAAGTGTTTTTTATCCGTTTTTTTTAAGAGACAGGAGAAGTTGAATCGCACGAAGTGCATCGGCGAAAGAAGGCAGTGTACGGAGAAATCGCAATGACATTGACTCGTTTTCAAGACGGGAGGAAACGTTTCCGCAAGGACAGGAATCTGTGAATGATGATACACGGCTAGTCAAGGTTACCTCGTCGTTACATCGCCACATTTTTGGTCTATTAGGAAAGGGAAACTGTCGTCACTGTTAGTTAAATTACTGTTGGTTTGGGTGAAAAACCTGTTTGTTCTGTACGACACCTACAGTACACATGAGAAGGAGCGATTTGATTGGTCTACGTTAAACTGGTTGTGATATGATTGGCTTACGTCGGCATGACGATTCCTGCTATGATAGCTGCGACAAAAATGCAGTGGTAGATTGGTTGAGGGAACTGTTTGTTTGTAAACACGCCCTTTCCTTATTGATAAGGGTATGAAAGGATCGCCATTTTTACTTGGACACCGTAGTCATGGACAATGTTGAAAACTGCTTCCGATTTCAGTCAAGGGACTTCTATGAGCAGGGTAATCATCACTTGCTGAAACAGTGTAACGAGTGCTTTGAGATTGCGTTTTAAATAAACTATGCCATTTCTATGTGTGGTTCTGTTACTTATTAGTAGACATACATATAATTACTCATGATATAACTTAACAGGGTTTATTAAAGATAAAAGCATGTGCATTGCTATCTTGTAGCGACACGGCGTGAATGTTTACATCTGCCTGCCGCTAGCCTGTTGCCATTCTGGAAACATAAAAATGTTATGTTTAACGTTACAGTTAGAGTCTGTGATAATACATAACATCCCTCCCCCCTATGTAACGTAGTCCTTTAGCCAGGTTGGTGGATGTTTAGCTCTAACTGGTCTCGATGGGAGGAATGTTGGACTTGTAACATCAGGGATCTGTCTATCTCCTGCAGGTGCAATCCCAATTAAACTATCTGTATCCACAGGCTCTGGAACCGTGTCATTTGTTGTCAGTCCCGGATCTTTGGTGCCTCCTGCTGGCTCGGTGTCCTCGCTGTCTTCTACTGATCCTGACATCAGCGGTGAAGGTGTTGGACCACAGGATGGGTATGCTGAGGAATTACCAGTGTCTGTCACATGCTGAAGATTACCTTGACGTCGTCTTAATTGGTCAATGTGTCTCTTCCACACAAGACCTTCATTCGTTAAGACCTCATACATTGTGGCGCCAGTTACTTCTGTGACTGTAGCTGGTACCCATTTGTCGTGAGGATGGAATCCTCGAGCATACACCGAGTCTAGAGGTGCAAACATTCGGAACCTTGGATTAGACAGATTCTTGGGATTAGGCTCCGTAAAATCAGGATGAAGTCTGTCCAGGCAGGTTTTCAAACGGCGGTTCATAAGCAGCTCTGCTGGAGACACATTTGTAGTAGCATTGGGTGTAGCATGTTGTGCTAATAAGAATGATGCAAGTCTAGAATTCCAATTCCCAGTAATAATTCTTCGAAGTGCATCTTTTGTTGTCTGCACCATCCGCTCTGCTTGCCCATTCGATGAAGGATGTCTTGGAGCTGTAAAAGAATGGTAGATTCCATTTCTCTTAAGGAACTCGTCAAATTCTGAGGATTTGAAGCCAGGTCCGTTATCTGACACTACAGTGTCAGGGATGCCATGTGTACCGAAGAGCTTCCTCAGAGCTTCAATAGCACACACTGAGTCTGTTGACAAGACTTTAACAACTTCTAGTCATTTTGAGTATGCATCGACAAAAATGAGGAAAAGGGATCCTTGAAAAGGACCAGCATGATCGATGTGGAGTCTTGACCAAGGTTTTTTAATGCACTCCCATGTTCCCACTGTCTTAGGAGGAGCATGTCGTGTCTGTTGGCAAATATTGCAGCTATTTACTGTGTCTTCGATTTGGTTGTCCATCCTCGGCCACCACATGTAACTTCTTGCAAGAGCTTTTGTTCGCACAATGCCTTGATGTGAATTGTAGAGAGTAGCCAGTAGACGTTCTTGTGCCTTCCTTGGTATTATGACTCTGCATCCCCAAAGGAGGCATCCTCTGTGGGCTGAGATTTCCAATCGTCGTTGAAAATAAGGGGCGAATTCTTCATCTGGCTTTTCAGCCGGCCACCCCTTCAAAACCCAGTTGAGCACTCGAGCTAAGATTGGGTCTTGGAGTGTCATTCGTGCAATATCTTTGGCTGAGATAGGGGGCTTGTCCAAAGCCTCCAGGAATAACACTTCATTGGGAGATGTTTCATGATGGGTCATCTGCGGGTGAGGTAGACGACTAAGTCCATCTGCATTGGAAATTAATTTGCCAGGTCGGTATACAAGATGGTAGTCATATGAGCTTAAGGTTAGGGACCATCGTTGCATTCTAGGAGACAGCATAGTTGGTGTGGGTTTGTCACTGGCCAAAAGGCCTAGTAAAGGTTTGTGATCAGTTCTTATTTCGAATTTTTGTCCATAGAGGTAGTTGTAAAACTTCCTAACACCCTGTATAATGGCCAAGGCTTCTTTGTCAATCTGGGCATACCGGCGCTCAGTTGGGTTCATTGTTCTTGAATAGTATGCCACTGGAGCTTCTACGCCCTCTGACAATTCGTGGCTCAGGACAGCTCCAACACCATACTGGGAAGCATCACATGTGAGGATGATTGGTTTCTTTTCATCGAAATGTACAAGGAGGGAATCACTTGACAAGAGTTTTTTTTACCTTATTAAAAGCTTCTTCGTGGCTTTTCTTCCATTTCCACACTGCTCCCTTGTCAAGCAAGCGATGAAGAGGTTCTGCCACTGTTGCTTTATCTTGTAGAAACACATGATAAAATTTCAGTAGGTCCAAGACTGCTTGGAGTTCTTCTCTCTTGGTTGGTATAGGGGCTTCTTGGATAGCTGTCACTTTCTCCTTTGTGGGTTTAATACCTTTCTCATTGATTTCATACCCTAAGAATTCAATGCTGGAGGTTCCAAAGATACATTTCTCTCTGTTTAAGCGTAACCCAGCCTTGGAGAATTGGTCAAGAACTTCTCGAAGTAGCTTGGCTAGTTCGTCTAGTGTTGAACCCTTGATTAAGACATCGTCATAGTATGGCAACACTCCTGGTATGTTTATGACCAATGACTCAATGAACCGTTGGAATATTCCAGGAGCTGTGGAAATTCCGAATTGGAGTCGATTGCACTTGAATGCTCCACGATGTGTCACAATTGTTTGTACCATGGCAGAAGCTTCATCCACGACTAATTGCAGGTATGCTTGGGACAGGTCAAGCTTTACGAAATGTTGGCCTCCTGTTAATTCTGCGAGTATTTGGTTTACTGCTGGCACTGGATATGGATGAGTGCCTAAAGCCTTGTTGACTGTACATTTATAGTCACCACAGAGCCTAATTTCCCCATTAGATTTAAGGACAGGAACTACAGGAGTTGCCCAATCGGAGTAACTAACTGGTTCAAGAACTCCCTGGTCTTGTAATCGTTGCAACTCCTTCTCAATCTTGGGTCTTAGAGCAAATGGTACATTTCTAGCTTTCAGCTGGATTGGACGGACTGTGGGATCTAAATGCAATTTGATAGGAGTACCTGTAAAGCTTCCCAATTCTTCCTTGAAAACATCAGGGAATTCACTTAAGACATCATCAATGATAGACTGTTGTATGCTATGGATGCCTGTTACCTTTATTCCTAATGGTTCAAACCAATTCAGACCTAAAAGTCCTTGACGTTTCTTCTTAGCAATCAGAAGTGGAAGCTTCCGGTCAAATGAAGCATATTTAATATCTACTTGGCACCGACCCAAAATTTCTACTGGTTGTTTATTATAGTCTTTAACAATAAAAGGAGACTTTTCCAACGGTGGAACCTCGTGAGGATATAACTGGTCAAAAGTACTTTTGTCAATGATGGATATTTTGGCTCCCGAATCTACTTCCATAACACATGGTGTACCATTGATCAGGACAGTTGTTCTCATGTTTGGTGTTTCCACATTATTGAGACACACATATTTCAAATGGAAGGTGTTGAAACTCTCTGTTTCAGAGGAATCAGTATCACTATTTTCTAAATTCTGTTCATGTACTGTTTTCCTAGTAAAATTTGATTTGTTCCGGCAGACCCTTTGTATATGGCCTTTCTTTTTGCAGGCATGGCATTCAGCATCTTTAAATTTGCACTGTGATCTTGAATGGTTGCCTCCACAACCAGCACAATTTTCTCTCTGTGATTGAGTTTTAGATTGCTTTTGATTTCGATTTTGTCTCTTGTCGAGAGGCATCACTGAGACAGATCCGGAGCTCCGATTCTCCTTTACATGAAAATTAGCAGTCTCTGCTGCCAAGGCCTTATCTAGTGCTTGATTAAAAGTCAGCGATGCTTCGGCAAGTAAGCGTCGTTGGAGAGCTTCGTCTAGCAGCCCGCACACCAACCTATCTCTGAGCATGACATCCAACGATGAGCCAAAATTGCAGTGTTCGGATAGTTTTCGTAATTCCGCGATGAATCCAACCTATCTCTGAGCATGACATCCAACGATGAGCCAAAATTGCAGTGTTCGGATAGTTTTCGTAATTCCGCGATGAATCCAACCTATCTCTGAGCATGACATCCAACGATGAGCCAAAATTGCAGTGTTCGGATAGTTTTCGTAATTCCGCGATGAATGCTATTATACTTTCCCCCGATTGTTGGTTCCTTCTATAAAATAGAAATCGCTGGAAGATTTCTGAAGGTTTTGGCGAGAAATGAGATTTGACAAGTTGTATTAGTTCGTCGTATGTTTTAGAAGAAGGGCTTGCTGGGGATACGAGAGAACTGATTGTCGCGTACATCTTCGCGCCGCACACACTCAGAAATATGGCCCGTTTCTTCGTCGAGTCGCTGACATCGTTCGCTTCTAAAAAGCATTCCAATCTTTCGTGATAAGAGTCCCACGTTGATGGTTCCGATACATCGAAAGGCTCTAAGCTGCCGAAAGTAGCCATTTTTCACAACGATGTTTTGGAGAAAAAAAAAATCAGAAGTTTGCAGAATGTAGATGTCACTCAGTTCTGTAACCAATCCACGTTGTCACTGTTAAGACTAACGCGTGAGTATCAATATTTTGCAGGTAGCTTGCTAAACCCTTTAAATCCATCATCGTCGCCAATTTGTTACGTATTAGTAGACATACATATAATTACTCATGATATAATTTAACAGGGTTTATTAAAGATAAAAGCATGTGCATTGCTATCTTGTAGCGACACGGCGTGAATGTTTACATCTGCCTCACGCTAGCCTGTTGCCATTCTGGAAACATAAAAATGTTATAGTTAACGTTACAGTTAGAGTCTGTGATAATACATAACAATAAGTAAACGTTTTTAAGTACTATTAAATCATAAATTTTTTTATTCAATGTGACGATATATGTTGAAATTAATACGCATTTACATTTGTTAACATATATACGTTTAATGAGGACAAGTTACACACAAACAAGAATAGAAGACAGTTAGAACGGGCACGAGCGGTTACAGTTAAATGGACGTTGTCATGGATACAATTATATTACATCTCCCCTTTCAAAATGTTATTTAAGTTCTATTTGAATTATGTTAAAGATCAAGTCTCTTTATTGGCTTTACGACTCTTCCAGACCTGGTAACGATGGGTTTCTTGTCAGTAACGCTGGGGGCAGACACATTTAGATTTTTCGCCGGAGATACGTTGGAATTGTTATCAGCACTAGAAGGTTGATGGTCAATTTCTAACGGTAACTTCCTTTTCCTTTCAATTTGGAACTTCAACTTAGTTGGCTTGATTTGGATAGTGTTCCTTCTATATTCACCTTTAGGAGTCAGCACATTGTATGATCTAGGAGCAGCTTGAGATGTTATTGTTGCTGGTATCCAATTCCTTGGTGCTTGTTTCAGCATCACATTTTGGTTTGGTTGTAATGGAGTGCTGAATGATGGTTTAGTATGAAGATCATGGTAGTATTTTTGCTTTAATCTAGCATCCGCTAGATGTTCTGTAGTTTGGGTCATGACTTTAGGCTTTAGCAATTCTTCAGCAACTGGAACTGTAGTGCGCATGCGTCTACTGAAGAGACGTTGAGCTGGTGATCCTAAATTTTCTCTTGGCGTATTTCTCAAATTTAGTAATGCTAATTGTATATCTTGACCTGATATCTTACATTTTCTTAGCAAATTCTTCGCTGTTTGGACAGCTCTCTCTGCTAGACCATTGCCTTTTGGATAGAGGGGACTTGAAGTTTGACGGGTAAACATCCATTCTTCAGCAAATTCCTTAAATTCAGAAGAATCATAATTTTTAGCATTGTCAGTTTCTAAAATTCTAGGAATTCCATGGACACTAAACCAGTCTTTGAGGATTTGTATTGTAGACTTACTAGATAAATCATTTAATGGTTTGAAATCAATGAAACCAGAGTAACTATCTGTAATAAGTAGATAGTCAACATCCTGATAGGTAAATACATCAGATGCAAGAATTTCCCATGGTAGTTTAGGGATCTCCTTAGAAATTAATGGTTCTCTCGGAGGATTTTTCTGAGTTTTCTGGCAAACTACACAATTTTCGATCATCGAAATTATATCTCCAGACATTCCTGGCCAAAACATACACTCACGAGCTCTTCTAAGACAACTTGTAATGCCTAAGTGACCTTTATGAAGATTCTCCAATGCACGTCGTCTGTATCCTTCGGGTATAATTATCGTTAATCCCTTTAAAATTACATCTTTTTGAATCGATAGTTCATCCAAGAATGGTAAGTACTTCTTACACGAATCTGGAACTACATCTTTGTTTTTGGGCCAACCAGTAAAAATGAAATGTTTCAGTTGTATTAGATCTGGATCCGTATTTGTGAGATCTTGTAAAATTTTAAACCCTACGTCTGTGGTTGGAATTGAAAAGAGAATTTGGTAGTTACTCTCCTGTAACAAATCTTCATTATGACAGTCTCTGCTCAGCAAGTCAGCTACATACATTTCCTTACCTCTCTTATAACAAACCCTTGGAGCATGCTGCTGAACCTCTAAGAAGATTTTACGGAGTCGTGGTGGAATTCGATCTATTTGTTTCTTAAAAATAGATTCTAAAGGTTTGTGATCCGTCTCAATGGTTACTTCATTTCCATATATATATTGATGAAATTTTTGGCATCCGAATTTCATTGCCAGGGCTTCCTTTTCTATCTGGGGATAAGATCTTTGGGCGTCATTCATCGCTGTGGATGAGAATGCTATCGGTCTTCCTTCTTGGAGCAGTACCGCACCTAATGCGAAGGAACTAGCATCCACTGAAATTGTAATACTTTTGTTGGGATTATAGTATTTAAGTGACGGAGCTTCCTTCAATAATTTCTTGATTTCAGCTAATTCTTTATCTAATTCCTTATTCCAATTCCACTCTTCATTTTTCTTCAATAACAATCTCATATTATGTGTTTTGTCTGAGAGATTAGGGATGAACTTGTGTAGGTACTGAATCATGCCAAGTAATCTTTGTAGCTCTTTTTTGCTAGTTGGTGCTTTAATTCTATCTATGGTTTCAACTTTCTCAGGATCGATCATGATACCATCACCAGAGAGGATATGTCCTAAATATTTAACTTTCTGAACTTCAAATTCACATTTGTCTTTATTTAGTTTTGCTCCAGCATTTCTTAATGCTTGTAGGACTAATCGAGTATTTGATCGAAGAGTATTAATATCAGGCGCATAAATCAATATATCGTCCATTGAATTTTCAACACCTGGAATGCCTTGTAGAATTTTAGTCATATGATTTTGAAATATTTCTGGAGCTGTCTTTATGCCAAACGGGACTCTCAGAAAAGAATATCTTCCCCAGGGTGTTGTGAACGTGAAAAAAGGTTGTGTGGCGGGTGAAACTCTTAGTTGCCAGAAGCCTTTCTTCAGATCTAATTTTGTGAAGTATTTGGAGCCTTTCACATTAGCAGTGACTTCTTCAAGCGTTTTTAAAGGATAATGCCTTCGCAGCAGAATTTTATTAACTTCCGACGGATCGATGCAAATCCTTATTTTTCCTTTTTGTTTTGCTACGACCATTGGACTAGCTATGGGTGTTGGTTCCTCTACTTTCTTTATAATTTTATCCTGGACCATTTTGTCAAGTTCCTTCTTTACTAACGGTCGAAGAGAAAATGGAATTCTTCTGGGGGGCTTAATGTCAGTTTGGGGACACTCTGTGGAAAAATCTGCTGTATATTCGAAATTTTTTATACATCCCATTCCTTGAAACAGGTCTTGAAATTCATCTTGCAGTAAATTAACTACTTCAATTCTTTGAATTAATCCGGCCTCCATGCAGGTTAATCGACCTAGGATTGGACTAATTCCTCCATGTGCAATTATTAATTTAAGCTGTATATGCTTATCTTTAATTTGACAGTGAACAATAGATTCTCCTGCCACCTCAATAGCATGACCAGAATATGAGAGCAGTTTACGGACATTTGTAGGTTTTATTATTAGACGTAATTCCTCTGCTAAGCGAAATGGTATGACATTGCACTGGGCACCGGTATCAAGTTTCATTGGAATAGCTTTATTGTTAATTATGACAGTCTCGCACCAATCTGATTTATTAGCGTCGATACTTGTTATCAGAAAACTATCATCCGTAATCGTATCTACATTTTCAATATCTTGCACTCTGTATTTTTTCTGGTTTCTGGATCTACATTTTTTTGCGAAATGGTTTTGCCTTTGGCAAATTTTACATTTTTTGCCAAAAGCGGGGCAATCATTAATTTTATGTGTATTACCACAATTTCTACAATCGTTTATCATTTTAGAGAATTTGGTATTAGAATTAGGCTTATCTTTCGAAGGAACATTTTTATGCGACTGAGTAAATTTCTTCGATATTGTAGAAATTATGGGTTTATTATCATCAGAAATATTTTTCAATTGCTGTGCAGCACTTTCAGAAGCAAGACAAATCTGCACAGTTTTATCTAAGCTTAACTCAGCATCGCTTAAAAGCTTTTCCCGAACGTCATTATTTTCAATTCCGACAACAATTCTATCGCGAATTAATTCCTCCTCCATAATTCCTAGCTTACATCTAGAAGCTTGTATTTTAAGCCTTGTTAAAAAATCTTTAAAAGCTTCATCCTGCTTTTGTTTAATCTGGTTGAATTTGTTACAGTTAGAGTCTGTGATAATACATAACAATAAGTAAACGTTTTTAAGTACTATTAAATCATAAATTTTTTTATTCAAAGAGGATTATTTAAAAAAAACATGAGAGAGAGGAAAAGACTGTGCTATATAATTTTAAAGTTATATGATAAAAAGTGAAATATGTTTTTTTAATTAGTGCTGAGATAAATCAAGTAGAAACTTTAAGAAAATAAGCCCAGGTTTATGCTTTATTTTTATAATTATGTTGCTAATTGCAAGACGACATAATCTTAGAAAAAATAGTAATGCAATTTGATTCTTTAACAACTGAACCTTTTTAAATTTTTTTACTTATGACATATTGGAGAATTGCTTGTTCATGTTATTCAGATGCACTTTTTGAGAATTGTTTGTATTTAGCCATTTTATAACGAAACTATATCATTAAGGACTGCTTCACCAAATGTAAAAGGATTTGAAAAGCAGTGATTAAATCTGATTTTAGCAAAATATTTAGCACACTATTATTTTGGCACCAATCATTTTAAAACAAGATCAAGAACAAAAGTCACTAAACATTTTTAAGATAAACCAAAGGAAAGGGAATACATTAGAATCAAAGAAATCTACAACATAAAACAGACTTGTAAAACTGTATCAAAGATCAGCTCGAGGCTCCACTTTCTTCTATCCTAAACTAAAACACAGTTTATCCCAGGTAGTTACAGGAGAGTGCTGCACCCTGCTTGCCCTTAATATTCTTAAAAGTATAATTTGTCCCATCAGCAGCATCTAACCCATTTTTAAACCTTGGAAAAATGCTTTCATGTTATTCAGATGCATTTTCTGAGAGTTATTTAGCCTTTTTGTAAAAAAAAAAACTCTATCATTAGGTGACTACGCTAAGCATTCCCCAAATGGAAGAGGAGTCTGAAAAGCGGCGATTAAATTCAATTTCGGCAAAATATTTAGCGCACTGTTATTTTGGTACCAATCGTTTTAGAAGCAAGGGTAGATACAAACGCCACTAAAAATTTTAAAGTATTTTTTTAAGATAAAACAAAGGTAAGGAACAAATTAGAATCAAACAAATCTATTTACAACATGAAATGGACTTGTAAAACTGTATCCTTATCTCAAGGCTCCATTTGCTATCTCTCCATAACTTAAACAGTGTTTATCCCAGGTAGTTTGAGGAGGGTTCTGCACCCTGCTTGCCCTTAAGATTCTTAAAAGTGTCATTTGTCTCATCAGCAGCATCTAATCTTTTTTGTAAACCTTGGGGAAGCTTAGATCTTCAAGGAATACAAGAAATTGAAGTTTGTGGCTTTTGGGAAATTGGGTAATGAATTGACTAATAATCGGAATTTTTAGTGCTTCCCTTAAGGCCTGATTATATATTGTTTTGAACAAAAATAGGAATTGTTGAAGGAGAGAAAAAAATAAATCGTAATTAACACATAATCCCCATTCCAGAAACTCCTATGCATATACATTTTAATGCACATGCCTGCTGACACAACGATTTCTTTTGTAGCAAATAGATACTTTCTTGAAACAAAAATTATTTTTAAAATGTTTCTTATTTCTTTTTAGTTGTTAATTAGTTTCATTTATTTAGTAAAATGTTTGGTTTAAAACATGTCCCAGATAGCAAGCAAGGTTCCGAAAACGGTCATTTTTCATTTTCGTTCCATTTTTCTGCAAAGGTGAGTTATCTTCACCATATAGCATGGGTGCAGGAATGTTTGCAATACTCCGTTTTGGAGATAAGCTTAAGGGAACCAATATTCTCAAATCAAATTTCACGCATCTCATTTTCGCGCATGCGCAACGAACTGTCGTAGCCGTGGTCGTAGCGTTGCCTGTTGCTTTCCAAAACAAAATGTCGCTTCGCTGATGCTGTCATTCTGATCATCTTGTCAAGTGTAAAAGATGTGTTCAATATTTACAGAAAATACGGTAAGTTTGTTACTAGTATATTGTTATTAGTTAAATCTTTTAATCTATGATAACTGAATAATGTATTTCTTTTAACAAGATTTAATCCTTATTCATAAAATAATGAAATTTATCTTATGCTTTAGTGTAAATTACACACAGGGAAAAATATGATTAGAAGTTTTTTTTGTTAAAATTATTATTACATAAACTTATGTAAACATGATTTACTTATGACCTTAGCGTACGTTTCTTAATTATCACATTTTTTTTAAAACGTGGTTTCAATTTCAGGAAATGCATAACAGGAGTGCTTCATATATGAACGAACTCCCTTTACTACGTATAAATATTAAAGTACATGGGCGAACGATAAAACACGAAATCTTGAGGCAAAAAAGAAATCAGGGATAGTGTTTAACATGTTTTATTGTCAACTAATAATAAACCTTTTCATTATGATCGAATTAAAAGCACTCTAACATTAATCATAATTTTGCTTTTAGTGATTAATTAACTTATGTCGGTAAATAAATATATATTTTTTGTTTCAAAATCGCCACCACCCCTGGTCGGCGTTTATGACTGATTTATAAATGAAAACATACTTTGAACTTCCACAAATTACATTCAAACAAACTCTCTTTTTAAAATCTATTAGCATTATTAAAAGTAGCTATATTCAAAAGTTGTTTCCGTAATATATTCGTAGAAAAATGTACTTTAATTTAAAAAAAAAAAATCATTTACTTCCCCCCCCCCCTCCTTCTCTTTCCTCAAAAACATATATGTTTTGTCACATAATAGTAAACAAGATAATGCTATGATTATAATAATGTTTCATTAGTTAAACATTATAAACATTAGTTGTAACGTTAGTTAATTATATTTGATAATATCTCATCTATATCAACATTTGCCTATATTACATGAACTCCTGCCTCCCCTTTCCTATACTAATAAAAGTAAAAAAATGTCTGCAAACACAAATAATTGCCCTACAGTTATTCTGAATTTTTTTTTTATCATATGCCTGTATTACATCTCAAAACATGAATAACTTTGTTTTATATATGTATTGATGGATTAACAAATTACTTATTAAAAATATAAAACAAATACATTCATAGCAGAAATTAATTTTGATGTGTCGAATTGCCAGTGGATTGAGAATTGGCAAAATCCTTAATATAATGATCGTGAGTCTTAAATGTTTGTCAATTAACTTATTAATTATGATTATCTACCAATACTTTTAGTTAGTACTGGTAACTGGAAAAAATGAAAGCAAAATAAAAATTATGGTACTTTTCGGTTAGCCGGGCGCCAGTTATATATATACAAATATATACATACATATATATATATATATATATATATGTATGAATATATATATACATATTATATACATTTATGTATGAATATATATATATATAAATACATATATATACATATATCACTGGCGCCTGGCTAACCGAAAAGTACCATAATTATTTTAAATTAAATGTTTCTGAAAATTCACACAACATAAAAAATTTTGATTTTTTAAAAATTATTATTAAGTTAGTAAATATGAAATGTTCTTGTCCCCCCCCCCCCACCAGAATTATCTGTATTAGCATTACAAAATAGCCTTATAATAATCTGGCCATCAACCTGAAGTTTTAACATTTACCTGTATAAATTAAATCTGCCCCTTGAATAATTTTTTATACTATGTGGGATAATGCAACTTTTTTGTGAATACATCAAAAATTATGTTTGTTTTTATTTTAAATTAAACTGGGGTTTGTGGGGCCCACAACAGCAAACAAACAAACAAAAAAAGTTTTAAATTAGTCTTGGGTCCTATTGTATTGAAAGAATTTACATGATTTACAGAGTATTGTTGAATTATATCAATACTCAACAAAATGAAACTAGGACTGATTTAAAATGTTTTGTTGTTGTTGTTGTCGGGGATCCAAATAACTAGAGTTTATCATACAGCAATGTTTTTTCTTGCTTTCATCTCAAAATGTTTTTTAAATTTGAGATGCCTGCAATATGATTTTTGGGGTTTTTTTTATTTTGACTGTTCTCTGAATATATACAACCACTGGTCACTGCTTAAAATCATTAGATGCCATTTTCTGTTTAAATTTACAAAACCATGAAGAACACCATAAAACATTGTGAACAATGTACAGTATTAATAATAAATGTTAAATTTTAATTGAATAAAATTTATTTGAAATTTTTTTCTCAAATGAGGTATTTAAAATTACAGTGCACATAATGACAAACATGACATTTGGAAAATAATATTTTTTTGCTTTTATGCTAAATGTTAAAATAGTATAAATTATTGTATCAAAATGAACATAAAATAGTAAAACAAAAGAAAATGAATTTTTTTTATTAAAATATAATTATAATTAAAATAGCATGAAGTATGCATATGCATAATGCATAGACTTTTATTGTAATGTTAAAACCATTTATGACAGGAGATATGTGTGATATAAGATGTGTACACAGTCCTTGATTTTAACTATTATTTCTGTATCTGAATGGTAATTTTCACCTTATTTAATAAAACAGCATTAAATAAGGTCAATATTATTTGGAAATAATGGTGCAGGGAAGCTTGTCATGAAGGGTTTAAAGTTTATTTCTTGGTTGTCATTATTTTATTTTGCCTTTTGTAGTTACAAATTCTAATGACATCATCTGGTCAAGGTCCATGGTTGCCAGCATGTGATTTCTTGAACAGAAAAGCTACTAAAAGAAGGAACTACAACAGAGTTCCTCAAAAAGTCATCTGTTTACAAGCTCATACAGGATTGATGATTATTTTTTAAGGTAAGAAAAATGATTTTAACACATATATAATAACAAATTTAATGTTATAAAAGTTATTTCTTAATAATTTCAGTTGACTATTTATTTCATTATTTTTTAATTTAAAATTGAATTTTTATAAATTTATTCAAATTGAAAGATAACATAATACTAAAAAAGAAACTATTGTGCATTCTATTTCTTGCATACATATCGAATTTTTATTTTTAAGATATATTTGCTTTTTCCTTGTGATAAATTGATATGGTTATAACCGTTTCTGAACTCATTTAATTTTTCTTTATAAATTCTATATTTACATAATAAATTTAAATATATATTTTTTTATGTATTTTTTTTTTCTCCGGGAGGGATTTTTGTGTCTCTGGGGGTAAATTGTAAAGTTCTGGGGAGGGGGACATTTCAATGCCCCTCCCCCTGTGCCACCCCTTGAATTCAACACTGGTGGGGGTGAGTCTGGAGTATGCCTCTGAGTTTGATACTTTCATCAGCTTTCGAAAGAAAATGTTAAATACTTATATTGTTGTTCTCTCCGAAATATTGACTTGCTTTCATTATAGAGATATTTATTAGGGTATTGGTATTATTATTGTTATTGTTTTGAGAATGTGTGTGGGGGTAATGTTTTAGTATTATTATATGCAGGGTTGTTTGATTTAAATCAGCTTGATCAAATGATTTTTTAAAAAAAATCTTTGATTTAAATCAGTATTTTTAACATTGATATTTACAAGCTGAATAAGGATTAAATTAATCATTCATATTCAAATAAATGTCATCATTCATGTCCAGATTAAAAATTACCTTTTAATAATGTTAAAACTTTTATAAGTTAAAAATAATTATTTTATGAAAGTAAATGCAACACTACATTCAAAATATTATTTGTCCATAGTGGATCACAAAATAAATACTGATATAAATGCTCTCTCATTTTTAAACTTTTGTCTTTCCTAGATCACTTCATTTTTGCAAGTTAGATATTGAAGTTTTAAAGTTAAATATATTCAATATGATAGTATTTTCAGTGAGGAGTTACTTCCTCTAAAGTAGATTATACATGATTCACAAGTTTGTTTTTTATGTTTAGTTGCTTAGACCTGCAAATTTCAATATCCCATATGTTGATGGGAGATGTATTGATCATATAATATGATCAATAGAAGGACTGAATTTTAACATAATAAATCTTTAGATTATTTGTCTAACAATGAATTATAGAATTCCAGTTTCATGTTTCTTCTATAACTGAAAATAATTTAATCCCTGTGACTTATCCCTTTTCCTTTTCTTGAATTCATTGCTTACTTCAATGGAAAATATAAGGTATGTTATTATACCTTATTTCTAAGTTAAACAGCCATTTCTACTGTTAAGTAAGCATGGTTGATTGCTGAAATTGTCAATGGCTGAGGGCTAGATAACACTGACAATTGATAGCTTCATACTTTTAATTATGTGATTACCTTGCGTCTTGTAACTGTTTTGTAATCATTAATATAGTAGAGTGTGAAACACAATTTTCGGACAAGAATATCATTTACTAATACTAGGTATATACTACATAAGAAAAATGGCTGGCAAAAAGAAAAATCCAATGTAGCTTTATTTTACAGGAGAGAGAGAAAAATATATATATATATATCTGGAAAATGTGTGAAAGCAATATATGCAATCCGTGTAGTGTAGAAATAGTGGAGATTGTGGCCAAAAAAAAAAGACACAGAAACTTGCAGTCTATGTGATAAAAATGGCATTAGTGAATCTGAAGCAGTTGAAATCAGGGTTGGCCTTTTTGCCGGCAAAAATGTATTTTTGTCAGGACAGTGGAAAAAACAGACAAAAATTGGCAAAAACAGAAATTGGCCAAGATTATAATATAAATCACTGATTTTAATCTGTTAAAATTAGGATTTAAGCATTGAAATCATGTAATTAAAATAAAATCCTTAAAACCCTATTTTAAAATACTAGTAATTTTTGCCAGTGGCTAAAATTATGGCATAAAGTATTTTTGCCGAGACAGTTTTTTCCACTTAGACAAAAATTGGTCAGTCCTGATTGAAATACACATATGTATTTAGCATTCTTTGTCGCATTTATTATGTGATTAGATATTATTGGAGTAATACCTTAATGAAAAAATTAATAACTTAAATTAACTAGATATTTATGCACACAACACACATACGTATATATTATCTATAATAATTTAATAGTAGAATAATATGATTTTAAGTTTTAAATAAATCTGAATTTGTTTGCAACAATTTTTTTTAATTTAAATTATTTTTAATTTTTATCTAGGAACTGTAATTAAATTAATAGAAATGTATGCAGAAAAAATAAAATAAATTCATGCACAGTACACAAATAATATTAATTTTAAAAAATCTGATTTAAATCAAATAAATCATTTTTTTATTGTGATTTTTATCAACCCTGATTATATGAATGGCATGTACAGATGTCACAGACCCACTGGAGTATATTTTTGGTGCCAAAAATGCAATTTAATGCCTGGGCAATCCACCAATTTGGGAAAGATTTTTCTTCCTATGGCAGCCCGGTAGAGCAGATTGTGTGTGTTTTATATTAAATTAAACATTGTGTGTTTTATAATAAATTTATTTTTATGTGTTTATAATAAAAATTATATGTGTTTTACAGTTAAATTGTATGTTTTTTAAGTACTTCCTCCATTATCCCATCGACCACTTTTCATAAGAAAAAAGCTATCGTCAAATTATAGGATTTAAGGCCAAAGATGCATTATTGTAGCGACACATTCACTTGACTCAGAAGTGTTGCATGTGTTTGCTATGTTATCAAGTGGCTATAATTTGACATTTACCTGTATCTTTCATTATGTTTTACTGATTTATTAGTTCTTTCGTTAATAAAAAAACAATTGTGTCCTTAAATGGCAGTGCCATGATATTAAAAGAGAAAAAGCATTGAAAAATGTTGCGATGAATAGTTACATACAATAGATTAGTTTCAACTGATGTCAAAAACTTTTATTCACGAGCTGAGAGGCATAATTAGGAAAAATAATGTAAATGAATAAATATCAAAGTTTTTTTTGGTACTTTTCGGTTAGCCGGGCGCCAGTGGTATATGTACATATATAAATACATATGTATTACATATATATGTATATATATATACATACATATATGTATATATATGTGTATGTATACATATGATATGTAGATATATATATATGTGTGTGTGTATATATATATACATGTATGTATATCACTGGCGCCCGGCTAACCGAAAAGTACCTTTTTTTTTTTGCAAACTCTTTCATTAATATATTGCAAATTTTATTGCTCAAGCTTACTAAGTTGGCACATTGAAGAGTGGGGTTTTTCAGAATTTCTTCGCATTTGTTTATTTATTTTGAGATTCCAATGGCAGCATTCTTTCATTTGTTTATTTGGCGTTACAGTTTGGCAATAGTTTTCTGTTATGAACAGTGGTCGACAGGATAATGGAGAAGTACCATTTTTTATAACAAATAAAAATATTAGCAATCTAAGTCTAACAGGTACACACATGCCTTTAAAATAGAATCATTATCCCTTTAGACCATTTATATATAAGCTTTTTTTGTCTAGGTGCTTATACATTGCATTAAATAATACAGACTTAACCATTAGGCACATTTTTGTTGTTGTTATATCCAACTTAAAAAAAATCTGTAACTGCAAAATCCCCGCACCAAACACAATAACGAAATTTTCCGTTAAGACTGAGTGACAAAAACAAGATCGCTATATTTGATTAGTGGATTCTAAAAATGCCTAGTTTGATAATATTTAAAAATATAAACAAAGAATGTACATCAGAAATCTGTAAAGCACTTTGCCTCAAGCTGTGCAGATTTTTAAGAGGTTGCTTCACTCAGGCGAAAACACCCGCTCGCTAATGTTAATCCTATGGATGAGATAATTTACGATATCTCGTTTGCATTTCAATATTTTTAAATATTTTTTTTTGCATTGGATAGCTGAGTTCAATCTCTATGCATGCTCCTTTGTACTTTTTCGATTTTGATTACAAGGTTTTTTTTTTTTTTTTATTAAGATACTTTCACTTTTGGAAACTATTTTGAAAGTGAAAGTATCCTAAATAAACAAAAAACTGCAACAAAAATAAAAAAAAGTAAGAAAGGGCCTGCATAGAAATTGACCTCAGCTATCCAATGCAAAAAAAAAAAATTAAATATATTGAAATGCGAACGAGATATCGTAAAATATTTCCCCATATGATTAACATTAGCGAGCGAGCGGGTGTTTTTGCCTGAGTAAGTAGCCTCTTAAGAGTGACCTATATAAAGTGCATACCATATTTTGACTATTGAATTCTGTACATCTATTGCACTAGCATAGCAATGGGGGCAATTTTGGGGTTAAAACCCCTTCCAGAGTATTTCAAAAACTGATAAGATGTATAGAAAATCACTTGTCTTAAGGTAAAGTAATGTGTAAAAAACAAAGTAAAGAAAAGTATAAACAGCATAAAATGTCATTCTCAACTGTTTCAATGCTTTGTAATAGGGTCCTCTATTTAAACACAAAATCAATTAAAGAATAGGTTAGGAGCAATAGCACTAAAATAGTCATATGTTACTGCTATTGCTCTTTCTTTTTTCTCTGAAGTCTAAAGAAGATGCTCTTTTATGAAACCTTTAAGCACACAAATGTTAAGTTTATTACAGCTATTTGTGCTTTTCATTACTTTCTGTCACACATCTTTTTTTTTTTTTTTTTTAATGAGTAACAATCCCAGATGGGGATCCTGGCTGCGCTACTGCTTATTGTATACTTTATTTCCTTTTATTATACATATTTGATGTGTGTGTCTATATTTATTTATTTATCTTTTTATTTGCTAGAGAGAAAAGTAAGAATCAAGAAGAAAATAGACTTTACTCGAGCTGTTGATGATTATATTATTTTTTGTATGTAAATAAATAGAATTATTTAAACTGAATAATGTTTCATTTGTTTCAGAAAATATTGCCTGGAAATTGAGAAATACTTTTGTTTGCTTCAGAGTAAGTTATTAAAAATTATTATAAAGGAAAAACAGTAATTTAAATGATTACTGATTGATATTAAATTAGAAAATAAAAGTAACAACATTAGATTGTGTTTGCTCTGTCGCATATAGGAAAGTATTTCTCTTGGAGACAAAATGAAAAAAACAAAAACAAGGCCACATAGAAAAGGAAATTTTTATTTTTTTTAAATTAAAGTATTATTAGCTTTTAACTAGAAAGGAATTAGGGAATATTAGATGAGGAAATGCAAAGATTACAATATTAAAATATATTATTAGTTAAAGTAATCTGGGATTTTTAATATCATATTTGTCACATTGTAATATGTAAAACCTATTTAATTAAGCTATTAAATGGGCAAGAAACTGCTACTGTAGCATAAAAATGTTTTTAAAAGATTATCATTGAATATATAAAAAGTTTCTTTTTGCACCTTTAAGGAATTCAGTTTCAGAGAAAGTTATTAAAAATTATTATAAAGGAAAAACAGTAATTTAAATGAGTTAAATTAGAAAATAAAAGTAACAACATTAGATTGTGTTTGCTCTGTCACACATAGAAAAGTATTTCTCTTATAGACGAAATGAAAAAAAAAAAAAAAAAAGCATAGCTACATAGAATTTTTTTTTTAAATTAAAGTATTCTTAGCTTTCAACTAGAACACATATTGCAACAGTGTATAATATACAGTATATTGGAATTCTACATATTTGGTGTGTTAGCAAACACAGGTTTTTTTCCCCCTCATGCAATGTATAATTAGCTGATCCTGTACCAGTGAACTGTATTCAAAAGGTAAGTAACTGAAAATATAATTCAATATTTATTTTTCATTTGAAATTTTGTAGCCAAAAACCCATATAAAAAGTAAAAATAGGAAAAGAATTCATATTCTGAAAAAAATGTTATTCAAAGTCAATTTGCATCGTAATTTTATTATAAAAGATTCGTGAATGACAGCGAGTATATCCTTTTATAAAATGGTTTGTGCATTTGAATTTTTACATTGTCTTAATGTGATTTATTTTTAAATATAAAATTCTGTTTAATTTCTTTAAAAGGTAGTTAAAAAAGCAACATTGAATCTGAGAGCAATGTCTTTTACACACACGTGTGTGAAAAAGAGTTATGTTCAAGTTCACCACCAATAATTTTCAAATGTCTACGCCTATGTGCATAAGATTGATTTTAATACAAATAAAAGAAATTTTCCTAAAGAAAATTTCTTAACATAATTTAGGAACATTTTAATATGAAAATATGATCTAGTAATGTGGTGGATTGATTACAAATTTAACCCGTCAGCACACGCGGGATAAATTCTACTCCAGTCGGTTTTCTTGAGTCAATTTCCCGACGGTTTGATTATAAACAAAAATTTATATTTTGAAATAAACTGGAAATCAATAAAGAACATAATTTAACTTAAAATAAGACGTTCTTGCTTGAAAAAAAGTATAAAGCTCAGAATGATAACGAACGAGTTTCTCACATTTTAAGTAATGATTCTGAGCTGGGGTAGATTTTATCCCAGCGCGTGTGCTGATGGGTTAATATATATATATATATATATATATATGTTATACACACATATATAGTAAGATATATATTTGGACAGAATCGGTACAAATAAGGGTGCTATCTCCCCCAACTCCAAGGAATTTGATGTTTCAGATTATGTCGGTCATCACAGGTCAGAATAATAATTCTTTTTTTAGAATCAGAAATTACATAAACTCTGAAATAACTTGTCTGATTTGAATAAAATAGAAACATTTGCATTAAATAAACAGTTTAAGTGCACAAATTATATGTCCTATTGCAATATTCTCAAAGTGAGACACATCAGCAATGAGTACTTTGGTTAATTTTAAAAATATGAAGAAAAACTTATCAATTATTTCTAGGCTGTCCACAACAAGATTAAAAAAATAAAAATCTCCCCCCCCCCTCTCGAAGAAAGTTCTGACATGGCACCCCTGAGTACAATGTTCAACACTCAGTAAAACTTATACAATAAAATATATTCAAATATTAGCAATTACTTTAAAGGAAAAAAGCAATATATTAATTAAAATATAAAAAATAAAATAATTCAAATTTTAGCAATTACTAAAAGAGAACGATATAATTATTAAAATATGTAACTTGCGAAATGTAATATGAATTCTTAAATATATAAGCTAATAAAATCATTCTTCTTTTTTTTTCAGTATATAAATATTAGACTAAAATTTAATTTCCCACCGAAACAAAAGTAAAGCCCAGTAGTAGTAAAATTTAAAAAATATATTCAAATTTTAGCAATTACTTCAAAGGAAAAAAAATATATATATTTATCAAAATATGTAACTTGCTAAATGTAATATGACTTCTTAACTATAATATGGGCTAATAAAAATCATTATTATTTTTTTTTCAGCATATAAATATTAAGCTAAAATTTAGTTTCCCACACAAACAAAAGAAACAAACACTCAGTAAGTTTAAAAAATAAAATATATTCAAATTTTAGCAATTACTTTAAAAGAAAAAAAAAACAATACATTAATTAAAATATGTAACTTGCTAAACGTAATATGACTTCTTAAATATAATGTAGGCTAAAAAATAGCATTCTTTTCCTTTCCCCCCTCCCCCCCCCCAGTATATAAATATTAGGCTAAAATTTGGTTTCCCACAAAAACAAAGGCAAAATTCAATCAGTAGAACTTAAAAAATAAAATATATTAAAATTTTAGCAATTACTTAGAAAAAAAGCTATGTATTAATATTTAAAAAAAAAAAAAAAAAAAAATAGCAAATACATTAAAGGAAAAAAAAACAATATATTAATTAAAATATGTAACTTGCTATGTAATATGACTTCTTAAATATAATAAGAGCTAATAAAAAGCATTTTTTTTTCAGTATATAAATATTAGGCTAAAATTTAATTTCCCACAGAAATAAAAGAAAAATTATAAGTCAAGTTATTTTATTGAAAATCTCATGCCTCTGTCAATTCAGATTTAAAACTAACAGATTAATCAAAACATTTTTCATTTCCTTTATAGATGCTTATGATAAAAGCATTATTATCTACCTTTGATTGTAAATCTTGTTACAGTGCTTAATATGAAATCCTGTAACTAGCCTTACGTTTCTACATTTTGGTATGCTTGTCCTAAAACACTTACAAAGTACCTCAGATTGTGTCAACTAGCAACCTTTTATAATGCTTTTTACAATGTTGGCAAACCTTTCAGACAAAGCCTTTAAAAAGCATCTAGTCATTTACATGTTGGGGTTATAAAAATGTTTTAAAAATGAAAAATTGTTATCTGGGGTTTATTTGATCTTTGTCAAATATTTAAGTCTGTAAAATGATGATATTTAAGAAAAGTTTCTCCATGTTCTAGCAATAAAACTGCAAAAATTCATCTTTCTATAACCAAAACTTATAGAGTTATGATACTTATGAAATCAAAAGTATCATTAATTAGTTCACTACCCTTTTGTCACGCAAAAATATAATTTTTACTATTTAAACAAATTTTAACAGTAGGGATGTTAGCAACATACATAACAATTGTTTAATCGTTAGAAAAATAACAGGTTATTGGAACCTAATACCAGTGCCATTGTGGAATGTTATAACTTATTAACAAAAAGTAACTCTATTTCACATCTCCAACCATTTACTTATCACAGAATAATTACCATTTTCAGGGAATTCTTACGAAAACTGAAATCTTTGCACATTTCAAGTTAATTGTGTTACGGACAAAGCTTTCAATAATATGCATATATATATATAATGCACGGATCATATTACCACCAGATACCTTAATACCTAAATTGTTAGGTTTAGAAATATTAGTAACAATTATTAAAAATTCAAATGCATTACATAAAATATGTTAGGAAAAATTATATAAAGGAATTGTGAAAATGTCCATTATGATAAACATGTCAAAACGATTGGTTAAAAAAATTACTTGTAAAACTAAGCAAGCACGATCTTTTTCTAAAAATAAAAAATAAACTGGTCTTTGTTCTTGTGTACCATAAATATTTATGCAGGGTGTCTCTTCTTGTCATTTACAATAACTAACTCCTAAACCTTTAGTTTTAGAGAAATATTTCCAATTGCAAAAAATATTTCGAATGTTGTTCTTCATCATATGAAAATAGTTATTATTGTTTTTAATTGTGAAATTAAAATTTTCATACAATATGTGAATCTTATTATTAAAAAATTAACAGAATGAGTGCTTAGAGACTACCCAAAATTGCATTTAATTTTAGAACATATCAAAAAAGGAAACGAGGAAGACCACGAAAGAAGTGTATCGATGATATAAAACAAGCCATGAGGGATAGAGGTCTGGAGGAGGAATGGAACCTTGACCAGAAGAAATGGAGTGGACTCTTGTAGATTTTTTGAGATGGCGGCACCTGGCCGAGTTTATAACTATATTAATAAAAGAAAGTTTCGCTCTGTGTGTGTGTGTTTGTGTGTATTTATCTGCGATGGCTAGCAAAATCTAGCCCACCTAGAAGTCTGATAGTCCAAGGTCTGGCCATGTGCACCTGAGTCTCAGAATTTTAATATTTTGATAATTACCCAACATATTAATTAGATTCTCGATAAACATCGCATCGAAAATGCCATCTGTTAAATCAAAAGGGCTAAAGAAAAGAACTGCTGTTCTGGATTTGCAAGCGGAAATGAACGAATTCGAAATTATTTTACTAATTAGCGAATTTTAAGAAAACTAATTAAGATATCAATTTGAAAATTTCTGAGCATATGTAAAAAAAAATCTGCATTCGATTATGTGATTTTGGAAAAATTCGGCCAGTATTTTTTCTTAATTTATGTAAAAAACTGCCAAAATTCTGCTGGCGCCAGTGAAAAAAATCCGAGAAAGTTTCAGACAGGGATCTGCTTTCATTAAAAACAACTACAAAGAGATCTGTATCTCTGGTCGATCCCTCCATTTAGTTTGCGAAAATGAAAGGAAATAATTGCCAATTTTTACTAATAAACAAAAATTTAGATAACTAATTAAAATATAGATTTGAAATTGAGGATGGGAAGGGATGTCATTTGCCAGCTATTTTAGCATAGCGCCTTAGTTATGTTCTAATTATTAGAAAAAAAATAATTATTTTTTTAATGATCGCGTTAATGTAGGTGAAGGGGGTTTTCTTGAGAAAAATTATTCGTTATATTTGCGGGTATGGGGAAAGAGGGGGGGGGGGTTAACGGCTTGCTCTGTGATTGTTATTATCTCGGGCCCGGGCAACGCTGGGCGGGTTAGCTAGTATATATATATTTAGAAAAACCTTCTCTGTGCTCTAAAAAGTAAAACAGTAAAAATTTCAGTTTTGCATGACCAAAACATACAAAATTATAATATATAGGGAATATATTATGAATAGACTGAATAGGTAATTTTAGGATGATAATTTTAGTAATGTTCAACATTTTTAATACTAAAAAAGCATTTTTATGTTTCTAGTTTCAAAAATTGATGAAAATGCATAAAATTTAAAGTATCATAACTTAGTAAGTTTTGGTCGTTGATGAATGTAATAATTACTGTTTTATTAGTTAGAGCATGGAGAAAGTGTTTCTAAATAGAGCATCTAGGAGCTGTTTAAAAATTTAAAATTCGTAACATTTAAAAAATATAACTATTTTGACTTAAATGTTTTTTATGGGATGAAAAACACCATTGAAAACATTTTTACAACTGGAACTATACCTACAAAAGTAAATGTTTGGTAATTAGCTATTGATCAACAATAAAAAGGGACATCTTGTATATATTTTGTGCATTTCCATCGTACCCTTGCGAAATGAAATCCTGGTGGAAAATAACTCAACCGTATTGGGTTTGGTAATCTTGAGTTTAAAATGAAGACTTTATTTATATCGAATCATCAATATCTGCTTGTGTGTAAGTGAAATATAAAAAGGTATTTTATATATGGATTTTATATCTCTGCCCATTAGAAACATTTTTAAAAGATTTTTCATTACATGACATGTTCTCTGTTGTCCAGAGCATTTAAGATTTTTGACAGAAACAGATTGCAAATACAAAATGAATTTATGGGCAGAACAGAGCAAGAATTTGAACTGCTCATTACTGTAATTATTCGATACAAAAAATAAAAGACACTTTAAACTTAACCTTTTTCATATACTGTAAATAACTTGCATTAATCATAACAGACAGTTTTGAAATTTGTGTCGTAGAAGTATAAACACTTAAAATTGTAAAACACACTTTTTATTGTTCATCTATTTACCTTTATTAAAATTATTGAATGTTAAAACGATTGAAAGAAAAAAGCTCCATCTGAATCTCTGTAAATAGATGATCTGTTGCCAGAAAAAAGCTCTCATTCACTTTGAAATTTCTCAAAAAATTTAAATTCATGTACAAAAAAATGCTAGTTTCTAATTCGTTTCTATTCGCTAGTTTGTAAACGTTATTATACACAATCTTTTATCGTTTCTATTAGAATAATAATAAAAACGAAAATGATTGTCCATTATTTCACAAATTTGTACAAAATATTTAACATAAAACCTTTTGAGTCACTTTCTTCACCTGCTGTTGTACAATTTCTTCAGATGGACAAAACCATTTAATCAGTAATTACAAATCAACTTTTGAATTAAAATTAACATTGTTCATAATTCATGTTCATAGAAAGCATAAATGTATTTTTAAATGTACATTGATTGAAACAAAAATCCCAACACCAAGAAAAAATTATTGTAGAGTGATGAAATTTGGACAATGCATTTGTCTAGTTAACATGTTTAATTGATTAGATTTTCAAGATCACAGGTTATTTTAAGCTCAAGAAAATTCATTTCAAATGTGAAATGCTGTTACATTAATAGCCGGTGTAACCTCCAGAATTTCGAATGCAAGCCTGCAAATGTGCATGCATTGTGTCATACAGGTGCCAAACGTCACATTGTGGGATGGAGTTCCATGCTTTTTGTACTTGTGTCAATTCTGGGATGGTCAGTGCTGGCTGTGGATGATGCTGGAGTAGTCTCCCAATGATATCCCAAACGTGCTCAATTGGAGACAGATCTGATGATCTCGCAGGCCAAGGTAACATGTCGACACTCTGTAGAGCATGTTTCGTTACAACAGCGATATGATGGCGAGCGTTATCCTGTTGGAAAACTCCCTCTTGAATGCTGTTCATGAATGGCGGCACTACAGGTTGAATTACCAGACTGACATAGAAATTTGCAGTCAGTGTGTTTAAGATAACCACGAGAGTGCTCCTGCCGCCATAGGAAATTGCTCCTCAGACCATGACTCTCGGTGTAGGTCCAGTGTGTCTAGGCCGCAGACAGTTTGGTTGCAGGCATTACCCTGGCCTCCTTCTGACCAACACACGGCCATCACTGGCACCAAGGCAGAACCTGCTTTCATCAGAAAACACAACAGAGCTCCACTTCGTCCTCCAATGAGCTCTGGCTTGACACCACTGGCGTCGCAAACGGCAATGGCTTGGAGTCAATGGAATGCACGCAACAGGGCGTCTGGCTTGGAGCTTTCATTGAAGTAACCGATTTCTGACAGTTCGTTGTGTCACTGTGGTACCAAATGCAGCTCGAATTTCTGCCGCAGACGCAGTACGATGCGCCATAGCCGTATGCCGAATACGGCGGTCTTCCCTCTCAGTAGTGCAACGTGGCCGCCCGGAACCCGGTCTTCTTGAGGCAGTACCATCCCTTGATCACTGCTCCCAACAATCATGACAGTGGATACATTCCGGCCAAGTCTTTCTTCAATATCACGGAAAGGAAACCGGCTTCTTGTAGCGCTATTATACGACTTCGTTCAACCTTGGTGAGCTGTTGATAATGGCTTCTTCATCTTCTTAAAGGTGTTCTTGGCTAACATCAACTCAATAAGTCAAATTTTGAAGATAAATAACGCTCACGAACTTTACAGCACGCATTTAAAGCAAACCTGACTTGCAAGTTCTGTGTAGCGCTAATAGAGCCACACTTATGCGTGAAGCCCCAAATTTCAATCGATGTCATCTTTCAGATGTATAAACATGCCTACCAAATTTCATTTATCTATCACAAGGCTTTCTTGGTGTTGGGATTGTTTTTCCTTCAGTGTATCTATGTATTGTGTATGTATATATACATCATATCTTATAATATGTCAATGCTTTTCCCAGATTTAAAAAACGGCAGGTGCTGCTGCTCGGAAAGTTTATGTATTGTTAGCATTAAACAAGATTAAGTAGCAACTGATTTTGTTTGAAAGTAAAAAAGTACCAGTTTTTATGATTTTCAACTTAAAGCGTAAAATTCAGTTTCATCTGCCTGTTAAAAGAAATTGGAAAGTATATCGTTAACATAAAATTTTTAGCCACTCTTACACATACAGAAAATCTGCTAATAAAGCCATTTATTATTATAATTATTTATTCGTAATTTGTTTAATGTTTTCAATTATAATCACCCATTGATTTTTCATCATTTAATGTTATAATTTTTGTTTTCTTTCAGAGAATCTTAATGAAATTTCCTCAAATCCACTCAATAAAAAATAACTCTGTTATATATTTTCTTATTAGTATACCAATCATTTAATTTGCCTTTTCTCATTAAAACTGGGTTCTTGCTAAATTCGATCGCGCTATACACCAGTTTAACTGTATTAATATTTTTTTTTTTAAAGTCATAAATTAAAGAATGCAGGCAGACTAATTTTTATTACACAATTACATAGTTATTTCAATATAATGTTGCAAAATTATTTATAATAAATACTTGTAACATGTCTGCTGATGTATGTATCTAAACAATTTTTAGAAAAGTTAAAGTGGTAGGTAAACGTTATACAGTATTTTAATGCTTAATATATTATGGCTTTTTATACCTGTACATTAGTAGCATCTATGTTACAATAGTTTCAAAAAGGAAAGGTCTATAATTATTAGACCAAGAAAAAGCCATGCCTTAAATATTGTAAAGAAAAATTCAAAGTAAAGAAAGCAAAGTAAGATATATGTCTTTTCAAAAAAAAAATTAAGACAAACCGTTATAAGTGAAATGACACAACATAAATGATAAAAAAATAAAAAAGATAAAATTAACAAATTTAATAGTCTTGTCTTCAAAAAACTTTTAACGGCAAAAATATCTACTGTTAATGAAAAACGTTCTGTTCGTTTGGGTTTGTAAAATTTAAATTGAGTGCTAGCATTCGGGATTATAAAAAGAAAAGAATGAAAACTTTTAATCAAGATATTTAATTAAGCAAAATCGAAGTACAGGCATCCCCCGACTTACGTATACTGCGACTTACGTAAATTCGCAGTTACGTAAATTTTTTTTTAATTGCATTTATGAACTCATTAGCGTATTTCATACGCGTTTGCATACTTTTGATAATTATTTTATAAATAAAATATGCAGATAAAAATTATAACTATAATAATATAGTTTTATATATTAGATAGAGTTAATATTTTTGTTGGGAATATACAAATTAAAATGAGGCAAAAAAAGCTCGGGTTCAACCGTTATCATTATGTTAACTGAATCCAAACCAAAACAAAACTTAATTTTAAAGTTTCGATACAGAGGAACGAATGCATATTTTTTATTCAAACTTCACCTGCGAAAATTGGAATGGGTTGGTTTCTATGACAACAGACAAGCGCAGACTTAGTGGCGGGAATATAGTTCTCGTGAACGACAGATAATACTAGTCCATGCTTGGCGATGTTAGTTTAGTTATTTGTTTATTACCGTTAGTGTTTTGTTTTTATTTAATGCAAAATCGAATGCACTGGTAATAAGTCTAAAAAGCAAAGGTCTGTAACTACTTTAGAGGAAAAGATGAAAATTATTAATATGTATGAATGTAGGAAAACCATATCAACAATAGCTCGGGACGTAAATAGACCTACTTCAACAGTAAATACGATAGTGAAGGATAAAGTTCGCATTCTTGAAAACATGAAAGATGCAGTAACATTGAAGGACACAATAATTACCAAGAAGAGGTTGGGTCTGATTTCAGAGATGGAGAAATTATTAACTCATTGGATAGAGTACCTGACACAGAATAATCCAGGAAAAGGCCAAGTGTTTATGCAAAGATTTACAACAGGAATCCGGCATCACAGACATGGAGTGTGTATTTAAAGCTAGTGCTGGGTGGTTCGAACGATTCAAGAAGCGTACAAGTTTACACAGCATCAAAGTCACGGGTGAGTCAGCAAGTGCAGATGCAGACGCGATAAGTAAATTTTCCGAATATCTGGCAGAAATAATAGAGGAGGGAGAATATTTGCATGAGCAAATATTTAATGCGGACGAAACGGACCTCTTTTGGACAAGGATGCCAACACAGACCTATATTGCAAAAGAGGAAAAATCTATGCCTGGATTCAAGGTTGCAAAAGATCGGATCACCGTTCCGAATGGCGACAACACTTCAGGGGATTTAAAACTTAAACCTCTTACAGTGTACCATTCCCAGAGACCTCGGGCCTTTAAGGAAATTGTCCCGAGTAAACTGCCCGTAATTTGGAAATCTAATACAAAAGCTTGGGTTACCCGTGAGATATTCACTGATTGGTTCAAAAGCCACTTCATTCCTAAGGTGAAGGAATATTGTGTCAATAAAAAAATACGTTTAAAGTACTTCTGCTCCTGGACAATGCTTTCGAAAAAGTTGGACGACTTTCATCCTGATGTAAAAGTTCTTTACCTACCTCCTAGAACTACCGCAGCCCATGGACCAAGGCGTTATTGCGACTTTCAAAGCCTACTATTTGCGACATATGTTTTCCCAAGCAATCAAGGCCATCGATAGTGGTGAGTACAATACTGTTCGTGATTTCTGGAGGAATTATAAATGATATTAAAATATCAGGCTGGCATGGGATGAAGTCAAGTGGCCAACAATGAATGCTGCGTGGAAGAAACTCTATCTGGAAATGGCGCAAAATACTTTACAGAAAGTAAAGAAGTGAATGACTGATATGGGTAGTGAATTGACAGAATTTCAGCCAGCGACGGATTTGTGTGCCCAACTGACTGATAAATTAGAGCTTGAAGTGGATAATGCTTATTTTGGCTCAAGATGAAGAACTTACCAATGATGACCTCATTCAGTTAGAAGCATTCCAGAATTCTGAAGAAAATAACGTGCCGATTGAAACAACTCCTGACAAGACATTTACAATATAGGGTTTAGCCGAGACTTTCAACCTGATGGACATGGCTGTAGCAAAATTTGAATATATGGATCCGAACACTGAGCGGTTTGAGATTGTTAGCCGACGTATACATTCAGATATGTCTAGCTACAAGGCCATCTAAAAGCGTGTGACCACACAATCTAGTCTAAATAGGTTTGTGATATGCCGCCCAAAGCAACATCAAGATGACAACCCCGACAACCCTCAGCCTTCAACATCGACAGGGGTAGAATTTCCTAGAGAACAGCATTTCTGTTCCCAATCATGACTGTCCCACTACAGATCCAAATTAACTGTCACAGATGCCAATACAATTTTGATTATGTGAACAATAAATAGTATTATCACAACAACGAATCTTTATTGTTCGTTATTCATAGTTGTCATCTAATTCTTAATAAATACAATTTGTGCTTATCAAAAATTATTTTATTTTCTGTGTGCTATTCATTTGTCTTGTCATCGAAAATTCGCGGAGAAGAGGTAAGTCAGTCCTCTTTAATTATTTCTTATTTTTATAGTCGTTTGAAGTAATCTAAAAATTGTTATAAATCACTCCATAAATGTTAAATTTATAAATCACAAATTCCACAAGATATTTTTTATTAGAAAAGTGTTTTTTCAGTTTACCTTTATATTTTTTCATACTTGTATAATTTATATCCGAGTAAATACTGCTGCATGATGCTTTATTTAAAAAGTAATACTGTGTAAATAATCAATATATATGTATATAATAAATATTGCAGTTTCTTACGAAATTTTACTCAAGCAAATTACACATTCGACTTGCGTAAAATTCGAGTTACGTAAAAGTCTGCGGAACGCATTAATTACGTAAGTCAGGGGATGCCTATATATATATATATATATATATATATATATATATACACATATATATACACACATATATATATATACATACATACATAAATACACATAATTATGTGTATATAGATAGGTATATGTATATATACATTTATATTTTTTAAAATGGCGCCCGGCTAACCGAAAAGTACCAGATTGACAAACAAAATTGATTAAAAATTAAAAAAGGCTACTAAAAATTGATTAAAAAATAGTTTTAATAAAAATTTACCCAAAATTTATTTTTATATTTCTGTTGTGTGTAGTTCTGCATTTTTTTTAAATGTAATAATTATTTAGACTAGTGATAACCAAATATATATATATATAACATACACCCCAGTGTTTAAGAACACACACGTAAAATCTTAGATTAAATTTTTATTTTTAGATTTATTCGACATATAAAACACACCTCCTGCAATGCAAGAAACCTTTGGCAGATAAATACCAAAAATTAAACAAAGATTGTTGAAAAGTATAATAACCAGGGCCATAACTAGACAGGGGCAAGGTGGCTGAGCCCCTCCTAGAAACTTCTTGAGCCCCCTCTCGACTTCAAAATCTTTCAATACGAATAACATTATTTATTGCATTTAAGAATTTTAAAACTTCATAATCAAAAGTTTTATGACAATGGGGAGTTGCTTTATACTTCTGTCTATATTTATAAATCCTTAAAAAAGAGGGTAAAATACAAGCTGTGAAATAGCTCCATCAAAAAATTTCAAACATAAAAAAATTCTGACTTTGTCGACTGGTTACAGCCCAGATAATAACTTTTACTTTTCATATAATCTGATAGCGAAAATTATATTTTGTAAATAAATAGCGTGTTCACTAAATGAGAAATTTGAGTTCTTATGATTATCATTTATTTCTTAATTTTTAATGTTTCATTTTTACAATTGGCGTATAATGCAAACCTGTAATTTTCGTTTAACTGTATCAAAAGGGCGAGCTATCAGTTAGAATATATGGTACATATTAGGGAATATATATATATATACCGTAAAATCCCGATTGTAAGCCCCCCTTTTTCAAAATCAAAAAAAGTTAAATTTGGGAGGGGGGCTTATAATCGGGATTTTTTCTAAAAATCATTTAAAAACCTGTTTTTATCATTAATTTAGACGTAAAAAAGGGGCAAGAATCTTCCGTATTTCGGCAGATTAAAAATAATAATAATAGTAAAATAAAATAAAAATAAATTCCCAACCCTAAAGTCCTGCCCCCCCCCCACCCAAAAAAAAAATACATAAATAAATAAAGATTAAAAATAACTTTTTAAATATGTTTTTTATTTCTTATTTTATTGTAACAATAAATACTATCTATCTAAAATCAATCTAAATCTGCTCTCAAAATTACTGTTTCACCCCTTTGCCCCCCTCCCCTCTGGTACCAAAAATGTATAGTTTAACCTTTATACTTTTAATTTTAAACTTCTTTTCAGGCTTATTAAATACTCTATATTAAAATAAATAGATACAATCTACCATCTAAATTAACCCCAGTTCCTAAAATCTCTGCTTCTCTCCCCCTGCTCTCCCCAACCTTATCTCATGAAGATCCTCCCCCTCCAAATGCATCGCGTAAAATTTAAAATCTGTAAAATTGTAAAAAAAAAAAAGAAAAAAAAGAAAAAGAAAACAGCGAGAGTCTTCCGTATTTCGGCAGATTAAATATAAATAAATAAAATAAAAATAAATTCAACCCAAAAATCCTGCCCCCCCACCCTAAAAAAAAAGAAAATTTTTTAAAAATAATTTTTTTAATATTTTTCTTTATTTCTTATTTTATTGTAACAACAAATAATCAATCATATAAATCTGCTCTCAGAATTACTGTTTCCCCCTTTGCCCCCCCCACTGGTTACTAAAATGCACTGTTTAACCTTTATAACATTTTAATTTTAAACTTCTTTTCAGACTTATTAAATACTCTATATTAAAAATAAATAACTCCAACCTACCACCTAAATTAACCCATCCTCCTAAAATCCCTGCTTCTGCCCCCCACCCTTATCTCATGAAGACCCTCCCCCTACAAATGCATCTCGTAAAATTTAAAATCTGTAAAATTTTAAAAAAGGGGCGAGAATCTTCCGTATTTTGGTAGATTAAAAAAAATAAAAAAATAAAAATAAATTCCCAACCCAACAATAAAGTCTGCCCCACCCCCCCCCCCAAAAAAAATAAATAAAATAAAATAAAAAATTTAAAAAATCATTTTTTAAATACATTTTTTTAATTTTTTTATTTTATTGTATAACAATAAATAATCAATAATCTAAATCTGCTCTCAAAATTACTGTTTGTCCCCCTCTGGTAACAAAAATGCATAATTTTCTTCTTAATTTTTTCTGCTCCATTTGGGATCTTTCCCCAGCAATAATTAAATAACGATCTATACTATTTTTTTTTATCTATTTAGAACTTTCTTGCATCTATAATTAAATAATTATCTAAATTGCTTTCCCCCCCCTCTAAAAATTGGCTTCCCCCCCTCAGCACACAAACTTAAAAATCTTTAAAACTATTTTTTAAAGATTTTGATATTAATTTTGATATTAATAACAATCAGATTTATTTCTCTTAATAAAATAAAATACTTATTTAAATATGATAAAATGTGCTTAAAATTTTACATTAAAGCACCTTTTAATACTTAAAGTCTCATGTCAGTGCAATATTATCAAATACTTTGTTTTAAGCCAAGCATATTTAAAGATGTAAAAAGGCAGGAGTCTAAATATGGCCACGTGATGTCTGTGGCGAGATACTTGTCCTTTGAAGGCTCAAGTTCAAATCTGAAATTTTGACTTATGTTGGCTTCTCACTTGGCTTTTGAATACCACTTTTTTCTAATAAAATTTTCTTTTCAGATTTTTCTTAAAAAATGTATAAATACCTGGAACATGTTTTTTGTTGCAGATGTTTCAAAATCGGTTCTGTGTCAATTCATCGCGCACAGTTCATCGCGGAACAATTCATTGCAGCGTCAATTTGTCGCGGTGACAACTCATCACAGTGACAATTCGTCGTGGTGTCAATTCGTCGCAGCGAAAATGTTTTTGAAGGCTATGATGACAAAATAAACACAATTTAGTAAAAATAATTAATGATAATTAGTTTTTTAGATATAGAGAATTATAACTAACAATTTACATGCGATTATATCTAAAAAAACAAATTATCATTAAATAATTTTACTAAATTATCTTTATTTTATCATCATAGCCTTCAAAAACCTTTTCGTCCGGACGAATTGATGTCGCGACAAACTGACACCACGACGAATTGACTCTGCGATAAATTGTGTGCGACGAATTGACGTGACACCTTCAAAATCCTTGCCCAAAACATTTTCTTGAGAAATACTGGTATTCAAGATATACAACAGGAGAAACCCTTCTGATGAGATAAAGAAAAAATGTATTGGGCTTCTTGGTTTTCAAATGCAGCTGATATCTGTGTCCGACAACTTGGAATTAGTTACGCTGCAAAAGAAGATATAAAATCATTAATGGGAATTTTTGCTTGTAGAAAATCATTAAGGGAAATTTTTATATCTCTATGGAACAATTAATTTGAAAAAAATCTGACCAATTGAGAAGATTTGTGGCCAGTTGTCTTTCACCAATTTTTACAGCAACTTTTTTTACAAAATTGGTATTTTTGTGCCATCGTTTGATGTAATTTACGAATTTTTAATGCAATCGTTTGACGAAAATTGCAATGTTTTCCGCTGTTTTGGCGAAATCCGTGGCATTTTTATGTGATCCTTTGAAGAAATTTGTGATCTCTTTGCATGATCGTTTAACGAAATTTGCGGTGTGTTTTGCATGATGGTTTCGTGAAATTTGCGATTTTTTTCACATTCGATTGTCGAAATTTTGCTTTTTTTCGCAACCAATTGTACAAAATTTGATTTATTTTTCTAAACCGATTGAAATAATTTGCATTTTTTTGTGACCGATTGATGAATTGATATTCCAGAACTTTGCAAAAATAAAGAAATCTGGAAATAATCACATACCTGGAAAATAATTTAAGGGGGGGGGGGAAGGAAATTCTGTGCAGCACTTTTTATTATGCGATATTTTCCTAATTTTTGCGTGATTTGTGCAATCCTGTACTCTATTTGGAACCCTGTGATCAATCTTGTTTTAGCTTTCGGAATCGTAGCATGCGTAAAAAAAAATGAGTTAATAATCTCCAAACTTATACAAAACCCTTATATACTGCCCTTATCTAATACTGGGCATCGCAAATTATTTCATGAAATCTGATGCTGCAATAGTACTTGAGAGGGTCTAGAACAAGTGCAGTTCCTGAGCAAGGTTCTGATGTATCACCGACCCTGAGGACAATGTGATCCAACATGTCTTGAAGATTACCCACTTGAGATTTAGTCTAGCATCATTTAGTAATATGAAATTCCAACAAGGACTATCACTTGCTCTTTTCCGGTAGACAAAAATTTAATTAAAAAACTAGAGAAATAAATGAAAATATCGACCACAAAAAGAAATGTTCCCCTCGCCCACTTCTAGTTGCTATGCCGAAAACAAGACAATGTGAGGTAGATTATGAAAGCAAAACTTGGTCCTTCCAGTGTGTGGTGTTGTCTCCTCTCCATTAGTTCACTTGCGCCTTATGCAGCCAGCCGTTTTCCTTCGCATGAAGCATAATATCAGCTGCTCTGCCGTTGAGGGAGAAAGAGTTCCACAACATGCTATCTTTAGATGGAGTCATGGTGTCCCCAGACACTCATGACACTTGGTAAAGTTAGAGATGGAGATTCATTAACATTTGCTCCCACCTCAGACTCCACTCCAAGAATCTTCCAAAAGTTGTTGACAACAGAATACGCCGTCCATGAGCACCCAATCATCCTTCTGCAATGAAGCCAGATTGATTCAGAACCACTCAGAAAAGCTGTGTAGATTCCAGATGTATAATGTTTCAACATTATAGTATACATAAGAAGTTATAATATTGTGTTTTACAATAGTATTTTTAACATTTGATTTATTGTATGTTGTCGAAATAAAATATACATATATTTCACTAAAATTTAGTAATATTTTGAAAATGAGTTTTTAATAATGGATTTATTTGGTTTCATTTAATGTTAAACTATTCAAAATGTTTATCATAATAATGTAAGAAATCATTATTATTAATTTTTGTTTAATTAAAGTATAAACTATTCGCATTAATGTATTTTCTTTCATTTTAGGTAAATCCATTCTTGACCTAATTTTCGTAGAAAAATATAGAGTTGATGATTATTACATAAGAAAAGGCATCGGAAGTTGAATTTGGAATGTGACAAAAGTGAAAATCAATCAATAAAATTGATTGATACGATTGGCAACCCTCCTACAAACAGCAACACTTGCTTTGTACTATTTTTTTCTTATTCACCTGAAGTCATTTATTTACATTTTATGTTTCTCCTTTATATGCTGTGCAACACAACAATCAGTGTATATCTTTTTTTTCTCAAACAAAACAAAATTTTTCTATGTAAGTCCCTATGAAGTGTGTGTTTTCATGTCGAAATATAACTGATTAAGAAGAATATAATTAAAGATTTTCTCACGAAAATTGATGTAACCAAACTTGCATTCATATTAAAGAGAATTGTTATCATTATCTTAAATGTAACAACAGTAAATTTCAAAGATTATTTGAATCAACATTCCCATAACAAACATTTTTTGATCAGTATAGACAGCTGTAAATGTTTGTAAAAGTAGTTTAAAAAATCAACTTCTCACGCATGCCAAAATATAAAACTCGTTTTTGAGCTACACAACAAAAGATTTCATAAATAAGTAAATTAAATTAACACATTCTTATGCAAATGAGCCAGAAACCTTTCATTTGCAAGTTTTGCAACTGAAGATTTTGTCAGAAGAGTAGCCATCATACCTTTGCTTATACACAAATGAAAAGACATTTGTTTGTGATATAATTGACAAAGATATTCTGAGAAAGTAAACTTGATATCCAACATGCCTTGAAGATTAGTGTGTGGCACCCACCTGAGATTTAGTCTATCATCATTTAGTAATATGAAATGCCAACAAGGACTATCACTTGCTCCTTTCCGGTAGACAAAAATTAATTAAAAAAAACTAGAAAAATAAATGAAAATATGGACCACAAAAACAAAAAGGAAAGGTTCCCACTTCATGAATATTCATGAATGAGAAACATTTTAGCTGTGAGTTATGCAAAGAAAATTTTCTGACAAAAGTAACTTGAATAAACTCCTTATCATGCATACGAATGAGAAACCTTTCAGTTGTGAGATATGCCACAAAATGTTTTCTCAGAAAAGTGACTTGAATAAACACATTTGTGTGTGTGCCAATGAGAGACCTTTCAGTTGTGAGATTTGCAAACAAACATTTTCTCTGAAAGGCAACATGACTAAGCACCTTCTCATACATAAAAGTGAGAAACCTTTCAGTTGTGAGATATGCAATGGAAAATTTTCTCGGAAAAGCAGCTTGAATACACACCTTCGCGTGCATACAAATGAAAAACCTTTCAGTTGTGAGTTATGCAACAAAAACTTTTCTTGTAAACTTTGCTTGAATAACCACCTTCGCATGCATATGAATGAGAAACCTTTCAGTTGTGAGCTATGCAACAAAAAATTTTCTGGCAAAAATAAATTGAATGCACATCTTCGCATGCATACAAATGAGAGACCTTTCAGTTGTGAGGTGTGCAACAGTACATTTTCTGACAAAAGTAACTTGAATGTACACCTTCGCGTGCATACAAATGAGAAACCTTTCAGTTGTGAGGTATGCCACAAAACATTTTCTCAGAAATCTAACTTGAAACGACACCTTCTCGTGCATATAAATGATAAACCTTTCATTTGTGAGATATGCAAGAAAAATTTTTCTCAGAAAAGTAGTTTGAACAGGCATAATCTCGTACATATAAATGACTGCAATATACCTTAGTACAACATCAGAAGGAAAAGGAAATTAAATGTGCATACTACATTTTTTCTACCCTCTCGCCAAATGTGCAACTCCTTCCAGTACTCAAATCTTTATAAAAAATCAGTGCAATAGGTCACAAATGTGTTTTACCTGTTGTAGAGAAAAGTTGATGTTTATAAAATTTCTTTACTTTTTCTGGATTTTCTATGAAATATTCATTATAAGTGCAGAGGCTCTGAGGTGTTATACTAGAATACGAATCGCTAAACTTTTTTATTGTCATCCCGTTCAAGGGTTTTCCAATCGTTAATCGACACGCAGTACTTCACACCATTCTATGATTAATATAAAACAATAAATAAGGTGTCTGTTTATTTTTTTATTATATATATTACATTTATTTGTATGTATTTTAAAATTATCATTATAATGAAACTTTTATTAAGTTTCTAAAATTGGTTGACACTGTCAATGTGATGGTGATTCTTGTTAGTATGTTCATAATTCGTAAGTTTGCAAACTTAAATCCTTATAGAATTCAATGTCTAAATTACTTCTTTGCCTTTTGCTGGGATAAAATTATCAGGACTTAAATCAAATTCATCCTTGTATGAACTTGGAAGTGCAAGCAAAAATGGGAGAACTATTTCAGAGCCTAATAATCAGACCTAAACAGATTAAGGCCCGTAAGAGATTTATTCAAGTTAGTATAAAATTAAAAATAGTTTTTAAAAACGATCCTTTTTTAAACGTTCAATGTTTATCTTTAAAATCGCGTCTAATTCCATGACTGCAATTCATATTGTTCCAAAATATTTCTATTACAATGTGTTAATTTGGCATGAATCCAAATTAAAAAAAAAATCACTACTTTGATTTACGTTTGGTATTAAGTGTGATCTATTCAATTTATTAAATATACATTTATAGTTTGGGCTCTGTATCGAGATGCTGTAACAGGAAAGAATTACTGGTACTATTTAAACAATATATTTAGGATTTTTAAATTGTTTTCTCAACATATAATCATAATTTAATTAATATTGAGTTATATGTTCATAAAGTGTATTTAAAAAAATATATTATACACTTTATTTTTTTTCTACTTGTGTTTAAATATTTCGTTATTGCAGTTTCAAAGCCAATTGGACTATCTTAACAAGTGTGGTTTGATACATCATTAACTGTTGTAACTCATATACACCTGTAACCCTAAAGAATATTGACTGATTGATTGTCTGTGCCCAGATAAAGGAAAAATGTGTTAAAGCTAATTTATTAATGTATGGTTAAAACATTGAAATGTTGTATTGTCACCAGAAACGTCCTGTGTACATGTTTTATTTCATACTTCTAACCTATGAGGAAGTCATCTATTACAAAATTCCATTTTTACATAAATGAACTAAGTTAGATTAAATAAAAATGTGTAGAAACCCCACTCAGGATTTTCAATTGTTACCCATTAGTATAAATAAATTGTAAGATACTACACATTTTCCTCTTGTCAAACTCGAGATCTCCCCCCAAAAAAGCTCTCGAAACTTGAGATCTCCATCATTTGTGTGTGGATTGTTATGTCATCCACTGTACATAAATGCATGTTCATATTTGAAGTGAAGTTTATGAAAAGATATGAGGGTCGATCCTGAAATAAGGTTCCCAAAGATCTCCAGCCGTACGGTAAGGTGCGAGACGAAATACGGCAACAATGCTGTGCGCGGCTGTTCCCGCACTCGTGATCCCCCTCGGCCGCGTTTCGCTGTGCCGCTCATTCTTGGCTCAGCAACCGTCTGAGATTCAGGTTCCCATTGTCTATCCCGCCAAGTGCGAGATTCGTTCCGTAATTCGTTTTTTGCACGCCGAAGGGACTCCACTCGTGGAAGAACCGCCTGCGAGGACGACCGACAGCCGGTGTAGCGCTGCTTCATGGCAACGCTCAACCTCACGTCTCCTGTCAAACCCAGGAACTTTTGACAATATTTGGGTGGGCTGTCATGCGCCACCCACCTCACAGTCCGGACCTCGCCCCTAATGATTATCACTTGTTCCCCAAGTTAAAGGAACACTTGGGTGGCTAACGCTTCCGAAGCGACGATGGCTTCAAAGAAGAAGTGAAACGCTTTCTGAACGGGTTGACGGCGGAGTTCTACGACATTGGGATACAGAAATTGGAGCACCGTCTGCAAAAATGCGTAGAAAAAGATGGCCATTTTGTAGAGCAGAGGTTCCCAAAGTGTGCTCCGCGGCGCCCTTGGTGCTCCGCCTATACTTTTCAGGGGCTCCGCGGCATTCCAGGAAAATAAGCAAAACATGAAAGAAATTAGCATATTGCAAAGGAAATTTTTTCGAAAGTATGTAGGAATTTGTGTGTGTCAAAAATAACTACATCTATCACTGGGTTGAAAAATACTATAATATATATTTTTAAATCCTATAAAAATCTGCATTATAGATGTATCTATTTTCTATATAATATTTTTGGTTTGAACTACTTTATTTTATGTTTCTGCATTTAATGCGTTTTAAAAATTCGATTTAAAATAAACTACAAGAAATAGTATTCTGAATCGAATGCACATCGTGAATCGTAAGAGCAAAGGCGCTGTTTATGTTATTTGTATTAATTTTTAGTTATTTAAATTTTCTATAATATTTTTCATAGTAAACAATGTTTGTCACTTAAAACATCTTGTATCATTTAAAGCCCCTCATTAGATTCATTTTACATTTGTGTATATTGTGTACATATACTTCTTTTTTTTATAACTTTAATTTTTTTAGTCTGTGTTTATGTCATTTGTATATTTAAATTTTCTGTACTGTTTTTCATAGTAAAACAATGATTGTCCATTAAAACGCCTATTTTTTGCAACATCTTGTATCATTTGATAAACACCTCACTAGATTTATTTAATATTAGTATACGATGTGTATATAGTTTTCGTTTTTCTGTTTCTAACTTTAATTCCTTTATTCTGTTTATTTTAGTTTTATTAATTGTTAGTTATTTAAATTTTCTATGCTGTTTTACATAATTGTAGTTAATTTTTAAAGAAATGTGTGTTGCTGAAAACGCATTTTTTTAACATCTGTATCACTTAACAACAACTCTTTAAAATTTTGTTTTAATTAATCTCGGTACAGTGCCTAGAAGTATATAGTGTTGTTATCGGCGTCAATATTATACTTCAGAAATAGAGGACGCCGATAGATGGCGCCAGTGTTCTCGCCGCGGCTATGGTAACTTTCGTTTTTACATACACCTCATTTTAAATCTATTTTTTTCTGTATAAATCAGTACTTTAAAATGCTCTAGATAAAAAATAAACAAGGAAAAAAATTCTAATAATGAAAATACAGTTGAAGAGAAATGTAATTGATTTCATAACAACTAATTGTAATGAACTCAAACAGTTACAAACTTTATCATAGGACAATGTTTTTCTTCCTACAATATTTAGTTATTTCTAAAATTGGATAAATACAATATATTGGATAAATACAATATATTGGATAAATACATTATACTATGATGAATTCTTGCAAAAACATGTCCCTATTTCGACAACTTTTTAATCGGTATTCATTATTACATAACTTGTTTACATCCTGTTAACAAACTAAGAGTAAATTGAGTTGTTAAAAATTTCTGACATTTCGGAGCTTTAGTTTTGAGTAAAATAATTTAAGGTATACTAGCAAACATCAAACATTAAATTAATGATAATTTCAAATCTAGAAAAAAAAATAATTACTCTCCTGAAAGTATGACAAGAATGCATTTTCTTTAAATTAGGGTAGATGCGCCAATCATCCTTAAAAAATTATTTAAAAATTATTTTTGATTAATAGTTATTATTATTATACTAGCTGGCTTCGCCCGCCAGCGGGCCCCTAATTTACATCGGTGCCTCGAAACTTTTTATTCTCCGGCTCGCATCCCCCTCGAACCGAACGAACCTCCGACCCGGGTCCCCGCTGCCTTCGGCACCGTAAACCGGTCGTGCTACGCACGCACCGGATAATCCCATAATTTGCATAATCCCTTAATTTGCACATCGAATAGTATAAACCTCTAACTGAACTAATCTCCGACCCTGGTCCCCGCTGCCTTCGGCACCATATACCGGTCGTGCTACGTACGCACCGGATAATCCCTTAAATTGCACATAGAATAGTATAAACCTGTCACTGAACGAACCTCCGGCTCGGGTCCCCGCTGCCTGCGGCACCGTATAGCAGTCGTTCCGACCCTGGTCCCCGCTGCCTTCGGCACCGTATGACGGTCGTGCTACGCATGCACCGGATAATCCCTTAAATTGCACATGGAATAGTATAAACCTCTAACTGAACGAACCTGCGGCTCGGGTCCCCGCTGCCTGCGGCACCGTATAGCAGTCGTGCTGCGCACGCACTGCAGTATACGTTAGTTCCACCTTCCGCCACCAGGTGGCGCAATCTGTTTATATGATCATAACTGAAATCGTTAAGACTTTCGATGTCGAGTCGAATGAGCCATACCCCGTCGTTTTCATGCCCGTAGAACCGAAGATAGGAAAGCGCCCCTTGTGGTGAAAAAACGAAATAAAATCGGTAAGCTCTATCGATGTCGAGTCGAATTGATTTAGACTACCGGAGTTCTAGTTCAAAGACAAGGGACCTGTAGAAAAACTTAAAACTTTAAAAAAAAATCGATAACGGGCTAAGCCCGCTTTTCCCTATCATAATATCTGGATAGGGGGTCCTTATTACTTTAATTATGATGTTTGGAATCAGGTTGGTGGACATCCGTAACATAGTTTCTTAGTTATAGAAACGGACCACAGTTAAAAGAAAAAAGCGGGGGGGGGGGGGGGGTTGGCGATGACACTGCTTTTCCTCAAACAACTTATGTAGACTACCTGTGTTCTAGTTCAAAGACAGTGAGCTGTACAAAAGCTTAAAAAAAAAAAAAAAATCGATAACGGGCGAAGCCCGCTTTTCCCTATCGTAATATCTGGTTGCCACTCTAAAACAAAAACTTAAAATACTAAAACTTAAAATAATAATGCAGTTTTTAGACGCGGCCTACTTCTTAAAATCCTAATATCTAGCCGGCACTGCCATAAAAAGCGGGGGGAGGGTGGGGGGGGTTGGCAATGACACTGCTTTTCCTCAAACAACTTATGTAGACTACCTGAGTTCTAGTTCAAAGACAGTGAGCTGTAGAAAAACTTAAAACTAAAAAAAAAAAAAAAATCGATAACGGACGAAGCCCGCTTTTTCCTATCATAATATCTGGTTGCCACTCTAAAACAAAAACTGAAAATACTCGTAATGCAGTTTTTAGACGCGGCCTACTTCTTAAAATCGTAATATCTAGCCGGCACTGTAATAGAAATCTTTCTTTTGCTTTAATTATATAAATAACGATGATTAATTATACAATAAAATAATATATCGGCTCGTAATGAAGATATGGCAATAATTTTTAGATATTCTGAAAGCAGAATCTATTTAGCGTCGCCCTGTCAAAGTTTGGAATTTCTGCGCCTCTTAGAATCAGAGATGCCCCCCCCCCTCTGTAAAACCCCATTTGAACGTCATGTGACCTGACCTCCGTCAAAGAAAATGCCGATCCAGACAATCGTCTGGCCGTACGTCTCCGATCTGGGAATCGCAGCTCGGAAAGAAAAGAAAAATAATTTTTTATCGATCGATTTTTAAAGGATTTTTCCGGTTCTAATCGTCGCACGGAAACGATTTTTCGAATTTATGAGACCTGACGACGTCCCGGTTACGTACGTGCGACTTACGAATTTCTGGCCCCCCGACTTCCGGAGATAGGGGTCGGACCTGCGCTGCGGTTTGGGGCTTAAATCGCTCCCTGGGAACCCCCTGCCTTTTCCTTCCCGGACCGGACGTGTACCGGCAACCCTCCGCTGAGGCGAACTTTTCGCTGTTTTGACTTCTCTTCCAACTTCGGTTTCGGTCGGTAATTAAAACACTTTCGTTCATTAATAACTCCCCGGGTCCGGGTCGGAATCCCGACCCGATCGAAACTTGAGCGTCGCGCCTTTTTTGCGAATTTTTCGGTCCGCGTCCGCCGTCCGTGCGTCGCCTGGTCCCGGAGCCTTTGCGGGTACAAAGGTGGAGTGCACAGACAGACACACACACACACACACACAGACGTTTACCGTGCTTAATATTAGTGATATATATATATATTATTATTATTATTATTATTACATTAAGTTATCAACAATATTTAACCATTCTCATACTCACATTTCTCAAATGTGAATCAAAATTTTAATAACAGAAATAAATCAAACACTTTCCAGTTTTTTTCGAGTAATAGACACCCTACAAAAAGTAATACATTGATTTTGTGAATGTATTTAAAACCATGATTGAATGAAAGCATACTAATGAAACAAAATAGTCATGTTAAAATAAATTTTAAAGTTAGGATATCAATAATTAATAAAATATTTATGATAATGTTCATTGTTTAAATTATTTATTGTCATTATCACAAGATAAATATTTTAATTATTTTAGATAGAAAAATTAAAATACTAAATTAAAAATAATTGAGCAAATCTTCTTTCCTTTCAATAGTGTATTTGTAATTTCTCTCAATAAATCGCTCATGAAAATGCGATTCACATTAGAGTCCTGCATCGGGTCGGGTTACCCGCACCCGACCCGTCCCGCGGTTCGGTTGAACCCGTCCCGGGTTGACTTCTACTTTTTGCTGCGGGTCCGGTTGACATTCACTTTTTCGGGTTCGGGTTGGGTTTTTACTCTTGCGGGTCGGGTTCGGGATGACCCGCTTTTTCAAAAGAATGTCCAATATTTTTTCAGATTAAGGAAATCGAGGTAAATTTTTTGTCGGGTTCGGGTCGGGTTGCTAGTTGACTTCAAATGAAATTTGCGGGTTCGGGTCGGGTTGTACCCGACCCGTGCAGGACTCTAATTCACATGCAACTGAATGTTGGTTCAGATCTTTGTCGGCACGAGGAATGACTTTTAACCATTTTTCAAATTAGTTTTAGTCTTTGGGGGGGGGATAGAGTTATGTTAGTTTTGTTGCTTTTATATCCACTAGTATATCCGGGGAACGAAGCATGTTCAGGGCTTAATTTGCGCCGGAGCCCACCAGACCTCAGCTCCGGTACTTCTCTATTTTTAGTAAATGTTTAAATATTGGCCAGAATTCACCGGAGCTCATAAACACTGCGCTCCGGAGCCCAGTGCAATAACGCTTCCGAAAAACGAATTCTAAATTGGCTCGGTTTTTATATCAGTCTTGGGAGGCTTGAACTCAATCTGTCTTAAATTCAAATTTTATTTATTTCCATTTCAAATCATTTTAATGCTATTTTGATCAGAATAACGAGTAAACAGAAATAGTCTTTTTTCTATTCCGCATAGCTGCGAACTATTAATTTTTTGTGTTAACACTATTTCCGAATCATAATCCTGAGCTTATTTAATCGCAGAATTCTGCGATTAATTAACATTAAGATTAGGTAAAGCAAAGGTTTCTATTTGGAAGTAGTAATAACAAAAAAAATGGAACAGTTGATATCTAAGTATACGCAGATAGATGTATTTAATTATTTTTATTTTGCTAAAAAAAAAAAAAGTGTTTTAAATTTTGAAGATAATGTATGAAATATAAATAGGCAGACTGGAGTGACGGTTGGGGGGGGGGGGTGCGTGTTAGTACCGCAGAATATTAGGGCTCCGGCACTTTTTTTCTTAGAAATTAAGCCCGGAGCATATTGGATCAGCTTTTCTTTTCTTAGTATTTGCAGATTTATCCATACTGATTTATCATTAAACAGGCATAATATATGTTTACTTTAAAATATTATAGAAATAGAAACATTCGTATAGTTTGTTTGAAAATACAGCGTTAATTACATTGAAACTAACATTAGGATCAAGCCTGTTAAATGAAACTTCAAACGTTAATAACGGCGGTGGGAACTCGACGCCCTCTCGCGGAGAATCTGGTTTTCCTCCTGTTAGGGACATTTTTTTTATTGCGGTTGTATTGGCGATAAGCACACTACTTACTTCTAGGCACTGTAGTCTCGGCATTGGCTAAGATTCTTATGTTATGATGCCACATTTCCTATCAGAAATAAGTCTGTAGCAATTAAAAAATATATATTGGTTCTTTACATTTGTCATCACACTAACAGTCTAAACTTTTGCTAAACTCCACCCCTTGCTTAGACTTTTCGTCAATGAGTAACCGCCCTGATATAAATTTAACCCCACTGATATATCCCGTTTTGTTAGTAGTTTTTCTACTAGTTGCACTTCTTTTAACTGGTGCAGTTTTTAACCGTATATCTATTTTGAGACAAAAAACAATGGTGAAAGAAAGTTTCTTTCAAAACTATTGTAGAGGCGAGAGGCATGCATGGGTAAGTATACCTGTAATATAAACTAAGCCCTACAGCTTAATATTGTTGCGTGTGAGAAGATGTAGACGAATAGGCTAGACGAATGGAGGTTAACCAATTCTTTTATTAACCTAACAAAACAGAAGTTTAATTTAAGATATTTATAAAATAAAATTTAACGTGCTTTTTTGCACTGCTAAAGACCATATAAGGCTGTAATAGCCAGCTTGCATAGCTTGTCATGCTCTCCTGACTTCATGACCATCTCTTGTCAATAAATTCCAGTTTTAAATACTAGCGCATTCGTCTGTTGCCATTCAGAAGAGAAATAATGAGTCCAGCCTTGTTTTGAGAGATCTTGCATCTTATCAACCCGTCCGATTCTGTCGTCTGGAAAATTCGCTTCGGAAAGCAGAACCATCGAAGTGGGTGTCGAGAAGTAGAGTACTTCCATATCTCAGTACCAGTCGGTCTCTCTGGTGAAATTTGTCCACTGTCGAAACAGCTGGAGTGACTGCATGAATGGGTTGCTCGAATCTAGGGTAGTTAGATTCTAGAGTTTGTCCACAGCGGAAAGAGCTAGAGAGCACGGCACGGATGAGTCGCCACAGGTACTCCCCCTCCAGTCTGAAAGACGAAAAGAAAAAGATTAAACAAGATGTTTGGGAGGAAGTATAAATTTTACATGTCGCCCACTGCGGGTAACATATGACGTAGGATCTTTGTCCAGATCGGCGGTATTGAATAAAAAAGCAGGCTTGAGTCGATTAATGGAAATATGAGTGTCACGTCCATTAATATTGACAGAAAAATACTTGTCGTTACGTTTCGTAACTGGATAAGGACCATCGTAGGGTAGTTCCAGAGGTTTACGACCATAGTCTTTTCGGACAAAGACATGGGATGACGTCATCAACTCAGGATGGACAAAAACATTAAGTTTGGTATGATGCGAAGTTTGAACTGGTCGGAGGCGGTGCATCATTTCCCGGAGTAAAATTAAGAAATCGTGATGTTCCGGCTGTGTCGTTGATTGGGAACGAAAAAATTCGCCGGGAAGGCAAAGAGGGGAACCGTAAACCAGCTCTGCCGGGGAGGAATGCAAATCAGGTTTGAATGCACTTCGCAGTCCCAAAAGTATCGTTGGCAAAATTTCTGGCCATTTGTCTGTCGCGTGGCATTTAATGGCACTTTTAAGGCGACGATGAAAAATTTCAATCACGCCATTGGAGGAAGGGTTATAGGCTGTTGTGCGAGTTTTATGTGCGCCAAGAAATTTCGCAAGTGCTTTGAAAAGGTCGCTTTCGAACTGTCGACCCTGGGCTGTAGTTATGAATTCTGGGACGCCAAATCGGACAATCCAGCCATTATAGAACGTTCGAGCTATCGTATCTGCAGTTATATCTGTCATGGGAAAAACTTCAGGCCATCTGGTATATCGATCAATGCAAGTTAAGCAGTATCGAAATCCATTCGATGGAGGGAGTGGCCCTACGATATCTAGATGAATATGTCTAAATCTACATTTAGGGAGTGGGTAATGTCCTATTTCAGATTTTACATGACGATGTATTTTACTTTTCTGACAGGCGATGCACTTTTGAGCATACTCTGTTACATCCTTACGTAAATTTTTCCAGACAAAACGTTTTCGAATGAGGTCGACTGATCCTTTAACACCTGGATGCGAAATATTATGCAGCATCAAAAAAATGGGTAAACGAAAATTTGGCGGTACGTAAGGTCTCGCAGTTCCTGTCGATATATCACACCACAGTTGCAGTTTGGAAGGAGAAAGTTCAAGGGGGATCATTTTGAGGGTGGCAGAATCCCGAAGTAAACGCAATTCAGCATCGTCACACTGATCTTTTGCAAGATCGAGATAATCAATACTCTCAGGCACTTTAATTTCCGAAATACGGGAAAAGGCGTCAGCCACTATATTATCCTTTCCAGGGATGTAGCGAATGTCTGTAGTAAATTGGGAAATGTATTCTAAATGTCGCTGTTGTCGAGGTGAGCTATTGTCACTCTGGTTTACAAATGCGAACGTTAGTGGCTTATGATCAGTAAATACAGTAAATTGACGCCCTTCAATTATATGACGAAAATGCTTAATAGAACAATAAATTGCAAGCAATTCGCGATCATAGGTACTATACTTTTGTTCAGTAGGTGTCAATTTACGGGAAAAAAATGCGAGAGGTTGAATATCGCCATTAACAATTTGTTGTAATACGGAACCGATACCGATATCCGAAGCATCAACATGTAACGAAATTTGTGCCCCAGGCACATAGTGAAATAGTAAAGTTGAGTCTGTAATGCTTTTCTTACATTGTTCAAAAGACTGCGTAGTTGCATCAGTCCAAAGAATGGGAGAATTGTCATTTTTTTTCTTTCCTTTACACAAGTCGTGTAATGGAGCCTGAATAGATGCTGTTCCTTTTAAATGTTTATGATAAAAATTTATCATAGCTAAAAATCTACGTAATTCATTAACAGTTGTTGGTAGTGGAAAATTAAGTAATTTATAGACTTTTTCTGGCAAGGGAACTGTTCCTGTACTGTTGACTAAAAATCCTAAGTATGGTAACTCCTTTACGCCAAAGATGCATTTTTCGACGTTAAGCACTAAACCATAAGAATGCAACCGTTGAAATATGTTTTCAAGATCTTTTAAATGTGTTTCCTCGTTTTCCGAGGCCACTAATACATCATCGAGATAAACGAAACAATCAAGACCTCTTAAAACTTCGTCCATAAAGCGCTGGAAACTTTGCGCTGCATTCGATAAACCGAAACACATGAATAAATATTCAAAGAGTCCAAAAGGTGTAGTAACGGCACTCTTTTGGATGGACGCTTCGTCCAAAGGAATCTGGTGATAGGCTTTCATAAGGTCCAATTTAGAAAAAATACTTTTTCCAGTTAAGCCGTAAGAGAAATCATGAATGTGGGGGAGGGGATAGCGGTCAGGAACAGTGACAGAGTTTAAGCGGCGAAAATCGCCACAAATTCTCCATTCTCCATTCTTTTTGGGTATCATATGGATTGGACTCGCCCATGGACTTTTTGATGGTCTAATTAAACCTTGATCCATTAAGGATTTAAACTTTTTTTTAGCGATTTGCAGTTTTTCATAAGATAATCTTCTGGGTCTCGAAAAAATAGGAGGACCTTTTGTCAAAATTGTGTGCATAACAGAATGAGGTTTGCGAGTGACATGAAGCATAGCCGGGTTAGTAATGCTGGGGTATTTCTGCAACAGCTTATGATAAACCGTAATGCCGGAAACTGTTTTTAATCCCAGGGCATTTCCAGATGTAAAAACGCCTTTCGAGGATTTTTAGATATGCTATCAATTATTCTCCGGTTTTTCATATCCACTATTAACCCAAAATGTTGTAAAAAATCTGCACCTAAGATAGGGCGGTCCACTTCTGCTATTACAAAAGTCCATTTTAGTGGTTTGTGTAGCCCAAGATCAAGCGTTAACTGACATGTACCATAAGTTAAGATTTTTGATCCATTAGCAGCGTATAAGTATAAGTGTGTATCAGGTGTTTTATGCAGTAAAGGGTCTCGGGGAAAAGTACTACAAGCTGCGCCGGTATCCACCAAGTAGCGGAAACCGGATTTCCTATCTGACAAAAACAGACGAGTTGCACAGTTGCTATTATTTTCCATACACGAAGTGGTATCTAATTCCTTAGCGAAGTTACACAATCCTGTACATTTTTTAGCTTTTTTGCCGAATCGAAAATGGTACCAACATAATTTCTGGTTCCTGGATTCACGAGAACTACTTCTGGAACGAGTACGTGTAAGAGGTTTGTTCTTACTCAAACTACGCGTCCGTGTAGTAGACCGAGTTAAGTCATCCAAACGTTTATGGAGTATGTCGATTTGACGTTTTAATTCAGCAAGCTCTGAGGAAATACCAGATGTTTTCACTTCAGATAATACTGGTGCCAAACCAGGAATGTCACAAATTTTATCGGCTATTTTAGCCAAATCAGTTAGATTATCTTTACTTATCGACAAAATTTGCTGAACGGATACTGGCAAACGCTGAAGCCAAAGTGTACGCAGAACATCTTCTGATATTTTATCAGTAGCGAGAGTTTTCATTTCATGTAACAGCTGAGAGGGGCGTTTATCGCCTAATTGCAAATCTTGTAAAAGCGTTCTCAAACGAACACTCTCAGATTGAGAAAATTGCTCCGTAATGCGAGATTTTAAGGTTTCATAAGCATTTGTGGCAGGGGGTGTACGGATTAGATCACGTATATAAGACAAAATCTCTGTGTCTAAAGCAGCCACCACACAATGAAATTTTGTATCGTCGTTAGTAATGCCTGCCGTCACAAATCGTGATTCTACTTGAAGAAAGGGTAATAGCAAGCTGTAATAGCCAGCTTGCATAGCTTGTCATGCTCTCCTGACTTCATGACCCTCTCTTGTCAATAAATTCCAGTTTTAAATACTAGCGCATTCGTCTGTTGCCATTCAGAAGAGAAATAATGAATCTATATCAGATTTCCAAACGGGGGGTGCACGAAATGCGATACGAGAAACTTCGTCGTCAGGCATAGCGACAGCATATGGTATAATAAATACTTAAAGTAATAAGAATTGGAACATACTCACTTGAAAACAGATATGTTTCCGGTTAGTCTAGAGCGGTCAGCCGTCAAGAAACTTTTCACCAAGGTCCCCAGATCTGTGGACGTCCAGGGTCACCAAATCTGTAGAGGCGAGAGGCATGCATGGGTAAGTATACCTGTAATATAAACTAAGCCCTACAGCTTAATATTGTTGCGTGTGAGAAGATGTAGACGAATAGGCTAGACGAATAAAGGTTAACCAATCCTTATTATTAATGTTCGTATCCGTCTGTGTGTCTGTCTGTGTGTGTGTGTATCTGTACCCGGATAAACTCTGCGAGCGTAGCGAGTAGCGAAGCGCTTTTGGTGTCAAAAAATTCAGAAAAATCCGGGCCTTCAGGAATTGCAGTTTCGAAAAAATCGGCCCTTAATTAATGGAGTTATTAACGAACAAAGCTGTTTTAATTGCTTCAAAAGAAACCTATGTGAAAAGTCCTCCGCGCATGCCCAGAAGAGCTCAATCCTCATCTTCCGCAAAAAGAAGAAGGAAAGATCGCTTCTGCCGGTTTCGTTTTACGACTGTCTAAACTCGCCCACGGCGAACCGACAGAAATACGAAAAAACCGTCAACATATTCTCAAACAACGTACTTTTACGTCTCTAACGATCCTGTCGGTTCAAAAAAATTTCGATATTAACCCTTTCAAAAAAAATAATCAAAAAGCGTCGAATTCGTGTTTTTGATTTTCTCCCTTCGTCCGAGCCTCGCATCCGACGGACTAAGGAAGATTCGGATAAACGGATTTCACCAAATGAAAGACCGGTCTTTGTCCTCTCCAATTCCACCTTCCATTAAAAAAAATACGTCAGTTAACCCTTCGAAAACATATATTTTCCGTACACCGTTTCGCGATTTCGGCAATTTCGACTATTTTGAAAAATTCGCTGCGGCGATTCCAAACAAGTCAATGAAAACTAAAAATACCAGACAAGATCTACATTCTTTATCCTTTGGAAATCTGCGATCTTTTTTGAAAAATACAAATATTAACGCTTCGAAAAAAATTCGCGCGCAGACTCACTTTTGCAAATTCCGATTCTCTGCGATTTTTAAAATCGCGCATCGGCTCTCTGAAAGAACAAAAAAACAAACAATCACACCCAAGTACATTTCCCTCCTTTCGAGATCACTGTAAAACCTTTAGTTTAAAAAAATATTTCAGTTAACACTTTCGAAAACGTTTTTTTCCGTAAGTCTCTTTCGGTTTTTCAGCGATTTCTGCAATCTTTAAAAATTCAATTCTGGGCTTCTAAACAAGATACGAAAAAATAAAAATACCGAGCCTAATCTACGTTCTTTTTCCTTTTAAAATGAGGTATCAGTTTCGAAAAATTCGTTTTTTAACCCTTCTAAAAAAATGGTTTCCGAAACTCACTCGCGTGAATTTTCGTTTTTCGGCCCATGTTTAAAAATCCGCATCGACTCGGAAAATGTGAATAGAGACAAATAAAATACACCAGATCATAGCCACGTTCTTATTCTTCGAAACATATATTTCAGTTTAAAAAAATATGTACATTAACCCTTTAGAAACCGGTCGTTCCCGTACCTCACTTTCACGATTTCCTCTAATTTGCCAATGTAAACCCCCCCGCCGCAGGACTTTTTTATCGAAGTACACAAATTCCGAGAGAAGAAGCTAAAAGTGCATACATTCATCTATAGAAGATGCCTTCGACTTAAAAAAATTCGATTATTATCAATTAAAAAAAACTCTTTTGTGAAACCCGTTTCTAGAAATGAGCGTTTTTCGGCGCAAGCACAGTTTAATCAAACTGTAATAAGTGACTTTGCTTTCGCCGTAAATATCTTATTTATTAACAATTTTAAATCAAAAATCGTTGTTCATTTTGCGTACAGAATTGAATGGGCTTTCCGAATATATGATTTATTTTGAGAAATAATTATATTTTCATAGTTAAAATTCTATTCTACTAGGATATTTGTATTCTGAAGCAGCCGATTGCACTCCGAATACTTGCTTTTACTTTTTTCGAAAGCTCCAAAAGATATCAAAATATTTTTTTTTTCTATTTTTTATATATCGGATTCTATATAGTTTGTTGAACTCGTGGTTTATGATTCAACGCAGGAACATTTATTTTTAAAAGTTTTAGAATTTTTTAAATAATGGTCATTTTTGTATAGAAAAAAAAAAGAAAAAGCTAAGGAATTTGCTATTTTTTTCAAATAATCTCCCTTCGTATGGATCCCATCGCGACCTGGTTTGGCTCATTCGACTCGACATAGATAGAGCTTACCGAATTTAGTTCCGAGTTTCCCCACCAGGGTGCGCTTTCCTATCTCTGTTTCTATGGGACGGATCACGACGGGGTATAGCTCATTCGACTCGACACCGATAGAGCTTACTAGAGATTATCGATTTTAGTTCTGCATTTCACCACTACGGGGCGATTTCCGAACTCTGTTTCTATGGACCGGATCACGACGGGGTATGACAGAGGTCGCGGCTGCCGAAGGCAGTCGTGCATCATCCGCCGATTCCAGGCTCTTGAAGAGCCCATGCGAGACACAACCAGGAGGGTTCCAGTTTACCCGGGGACCCTCTAGGTGGTGCTCTTCGGCCGGAGAGCGAAGCGGGGGCGTACGCCTACCTGCGCTTCAAACTCTCTTTCCCAAGTGGGTTGATGACAAAGGTCGAAGCGACATTAGTGGCACCTTATAAAAGGGCCACTAGGTTCACACTCGGGCGGATAGCGAGAATGAGCCACAGCTTCGTTGCCGGAATCCCAAAAGGGAACCGGGTCCTAGGCCTGATGTGAAACACTCACACTACCCCATTGCTGTACCGCACCTTCCGAATCACGACGGGGTATGGCTCATTCGACTCGACATCAATAGCTTTTCGAGATTTTACAATTAGGGGCAGCGGGAACCCGAGCTGGAGGTTCGTTCAGTTAGAGGTTTATACTATTCGATGTGCAATTTAAGGGATTATCCGGTGCGTGCGCAGCACGACCGGTATACGGTGCTGAAGGCAGCGGGGACCAGGGTCGGAAGTTCGTTCGGTTAGAGGTTTATACTATTCAATGTAAAAATTAAGGGATTATCCGGTGCGTGCTTAGCACGACCGGTATACGGTGCCGAAGGCAGCGAAGACCCGGGTCGGAGGTTCGTTCGGTTCGAGGTTTATCTTATTGGAGGTTTTACAAGATTCGAGATTTTACAAGATTAGAGGTTTTACAATTAGGGGCCCGCTGGCGGGCGAAGCCAGCTAGTTCTTTTATTAACCTAACAAAACAGAAGTTTAATTTAAGATATTTATAAAATAAAATTTAACGTGCTTTTTTGCACTGCTAAAGACCATATAAGGCTGTAATAGCCAGCTTGCATAGCTTGTCATGCTCTCCTGACTTCATGACCCTCTCTTGTCAATAAATTCCAGTTTTAAATACTAGCGCATTCGTCTGTTGCCATTCAGAAGAGAAATAATGAGTCCAGCCTTGTTTTGAGAGATCTTGCATCTTATCAACCCGTCCGATTCTGTCGTCTGGAAAATTCGCTTCGGAAAGCAGAACCATCGAAGTCAGTGTCGAGAAGTAGAGTACTTCCATATCTCAGTACCAGTCGGTCTCTCTGGTGAAATTTGTCCACTGTCGAAACAGCTGGAGTGACTGCATGAATGGGTTGCTCGAATCTAGGGTAGTTAAGACTCCTATAATAGGAGCTGACGCATATCCATTTTGTTTCGGATTATTCGTGCTCAGTTCAGCATCAATCTACCGCAGCCGGAGTTGGGGTTGCCTAAGACTCGGTTCTGATTGGCTGAACCGGTTCTGATTAGCTTGGTTTTTCGACTGAACTTCAATTTGAGACCCAAATCTGCGAGGATGCGTCAGCCTGTATTATAGGAGCTCTAAGGGTAGTTAGATTCTAGAGTTTGTCCACAGCGGAAAGAGCTAGAGAGCACTGCACGGATGAGTCGCCACACTATAATTAATAGCTAAATACTTCAAATAAAACATCCACAAAAAGTGAACGATGCTGCACGTAACAATACTGGTTATAGATTTTGACCAGCCCATTTACACTAAATCGAAGTTCTACTTCTAAATGTATTTTGAAAAAATGATTCAAAAGAAGAAGCTCAGAGGCGATTCGCTTTCGTTGCATGTTTAGAAGTACTAGAAACGTAAAGAAAAACGAAAAAAGAATCTTTAATCGCATGATTCTATTACAGGAGGGCGGGACTAGCGAAACTGTGTTATATAATTACTCATGGGCGACTGAGCCCACACATTTTCTTTCTTTTCGCGAGTAACCTATTGGGATTATACAGAAGTCTCACTTTGTAAATGAAAACTGTACATCTTACCTTTTTTTCTCTGTGTGTGGGGTTTTCCCCATAAATAATAATAGTTTCACGTAATCTCCAATGCAATGCATGGCCCAGACAGGGTTACCATTTCGATCTTTAATTCTGAGTTCATATTAGACATCCCGAAAGAATATTTTTTATTTTAAAAATGGATGTCATTAACCCCTTAACAGTATTGCTGGAACGTCGCTCGGGTAAGAAGAGTTTGTTTTCTTCGTTACTAAAAGCTTTCAGAAACACAAATTTTTTACTATAATTTTGGCTGTGTTTGGCGGACATTTCTCTATCATACAAGGCAGATATTTTAATACAGGAAAAGTGATTTTTAGTCCTTTTTTAATTTATTGTGTCCAATAATAGTAATAATAAATAAAAATGTTAAGGGGTTAAAAAATAGAAAATTTTATTAATTTGATTTTCAAAATTTCTAGTATGAATTCAGAATTTCTGTATCAAGAAAATGGCCAAACTGAGAACCTTGGTCCGATGTTGGAAACTACTTGTTCGGACTTTTATCTGGCAGATCTTTCTCTGCTCCATAGACATAAAAAACAATAATTGTAAACCATAAAGTACCGTGGCATTAAGGGGCTCCGCCTTAGGAATTCTTCCCAAAAAGGGCTCCGCGAGCCCAAAAGTTTGGGAACCACTGATGTAGAGAAAAAGAGAACTTTCTTCTTTCCCACGATGTAAATTTCTGTGCGAATAAACAATGTTGTATATTTGTAAATTTGATGGGAACCTTATTTCTGGATCCACCCTCGTATTTATGAAAAATCAATTTCCAATGCTTCTTTTAATTGCTAAAAGGTGTAAAATAAGATTTATTAGCTTGTTGACATGTTTTGGCTCCATCAGAACCATTATGAAAACTTTTGTTTGATATTATCTAAATTTATTGTTGACGACTATGAAAATTTAGATAATGGCTCCGATGGAGCAAAACATGTCAACAGTCTAATAAAGTTTTGATAATGGCTCCGATGGAGCCAAAACATGTCAATAGTCTAATAAAACTTATTTTACTGTTTATTTTATGCTTTTTAGCAATTAAAAAAGTATATTATTATACAGTGTTATAATTTGTTATATTTATAAATTAAATTCCATTTTAACTTTCAGTTTAATAATTTTTTCCATTCTTCATAATCTCAGTAGCTCCATTTTATTATTTAACATTAAATTTCAGATTCCTTTTTTAAGTTAGGTGTTTTTATTATCATGCTGAAACTACTCTTATCTTTTCAACTTCGTTCATACTAATCCAACATATTATACCAGAGATTTTTAACAGCAGTTTTGGACAACTAACAACCTTATTTGCTATTAATTTTAAGTGTGTTATTATTTTTAAATAAACTTAGTTAAAAAAAATTTCTTTGTTAGAAAATTTTGTGTGTTATATGTATTTATATAAAAATATGTATATATATATAATAACGTAACCCTATATGTATGTATGTATAACTATATATTTTGTTGTTGTACCTTATATACTTTCGTTTAATAAATATCATTTAGAAAGAAGAACATGTTAATACTGTTGTAGCTGTTGTTTTAATCCCTTTAAATAAATAATTGCTTCCACACATAATTTACTTCTTTCACAGGGAAACGAATAATGGGGCAACAACAGTTGCAAATCTTATAGAAAATAATTTATATCAACACATGTCCTTTTTCTTGAAAACTCTTAAAGGAATTTCAATTTTTTATTTATTTTTACTATCCCAATTAGATATAATTCAATTGTTATGTTTCTCTGGAAAAACAATTTCATCTTAGTAGTGTTAGTTGAAGATTACTCTAGAATATTTTGCTTAGAAAATTCATAACTTTTGTATTTTATTTGTTTCTAAAAAATCCATTTACTGTTTAATTACGGCCAAAACTATTTTAATAAATATTGAAATCGTTTCAAGTTACTGAAAAGAAAGCTACTTCAGTATCAGCTATTTTTGATAGGATTCTGCAAGTGTTGTTCCTTCTTTAATAAACTGCACATTTCAATATAAAAAGAAAAAATTTCATAACAAAACTGCAACAGACGTAATTGTTCTGTTTTATTATCGTTTACATTTTTGAATGCTTATAGAACTTAAGCCTGAAAGAGAACTTACGATGTAACGTTATTTTCGTTCTTAAATTTTTTATTATACTTTTGTTTAAACGGATGGAAGACATTCAAAAATTTATTTGGTAGACATTTAAGAATTGCTTGTTTAAACTAAAACTCCATAAATTATGACCGACATGAAATAAGCATTTCTTACGTACATAGAGCATGTTCTGAAATAGAAAATATAACTTTTTTTTTTTCACGAAAAACATTCTAATGAAAAAAATGCACATTTAGAAAAGATCCATGCGATTTCTAAATGAGGTAAAATCAATAATAACTTTAATACAGGTTGAACTCGTAAGCGCATTCGTCTTGATATACCACAATTGTTACTAACATTATAACAATTCTGTTGTGCATGTTAAGCTTTTTTACGATCTTTTGCCTTGAATACTATAATTTTGGTAATTAATCTTTGTTTTGCTAATAGATGCTGAATTCCCAAAAAGACCCCTAACGAGCTTGAGGACGTGACTGATTCACAAAGGACATTTTAACCATTGGTTATAGGTGAGATTATAAAACTGCATAAAGATAATTAAAATATTTATTGGATTAGAATCACATTAAAACTGATTTAACCATTTCAAGGGAGGTGGTATATTACATATACCACTTCATTTTTATTTCCAACTGTCGAAATTGTACCATAATATTTGAAAAACAATTTGTACTTATAATGTGAAGAAAGTCTTTCATTTATTTGCAAATCAATTCGTTCGTTTATTCTGGTGGCAATGTTCTAAAATATTCAATCATTTCAAAATTGTAGCTACAGTACTACTCTGTCCATGAAAAGGTTAAATTGAATTTAGATAAATTATCACAGGAAGTTGTACACATTTTTTTTTAAATTTGATTTATGTTTCATTTTCTTCACGTTTAATGTGTACCATCCTCTTAATAAATATCATTGATCCATTTAATCCGAGAATTATTTTTTGAGACTCTTTGTGATTTTTACCCTTAATATTGCATATGATGACTATAATATTAGTAATTAATATTCATTTTACGAACGAATGCCTACTTATTTATAAATAAATGTAAGAGTAAAAAAAAAATTTTATAATACACTCTTTTATAAGAATTCAATCTTTATCTTGAACATCATGCTAAATTTGATTTTTCCTAAAACATTCCATTCTAAAACGTTAATTTAGCATGGGCACCGAACACATTTATGGAAAATTCCCCACTTTTTACAAAACTATAAATTTTGCTGTGTTTCTCTTTTAAGCTATCACAACATGAAAGAAAAAGAGAGCATTTAAATTATCTTTTTAAGATTTCTAAATTTATTTCTCAATGTTTAATCTAGCTCTGCGGGAAAATTTATTTAGCATATGTGTAATCATACTTTAATTAATATAAATCTATTAATTTAAGAGAGCGTATTTAAAAAAAATATTAATTACGTTCTTTATTTATATTTTCTACTTCTTAATGTTTTAAAATATTTCGTTGTTGCAGCTTCACAGTCAGTTGGTCTTTTTTGGTAGAGTAGTTGACGCATAATTAAATGTATTGTTATTAAACTCGCATACACATGTAACCAGCACTTGACAAAAGCAATCTCCCAGCCGCAACTGGCGAACAAGTTTTTTCATCTGCAAATTTTAAAATAATGAAATCACAATTATTCGAATGACTTCGACAGGAAAATACGCAAAAAATATTTTCCCTGCTTCACTATTCCTTCGATGTCCCTCTCATCAGATATAGATTTTATAGCATTCAATTATCTGCACATTTGAAGCATTCAGAAGTCAGCATTTCCTGAACATGCCGATTTATTCAGCTTCACAGTATTTCTATTTTATTTTTCAGAGATATATAAGATTGTATAAGTTGTAATGTTCCCAACTGGTGAAACATTCCGGGTCAGGATTCGAAACTGGGATCGCTTGCCTGAAACTGCCAATGCTCTACCAACTGAGCCATCCTGGACAAATCTGGCAAATCTAATTCACCCAGTTAACCTTATTGATCATAGCATCTGGCCTGATATCTGAATCAGCTCAACAGAATAAATCGCAGGTAATGAGAACTCCATTAAAAGCTGGATACGTGATTACACTAGATTAATTTGAACACAATTATTCAAATTGGTAAATAAGTCATATAAGTTGTAATTTTAACAACTTATTTTTATAAAATTACAACTTATATGATTTCTTTACCAATTTGAATAATTGTGTAAAATTAAGCCTGTATTTAAGATTGTTTAGTTTCATTAGAAAACTTAGTTTATATTATCTTTCTAAATTTGTACTATTCTAAACTATGTAACTCATAATGATTTTTAATAATATCATAAAAAATATTTTACAGTTATGTTATTTCGAAATAGACTGGTACTTCCTTGTGATTTAAAATTAGGAGTTGTACAGTCCATTACAAAAAAAGACAAAAGCTAAAAAGAAAGAAATTATACCAATGTTTATTCACAGATCTTTTATAATAAAACCCTTCTTTCCTAAGGAATCATTAGCCTCCGAATATTATCCTTTCAGAATATGGTTGCAATTTTTGAAACAGGTTGGTTGGTTGGTTGAATGGAGTTTTATGGCACAAAGTCCCTTTAAGGACATGCTGCGCCAAAATAAAGATTAAAATAAGAACGCCAAGTTGAAATATAAAAACGATTTAAACTTTGTCATAAAAACAAGATGAATGAAAATAACATTTAAATGAAAAGCGTGATATGGTGATAAATGTATAATTAAAATCATTCAATGAAAATATAACACAATGTCTAAAAGAAAATAAACAGAAGTTTTCACAATTAAAATATAAACAATGTTTAAATTAACATTTGGTAAACTGCTCAAATTTTCGAGCAAAAATATATTTAAAATCACGTAGGCTCGAATACCTCAAAAACAGTATTATCATCCTCATTTGAGTCAGAACTGTAAGACTCTGAATCCATAGCTTCCTCTGCATAGTTCAGCAGCTGTTTTGAATCCTTTTTATTAAGGAGTGATGTACCAAAACAGGCTGTCTTGTTTCTTCCCTTCACAGTTTTCCCCCGTGAAGAGGCTGGGGTTGAGGTTTTCTTTCTCTCTTTCTGTGCACATGAATTTTGGTTTTTGTGTAGGAGAAACGGGTTTTCGCAATTTGTTTGGAGATGAAACAGAAGTTTCACCTGACTCATGTTCGGTTGACTGTTTAGATGGATACTGAGAATATTCTATTTTCACAGGTTCTGATGATGGTGGCAAAAGTTGCAGTGCAGGCAGGGGTCTTATTCTAGCTGAACAATACATACTATGGGTTTTTTCTTTATAGGGCTGGTTAGTGTAAGAGAAGACTCATTTGGTTGTAAAGAGAAATCAGTTTGGGTGCTTATATGTCTTATGGATTTTGATTGTCGCTTGAGTAAACTAGAATAAGAAACTCCTATAGATGGTGTTCTGCATTCAACAAGTTTTCGTGCTTCAGGATAAGAAAGTTTTTGAGTGATTTTGACAACCAGAATTTCTTTCTCACGAATCCAGTTTGGGCAAGAGCGTGAGTATGCTGTGTGGTCACCCTTACAGTTTGTACAACGTTCAGGCTTTTCGCATGACTTACCATCATGGCCGACTTCTGCATAACGTGTACAGGTAACAGACCCACTACAGGTAGCAGTTGTATGACCATAACGCTGACATTTAAAACAACGGAGCTGATTAGGAATATAAGGTCGGACACGACAGCTCAGGTATGCAGCTTTAATTCTAGTTGGCAAAGTAGGGCTATTGCAAGTCAGAATAATGTGCTTTGTAGGAAGCACTTGCCCATTCCGACGGACAGCAATACGGCATGCATCTATGACATTTTCATCTTTTTAATTTTGTAGAAGTTCGTCTTTTGTAGAGATTAAAAGATCTGGTTCTGATATTACACCACGACTTGTGTTTAGAGTTTGATGGGCTTAAACAGAAACAGAAAAAGAGCCTATTTCTTTGCAATTTGAGAGAAATCTTGAGTGTTTGTCTGAAGAGACCGCAACAAGAAAATCCCCAGACTGTAGCTTTTTAAGTGAATAACTATTTCTGAATACAGATTGAAACGTTTTTGCAATACGAAAAGGAGACGTTTTCTTAAAAGAACTATCAGAGAGACTATCAGTGCGTTTAATTACAAAAAACGTGTGAAGGTATTGTTCTGTACAGATTGTTGCTCTCCACATGGGAGAGAAAATGAAGAAAGTGTACTAGTACTTCCATCCATATTAGAGAGAGATAAAAATTCAGACACCGGCCGCACCACCCACTACCAAGCCCAACAAGGGGATGCACAATCGTGCACCAGTGCTAACCAGGACCCATACGTTCACAAGACACACCTATTTCAGTCTCTACCCTTAACGAGATTACTAGTATGTGCTCACTCACTTGATCCCCAGCCAGTGACAAGTTAGCTGACCAGCCGATTGATGCATACGGGACAAATATGCACCTCCCGTCTACCTGAAGCAGAGGCCAAAGCAGTGTGTTGGTTTCCCTCAACTGCCAGGATCTCCCTTTCCGGGGACACGGGTCGCAACGCACGGCAAACGCGTGGGTGGTTTACAATTCTCCATAAGTCGATATAAACAGGATGATATCGGCTTATGCAGAATCGCCCTCACTTCAGAAGAGGAAACCACAATGAGAGTGAAACAAAGAAGAAAGATTAGACAAGAGAAAGGAGAGGAAAAAAGAAACGAGAAAGATCGCTCAGGTGCCCGGGGTTGCGAAGCCCGTGAATAACTAAAGCAGGTATCCCCCTGGGGGGTTTTGAAACATGAGTAGTCTAAGTATTAAATATTATATCCCCTTTCCTTTGTATGGTATTTTTTTACAAGTACCCTTACAATTACCCTTTCCTTTTACAAATGGTAACATCCACTTTAAATGCTTTATTTCAGTTTCTTTAATCAAAGCGGAACGAAAACGTACGTAATATCTTCAGCGATATTTAAAACAAAATTTGTTAGTGCTAAATACTTAAAAAAATAAAAATAAAAACAATATGATACAGTAAAAAGTACCAGAAACATTCAAATAGTAGCCGGACAAATTTTATAAATATATCTAAATAAATAATAAGGTAAATTATAATACATACATATTTTATAAGTTTTTTTCTGTTTAATATTCCAGATTTTATTTTATGAAGATGTTAACGATAAAAGGAGACAGTAATAATAACAAGCAAATTATGTTTGTTATATTTTTTTCAATTGAGTATATAATTCAATTGAGTATATATTGAGTATATATTGAGTATACAATATTTTTTTCAATTTTTCAATTTGTGCTTTTTAGAATTTGATGATTGGAGAGAATCTAAAAATTATTTTTGGCGACTGGAATTTTTTTATGGCTACCAGATTTTATCAGATTTGTAACGTCCTGCATGTAACCATAAAGAATATTTTGTGATTTATCACCATTTTGCAGGCTAGCTGAAAAACTCCTTAATATTAAATGATTAATTTATAATAATATTAAAATGTACCATCAAAATTACACTTAAAAAATTTATAGTTCGAGCATATCAGTAAGTGAGTTAAAAATCGATTACACGATTCCATTTTTACATACAACAATTAAGTTGATTTAACTAAGAGTGTAAAATAAATAACAACCTTAACATACTTGAGTAATATGAAAAATATTGGAGGGAAATGGGTTCACAAGGAACATTTTAACCATGGGTTACAGTTGAGATTTTAAAACTGTATAAAAATAACTGAAAACTTGATTGGATTGGAATCGTATTCAGAACGATTTAAGGTAACAAGTTTTTTTGTTACTCCGTTAAGCTTTCCGTTTTTAATTATATTAACATTTATCTTTTAGATTTATTTGAAGGATATTGCTTTCTGGACATCTTTTTAATGTAATGTTTTATGACATTAGCTTCACTTTTTAATTTATTTTTATAATTCAACTCCTTCCTTACTGGGTGCTTAACCTCTCCCTAACCAGTACATAAATTTTTCATTGTAGGACAAGATTCGGACGAAAATAATTAAAAGCAAACGTTACAGAACAAAGGTTGATCCAATAGAGAAGTCTTGTTTTAACAGTAAACAAAACTTTTCTGCAAATTATTGGGATTTCAAGCGCTCGAATACGCCACCCGGTGAAGAAAAGATATAACTTCTCGCTTCAGGAAGTCCTTCCCAATCACATTGCAATAAACGCATTTTTAATTTGTTCATAATGATTTTTTCCACACTTTCAGATTTCATGTGATATTTATGTAGAAAAAGTGTTTATAAGACAAGGTAAAAATTATCCAAATTTGGATATATAACACTTTCAAACGCGTTTACAATAAATAATGGTTTCAATGGCACTTTAGCATTAGTTAAAGGAACCATTTCCTGTGTCGACGGCTGCTATTAGTTCCTCTATAGGCCGTTTTAAGTGCCAGCTTGTTTTCCCGAGTTTATCTAACTTGACTGGACTACTGTTATTTGTGTTCAGAAATCTGTTCCATTGATCAACATTGCTTTTTTATGTTTTAGCCTTCATATAAAACATTTCATTAGATTGAGTTATTGTAGGCTATGTAGTCGCTCAGAGGAACTACTTTCATCTTCTTCTTTTATCATTCTTAAAAAACGGGGCAATCACATAAGCAAAATAATTTATCTCGTTTGTGTAAATTCCTCACAATTTTTTTTAATTATGGCACATTATAAGCTTATGAAATTCTTCTTTAAATTTTAACATTTCATCTACTAAGCCTTCTTGAATAAAGAATTTAAGCACATGCCATCAATAATTACTTAAAAAATATTAGCATATGTTTCGCAAACTATCACAGTAAACAAGTTTCAATATTTTATGTTTGCCGGGCGCAGGTGACAAATCGCCAAACATCGTTCCTCTGGCTATCTTTTGCATTGCATTTTTTTTTTCATTTTCAATATAAACTGTTTGCTCATTTCATTTAAAGTATATAATTTTGATTAAAAATACATGCAATTAAAATACATGTAAAATAAATCTTTTCTGTCATTTCAATTAAAATATAGAATAAGAGTAATACCATAAAGCTAAACATTTTATTTCATCATCAAAGTATTGTTTCTAATTTACATAAGGGGAAAATGAAAAGTGTTCTTGGCAAGATTAGCAACTAGCTAACATAAAAATACCCAAGTTTATTTTTTCTATAGAAGTTATATTCTTTAGTATTCATCTGGAGTTTCCTTTATTTTTAAAGCTTAATAGAGGTATTTGGTATACATCATTAAATTCATATATGACAAACCTTTTAAGTTCAACGGGACTTTTTTCCAAAATTCTCTAGAAAGTTTTGATAATTACAGTACTGTGTGCAAAGCTTTCAATAAATTCTCAAAAGGACTTTTAGAAAAAAAATCACATATATGATTTGTTGTTTCAATAAAAGAAACTTTGCAAAAGCCAGTCTAGAAAACTCTGTCAGTATTCCATAAGAGAAACTTAAAAACTTTTATTTTTATTCCTCCCATCCATTTCAGATAACATAAAACTAGATATTTTGCAGTACTTAGCAAGGTCTCTTCTCTTTCCCTTGTGGATATTTTTTGTTTGAACGTTCCTTTATTATCATCGTCTGCAGAAGATTCAAATACCGATTGATGAGAAAAATTTACATTACCTACAATATCTTGCTTCATGCCACACTTCTAAACGGATACTTTATCTATAAGGAAAGGGCACCTGACGTCACTGTTGGTTAAACTACTGTTGGTTTGGGAGAAAAACCTGTTCGTTCTTTACGGCTCCTACAGTACACATGAGATGGAGGGATTTGATTTATCTATGTTAAACCGGTCTATGATATGATTGGCCTACGTCGCCATGACGTTTCCTGTAATGATAGCTGCGACAAAAATGCAGTGGTAGATTGGTTGATGGAACTGTTTGTTTGTAAACATGCTCTTTCCTTATAGGAGAAACTTTATACAAAACGGGTCCTTCTGGCTTCTACCGAGAGGAAAAAGGGTCATTCCATGTCAAGTGACCTAAATTTGGACATGTTCCACTTCAATTTTAATGCAATTTCAAAAGAGCATACATAATGGTCTAAGGTGGACATCTGCAAACTGTCAGAGACAGGAGTTGTATAGTTATATCAACAGGGTCCTTCAGCAAAGTTCACTATTTTACAGTCGCAGGAAAATGATCAAATTGTCAAGTTTGTATTCTTATTGCTCACAATACAATAAACCTTGCTTGTTGAAAATATGTGATCTAATACAACTTCTTCTGCTGAAAAACGTAATTGCAGTGTAGTGTTAACGATCTGAAATAAATGCATACATCAATACCTGGCTTCAAAATAGTCCATACAGGCTGTCGTGATGAATTTGAACCTTGTTGTAAAAACAGAATAAATTAATTGTAATGTTTATCATTTTACCAATCAATTACCTATAGATATTCCATAGAGCTGCTGAAGTTATTTCTCTCCTGTTTATATATTTATCTATTTAATCATCTTTGAAATTCTCTTAGAAAAATATTCATAAATTCAACCCCATTTTTAGAAATACACTAATCTCAAAAGGGAAACTTTTGATTTTATTACTGTTAGTAGTACTAGAAAGAACACACCTAATCGACAAGAAAACGTTTGTTTATTTTGGGCTTTTTCAATATAAGGTAAATAAAGCAAATTTCAAAACACCTAATTTCTGTGAGATTCACAACTATGTCCGCAGCAGAAATAATGCTATACAATGTCCCTGTAAATCGGAAAGATTTAGAATACTGCATTAGGAAACAAAATATAAAATTATATGAAACAAGTGGGTCACTCCATGTCAAATGGCCTTGACATAGAGAGTCCTGGCCGGATGCAAAGTAATGTCCCGGTATATTCAAATATTTCTTAAATGGTTAAAGCTGGAAATGTAGCACAAGTGTCTACATATAATAAAATTACTATGTGCTATTATATGAGAGGTGTTGAATCCCCTTCTAGTGACAAATTGTCAACCATATTTCGAAAAGTAGGAGAGAGAGCCACAAAATATCAATTACAAAAATTTAGAGCATTCTTGATTTAGTATGAAAAGATATCTTACACGTAAAAAAACTTTATTAGAAGCTCTGAAAATATCAAAGTCATTAGAGACTTATTAATGCCGGTGATTGGTTATGAAAAAACTAACACTTTAGAATATCTAATAAAGTTATATTTAAAAAGACATCATTTCATACTGAATAGGGGATACTCTACAATTTTGTAATTGCCATTTTTTTTCAAAATAACAGCCACTGAAAGATTTCGAGTTCAAAGATATACAAAATTAGAAATCCTAAAAATGTCTTCCGTTAACAATTTGCCGCCATACAAGTGTTTTGTTTCACCTCTATCTTAAAAAGTGGCTGAAATTCCACAGTGCTGACATTTTAAAGCAAGATAGCACATTAAAAATAAAGGATTTCTCTGCAAACGGGTGAAAGTTATGAGTTTTAGTGAAAGTGGTTTCTCGTAAATTTTCTTTCATTGTTTTATCCATTGTTCAAACACTAAGCTACTAAAAACTGTAAATTTTTATCTGCCAGTGTCAATTTCTCGCCATGTTTGCTGACACATAGCGAAATATCCCCAAATTTGGCGAATGAAAATAAAACACCATATATGAAGTCAGCTTGGTTACAACTGAATAATTTGGCTAAATTCTCATTCAAATTCAGTATTGGCGAAAACTGGAAGTGAATCATCTATAATCAGGATCCATACATTTTAGCTTTGAGTGTTTGAATAAAATTAACTGAATACTTAAAAAACAAGGAGTAAGGAAGCTACATTTTCCTCCCGGTAAAGACTGGAAAGATTTTTTAATCTGCTGTCTTGCTTCAAAGTGTAAGCCACCAACTGAAATGTGAGGAATCCAATTATATTAACCCAGGTTGAAAATGCTTGAACATATGAAATTAGTGTGGAAACAAAAAAATTTAATTAAAAAAATACAAACAAAAATAAAATATTTTAGAAATATATATTTATTACACTACCAAAAAGGTTAATTTTGTTTGACTTCAAGTAATAAAAAAATGAAAAACAAAAACAAATAACTGAAGGGCAAAAATCATTAACATATTTTATTAAGTGCATACTACATGTCGATGACAATAAATAATTAAATAAACTGGAGTAAAACAAATTATAAGGGGAAAAACTTCTTAAAACTACCAGAAGAAATAATAATTGAAATAAACAAGAGTAAATAAAACACCAATAAATGAGTAAGTAAAATAACATTTTTGTGCATATGTTTTAAGAAATTTTTCCTTTAAATTACATAACATTTCATATTAAAAGAAATATTTATAATTATGTTCATAAAATATTCTATAAACAAAATTGTGATTTTTTTCTTAAAGTTTTACATATTTGCGCAATTATTCCAGGAATAAGAAAAGTTAAATTGCAAAAAAGATAAAAAAAAAATGTCTTCCTCTTTTTTTTAAGTAATTAAGATTTTTGTTTTGCCTTTCTATAAATATTAGTTTTCAAACCTTCAAAAATAAATGAATAAAATAAATCCATAATCTACAAGTTTCAATAAATATTCAAGACTCAAGCAGAAAACTACTACACTACAAGAATAAAATATACTTTGTGGCTGCCTTGCAGCTTTAGCCCCAAAATTTATTTCAAATATTGATGTGTATATGATACATGAGAAGTTTAGGATTGGCATAACTTCTGTACATATGATCATTGATCAATACGTAAAATTGTTCGACGGCAAATTTTGTACTTAAATTTACAAAACCATGAAACAATACATTATGGAATATTTTAACAATTTTAGTATTAAACATTAGATATTAATACAATAGAACCTATTTGAAATGCTTTTTTCATTTTTTTCCTTCTCCTGACATGAGTAATATCAGGGGGCACATCGCACACTAGGGTGTGGCATACATGAATAAATATTACAATATAAATTTTTTCACTTTTCTGTAGAGTTATAAAGTCACTATTTGAAGCACTAAAAATATTATTGTATTTTTAAATAAACAACCAATTGCAAAAACAAAAGCAAGACTGGTTATTTAGAAAAACCTTTTAATGAAAAAGCATAATATATATATATACTCTTTCAAAACTATTTTCATCTGGAATAATAAAGAATTCTGAATGCTAGAAAGTAGTAAAAAGTTTTTTTCTTTGATGCTTCAAGTACACCAGTCTGTCTTTTAGGAGAGGAAATGCAAAGAATGGTCACCAATTAAATTAAACTAATATTCATGGATTTCAATCTCTGATAATGACTCTAAAATTTAAGTTTTTACAGTAGAAAAACATTTTATAAATTATAAACAGAAATACTTTTTCAGAGGCAGCAAGCAAGAAAATATACATTTAAAACTAAAAAGCAGCTCGGTCAAATACAGCCATAATAAACCCATTGACCTTAGTGCAGCCCAAAATATAATCATTAATTCAGAGTTATAAAATTTAGAGATGTGCATAAATTACATAATTTTTAAATAAACATTTACTAGTTTTAATTTTTCTATTATGAGATTTGCCAAGTCTCTTGATTTTGACAGAAGGCTGCTGATTGCCATTTGTATTTTGAAACATTTGTTTGTAGCAAAATTGTTTTTGATATCCTAATTCCTTTTTGTTATGTTTTTCTATTTTATTCTCATGTGTACTCCTGTTGAGGGATACATGTCGTAAACTGACTTTTTTTCTAATTTCAAATCATCTTAAGTTGAATAACGTATCTATTTTTATTTAATATCACAAGATAAAAATTTTGGCCAAAATACCAATTGAATATTTTTACTTAAAATATTTCACACAGTACCAAAAGCCCTGCTTTTAAGCTCTTTTGCTTCATTTTAAAGCATTATAAAATTTATAATGGGAAATTTCTACATGTTGAATAATGAAAAAGAAATCAGGAACATGACAAGACAAAAGGCATCTCTCATTAAAAAAATTGGAAAAAAAGTGTAGTTTCCAGTAATAAATGTGTAGTGTGTAGTAGAAGCAGGTCAATGTGTAGTTTCTACATCTAATCTGTAATAGTTGGCACCCTGTTATTGCAAAGTAATACATAGAACAGACATATTAAAAAAACTAAAAATGTTAAAGATTTTTAACATTGTCCACTGAAGGTTGGGAGGAAGCCCAAATTTCAGGGGAGGAGGAATTGGATTAAATTTTTGAAAAAGTGATTCTTTTAGAGAGAAAAAACTGAAAAATTTAATCTCCAATTTTTTACTGACATAACACAAGATGTAAAATTCTATAAAAAAATGTAGTTACATAATGTAAATAAGATTCGATGGCTTGTTATTACTGCAATTTTTAATGGTTGTAAGGCAGAAGGTAAGAATCATAGAAACTCAGAGTCACAAGCAAGGTTGGTGCGAGCAAGTTGGTGTGTCTGCCCCCCCCCCCACACACAGATACTAAATTGCTGCCTTCAGTGTTCCTTAAGGGATATACCAATATTTAATAGAATTTTTTTTAATTCCAGGCGGCAAGAGAGACCTTGTTCAGGCACTGTGCGTAATATAAAGCGAGAAATAATGAAAAAAAATATTTAGTACATCATAAATGTTGAAACATTTATAAAACAAGCTTTCTTGCTCATCTGGAATATAAATGTATAACTTGAAATCGGTTTAAAGGTATGTTTAGCAATGTCGCACCAGTCCACTGCAAAGCAAAATGAATGATATCCTGATTAGTGATGATTGCCACTGCAGTTGGAAAACTACTTTTTACTAATATCCAGAATTGGGATACCATTCATTTCATTATGAAATGAAATGTGCATTGGCTAAGCATACTCTGACAACCACTGACTGGTCATCTGTACCTATTCCAGATAAACAATAAAAATAATTTATAAACGGTTTAAATTTTTATTGAATATTTAAGTAATTTCATGAGCCACCTGTAGGTCTTTAAGAAAGTTCAACTTGGAAGGAATGTTAATATCATGAACATTAGATGATAAAAAGTGCCAACAGTATTTTATAAACAAAAGATTTGGCTTTCTTTTGCCAATTTTAAAGTAGATAAATGCTCGATCAATCTGCCCACATCAAGAATAAATAGTTACATCTTAAAATAAATACCCAGTTATATTCCTAAAGAAAATAGTGCATTTCAGACCTTCACAAAAGAAAAATTTTGTTTAACATTGCTATACATGTTTAAATTTAATTTGGTTTTACAAAAGCTAAAATACACTATAAGGTAAATTCATATTTAATACTTTGGAAATTTTACCATAGAAAATTGCACACGCCTTGCATTCATAATAATCAAATTTTAATTGCTTAAAAGATGTATAGCCAACATAGTGAAAAAGTACCCAAGCTGGGACTTGAACCCAGGTCATCTGTATAGCACATTGACGTTCTACCAACAAAACCACTTGGGAACGATACTCAGACTGGAACCCTCTCACTATAACATGTTGGCAAGGCTACAAACGCAGCATCAGATGGAATATTTTCTGTGAGCCACCAACCCTGGGGCGAATACGAAATTAAAGAAAATCCAGCATCGATAATTGAATAAATTTATTAAATATGAATTGTTTTTCTCTTGTATGGACATGTTGGTGGGCATTCAAATGAGATTTGTGAGAAAAATATTTGTTACACACCTCACAAGAGAAAGGTTTTTTCTTTAGTATGGACACGCAGGTGGACATTCAAATGAGATTTGTAAACAAAACCTTTATTACACACCTCACAAGAGAAAGGTAGTTCTTTAGTATGGACCCGGAGGTGGACTTTTAAGCTAGATTTTTCAGAAAATGCTTTGTTACACACATCACAAGAGAAAGGATTTTCTTTAGTATGGACACGCAGGTGGGAATTTAAATGATCTTTTCGAGAAAAACCTTTATTACACATCTCACAAGAGAAAGGTTTCTCTTTAGTATGGACACGCAGGTGGACGTTTAAACTAGATTTTTTAGAAAATGGTTTGTTACACACCTCACAAGAGAAAGGTTTTTCTTTAGTATGGACACGCAGGTGGACTTTTAAATTAGAATTATCAGAAAATGCTTTACTACACATTTTACAGGAAAAAGGTTTCTCTTTAGTATGGACACGCAGGTGGACATTCAAATGAGATTTGCGAGCAAAACCTTTATTACACACCTCACAAGAGAAAGGTTTTTCTTTAGTATAAGCATGCAGGTGGGCATTTAAATGATCTTTTCGAGAAAAACCTTTACTACACACCTCGCAAGAGAAAGGTTTTTCTCTTGTATGGACACGCAGGTGGGCATTCAAATGAGATTTGTGAGAAAAATCTTTGTTACACACCTCACAAGAGAAAGGTTTTTCTTTAGTATGGACACGCAGGTGGACATTCAAATGAGATTTGTAAGCAAAACCTTTATTACACACCTCACAAGAGAAAGGTAGTTCTTTAGTATGGACCTGGAGGTGGACTTTTAAGCTAGATTTTTCAGAAAATGCTTTGTTACACACATCACAAGAGAAAGGATTTTCTTTAGTATGGACACGCAGGTGGGAATTTAAATGATCTTTTCGAGAAAAACCTTTATTACACACCTCACAAGAGAAAAGTTTTTCTTTAGTATGGACACGCATGTGGACTTTTAAACTAGATTTTTTAGAAAATGGTGTGTTACACACCTCACAAGAGAAAGGTTTTTCTTTAGTATGGACACGCAGGTGGACTTTTAAATTAGAATTATCAGAAAATGCTTTACTACACATTTTACAAGAAAAAGGTTTCGCTTTAGTATGGACATGCAGGTGGACATTCAAATGAGATTTGCGAGCAAAACCTTTATTACACACCTCACAGGAGAAAGGTTTTTCTTTAGTATGGATACGCAGATGGGCATTTAAATGATCTTTTCGAGAAAAACCTTTATTACACACCTCGCAAGAGAAAGGTTTTTCTTTTGTATGGACACGCAGGTGGGCATTCAAATTAGATTTGTGAGAAAAATCTTTGTTACACACCTCACAAGAGAAAGGTTTTTCTTTAGTATGGACACGCAGGTGGACATTCAAATGAGATTTGTCAGCAAAACCTTTATTACACACCTCACAAGAGAAAGGTAGTTCTTTAGTATGGACATGCAAGTGGGCATTCAAATGAGATTTCTGATAAAATCCTTCATTACACACTTCACAAGAGAAAGGTTTTCCGTTAGTATGGACATGCAGGTGGACATTCAAATGAGATTTGCGAGCAAAACCTTTATTACACACCTCACAAGAGAAAAGTTTTCCATTAGTATGTACACGCAGGTGGGCATTTAAATAATCTTTTCGAGAAAAGCCTTTATTACACACCTCGCAAGAGAAAGGATTTTCTTTTGTATGGACACGCAGTGGGAAATTCAAATGAGATTTGTGAGCAAAACCTTTATTACACACCTCAGAGAAAGGTCTTTTTTCAGCATGGACATGCAGGTGGACATTTAAATTAGATTTGTCAGAAAATGCTTTGTTACACACCTCAGAAGGAAAAGGTTTCGCTTCAGTATGTTCAAGCAAGTGGTTATTCAATTTAGATTTTTCTGAAAATCTTTTGTTGTACATCTCGCAAGAGAATGCTTTAAGCTCTCTTATCTTCAGTATGATCACGTAGGTCGTTGTTCAAATTAGATTTCTTAGAAAACCCTTTGTTACACACCTCACAGCAGAGTGGTTTCTCTTTCGTATGAATTCACAGTTCATTATTTAAATTAGTTTTCTGAGAAAATCCTTTACTTCCCATTTTACAAGTGAAAGGTTTCACATTAGTATGGACACAATGATGCCTATGTAAGTTATGCTTTTGAGAGAATTCTTTGTAAATACATTAAACTTGTATTATTTGGCATTTAAATTTTTTTGGTTTTGAATTGAAATTTTAAAATTCTCTGATGCCACCGGTCATTTCAAGTGTTGAAAGCATAAGTGAATGCTTAGGATGTACGTGTGACTTCTGCTCTGCGAATTTGCAGTGGTCTGACCCACCCATCCACTCACTCATAAGACAAATCTTGTCTTTAGTGAAACAGAATGGGACATTTAAAAAACATTTTACAGAAAACATTTGTTACAAATATCACAAGAGAAAGAAGATGAAAAAAGACTATTCACTGCAGATTTTTCAGATAGTCTCATATTGCAGATCTCACAGGTGAAATGTTTACCTTATCACCAGTATGATGGTGCATATTAGAACTAAATTTCTGCGCTAGATGTCTTGCTGAATAATTCTCCAATTAATTTTTTGGTTCAAAGTTAAATTAGATTTTTAAAGATATCCTTTATTTTATATCTCATATGTAGAATAGCTTTTTCACTAATATAAATACTAGTTATCTTCTTTTAATTATAAAATGAGAAAGAAGAATATGTATAGAAGGATTTTCTAAAGTCTAAAACCAGAAATGAACAGTAATTGTATTATTTAGATTATTTGAAAATACACACAAATATATACATATATATTTAAATTATATTATATTAAAAAGAAATACATCTGAATTTTATGAAATAAGCATTTAATATAAAGATTATATACAAGACACTTCAATAAGACTTTTCAAAAAGAAATTTTTCTTTAAAAACATTGAAGTTATAAAATAAAGTTTGAAGTATCAACAATGATATAGTACCATCAAATTATTTAAATTCTTTATTGATGCTTTACAGATGGATCTTTCACTTAAAAGAAATCATGCGGAAAACATATACATGAACTTTTCTCAGTAGTATTTTTTTATTTCAACTACTTGATATCTTTTAATAAATGGTTGTCTAAATTCTATCCTGTAATTTGCACGTGAAAATGAAGCAAATCATGCTATTGCGCAGTTTCTCAGAAGATTAAAAAGATCGTTACTGAATAAGGTTTTTATGGCAGAATTCACAGAATAGTAAAAAAGTATAGTCCTTAGGCATGATTTATGTTCATAATCTCTCACTCTATATTCAGAATAGACTTCACAAACATCTGCACCTGAAATATAAATTAAAATGTATACATACAACATAGTTGTTTATGAATTTTGTAAAGTTTGTATCAGAAATTCTTTTACAATGTCATTAATAAAATAAGAATATTTATTAAACATGTAATAACCATTAAGTATATTTTACTTTAATTTCTACCATTTAGCACAACTACAATTCTACAGGGTGTTCATAATTATACGACCCTACTTTAAAGTTGTCTACAGACGAAACTATTGGTCAGAAAGTTCTGAAATTTTGTGAAGGACATAATGAGGGAATGGGAATTTGTTTAAGCGAAAAAAAAAATTAGTTCAAAATTTTGCCACCTGATGGCGTTTTTAAATAATTAATTACGCATTTAGCATACGTTTACGACAGTTTACATATTTTATTGTAACAAAACGTTTTCCACATGACGTCCATCATTTTCAGCTACCATCTGGAATCGTAAGATAGCATGTTCCATAGTTGCCTGCAGTGTGTTCTGGAAAAAGCTAAGAACATGTCGTGAAAAAAGTTTTGTTGAACAATTTTCGTTGAAATAAAATTTGTAAGCTATCGTAAGTTTATGATAAAAATGTGTAATTCAATAAAAACGCCACCTGGTGGCGAAATTTTGAACTAAATTTTTTTTTCGCTTAAACAAATTCCCATTTCTTTATTATGTCCTTCATAAAATTTCACAACTTTCTGACCAATAGTTTCGTCTGTAGATAACTTTAAAGTAGGGTCGTTTAATTATGGACACCCTGTACATGCAAAGTATTTATACAAAGCTGTTAGAGGTAAGTCAAACTATGCTTAGATCTTTATTTCTTATAGTTCTTTTAGTATTTTTCACAAAAAGAAATTTGAAATGTCTAAAGTGAAAGCATTATTTTATCAGTATTAATAATCAAGCCTAATTATTAGACATTTCAAAGATAAAATAATATAACTAAATAGATAATATATAATATGGAATTAAAATCATGTTTACTTAGTAAATATTAGAATTATTAAAAAATATATTTTGAATGTTTTTATTACATAAAGGGATTAGCATATTAAAAATTAAAAGTACAATTTTTTGCAGATTTATATCAAGTCACGTTGGTTGAGATTTAGATCTCTTTTCAAGATTTACCAGTTTCGTAAATTGCCTTTCAAAAGTTTGAAAATGTATAATTTTAAAAGACTATGAGTTTCCTTTTTAATTCTGAAACTTTTTTTTATACAGGTGCAATATTTGAGAAATTTTCTATGCAAGTATTTTCGAAAATTATAAGAAATATAGATTCAAACATAGTTTAGCACTCCTCTAACAGCTTTGTAAAAATACTTAGCTGTGCTAATTGTAGAAGTTACAGAGATGCCACAGTCCCATGACTACAGAGACAGATCTAGACTAAATTTTAGCCGGGGCAAGCTTGTAGATTTGCACCCCCCCCCCCTGCTCCCAAGAATATCAGAATAAAATATGCGTAAACAATTGCTTAAGGAAGTAATATTAATACTCAATGCTCAAAATCTGTATTTTTACAATGCATTTTTTCTATATAAAAAGTACAATATTACATAATACAAAAATTACAGAAAATATACCGGTTTTAACATCTACAACACCTATTAATGATTTACTTTGCGAGCTTTCTTTGATGCAAAAGTTTTTATTATGCTGTTATAAGGTAATTTGCAAGCTATCTCATTTTCAAAATTTATTATACATAGATTGGATAATCGTTGTTCCTTTGTTAAATTTCTTAGATATCTTTTAATCAATTTTAATTTACTGAAACTTCTTTCATAAGAAACGACGGATACAGGTAGTGGTATGAATATTTTTAGACAAGTAGTTAGATTTGGATAAGCATCCTAAAGTCCATATAAATTTGTCATTCTTAGTAGTTCAATAGCCGAACTTGACTTCATCTTTTGGTCTAACTCCAGTGTATGATATTTAAACCTTTCGACTTCCAGAAGAAGTTCCTTCTTTATCTATATCGTTTTTATACATATTTGCCAGTTTGCGTTTGTAATTCTTTTGACATTTTTAGGAAATGCCTTCCATGAAGAAAAGTAAACATGCCATTGAGATTTTGAATAGCTTCAAATCTGTTTCTTAAATCAGTTAGGATTCTGTCCACTACTTCAACGATCTTTAGTTCCTCATCAGAAATAGCACAACTTTCATCTTCACAAAGTTCATCCATAAACCTCTTCATTTTTGTCTTCCTCATTCCCCTAAATTTTGCCTCAATACCAATGTCAGTAGCAATACCATTTGCATCCTGTATTGCATTAGTTGCAATACTTCCCTTTCTGAATCTAAAATTTTAATGAGATCATTTAAGTGTTTTACAGACCTGTCAATCGTCATGTCGTCCCTTTGAAAAAGTTTATTCACTATATGAGTTAAGTCAGCACTTTATGCCAGAAGCATGTCATCACTATGAATTCAAATTTGGTAATATTAAAGAGTAGTGAAGAAGCTTCTGTTTTTGTTTCAGGAGCTGCTAATGGGTCAGTTTGTAATTCCTTTAGAACATTTATGATCTTTCCAATATGTTTATGAATTGCTGTTACAGCTTCACGTTTTGATGACCACCGAGTAGTACTTTGTAATTTTAGTGAAAGAGGAACATGTTTTCTTAGAATGTCCTATCTACTAGTTGAGACACTAAAATATTTGTAAAGGCAATTTAAGATACCAAAAAAAGTCTCAGCTTCTGATAAATTTTTGGCAGCATTTACACCAACAAGATTGAGGGTATGAGCAGGACAAGGAACAAAAAATGCTAAATTATTTGCTTGCAATATTCGGGTTTGGTTCTTTATACTTTCCGGACATATTGGAGCCATTGTCGTAGGATTGGCCCCTACAGTTATTTATATCTAGACCACCATTTTCTAATTTCTGTAAAATGAGTTCAGTAAGGGCTTCTCCAGTTTTCTGGCTGACATTGAAGAAGTCAATAAAACTTTCGATTATTTCAAAACCATTGTCACTCATCTTTACATATCTAATAACCTGTGACATTTGATCTAAATGGCTTACATCAGGAGTAGATTCGAACATGATGGAGAAGTATTTTGCTTCTTTGATGTCACTAAAAATTATATCACTTATTTTCGCAGCAATAATCTCTAGAAATTCATTTTGAATGCCACGTGAAAAGTAACTAACTTGACCTCGTATGACGGTTAATATGATCGCAAAGATCTGCATGATAATGTGATACTAGCTCAATTATATTTAAGAAATTCCCACATTTAGGATTAGAGAAATCGAGATTTTCACGTGATCCTCTTATAGAGCCGTCTTACGAGACAAGTCTCAAGCCTGCGAACTTTATATGCACCATTACCTCTACCTCCTGCACCGCGGGGACCACCGGCGATTGGCATTGCGTTCAAATGCGGTCTTTGACTGCGAAGAGCTCGGTTATTGCGGCCTGTTTTCGGTGACCTAGGTTCCGATCCAACGTACGCATTAGGAGTCGGTGAATAATCAGCCGAACTCCCTTTCTGGCATAGCCGTCCAGGCAGAGATCGCGTGGCGCACGCGTCCGGAAGTCGCGAGGAAAGTACTTTTCCCACCCAGACCTCCAGAGCACGGACCGATATAGCACATGGCTAATGTTACCTACCTCAATTCCACAAAAACATGTAGAGTCGTGGTAAAAGAAACGAGCCTGGTGATCACCAAAGGTGCCGTGTCCCGTGAAGACCTGGTTAATGTAGAAATTGCCCTGCAGTCGGCGAGTGCCGACGCGTGGGAAAGCTTCACAAGCCTTGCGGCTGGTCCCAGATTGATCCCATCTCTCTTGCCACTTGGACAAGGCACGTCCAAAGAGTTCTTTTTTGGCTTGGCGGCGCGTTACTGGAATCACCACGTCAACAGACTGTCATGCGGTGGCTTCTTTTGCCAATTTGTCCGCCCTTTCGTTAAAGATGTGACTAACATGGGCCCGGACACAATGCAAATGAATGCACCTCAATTCCTGTGGTTTTAATCAAGTCCCTAATCTCGGCAATGGCCCTGTGCTGAGGCACAAGTCCGTGAAGCACTTGGAGCGCTGATCTCGAGTCTGTGAAAACGTCGAGTTCCCCGAGACCTCTTAGGTGGGCATGGGTGATTGCTTCTTTGATCGCATGAACTGATTATCAGGGGAAGCCGGGTAAAGTGGTCACCCAATATAATGGCGTCACCCGAGCGCTAGCATTGTGTGGTTTGTGGTCAAACTATTTCGTTTGATGGCAGTGAGTAACTAGACAATCAATCGTTGAACAATGTGGTTCCATACTTTATAATTTTAGAGAGGGTTTTCCAGTTTTGAAGTTTGTGATCTAAGGTAAGTGACTTATATTACATACAATTAACAATAACCTGTTGTACTTGCAATTATTTATTGCATATGTAAAGAAAGAGCATGTTTTCAGCTTCACATTGGTGAGTGAGTGGTCGCTGACTGTTCATTATTTTCAACTGTAGAACGTATTTTCTGTCATGTCTCCCAAACGGGTAAAGTGGTCAGGGTAGTGGCCGTTGATTGGATGAAGTTATGAAGGTTGGATCAGGTGCAATGTTTGTCACCTCTCGGCTCATGAGGCCTGTTCACTTCGCGAAGAAAATGACGTGGAGTTCATTTGCGAAAAATGCAGTGTTTGAGTCCGATTTATAATTATTTCTGTGGGTTTGTCAACTCTTATTGGATTTTCATACCATTTTCAATCTTTCATTATATTTCATACAATTTGTTATGACAATAAAAATGTTCTAATCATTTAAATAGTGTTTTAAATCTTTTTACACCTATAGGGCAGAGTGGACATGGAGTGACCACTTTGCCCAACCTAGACGGTCAAAGTCCTTGACCTTTTTTGAAAAAAAAAACCAAATTCTTGCTTCCACATTATTATTTCGTAAAAACTATAAATACCCTTACACTTCTAAGTAGTCACTCTAGTTCAATGCAAATTGTCAGTTATGTATATGTATTTTAAGGGGAAACAAAAAGTCACAAAACCTTAGGGTGACCACTTTGCCCGGCCTTCCCCTTCATACAGAACAGATTTCCAATGAGTCTCCACTACCAAAATTTTATTTTGAAAATCTTTATCAATACCACCAACTTCAGAAAGTGAATTTTCGAGCGTTTTCCATGAACAAAAGTTTCTTTTATGAAACAAAGAATTTTCGTGCTCGGGAATTCTCTCACTAGGTTTTTTCCACTGAGTAAACCCTTCTTCTTTTGCTAAAAATGACAATTTATGCTCAGGAAACATGCTTGGAAATAATTTACATTGAATACGATATAATGAATTTTTACTGGTGCTGTATAACAGCCAAGATAACAACAAGCTGTGAAGCCTCCTCTTCTCTTTTTTCAGCCTTCTTTCTGTAATAATCACCCGAATGTCTTTTAGACATAAATGAAATAAATTATTGAAATTCTTGCTTCTATCAAGTCTTATTCGCTGTAAAACAACAAAGAACAGTGTCGGAAAAAAGGGTGATGCAAAATCTTTGAATTTTAAATAAACAAAAATTTCTTAAAAATACCGGTGGCAATGTGATATTTTGTATAATGCAATATAAATTAATTAATTTTTTATTTCTGATCCTTATGCAACGTTATGTAAACGTATGTTTAACAAAATAAAATTGAATATCTTTTCATGCGAATTTTTAATTTTTCTTTATTCTTAATCTTTTATGATTCCTCATTTTTGCGCCCTTTCATGTCTTGCACCCGGGCAGCTGCCCCGGCTAACCCCCCCTCAGATCCAACCCTGCATGACTATGGGCAAGCACAAGAAAATAAGAGACAAATTGTACGAAAGTTTAAAAATGTGACAATTTAAAAGATTTTTTATGAATTTTCTTTTTTAATTATCAAACATTTTTTTTAATAAAGAATAATTTTATGATAGTATATTTTTATTTATATGCTTTTGCAAACAGGATGGGATCTATTTAGTATTTAAAGGTCACACTGACCAAACAAATTTCAATACTTGGAACAAATCTTTATATCATAAAACTTAACATAAAATTGTTTCAATTTTCATTGTTAAGAAATTAAAATAGCTTAATCAGATATTACAAACATCTGCATTGATTTTGCTTAAATAAAAATTTTGAACAAAAACACTAATTTTTCTACATTTTTTAATGTGATTCAATTTCTCAATTTAGATTGTGCAAGTCCAAATCAGCAGAACTTTCTTTGACCATGCAGACACTTTTGTACTCAAAAGTTGTAAATGGTGCTGTAATCAAGTAAAATGCAGTGGGAATCATTTCCATTGAAAAGTCTGGAAAAGATTGAATAACCCGAGAAATATACATCAGACTGAAAATCAGAACAAAATGTGTGCAATATCTTTGAAAAATCTATTTAGGGATATCAAAGTTCCCCCCAGGGGTGAAACTTCCAATTGTTAAATGATAACTTCCACCTCTTTTCAATTGCAGATTTGGATTCAATGGGTAAAAATACATAACTTTCATACTCAACATTTTCTCTCAAAAATCATAGATACCATTGTAATCGAGTAAAATGTAGTGAGAATAATTTCCATTTAAAAGTCTGGAAATGTTCGAATAACTCACAAAATATACATCTGATTGAAAATCGAAAAAATAAGTGTTCAATATTTTTGAAAAATCTATTTAGGTATATCCAATTTACCCCCAGAGGTTAAAGGAACTTGCATTTATGCATCATTAGTTTCTATGAATGTCATCATTAACAGTTAATTTTCTTAATTATTGTTTTCAAACAGGAAATAAATAATGTAAAAGCAGTATATTTATTTAAATATGATTAAATTTCTTAATTTTCCTGAATATCTTTATTTATTGACAGTTAAAAATAAAAGTTATCAAAGGCTTTAAAAAATATTTAGAAAAACCTTAAGTATGTTTCTTTAAGTATTCAGTTTGGTTGAATATGAAGGTATTCGGCAGACTGAATAGTTTGATAATCGGCTTAACAGAATATTCATCAAATTGAATAGTTTGATATTTGGCCTAACCGAATATTCAGTAGTATGGCCGAATGCATACTAAATATTTGGTGCATCCTTAATACTGTAATTTTTGCAAGATTTTTATTGTTATAGAAAATCTGAAGTAATATTGAAACATTCAATAATGTATTATAGTAAATTCCCATGTCAATCACACTTATAATAATGGTGAAAGTTAAAAAAAAAAAAGCAGTAACCTCTTGTGCACTATTATGCAATGTAGCCCTTATTACGCTTGACAAGAAAAATGCGCGCTTTATCTTTAGTTTGATAATATAACCTATGGACATGAAATTTTAGAATTCCTCACTGGGTGGTATGATTTTAAAAGTCACCAACTTGGAGTGCTTTCATTTCATGTTCTCTCAGATTTGCAATAGAGGAGGAGAGAGAGAAAAGTGTACTAAATCAAGATGGCAGCTGCAAAAATCTCAATGCACAAAATAAGGTTTTTAAAGACATAAATAGTTATTAAATGAAGATAGTTATTTAAAAAATTACTTTTTCTAATGAGTTGTAAAGTTATAAAAACAATAATAAAAAGAAAAATCCAAAATTTTTACGTAAATTTCAAGATCCTATTTTTTTGAGGAAAACTTTTTCTTTGCAGCTATTTATGGCTTAAAACAAATAATAATTATAAAACATATTAATCTAGATACAAATATAACCGTCGATTTTCAGATTTTCAATATCTAAATTTGCCATTTATAAAAGAAACCACTTTTAAAACTAACATAAATATTTAATACATCATTATGATTATAAATGAATATGATTTGAAATTTAGTATAATGTACGCCATATCATTTAATAAAATACTATAAAAACTAGTTATTATGAATATAGAAAAAAAACATGAAATATATTTCCTCTATTTTACCTACCTGCATACAAAATATTGCAATCTGAATGAAATACAGAAAGAACAAATGTTACTTATTTGTATAATGTTTTGTTAGTTAGTTAGGCTTAATGATCATCATTTAAGGAAACTTTCTCTTGAACATAACTTATTTAAAGGTATGATGTTTATGCTCATTTATTTATTACTGTTTCAATGCAACATTTTTCTATTTCAATATCATTTTTGTAATAATTTCAAAATTTAAATTCTATATGCATGTATCTAAGAAATACAGAGGTATTTGTTTTAATATTTTGTTAGTTATTTATTAACATTTTAGTTAAAAATTATAATTATTTTACAATAAATATAACTTCTTTAAACATACAAAACATAACATTTATTTAGACATCAACACACAGCAACTCGGATACACACATCAAAAAGCAAAAAAAAAAAAAAAAAAATTGTGATTTAACAAATTACAACAACCATTGGAAAAATGTTTCGAAAGCTTAAAATAATAATAATAATTGTTATTTGATTGTAAGCAATGCACCATCCCATCATTGCATATCGATTTTGCACATGTTTCAACCAGCTAACGATAAACATTGTGCGATACATAATAATATTTAACAACAATGAACAGCTATGTAAAAACATTTCGTCTGAACTATCGCCGCAGTTATCATAAACGTTGCATACTGCTACAAACAGGGTTGGCAAAAAACCGGGTTTTTTTAAAAAAAACCAAAAAAACCGGTTTTTTTGGTTTAAATCAGGTTTTTTTAGTTTAAACCGGGTTTTTTTTGTATCTTTTTTAATTACATATATGCACATCAGTAAATAAAATTTAACATTTACAAGAATGATTAATATTACAATAACAATAACAATATATATATATATATATATATATATATATATTCTGAAAACAGTTTAAACAAAATAAACAATTGTTATTAATTATGTACAAATTCAAATCATTAAATTTTATTTAGAGCTGAGCTAACATCATTTACATTCAAATTCAAAACAGTTATATATATACAAAAGTTTCCTATGTAATACATAGAACATGATCACTTGTGCCGTCAGGTTCTACAGTAATGGTGATAAGTTTTAAATAATTTTTAAAGATTACTTTTTAAAAAAGTTGAAGAAATAATTTCTGTTTTATATATACATATTTCCAAATGCAACCTGTAATTCATGTTTACCAAATGATCTTTTCTTCTACCAAAATTAGACATTTTTTGTTCTCAAATGCTAACTCTTGAACCATTCATACACAGGTGCAACTATGATGCAACTGTGACTTATGCAGGTTGACTGCTGAAATGAGTTGAGCTGTTCAGTTAGAAGTAGAAGTTATTTGTACATCAAATAATTTGAAAACTTAATTATATAAGAAAAAAATCTTAAAAAAAATTAACAAAAAAACCAATTGGTTTTTTTCAGAAAAAAACCATTTGGTTTAAACCGTGGTTTAAACCATGGTTTAAACCATTTGGTTTAAACCGTGCCAACCCTGGCTACAAATAAACACATTTTCAGATTACTACAGTTGAAGAGATCCTGGCATTCTCTGCCCTCGCAAAATTATTCTTCGGAACCATCTACACAAACAATCTCTCCATCGCACCTCTGACAGCGTTGAATGCATTCGTCATTCAATTGTAAGCAATGCGCCTTTCTATAATCGCATGTTGATGTCGCAGATGTTTCAACCAGCAAACGATAAACGTTGCGCGATACATAATAATATTTAACAACACACTGTCTGGAAGAATTGTTTAAACTAGTAGGTTGATAACAGAAGCAACTGAACGCTACTGAGTAACATTAAGTCATGCAAATAAAGGGAAAGTGCTAACCAATATATGTTAACGAATATACATTAATATTTTATCAGGGTCCTTCCTACAATAACTTTAACTCTTGTTTAGATTGATGTCTGAGCTAAAGGTATTTTGAGAAAATTAAAGTTGAAAACCACGGTTTTTGCCTTATAAACAAGATTTCTCATCTGAAGTCAATTTTTGAATTCGGCTTTTTTTCACATCTGATAGTTTGCATCAATCCTTTTTGTAATGATTTTATGCAGTTCTATTGCCTATTCTAAGAAAAATTCTTCTAAAGTAACAGAATTTCATTAAAAATTCTTCTAAAGTTACCGAATTTTGTTAAAAACGCTTAGAAAAATAAAATGACGATGCCAAGAGGTCCATTCTCAACCAAAAACAACAACCATTTTCCCAATAGTTAATAAAATAAGTAACAACTTATATAAATCTCATCGTAGAATATCTCACTTTTTTCGTCTGAATAAAAAAAAATTAAATACATAAAGTAATGAAAAAATGTCTATTGTCCAAGAGTTCATCTTTTGACAAAATAATTTAATTATTGTCATGTGACTTTAATTACAACAACACTAAAAGAACATAACACCAATGATAAAAAAGCAATGTGATTTGCTTTACTCAATGGATCTAATGTCAATTTCACTCCTTTTTCAGAAATCGTCTCTCACATCCTGTCAAAAAGCCAGAAACAAAAAAATGAACTAAACAGGTGAGAAAATAAAGCAAATTTCCATCCTAGCAAAATCACCTACATGATGCTTTTATGACAAGGCTGCCATATTTGGCACAGTTATCGTTTTAATAAAAGTCGGCAAAAAATTTTCTCCAATCACAGAGTGATTCTAAAAACAACCCCTGATGACATTAAATATTTAAGAAAGATAATAATATACAAATAAATGATTTCTGTTTATCTCAATAATCTTAATTTTTATGTACCTTAATTTCGGGAATATGCGCCGCACCCATCGTAAGCGCCGCATCATTGAAAAATCGGTAAAAAAAAACAAATATACACGTAAGCGCCGCACCAATTAGAAGCGCCGCATCTTTGAAAAATCGGTAAAAATGAAATAGTCACGATACGATCGACAAAATTGGATTAAAAGTAACAAGAATAGCGATAAAATCTTTATATGAATTAACAATAAAACACAGGTAATCTTAAAATACAATAGAAAAAAAAAATGTACTACGCCAATATGCGTACTACGCAAATCGATTATCGTTTTAATCGAATATCGCCGTTTGCGGTGTGCTTATGAAATAAATATAATTTATCAACTATTGTAAAATATACAATAAATACTTTTAAAGAGAGTGAGCTATTAATATCGAAACACAGGTTATCTTAAAATACGATAGCAAAAAAAAAAAAAAATACGTACTACGCCAATCGATTATTCGATTATCGTTTTAATCGAATATCACCGTATGGGGTGTGCTTATGAAATAAACACAATTTATCAACTATTGTAAAGTATACAATAAATACTTTTAAAGAGTGAGCTATTAATATTAAACAGAAAATAGAGAAATATGGGTAAGTTAAATATATTTTGATTATAGTAATTACGTTTTTATAATAAAGATATATTGTGATACTATGTACTGTTTATGAACTTTATACTGAGAATAAATGAATGTAAATAAAGGTGAAATATGAATGAATGTTAATGAATCCATGTGTTTAAAAGTGTATTTGAGGCAGTAAGTCTAAAAAAACATGAAATGAAGGCTTTTCACAATATCCAGATACTGCTATGTTGAAAAAAAAAATCATTGTACCCGCCGCCCTTGCGTATGCGCCGCATCGCCGATATTTTGAACTTTTAAACACGTATGCGCCGCGGCGCTTACTCCCGAAATTACGGTAATTAAAATTTTCTTAATAAACCAAGGAAAAATTTATAATTACTTGTTGATTAAAAATTTGGTTAATATGGATGGTTTTGCATGTGATAGCTAAATAGTCTGAGACCTCCATTTAAAGTGGAATCCAAACCACTACATATATCCCACAATAGTCAGGATTTGAATCTGGCACCCGTTGTCCAACAACCAGGGCCCTAACCATACACAAATGGGTGGGCAAATTACTGAAATAAAGTAAATAAAAGGTGTGTATGATTATTCATAATGATATACAAATACTTTGTCTTTATTCAAAATTCGGTGTGGATTGAACTATTTTGCAAAATTGATGTTCTTAAAGTAGCTACTTTGAAAATGAAGTTTGTAATCACTACTTTTCAAAACAAGCAGATATAGCTGTTGTTAACTACGATTTATAATAAAGTATATGCGTCTGTTGTTCGCTAAAAGAAAAGTAGTTGTTTTAACCATAAAATAAATAAATGCTAGTCTAAGAGGCATGTAATGTAAATAACAAATCTTGGAGGTATTATTATTATTATTCAGGCTAAATAAATCGACTTATCAATAATGATATTTAACAAATAAAAATAAAAAACAAACCTGTTCTGCACACATATAATACATATATTTTAATTGATTTATAGAAAAGATAGCTTACCACACCCTGCCACACTCAACAAAATGGCGACATGACCGTATGTGGCAGATAGGAAATACTTCGATTAAAAACCGGTATTCGGTTAATCGTTTTCCATGCTTCCATCTATTGTCTGAATATAGTTTTATAGACAAATTTTTTTAATTGTATTTTATGTGTTCCAATTGCACACGAAATAAGTTGTGCCTGTTTTTTCATAGAATTTTGCTTAAAATAATTGGTAAATATTTAAATTACGTTTTAAAATAGTACCATAGAAAATGAGATCACACATAAGCTAATATTACACTATCATTCAATAGAAATAAGTAGGAGATTTTAAAGAAAAACCTACTTTATACCTAAATTTATTTTGGCTTTTTTGGTCTTTTAGCCTCAATTTTTAACTTCCTGTGAAGTTCGTTATAAAATTTAAATTATTAAAACAAAATGTAATGCCAATAAAATAAATTATGTGCAATATATTAATTATGTCAAGAATTTTTAATGGCTATATTTATAATAAAATATATGTGTTTGTTGTTCGTTAAAAGAAAAGTAGTTGTTTCAACCATTAAATACATAAATGCTACTCTAATAGGCATGTAAAGTAAATAACAAATCTTGGAGGTATTATTATTATTATTCCGCTTAAATCAATCGACTTATCGATAATCATATCTAACAAATAAATAAATAAAAACACCTGTTCTGCACACATTTAATCCGTCTACATATATAACAAATACAACAACAAATGCGTTAATACATATAATATTTTGATTGATTTATAGAAAATATAACTTACCACACTCTACTTACAAAGCTACAATCAACAAAATGGCGACATGACCCTATGTGGCAGATAGGAAATATTTCGATTAAAAATCAGTATTCGGTTACTTATTTTCCATGCTGCCATCTATTTTCGAAATACAGTTTTATACACAAGTTTTTTTAAATTGCATTTTATGTGCTGCAATTACAAACAAAATAAAAGTTGCGCCTGTTTCTTCATAGAACTCTACTTAAAATAATAGGTAAATAGTTAAATTACAATTTTAAATAGTGCTAGATAAAATGAAATCACACAGAAGCAAATGAAATTACACTATCAGTCAATATAAATAAGTAAGAGATTTTTAAGAAAAACATCCTTTATACCTATAAATTTATTTTTGGTCTTTTAGCCTCAATTTTGGACTTCCTGTGAAGTTCGTTATAAAATTTAAATTATTAAAACAAAATGTAATGCTCAATAAAACAAATTATGTAGAATATATTAATTATGTCAAGTATTTTTAATCGCTATATTTTCTTTTATAAGCTAATATATTAAACAGCCGCCAATAATATAACATTATATATATATATATATATATATATATATATATATATATATATATATATATATATATATATATATATATATATATTACACAAAAATTCGTTTGAATATTTCTTGGTCACATTGAGCATCGAGCACTGTGTCAAAATTTTGCAAATCGAAAGTGATTCAAATTAATTCCAGTTTAGATATATTATTCTTCATTTTAATTTTAGTAACAGTGCAATCATTGTAGTTAGATCAAGAATTATTATTTTTAGAAATGAGCTATTAGGGAAAACATTATGATGCCATAGGGGTAATTAAAAAATGGACAGTTAATATTTTTTTTAATTAAAATTCGAAAAATAATAATTAATGCATTACATATAATTTATTTTACTAGGTCATTTGTCTGTATTATGTTTTAATAATTTTAATATTATAACGAAAGTTCGAAGAATCCAAAATTTTTATCAAAAGATACTGTATGTTTGAGGGATACTTTTTAAAGTTTCAGTTTCTTCTATGTACTTGTGCCAGTGTAATTTCTATATTTTCAAATAAAAAAAAATTGTAGCTTCAATAAATATATATGATTTTATTGACCAATTTTTCATAAAATTCTCGGAGTTGCTGCTCAAGCTTTTGTGAGGGAGAAAAGACAGGCCTCTTTTCTAACTTACTTAATATTTCATATAATGTGCAACACCCAAAAATGGCTAGTTACTGAAAATTTCTCACGACAGGTGGCAGCATGGAAAGATAATCGAAAAGTGATTTAGTATCATAGCATTTGTTGAAGATCTAATCGTAAAATGGTATTTCTCATCTTGCAGATTTTTCTATTTGCACGTTATATTGGAATTTTTACATGGCATTTTTACTATTTTCACTCTTAAAAAAATATTTCCGTGTCTGATTTATTTTAGTTCTCTTTTTATTCCCAACATCGCAGAAAAATAGTTAAAAGAAAATAGATTTACTGTGTAGATGAGTTATGCCTAATAATCACCATTTAAACAACATTTCTTTTGAAGGTAGGGTATGGATGTTTATTTATTTAATGTATTTTCTTATTTATGTTTTAATGCAATATTTGTCAATTTGAATGTAATTTTACAGTACTTTCAAAATATCAACTCTAGGTGCAAAAAATGGTAACAGGAAAAAAAGTAATCGGAAAAAAAGTAAACGGAAAAAAAGTAACTGAGTCAACAAGAGCGGAAAAAAAGTAATCGGAAAAAAAGTACTAATCGGAAAAAAAGTAAACGGAAAAAAAGTAACAAGGTATTGATAAAAATTGAACTTATTGATAAATAAGTGTTAAAAGCTAACGAAGTAACATATATCTGATTTATATAACTCCCGTAGGCGGATATTTTCGAATGCTATTAGGAATTGAGTAAAATCACCCCCGGAAAAAAACACCATCGGTAAAAAGCTCCCTGATTTAAAAGAAATGGGGGGGGGGGGCTTCACGTTAAGATGGGAAAATACCACACATTTATGAATAACACTTGTTTGAATGAGCCAATTATAATTTCGGGTAAAGCACGTGTTACCACGTGTATTTACTAACCACATGTACTAGGAACAATCAGAGCATTATATACATCATATATTCTAATACGAGAGCAAATCTTGTGTGTGTGTGTTTGGGGGGGGGGGGGGTTATATATATATAGACAAATTTTATTTTAAAAACAGCCCTAACGATTTTGACGAAATTTTGTATCCTACCGTTTTGAGGCACCAGAAAATCATTGGATTGGGTCACATATTCGAAAAAATTCGATTAGTGGGTCATTTTGGGTCATGTTTCACCGTATCTAAAATACGGTTCAAACGATTTTGACTAAATTTTGCATCCTGTGGTTTTCGGGCCCGAGAAGACAGTTGGGCTAGGTCACATGTTCCATAAAATTTGATTAGTGGGTCATTTTGGTCATGGGTCATTATGGGTCAAGCTATTCTTATCTTAAAAATGGCTCAGAAGATTTCAACTAAATTTAGTATCCTACAGTTTTAGGGAACGAGAAGACTATTGGGCTAGGTCACATGTTCGAGAAATTTCGAGTAGTGTGTCATTTTTGCTCATGAGGCAAGATGGGTCAAGCTATTTTTATCTTAAAAATGGCTAAGAGGATTTGAACTAAATTTAGTTTTCTACAGTTTTTAGGAACAAGAAGACTATTGGGCTAGGTCACATGTTCGAGAAAATTCGATTAGTGGGTCATTTTGGGTCACCATGAGTCAGGGTCAAGCTAATTGTACCTAAAAAACTGTTCAAACGATTTTGACTAAACTTTGTATCCTACCATTTTCGGGCACGAGAAGACTGTTGGGCTGGGTCACATGTTCGAGAACTTTCTATTAGTGCGTGATTTTGGGTCAACGCGGGTCAAGTTAATTTTATCTAAAACACGGCTCTAACGATTTTGGTTAAATTTTATATCTTACGAGTATCGGGCACGAGAAAATCATTGCGCTAGGTCACACGTCCGAGAAAATTCGATTATTTTATAAATGATTTTCAATATTTCCTCATGAAAACTTGTTCAAAATACAAAAACTGTATTTATATGTATTTACTATGTTCCATCTAAATAACATATTTAAATTTTAAGACACACAGCCATTTAAAAAATATAACACAAACAAAGAATCCAAATCAGTTTACTGAATCATATATGAACTGGGAAAATTAAAAAAGTCATATTGAATAAGATTCTAAATAAAGAATCAAAATAATGTGGAACTAAAAAAAGATAATTGAAAAAAAAAAAGGAGTGGTGGTGATGGTGTATTTTTTTTTCTTTTTGGAGGGGGGGGGGGGAGGAATTAGGTAGATAAGAACCATGTTTGGCCCATGGCAGAGGCAAATATTTTGTTTTCATTTTTGTATTAAAATTTATGATTAAATTGGCTCTTTTTGTATAACTATTTAAGTGCTATGCACAAGATAAAAATAAAAGTTATTTAGCAAATTTTAATATACTTAACATTTTTACAAAAAAAAAATCTTTCTTATTTATTTATTTTTATTTATTTATTTATTTTAATAAGAAGGTCTCATAACACCAGCATGGTTTTTATGGATGTTAATATTTGAATAAAAATATAAAACATTCAGAAAAAGAATGAAAACTTGATTTGTAATTATTATTATTATTAAACTATTCTATTCAAATGTTAAAATAAGTTAAAGCATACTTAAATGATAGAAACTTGTACTTTCTACTAAGAAAATGAACTGCAAAATGAATTTATGCAGTTAAAAATTTCAATAGCGGATACCTCGGGACTGCTATGTTTGTTCTCTATATACCTACATTTAGCGAACTATAAATCAGGTTTGGGTTGCTTCCAGAAGCAGGACCTGATTATTGCACGGGCAAACTCTTCCACGGCTTTCACCCCGTCCCCTCTGATTTTAGGTGCCTCCCAAATTTGACATTTCTTTCAATATTTTAAACCTATAGAGTAGGATAAGATTAAAAACAAAAAATATATATATTTATCTAAAAACAGTAAAACCTTTCAATAGCGGACATTTCGAGACTACAAAATTTGTCTACTATTCGGAGGTGTCCACATTTCTGATGTAAAAATATTCAAACATGTATGTGTTGTGGATTGAAAAGGTGGTGTTTCGCTAAATAGAGGTATCCGCTTTTACCTCTAAAACCGGACAATTCCGAATAGAGGAAAAATTCTGTGGTCCCGAAGTATCCACTATTGAGAGATTTTACTGTTTTTAGATAAATATAATTTTTGTTTTCAATCTTATCTTACTATAAAAACTCAAAACATTGAATATAATCAGTACAATGTCGAAATAGATTTAAAGTATCAGCTTTACGAAAATTCCATTTTAAATTTTGGACCCCATAAAATCGGGGGGGGGGGGAGGTAGTGCCATGAGCCAGTTTGCCCATGCTTTAATCAGGTTCTTCTTCTTAAAAAATTACCAGCCCTGCTTTGTGGTCATATATAGTCCCATTTATTGAGGATGATGCAATGTGGTCAAATATAGCTGCATTTAATGCTTTAAAATATGTGGTCAGAAATGGCTACTTACTGCCGACAGATCAGAGCACGAAAATGGCCACAATTCAGGCGTTTCAAATGTCTTAAATTCAGACACAAATAAGTGTCTTAAAAAATTAAGACACTTTAAAGTGTCTCTTTTTTGAACCATCCGTTTCAGACACTTAAGTGTCTGAATTTCAGACATTCCAGTTTACAGTGCAGTTTTAACAACTTTATACCTGGTTAAAAATTATTTTTATTAATACTTAAAATTATCCCAGTGTTTTGAAATATATGTAAGATTTGAGAATCATGATTCTTGATAAAATTAACTTGACCCGCGTTGACCCAAAATGAACCACTAATCGAAAGTTCTCGAACATGTGACCCAGCCCAATAGTCTTCTCGTTCACTAAAACTGTAGGATACTGAATTTAGTTCAAATCCTCTGAGCCGTTTTTAAGATAAGAATAGCTTGACCCATAATGACCCATGATCAAAATGACCCACTAATCGAATTTTCCCGAACATGTGACCTAGCCCAATAGTCTTCTTGTGCCCGAGAATGGTAGGATACAAAGTTTAGTCAAAATTGTTTGAACCATTTTTTAGATACAATTAGCTTGACCCTGACCCACAGTGACCCCAAAAATGACCGACTAATTGAATTTTCTTTGACATGTGACCAAGCGCAATGATTTTTTCATGCCCGAAACTCGTAGGATACAAAATTTATTCAAAATCGTTAGATCGTTTTTTAGATAAAATTAACTTGACACGCGTTGACCCAAAAATGACCTCTCGAATATGTGACCCAGCCCAATAATCTTTTCGTGCCCAAAAAAGGTAATAAAAGTTTAGTCAAAATCGTTTGAACCGTATTTTAGTTACAATTAGCTTGATCCTGACCGATGGTGACCCAAATGATCCACTAATCGAATTTCCTCGAACATGTGACCCAGCCCAACGGTTTTCTGGTGCCTCAACTCACACACAAGATTTGCTCTCGTATTAGAAAAAATGATGTATATATAATACTCTGATTGTTCGTAGTACACGTGGTTAGTAAATACACGTGGTTAGCACGTGCTTATCCGAAATTATAATTGGCATATTCAAACACGTGTTATTCATAAATGTGTGGTATTTTCCCATCTTAACGTGAAGCCCCCCCCCTATTTCTTTTAAATCAGGGAGCTTTTTACCGATGGTGCTTTTTTCCGGGGGTGATTTTACTCAATTCCTAATAGTATTCACAAATATCCGCCTACGGGAGTTATATAAATCAGATATATGTTACTTCGTTAGCTTTTAACACTTATTTATCAATAAGTTCAATATTTATCAATAAGTTCAATATTTATCAATACCTTGTTACTTTTTTTCCGATTACTTTTTTTCCGCTCTTGTTGACTCAGTTACTTTTTTTCCTAGATTCGCAAAAAATGCATTTTGTTTTAAATTTTTCTTGTAATTCGTATATATTTTAGTAATATTTTCAAATCATAAGTTACATTTTGTTTATTTTCTTTTAAATTATCTCCTTAAGATGTAAATTATTTTTGTTAATTGCGATTTTCATAAAATTTAAATAATAATTGGTACTTTTTGGTTAGCCGTTGCCAGTGATATGTGTACAACTACATATATAAATATATTTGTATATACATACATATATGTGTATACCGTAATTTCGGGTAGATAAGCCGCCCTGGCGTATACGCCGCTACGTCCGAAAATGGTAAAGAAAAGCTGAAATTCCATCGTATACGCCGCACCGGCGTATAAGCCGCACTTATTGAAAGTGGTGTACATACTACTGTAGACGCCATATTGAATATTTTCGCGTATTTTTTTAAACCACTTTAAAAATTTGAATTTTAAATTTAATACAAATAATGAAAATAAATAAATAACTTACTTTTAGTTTGTGAATTTATCCAATTGCATCGCAGCCTTGGATCGGCAAGAAGAAATATATTTGATGGAATTCTTAATATAAAACATTACACTAGAATTACAAATAACACTATTTTTTATTCAAATCCATCAATTAAATAACAACGTAAAATTCTGAACATAACTATGCTTCATCCATTCTCCGCATACGGCAATATTCGATTCAAACGATAATCGAATGACGTAGTAAGCTTTAACTTCAACAGATGGCGCCAGACAAATCTTTGTCTGATTCACTGATCTCATAATATTAAATTAAAAATAAGACAAAAGAATAAAAAAACTAGTACAAGGATTTTATATTAAATTTAAACAAATATTTAAGTAATTAACTTACTTAATTATAATTTTATACTAAGTAATGTAAATCTTCTGAATTCATTCTACTTATGTGTAATAGAATTGCAAATATCTTTGTACTGAATTATCATTTTTTTAATTTCAGATTTATTTATTTATCAAGTGTTATATTAAGTACAAAAGTTAAAAATTAAAATATTTTACAATAAATTCAATATTTTTTCTCTTATGGCTGAACGTTAGTCCTGTAGATCTTGTGAAATTTTTTTTTAAGTGAAAATTTCACCTGCAGATTATACGCCGCTGCGGATTATAGGATGATTTTTTTTCAAAATCTTATGAGATTGACACCTGTGGATTATATGCCGCAGATTATAGGCATACGTTTCGTTATGCAAAAAGAAACCATGTATAGATTTTTTTCTTTTTTAATGAAATAAAAAGAACTTAAATGGGATATTCTATAACATGCTTAGAAAAGCAATCTGAGTAACATAAATAGTAAAGAGGATGCGGCGATTACTTTACCAAATTCCCGATATATTTTGAGCAATTGTTATTTCTAATCCGTGAAGCATTTTTAATATTGTTTTTCAGATTTTCACTCTATAATATGTACATGATCCGATTTTTATTTCTGAAAAAATCGTTATTACTTCGTATACGCCGCACCGGCAGATAAGCCGCAAAAGATAAAATTTAACTTTTAAACACGTATAAGCCGCGGCTTATCTACCGAAATTACGGTATATATGTATATATAGATATATATGTATATATACACACACACACACATATATATATATATATATATATATATATATATACATACATATGTGTGTATATATATCACTGGCGCCCAGCTAACCTAAAAGTACCTATACTCTATTCGCTGAAGGAAGGTAACAGAAGTAAACAAATGCACCTATGGATTAGCGATGCTTAAACCTGGCGCTGTGCCAGAAGCGCAAAATAGACTGTCTGAAGTGTTGGAGCTTCTGCTTTAAAAAAAAAATTAAACAAATAAATTCGCCAACCTAAGGATTTGTGCCAAATGTGTGGCTCCATGGCGATTTTTCTGCAACCCGCTTGTTTATTTTCTCTATCTCCTTTCCCTGAACAGACTATAATAATATTTAATATCTATTCTTTGGTTAAATTCTCCAAGTTTTAAAACTTTTATGCATACCGGAAAGTGTTTCCTTATTTTAGAATGAAGTTTATGTAAGACATGATAAATTAAACACAGTGTTAAATGTAATATAATAATTATGTCTGTTATCGAGTGTCTTAAAACTAATTTTTTAAATAGTGAATACATTGATAATCCTAAACACATTTTGTTTAAATCAAATCAAATTTTGCTGCAACAATATAGAAAGATTGCTTTACAAGACTAAGTTTATTGTAATACAATACTATAAAAAAAATTCCAGCTGGAATGGGATGAGAGATTGCTAAGTGCATATTTTTTTAGTATTCAGTCTATAAGTGCATACTTGCTAGTTCATTGCTTATAATAACCAGTTTTAAATTAAAATAAACATTTCAATTGTCATTTGACAAATACAAAACGAACCATTCAGCTATTTTATAGAAATATCATGTTTGCTTCTTAGGTAAAATAATTTTAATGGACCTTATGCACATGATGTCAGACGCCAGAGCTGACGGTATGTCAATCTGTTATTCTCTCTACTCTACCAACAGAAATACCAGTATGCACAGGCGCAAATACCACTAGCAGATGACTTTAGCCTCAGCCCACGTTGAGTGCATAAATTTTAACCGAAATTTTTGCAAATTTAGGGAATTTTCTCGCATACAGAACTTTTTTGTGGTATTTTTAACAAACAAGCAAATACACTGCTCAAAACAATTAAAGGATATTTGAAGTTTTATATAAAATAAAGATATAAACGAAATTTTTTTTGCCGAAAATAGAAGAAGAGAATCACAAATGCAAATTTTTCTGGTTTTCAAACTGTGGAGTATGCAAATTTTGAGTTTGACGTCAAAAACGTCGCTTCAGCGGTAGCGAATGAAATTTGACTTTCAACTGGATAAAAGAGAATGAAGACAAGGATGATCGGCATTCAGTGATTGCTTTGTTTCGATGAGTACGATGTCTCAGCGAAGTCATTTGACAGATTCAGAAGCTTGGAGAATTGTTGGTAGGTTAGAAGGGGGCCAAACTCAAGCCGAAGTAGCGCAAGCCATTGGAGTGTCACAAAGTGTCATTTCCAGGATCTGGAACCGTTTTTCGGAGAGTGGATGTGCAGGCCGAAGACCAGGGCAAGGTCGTAGACGGGCAACAACGCCCAATGAAGATCGGTATTTAGCGTTAACAGCTTGGAGACACCGAAACATGAAAGCTACTCTTCTCCAACAACACCTTCGCTCGTCTACAGGCACCACGATTTCAACTCAGACTGTCCGAAACCGGCTCCATGCTGTAGGTCTGTATGCTCGCCGACCGATGGTATGTGTTAGATTAACATCAAGGCATCGTCGCGACCGCAGGGAGTGGGCAACCGAGCATGTCAACTGGAGGAGAAATGAATGGAGCAATATTCTGTTTTCTGACGAGTCCCGTTTTTCTGTGCATCCGGATAATAGGCGTATTTTCATCTGGAGGGACCGTGGCAGTAGGAATAATCCTGCGTTCGTGCACGAAAGTGTCAGATTTGGCGGTGCAGGAGTGTTGGTGTATGGTGGCATCTCCATTGACGGGCGCACTGACCTCTACATCATTCGAGATGGAGCTCTGACTGGTCGCCGATATAGGGATGAGATCCTCAGACCTATTGTAGTCCCTTACGCTGCAGCAATCGGAGATAACTTCATTTTAATGGACGATAACTGCAGGCCACATCGTGCAAACCTGGTGGAGGATTTCCTTTTCGAGGAAGGAATCGTTCGAATGGAATGGCCAGCGTGTTCTCCAGACATGAATCCAATCGAGCACGTTTGGGACGCTCTAGGAAGACGAGTTTCTGGCCACCAACAACCCCCACAAACTCTCCAAGAACTGGAAAGAGCTCTTCTGGAAGAGTGGGGCAGAATACCCCAACTCGTTATTAATAGCCTCATTGAGTCCATGCCTCAAAGGTGTTCAACGTTGCTTGCCGCCCGTGGAAACCATACCCCCTACTGAAAATGATATTCTTTGAAGAAAACACCTTTTCTTATTCTTTTTTTCTCATATGCACAAATTGTGTTTTTTTCCTTTTGTACACAAATGCGCAATAAAATGCATTTTTTTCTGCCAAACATGTGTAATTTATTCTCATATAACCTACTATGTCTGTCGACCATGTATCAATCAGCTAAAATGTTTCCCAGATACAAAATCCACCTAAAACTGCAATATCCTTTAATTGTTTTGAGCAGTGTAATTAATAACTCATATAGGACAAAATTAGCACTCGCCACCTGCCAATCAGCGAGTAATACTGAAAATTTGGTGATTGACTTTATTGCCACCACTGGTCAAACTTAATAGTCACACTCGCCAATTGCGATAATTGAATGGAAAAAGATTTTTTCCCTGCTGTCGCTCAAAAAATTTCAAAACCATTTGGCGAATTTCATCATTTTTCCCCGAAATTATTTGATGGATTGTGATTTTTTTTTCTCGAAGCCATTCGACAATAATAAAAAAATTTTCCTCCGAAACCAGTTGATGAATTTTGCGATTTTTCCACTATCGATTAATGAATTTTGTGATTTTTCCGCTATCGATTGACGAATTTTGCGATTTATCGACTATCGATTAACAAATTTCACGATTTTTTCCATGAAAGAACAAGTTGCATACTTTATTTCCGCTTATGTTCGACAAATTTTGCTCTTTATGTCCACTGCCGTTCAATGAATTTTGCAAGTCTGTTCCACGATTATTAGACAAATTTCACTATTTTTCTCCTGAGATCATTTGACGAATTTTGCGATTTTTTCCCCCGAACCTATTTGACAAATTTCTCGAATTTTTTCATGACAGTTAGACAAAATTAATTTTTTTCCTGCAATGCCTGATTTCTTTCCTGAAACCATTTGACGAATGTCACGATTTCTTTCCCGACACCATGTGATGAATTTCCCTGTTCATTCCACAATCTGACAAATTTCGCAAATTTTTTAACAAGTATTTGTAAATTTTTTATTGGCCAGTGCTGAAAAACACTGGCAAGTAAAAAAATACATGTACTGGCCAGTGGCCAGTGAGTAAAAAGGTTAATTTTTACCTATAATAACTCACAATCCATAGACTGCTATGCTAATGTTCAACAGTAAATACCGCCAACAGACGAATTTTAGCCTCGACTGCAGGTTGCGTGCATAAGGTCCATTTCATACTTTTTGTTTGACTATAATATTTTTTGATGTGTACAACCATTACTTATTTATATAAGATGATGCTCAATGCATATTTTTTTAGTCAGCTGCATCTGTTAGCCATAAACTTGTTTTAGAAAACATTTTTTTTTTTGTTAAAGATGCATAAAAATTGTTTTGGCTTGAAATTATGTGTTGCTTGAACATTTGAATTATAAATACATTATAAAATATTTATATAACTATCACAGTTGTAAAATTATAAATATGAAGAAATTATAATTAAATATGCTGAGAACAAAATTTATATGACATTAATAATAAAAATAAAATATGATTTTGTCAAAAAAAATCTTTTATATAACAAAAATTAACTGTGTTTACCCTTATTATTAGGATGCAATCAAATCATTTCTGCATTAAATCAATAATTACAGTACACTCTAAAACAGTTAAAATCGTTGCTTTGTTTTAATTTTATATTGCTAGTTGTATTTTTAATGAACTATATTGTAAATATTAAATGCTTATAAAAGTCAATATTTTTAATGAAAACCCATGAAAATGGATATTGATTGATTTAATTGATAATTTTGACAAATTATAATTATACTTTTTTATAAGCATTTGAAGTTTCGAAGAAATCACTATCTTTGTTTGTAGATGGCAGCACCATACAGTTAACTCTTATAGAAAAAGTTTCTTAAGTGTTTTGTTTATGTAGACAGTTTAATCATTAATGTTGATTTTTTGTCTAGATTTGATTATATTATCTCAAATCTTTGAGAAATTCGGAAAGTAGAATTAAATATTCAGTAATTGGCAGGATTTATATTTATTTATTTTCTTTCTAATTCGAAAGTTCTAATAAATATAGCAGACCAAACTTCTTTTTTTTGTACCATTTAGTGACATTTTCAAACGTGAAAGAATTATATACTTTATTTGTTTTAATCAAATTTATGAAAGCAGCTTGGGTGCCATTTACTTAGGGATTGGATGTTTATTTTATGGACTAGCCGCCACTGGCGACCAGTTTGGTCACCCTTAAATGTATGTTAAGCATTGTAACAAATTATTTTTATTCATAATTTATTTTTTTCCTTAATCCTTCGCCAAACCGGAAAAATCTAATAGACAAATCAAGAACTTTTGCGATCATGGTAGCATTTCGCATATTTTTTGTTGTTATGTAATTCATCTTTCTTGACAAAAACCGCTTAACCCACTTTATAATAAATTAATCATTGTGTGTGTGTTTTATAATAAAATTGTGCGTTTTTTAATGTAAAATAAACTATTTCATAATAAAATAAAAGTACATGCTGTTTTAGTAATCTCTAATAGGTACCTGAAAATGGGATTTTCTCGCCAAAATGGTGCAAAACAAAAATCGCGCCAACCCCGATGCGTCCGTGACAGCTGTTCCAATTTAAAATACATGACGTTCACATTTTTCTTTAAAATAGAAAATAGATAAATAAGAAATAATATCATAAATCAAAATATTTGATTTCAAAATTAAAGTATTGTTTCTAATTTGCACACGCGAAAAATAAAAGCTGACAATTCGTTTCGAAATTTGATCCATTAAATATTATTACATGAGTTCAACTTACACCAAGAAAAAATCCGGAAGGAAGTTGAGTTGTATAGAACAGAATTATGGTAAACTTTGACTGTCTCACTGGTGCGGATTATTTTTTTTTTTACACAAGGCAGCGGTCCAAAAATTCATGGTTTAATATTTTAAACATTCGCAACGAATGAATCTTTTTCTTTTTGTTTACTTTCATGGATAGAGAATTTGAACTGCGAACCTAATTTAAACTGAAGTTATTGCAGAATGTATACATAATTGGACGTAAGTCATCTCTCAAATATTAATTTATTTTGAATGATCATTCTAAAAATGTAACTTTTATGCAGTTTTATTCGAAAAAATAATTTTGAATAAAAATGGCCGCCTGGCATATGAAAAAGTGAAGCGGACATCCCGGAACTGTTGATGACAGTCACATGACTTATGGTTTTATTATAGAGATTATATATATATATATATTAAGGCTTGCCCCATTTTTATCACTATATTGTTATGTTGAATTTATTTTATGGCATCATATTTTATCTATTTTTTAAAAGATTTAAAATAAAATTTAGTAATTTTTTTCTTCTTCTTCTCCTTTTCCATTCATTTATATGTAATCCTTTAGAATTAAATCATTTTAAAATTAGGATATAAATATCTATAAAGTAAATTAAACATATTTATTATATGTAAATTAAATCCAATTTTGCATTGACATACATTTACAAATTTTATGCATGTGTGTTTAAGTATCATATTTACTCTTATTTATAGAACATATTATTTATTACATATTCAGATATGAACAATGAAATTTACAGTTAAGATTTTGAAGAAATTCCATATATTTTTTTTCTTTTTAATTTTAATTTCATTTTTTGTTTGTTCCTTGCTTCTACCTAAACCATAAATTAAGCAAAAAAATAAATTAATAAATTTAAAAGATTCTAGTAAATTTTTATGAAAACAGCCCTTTATTTCTGTATTGGAAATTACATTTTTGCTCTGTTAGCAAGGTAAAATTACCCCTCCCCCACCAAAATAAATAATCTCTAGCATTAAAATAAACAACAATTACATGAATGTTTCATAAAATTTAAACTAACCGATGTTGATAAATGAGCATTTAGATTTGTATAATTAAATATATATGATTATTTTATTATTATTTCAAATGTTGAAAAGATATTTTTTCGTAAAACTTATTTAAAATCATTATTACCCTTTTTCATTCATGCATTAATAATAAATCGTTTTGTATCTGCAAATCTTTTATATTCAGTTATTATATTTAAAAAAAATATGGCAAATATCAACAAAATAAACACCTTTTAAAATCGGTTAAATGGACAAAAAACCGAATAGCCAACCACAGCGCAGGATTCTTTCCCATGTCCGTATCCATGTGAAGGTTGCTTATGTGCTTTCTGGAATGTAATTTTTTTTACAGATGTTGCAAAAGCCTAGCACAAAAAAGTTTCTTAAGAAATACTGGTATTCAAGAAATAAACCATTGAGAGCCCTGTTTATGAGATAAAACAATTGTAGGTTTCTTGTTTTTTAAATGTGCCCAGTGTTCTTGTCAGACATCTTGGAATTAGTTACACTCCAGACGAAGACATAAAATCATTAATGAAAATTTTTGCTGGCAGAAAATTATTACATGAAAATTTTTATATCTATATGGATCAGTAAATTTTCTAATTTCATAAGCAATTGCAAAATTTTGTGGCCAAGTAAATTACATGAATTTTTCCTGTGAACGTTTGACGAAATTCCTCCTTTTTGCATCACTGTTTAATGGAATTCGTAATTTTTTTCATCACAATCGTTTTACGAGTACTGCAATATTTTTTGCTGTTTGGTGATATTTTGCTATATTTTTACATGATCTTCAGATCAAATTTGTGATATTTTTGCATTATTGTTTGACGAAATTTGCGATACGTTTTGCATGATCGTTTGATTAAATTTGAGGGTTTTTTTTCGTGCTCATTTGGTGAAATTCTTGATTTTTTCTGCAACTAATACACGGAATTAGCTTTTCTTTTTCTTAAAAATTGAGTTATTCTCCTCGAACAATTGACTAAATTTGAGATTTTTGTCATGGCCGATTAACGAATTGATTTTGCTGAACTTTGCAAAAAAAAAAAAAAATAATAATAATGAAATAAAAAAAAAAATAGGAAACAATCACAAACAAGAAAAGACTTTATCGAAGGAATTCAGCCCAGTATTTTTTTATTCTGAGGTATTTTCTATTGTGTGCATGATTCGTTCAATCCTGCAGGCTATTTGATGCCCTGTGATTAAGCCCTTCGCGATGAGCGTCCTTTACAGAATTTTTGATATTTTACCACCGGTTTTTTAAATCAGAAATTGTCTTCTAATTGAATCGCAGAAATGCTATAATTAAATAAGGCCAAGCTTACAATAAAAAGTAACTGGTGGGAATAATCGACAATTTTGAGCATCTTATGTAGCATGGATATGTGTCGCTCGTCCCCAAGGGGTTAATCTTGTTTCACGTTTTGTAATGGCAGAATATCAATCTGTCTAAATAAATGAGTTAATATTCTCCAAACATGTAGAAAACCTTACATACAGCCCTTATCCAATACTGGGCATCAAAAATTATTTCTTGAAATTCAAGGAACTGTTACAGAACCACCTGGTACTTGAGATGGGTGAGAACAGGTATGGTGCCTGAGCAAGGGTCTGACCATGAACATAGATCTAAAGAAGGACTTCTAACAAAATAGCCATTCCAAGAAGAAAATCGTTCCTCGAAAAAAGTCTGAAATAGGTGGCGCATGTGGTAAGACGGATTCTCCATATGTCACCAGTTCGTCTGCTTCTTCAAACCGTCTATTGTCTGGTGGGTATCTGATATACAGTTTCGGTTTGATGTTGTAGGTGGCGCTGCCCTGGCAGGGATTCTCACCGGCAACCATGCACGTAGCTGTACAGCTGCTATTTTGTTCCAAAGTCGCGACACGATATTAACACTATTTCGTTGGAAGTCCTTTAGTTCGGGTGCAACTCAAACGTGAAAGGTTCCATTCTCCCATTGGTTGACAAAAAAACCGGAAGTCACTTGATTTTTATATTTTCGTACAAGTTTGCTTAAAGCACAACCTGTCTGTGAACAATATAGCGCGGTGGTTAAAGCACCGGACTTGTAAACTGAAGGTTTTAAGTTTTGTCCTCTCTGATTTAAAAAAAAAAAAGATCTTTTTTTAGAGTTTTGTTTTGATCTTTACGGAATTAATTAATAGAGAATATTTACTTGACTTAAAGATCAGTATAAATTTTTTTTAATTATTATGTAAATATATAATAAATCTTAATTAATATTATATTTAAATATATATAGTTAATGTTAGTAATTAGTATTATACTTAAATATATATAATTAATAATATTTAATAGTTTATTTAAATATGTGTGTGTGGGTATATACATATATAATTAATATTTATTATTATTACTTAAATATATAATTAATATTAATAAATATTATTATTTAAATGCATATAATTAATATTTTCACTCAGTGGTTTGTAATACATTCTCTTCCATTTTCAGCAAATAATTAATAAGACATTTAAGAAAATAGGCCAATATATCTTAAAGAAAAACTTGGGATTTTTTTAAATGTAACTCAAACAATGAATTTTAGTTTTGGATGATACACTTTGTAGAAGCCCAAACATTACATGTACGCATGTTTAGGATTAAACTAAACTTTTTTTATAAATATTATCTGTTATTAAAAATACATAATAGAAACGTATACTTCTTGGTTCTTATTAGAATCCAGAAGTATTGACTTTTTTTTTTTAATTTATTGTATATGCCTACATCAATAATATAATAAAATATCATTGTGATCTCAATAAATTTTTGAAAACTGGAGTAGCAAATAATATCTAAATCATATAAAATCTTCGACTATGTTAGAAACACAGACTTACATATATAAAAATTATGCAGACATGTATGCATGTATATATTCATATAATTATATATTACATATATTTATATATGTACATATATATAAATATATATAAATATAAATATACATACGTATATCAATATATATATTCGTATAATTATATACATATATATATATATATATTCATACGTATATCATACATGCATATGTGTATTGTATATGTTTTCACTTTTACGAGAAAAAATTATGTCAGATTTATTGGATTACAGTGTAAGAGAAAGAAAATGTTAAAACTACAGCAATAATACACCAATATTATACTGATTATAAAAAAACATTAATTGATTAATCTTTGTATATTACTATACTGTCATACTGGAAAGAAACAACAAAAGTTTGATCTATAAAACTTTTAATTGATATTTAATAAGTAAAAATGTATTAAACAAAATATAATTTATTTTTGGGTGTCACTTTATAAACTAATCGAATACAATAACATCTCTCTTTAATTTTTCTTCTTTTTTAATTAATTTTATTATTATTATTATAATTTACCATGTCATGATTTCATGACCAAGAATAAAAATATCACTATGGGAAATATTATTTTTATAAATATTTAATTTAAATTATATACAAAAATTATAATATAAGAAATGCAAAGAAATATGTATTAAATTTTACAAATTAATATTATACAATTTGTTAAAACAATTCTCGTACATAATTAATTAGTATTTCTAATAATCAAATATCAATTAATTAAAAAGATCCCATTAAATACATTTTAATTTACATAAAATGTATTTAATGGAAATTAAATATATTTCATGTATACATTAAATGTACTTAGTTATTTGTATAATAAATTTATATTATCCCAAAATTTATTTTGTAAAAGAGTTTAATTTACAAGTTAATTTACACAGTTTAATTTTTTAGTACGAAGTATTAAGGCATAATTATTTTCATTATCCTGCCCACAGAGGGCAGCAGCACAAAACGATGTTATGTTAGCTATAATGCATGCCGGTTTTTTGTCAACCAATGGGAGAATGGAACCTTTCACGTTTGAGTCGCACCCTTTAGTTCTATGTTCATGGGTCTGACACATCATTGTTCTTGAGGACATAGGAACACATAAGATACAACATGCCTCGAAGACTAGCATGTACCCACACCCAAGATTTACTTTACTGCAAGTTCTGATGATAAAATGCCAGCAAAGGCTACCACTTGCTCCTTGCCGGCAGACAAAAAATAAAATAAAATAAACTAGAAAAATAAATGAAAATAGGGACAGTATAAAAAAGAAAAGAAAAGAAGTTTTCCTCTCACCCGTCCACTTCTAGTTGAGTAGGTTGAAAGCAGGAGGATACGAAGTAGAGTATAAATGCAAAAGTTGGTTTTGCCAGACCGTGGTGCCATCTGCTGTTCGTTAGTTCATCCGCCCCTTACGCAGCCACAAGTTTTCTTCTGCATGAAGCATGATATTGGCCTATCTGCCTCTGAGGGTGAAAGAGTTCCACAAGATGCTACCATGAGTTGGAGTCCCCAGACACACTTGACACTTGGTGAAGTTGGATATGGAGATTCATTGACATCTGCTCCGTCTTAGACTGCACTCCAGGTACCCTCCAAAAATGCTATAGCAAGAGTACCATTATCTCCCAGTCATCCTCCTGTGCTGAAGCCAGGTTGATTCAGGATGAGTCAGAGGCGTGGATTTCAGACATACAGTGGACGCTCGTTTATTCGAACTCGAAGGTTCTCAGAAATAAGTTCGAATTATCCGATGTTAAAAGAAAATATAACTTAAAAAGTGCATCACTGAAGAAGAAAAATCTCCTAGTTAGTATAACCCCAGAAAATATATTATACTACGCTATTTAAAATTGAACACATTAAAAAGCAATAAAGACTTACCTTAATCATAAAATGAAGCAGTAGGTACGCAGTAGAAATAAAACTTTAATTAAAAATATGAATTACACTTTTGGGAAAAACTGTAAAATGGATGTTTCGTTTTGATTATTATGCCTACATTTTTCAGCCAAATAATTGTTTAAAAACAACACAAAATGTCACAAAAAAACATATATGCATCGTTTAATAAAAACTTTTACTTTTTTATTAGTTTTTATTATGTCATCGTTGCTCAGTTTTCCACAGACTTCGACGTCTTCATCTACCCTTACATAATCAGAAAAAGTAACGTTATCACATTTAAATTTTTTGAATTCAGGAAAATCGGTATCAGTATCGTCACATTCTTCGATATGATTGTTCTTTTCGGCGTGCATGAATTTAGCATGACGAAAGCAATTACTAATTGTGCTTTCTTTAACAGCGTCCCATGCGGCATATAGATCATTTATAGCTGTCAGCAGAGTAATGTCGTAATTTTCACCACAATCTAAAGAAAAAATTATTTGTTTTAAGAGTCTCTTACGATAATTTGTTTCAAGAGTCTCTTACGATAATTTGGCTTAAGATTCTGGATGATTCCTTGATCCATTGGTTGTAGCTTCGCAGTTGTGTTTGGCGGCAAATATTCAACCTGTATGGAATTCAGTTCTGGAAGGTTATTGTGGCAGCTTGCGTTATCCACAAATAAGAGAATTTTACGCTTTTGTCTCGAAAACTGCTTATCTATTCCTTTTAACCAGCTACTGAAGATGTCTAGTGTCATCCATGCATTTGCATTGGATACATAATAAACTGGCAGTGTTTTAATTCCTTTAAAACATCGTGGATTCTCACTAGCGAATTTTGATTTTTCCCATGAATCTAAAATAGATTCCTTGTTTTTCAAATAAGTTGACAAGGTATTTTTTTTATACCTTCCGTTCAATCACTAATAATTTAAGCTTTTCGCTCCCATCCATATTAGCACAAACTAAAGCTGTAATCCTCTCTTTACTGCTTTTACCTCCTACGCAAGTTTCCCCTTTAAAATGTAATGTCTTGCTTGGCAAAAGTTTATAAACAAGTGGGTAAGTGTGATCGAAGATCGCACAAAGGGTTTCGTTTAATATTCCTTTCAAAACACTTTATCCTTTCTTTAATAAATCCTAACAAACTTCATTTAGCAACAACAACAACAAAAAAAAAGTCATGTTTTTTATAAAGTAAAAATTTACCGGTCTATTTTTTCGTTTTTTCGAATATCTAAACCAGCCGGATAGCGGGCGAAACCCGCTATTATATTCTGTCATAATAATATCCGTCATCCGGACTAAATGCAATATTTAAAAAATATATAATTTCAAAATTAAACATGTTGGACGCCTTCAAAATGTTAAAATATGCGAATATTTCCATAATCGGTTTTTTATCATGATTCAATACATTCCTCAAACTCATATATTTACTATTCTCTATTATTTATATTGATACTCGCTTTGTATTATTCTCAAACATTTGAATAATTAGTTAAACTTCCCATATGACGTCAGATTTTCTTTTTAATTCTCTAATGACGTGATATTAATCTGTTTTGTGTACTTACACATACTCATACTCCTTGTATTATTGAGAAATTTTAGACATTTTCCGTTTTATTACGACTATGACGTCAATCAATTTTATTTCATATTTATCTTTTTTTCAACTGGTGAAACTTTTTATTTCATTTTAATTTTTCATGTGGATATCGTCTGATAGAAAATTAATTATTGTAGAAATAATTTCATTGTGGATTTTTAATTTTTGGCATCTGCTATAACGAAAAATATTTAAATTTAATGGTACAAGGCTGTTAGAATTTTGGTTTTTTATCTCTATTTATTAAAATAATACGAATTTTTCAAATTTTAATATTTTGGGCTCTTCACAGTTTTTATACACAAAGTTTCAACTCTGTAAGTTACACAGTTTTTGAGAATGGCTCTGTGACGGACAGACAACGGAGCGGGAGTAATAGGGTTTCGTGAGATGAACGAAACCCTAAAAAGTGTAGTTTCGTCCGCATTAAAAATATCTTTCGGCAGGTAAGTAGATAGAAGCCCTGGCAGTTTCCTACCAAAATTAGTACACACGTCTTCGCTTACATCAGAGATTTGGCCACATGCAGTTTGATAAGAAATATTGTGCCTTGACTTAAATCGAGAAAGCCATCCATCACTGCATTTAAAATCTTCAATACCCATTCGACTTGCCAATTCATCAGCCTTCGTCTGCAATAGGGGTCCATTTATCGGAAAGTTTCGAGATCTAGCATCCTGGAACCATAGCAGTAGAGCTTTTTCTAGATTTTCTTGGGACGCATTTCTCATGCGTTTCCTTCCACTAGCAAATTTTGATTTTTCCCATGAATCTAAAATAGATTCCTTGTTTTTCAAATAAGTTGACAATGTATATTTTTTTATTCCATAGTCAGCTGCTAACTTTGTTTTACATTCGCCATTCGCTACTTTCTTTAAAATTTCTACCTTTGTCTCCAAATTTAGGGTTTTGTATTTTCCACGTGTAGACATCCTAATTTTTTACACGGTCACACCACGCACTGAGGAAGAAAAACTAAAGCACATTATCTTGTCTACACTGTACTCATAACTGACGCAACCAACTTGAATCTGTAGTAAAACTGTTCTTTTTTTCTGAAATTCTAATAAAATCGATAACAAATAAAAAATGATAGCGCTTCCACCCCCCCCTTCGTGCTTCTACTTCCCTCCCGCTCTCTTTCTACTCATGCAGGTGGATTCCGCTTGGCGGGGAAGGGGGGGGGAAGAGGAAAAGTACGTTGGAGCGTTTTTAGTTTAAGTTTCTAACTACCGTGGGTGGCGCGCTTGGAAAAGAAATACAAATGATTTTGACACACAAAATAATAAATACAGCGTGCTTTTTTCTCCGTTAAACGAGAAAAAAGAATTTTTTTTGTCAAATTTTTAGTTCGAATTAACCGAAGTGATAAAAATTAGTTCGAATTAATGAGATATTTTAACATTAATTCCAATACAAGTTTTGGGGGGCTTTTGGATTAGTTCGAATTAACCGAAAGTTCGAATTAACCGAATTCGAATTAACGAGCGTCCACTGTATAACATTTCAACCACATAGTATATGTAACAAGTTATCCTATTGTGTTTTAAAATATTATTTTTAACATTTGGTTTTTCGTATGTTATGGAAATAAAAAAATATATATAATTAACTTGAAATTTACTATTTCAAACATGGATTTTTGATAATGAATTTTTTGTTCCAATTTTATTAAACTATTCAAAATTATTAGTATAATAATGTAATAAATCATTCTTATTAATTATGTTTGATTGAAGTATAAAACTATTTGCATTAATGTATTTTCTTTCATTTCAGGTAAATCAGTTTCTGACATCATTTTTGGAGAGAAACTTTGCTCTCTGGTCCATGATGAGATGGTCGATGATGATTACACAGCAAAATGCATTGTGAAAAAAATTTGAATCAGAAAAAAGTCAAAATCAATCAATAAAATTGATCTGATTTTCAATATACCAACAAACAGCAACACTTGGTTTGTACCTATTGTTTTCATGCACCTGAAGCATTTATTTACATCTTATGTTTCTCTTTTACCTACTGTGCGAGGCAAGAATCAGTGTATATCTTTATTTTCAAACAAAACAAAATTTTCCTATGTAAGATATTATGAAGTTTGTATTTTCACATCAACATACAACTGATTAGGAGGAATATAATTAAGGATTTTCTCCCTAAATTGATGTGACCAAACTTGCATTATATTAAAGACAATTTTTATCATTGTTAAAAATGTAACAATAATAAATTTACAGGATGATTTTAATTCAATCAACGCCTCCATAACAAGTATTCTTTTATCTTTATAGAAAGCTGTACAGGCTTCTAAGAGTGGCTTAAATAATCAACTTGTCACACATATTGAAAGAAAGGGCTCTTCTTTGAGATATACAACAAAACATTTTAAGAAATGAGCAACTTAAGTTCACACACTCTTATGCAAATGTGCAAGAAACCTTTCGTTTGCGAGTATTGCAACATAAGTTTTTCTCAGAAGAGTCACTATATGACACATCTTCGCATTAACTCAAATGAGAAGCCATTTGCTTGTGATATATGTAAAAAAAGATATTCTGAGAAAGGAAACCTGAATAAACACATTCTCCTGCATACAAATGTGAAACCTTTCAGTTGTGAGATATGCAACAAAACATTTACTCATAAAATTAGCTTGAGTAAACATCTTTTTTTGCATACGAAAGAGAAACCTTTCAGTTGTGAGATTTGCAACAAAAAATTTTCTCAGATAAGTAACTTGACTACACACCTTTTCATGCATACAAATGAGAAACCTTTCAGTTGTGAGGTATGCAACAATAAATTTTCTAACAGAAGTAACTTGAAAAAACACCATCTCCTGCATACGAAAGAGAAAGCTTTCAGTTGTGAGATTTGCAACAAAACATTTTCTCAGAAAAGTAACTTGAATAAACACCTTCTCATGCATACAAATGAGAACCCTTTCAGTTGTGAGATATGCAACAAGAAATTTTCTCAGAAAAGTAACTGGAATACGCACTTTCGCGTGCATACGAATGAGAAACCTTTCAGTTGTGTCACATGCAACAAAAAATTTTCTCATAAAATTAGCTTGAGTAATCATCTTCTCATGCACACAAATGAGAAACCTTTCAGCTGTGAGATTTGTAATAAAAAATTTTCTCGGAAAAGCAATTTGAATACGCACCTCCTCCTGCATACAAATGAGAAAACTTTCAGTTGTGAGTTATGCAACAAAAAATTTTCTCAGAAAAGTAACTTGAACAGGCATAATCGCATTCATATAATTGAGTGTAATATGCCTACTACAACAGCAGGAGGAAAATAAATGCACATACCACATCTGTTTTACCTTGTCACCAGGTGTACAACTTCTTCCAACACTAAAATCATTTAAAAAATTAGCTCAAAAGTCACTAATGTGTTTTATGAATCGTAAAAAAAATAATCTATGTTTATAAAATGTTTTTGCTTTTTCTGTAAGTTCTGTAAAATGTCCATTGAAGATACGGGGGCTCTGACATGAAATTCTACAGTGTGAATCGCTAAACTATTGGATCATCGTCCCCTTCATGGATTTTTGAATTGTTTATCGACACCCAGTACTTTACCATTCCCTAATTATTATAAAAAAAATAAAATAAACGGTGCTTTTTTATTTTTTATTACATATGTTTTATTTATTTGTGTATAAGTATTCTCATTATAAAGAAACTTTTATAAATTTTCTAAAATTGATTGACATTATCAATGGGATGGATGTGCTTGGAGATTCTTGGTACTGTGTTCATAACTCGTAAGTTTGAAACTTAAATTCTTATGAAATTAGGTGTCTAAATTACTTCTTCGTTGATTTTTGCTGGGAGGAAATTAACATGACTTAAATCAAATTCATCGACGCACGAACTTGGAAGTGCAAGTACAAATGGGAAAACAATTTCAGAGAATTTCGGGCATTTTCATGTAATGTTTATGTTTGCACAAAAGTGTCATAAAGTGATGTTTTAAAAAAGTTTCTTTGCTGCAAGATCAAGTAATAACTGATAATTTTCATCTTGTAAATTATATCAAGTGTTTCAACTGCTGTTGAAAATTGTGGTGTCAGAATCCAATCTGTGCATAACATTTTTGAAATTTTTCCTGCATCTTATTTGTATCTAATGTGGCATAGCTTTTTGACCTGAGAGCAGAAGTGGTCCTCTTGTTAGTATTTTATCATAATACTAAATCATAGAACTTCTAATATACTAAACAACAAAATGGTAACCTTTCTAAGCTCCAAGATCACCTGCCACCAAACGTGATTGCCACCTAATTCTGTTTGCCAAACCGGTTTTCCTCCTGTCAAAATCTGCTTGCAATTTTCGTAGTCTGCCGAAATTTTATTATTGCGTCCGTAACTTTCTTTTTTTTTACATGCATATACGTTATCCTATCAAACTTTTCTTTTTGATTAAAAATATTGTAATACATTTATAGTTTTAGTTTAAAAGAAAAAATATGAAAGATTACAAAAAATATGCATTTAAATAGGAATATCAAAAGCAAAACAAAATTTTCAGGATTGTTCTATAGAATGTATTGTTAAAAAAGACACTATGTGGTTTCAAGTTTTCAAAATCTTTGAAATATATTATCAAATCAAATAATATTTTATAACATTTCAGTGCTAACTATCGCCAAATTCTTTACCTTTGTAAAAAAATGATACTTTCAATACTGTTCGATTTTCTGTTATTTTAATAATGCCTGCAAAATTTAATGTATTTTTAGAATTTAAAAAATTTGACATTAATATTGTTACATTTCGAGAAATTAAAGCTTTCCAAACAGAAATCTCGAAATATTTTGTGTTATCTTACTTAATATCTTATATCACTAATAAAAAAAATATAATTAAAGTAACGTTTATTACAAGGGAGTGTGCAATGCCAAAGCTATTTTATAACATTTAAATAAAATAGAGCAGCACAGAAAGAAAAAAATCCACCCAGAAGATTAAACAATATTTTTGTCACTGTGAGGGGGGGGGGGACTCTCATAAATTATCATTTCTATCCTTCCTCTGAGATAAATAAGTTAACAGTACGAGCAGCAGTTTAATTACACTTTCATTATATTTACGTTTATTTTATTGCAAGGATGAAATCGAATTTGCCAAGGAAGTGATTACCCCCAAAACAGACAGCCTTTAAAGCGTCAAATCTGAATTGATCTTGGAACCAACTTTTTTCCCAATCAACAATAGAATATTCTCTGTACTTTTGTCTTTGCACTGAGTACTAGATTGATTTTTAAATTATATTTTTACATCAATTGCTGGAAGTCAATGTTGATCACATTGGTGACATCTGAACTAGAGTGTGAGATGTAAATAAAAAGCTTCTTTTAGGATACTTGCCACAAAAACTTCTCTGAGATTACCAAAAATGCAATTTGTAACACATACAAATAAAAGTATGACTATTAAACATAAAAAATTTCTAAGTCTTTCTTGTCACTTGAATGAATATGTAATTTCACTAAGATTTGTATCACCTTCTGTATTTTTAATAATAATTTGCTTTTTTTATTTATTTGATATATGATATAAAACAATAGCATAGAAAAGTTTTCTGCAATCACTTTGTCAGATTCAAAAATCTATTTAGCTAAGAAAACGCACTATGTTATTTCTAACAGTTAAAGATTAACGGCACTTTGAAAATGTTGAAAAAACCCCTAAACTTTTGTTTAGATTTGCTTCAGTGTTACTTGTCGATTACATAAATCCATATAATCTCAGAGTCTCCTACAAGTTTAAGAAAGGATAAGTTACTGCTGGAGAAAAAAAGGACTTTTTAGGTCCCTAATGGCCATTTTAGATTTTTAATTAAACTTTTTAGATTCGTAAGGATACTTTATTACTTTTAACTACATTCTCTTGCTTTTTACAGACATTTTTGTTATTTAAATATCTGGGCACTCTTTACAAGACACAACAGTGAGTAAATTTTTACTATCCAAACAAATTTATTACAAAAAGCAGTAAAAGATGAATATTTTTGACTGAAGGATTCAGAATTCCATTGTTTTTTTAACCAAAGGAGAGGCAGGTGTAAAGCATCCTCCTGAAACAGTCTGAGGGAAACTTAGTTTAACTTAATTGAAAATTTAAAATTAGGAAAACTTTTTACTTGACTGATTTTAGAAAATTTTATTTTTACTGGCCGAAAGATGACGTTTAATATCGAAGTGCTTACAAAATATCTCTTCATATTTTGTAAAAAGACAATAAAATTTAAAGTTTTTTGTGAATAAAGGTTTAAAATTTTGTCTTTTTAAAAGAGCAAATAATATGTTTACAATATATAGAATAACTCTGTAGAAACTCAGTTCTTCGGTTGTAAAAACCAAATTTTGGAAAATTAATTAAGTAATAAACCATTATAAATTCAAATGTCTCTATTACATGTCTATTCATGTTCTGTAATGGAGATTTCTTAAGTATAAGTTATGCATGGTCAAACAAAAATTCAAAATATTTATCACACTTATATGCATTAACGCTTTATTAATTCTCTATATTATAATTACATAAAATTTCATACATGTTAGTTTTTCAAAATTTCTGTTCAGTCTTTCTTGGACAGCTTTTCACTGATTATTTTGAATATTTCTGGAAATATTAATCTTCATTCTTTTGTGTTGGCATCCTTATTATAATTTGGCATTTACTATTTAAATTTAAAAGTAGTTCTCTGAAAAAAAATTATGATTCAAGAAAAAAGATATTGGAAATTTGATAATTCATGTTTCCATAATAATACTTTCATTTTCTGAGGTGTCTGCAAAAATTCTTCCACAGTCTGTTGTCACGACAACAGACTGTGAAAATTACTGATGGTAGCTTTCAATAAATATTAATTTTTGCCCATTTGGATATTTTTTAAAGAAGAAGTAATTTTCATCAAAATTAAAAAATAATCAGACCTAAGCTCATTAAAGCACAGGTAAGAGGTTTGATCAAATAAGTATAAAAGTAAAAATAGTTTTAAAAAACTTCTTTTTTAAACACTCAATATTTATCTTTAAAATCGCATTAATTTCATGACTGCAATTTATGTTGTTCCAAAATATTTCCGTTATTATGGGTTTATTTGGCATGAGGCCCAGTTATGAAAAATTCACTGCTTTGATTTATGTTTGAGTGAAAGTGTGAATCAAAGAATTTTTTTAAATAATTTATATATATTTTGCTCTGTTTCAGGATGTGACAACAGGAAAGAAAATAATTATTGTTTAAACAATATATTTAGGATTTCTAAATTGTTTTTCTCAATGTATAATCATAGTTTAATTAATATTGAGCTATTAGTTAATAAAGCTTATTTAAAAAATATATTATATGCTTTATTTTTATACTTTTTAGTGTATATTATGTTTCATCATTGCAGTTTCAAAGCCAGTTGGCATATTTTAGAAACTGCGGTTTGGTGCATTATTAACTGTTGTTGTAACTCATATACACTTGTAAACCTAAAGAATATTAATTGAATGATTTGAATATTGATTTATTCATAATATACATAGGCTTAATTTTATTTAATATTAAATGTCTGATTCCTTTTTTAAGTTAGGTGTTTTCTAATCATTGTGAAAATGCATATATATTTTCAACTTTGTTCATACTTATGAAAAATTTTATATCAGAGATCTTTAACAGAAATATTTGCTGTTAATTTTATGTATGTTATTATTTTTAAACAAATTTAGAGATAATTTTCTTATTTGTGAGAAAATCTGTGTTAGAAAAAGGGTGTTTGATAAGTCTGGAAACGGTCGAATAACTCGAGAAATATGCTTCTGATTAATAAATGGATTATATGTGTTCAATATTTTTGAAAAATCTATTTAGGGATATTAAAGTTGCCCCCCAACTCTATCCTCTGGGGGAAAAGGAGGCAACTTTGACATCTTGAATCATAACCCACATTTTTATTGCAGATTTAGATTCTATGGGGAAAAAATATGTAACTCTTGTATTAAATGTTTTCTTCGGAAATCGTAGATATCGCTGTAATAGAGTAAAATGCAGTAAGAATTGTTTCCATTTAAAAGTCTGGAAACGGTTTAATAGCTCGAGAAATATACAAAGGATTGAAAAACAGAAAAATACGTGTTCAATATTTTTCCAAAATCTATTTAGAGGCCAACTTTTATATACCTAAATAGATTTTTCAAAAATATTGAACATGTATTTTTCCGTTTTTCAATCATCAATTTAATAAAAATTACGAAATCTAACTTTTTATACGGTCCCCCGGTCCCTATAGTTATATTTCGTAAATGTTTGCACATATAACAAATACAACACAAAAAGTTTGATTTCTGTACGACAAAAATTAACACAGTTGTTAAATTTCAAAGTTTGAGATTTTTTCACATGATTTTGTCTTTCGTTCAGGGATCAGTTAAAAAATGAATTAGTAATTCGAGATCGAAATCAGGCTGCAATGTCCTTTTTACGGAAAAATTATCTTTAGCTGGTATCGCTGAATCGGTGTATCACCAAAGACGGTTATTTCATCTGAAAATTTGAGGGGTCGTATTAAAGTGAGGAATGAAACATTGAAATTAAACAGAAAAATAAATATCATTTTATTATCATATTAGAAAACGGTCTACTATAAAAAATGAATACATCAAATACCGAAATCTACTGGAGATACTGCTCAAAGTGTTCTCCATTGGTGGCAATGCACAATTCAATGTGTGACAGTACTGAGTCCTGGACACGTTGGAGCATAGCAGGCGAAACCACCTTTAACCGATATCGCTAAAACCGGGTATCACCAAAGAGGTTTTTTCATCTAAAAATGTAAGCTAATTTTTAGGGGTCAAACAACATTCAAAAGTCAAATTAGGCAGTGTTGAATTAAAGGGGTGGCCCGGGAGAGACATTCCCCTTGTTCTCCCTGGAGCAATGAAATGTCTCTCCCGGAAATTTTGAGATTTTGCGTTTTCAATGGTGAAAAAGTGCAATTTCTCCCTGGAAATGTATAATGCGCTCCCCGCCGGAGAAAAGTGTCTGAATTCAACACTGAAAGTGGGTATTGTTTGTTATCAGAAAATAAAACCTTCCGCTCTCTTGCGAATGCGTCCAGTCTGTTTTGATTTTATCAAAATAGGGTTCAGTCGAGTTTGTTTAGCTGCGTTTGGCTGAGTGCCAATCTTAGTGACTGCCTACATGAGAACGCAAACTAAAACTTCGGAAAATACTGGTATCAGCTTAACACCCCTTTAGATTGTAGAATCGTTCCAGAGTGCTAGGCTCGGTTTTAAAAAAAGAACAATAGAATCGACATCAGTAAAATAAAATATACTCACTAAAAACTTGATAAATTGCAGCAGAATGCAAACGACCAACCGGAATATAACGAGCATGAAAATCAGGACTATGAAAATTACAATTGTACCGCAGCACAACGCGTGTGGGATAAAACACGAGCCACTAGCAGTGGACATGCTAGTCAGCGCAGAGATTGTGATGGCAGGCTATACGTACACACAATATACTGAAATGATACTGATTTATGGTGAATGTCAAAGGAATGTCAGAGCGTTTTCCTAGAGATCGACATCCATCACATTAAACAATAACGGATCCAGTGCACCGTCTTAGAGAGACCGGCTCTGTTGCACCACGACCCAGAACAAGTAGACGCGCAAGGTATGTTCGAGTGACACCGAAGGAAGTGCTGGCATTCGCGCTTTTAAATCCACAAATGAGCATGACGGAAATAAGCTAGGCATGTGGATACACGCGTCAGCGTGTCTGGCAGTTATTACATGCACATGGTGCGCATACATACCATCCAACACTGGTGCAAGCATTGATGTTGGTGACCACAAAAGACGGTTTGATTACTGTAATTTCATGCTTAACAGTCAGAGAAAAATACATCATTCCTTTGTGATTTTCTGTTTATATTTCCTTTTGAAGACGAATATTTCACCATAAGTAGATAATGTTGAGGAATTCTTTACATAGTGAAATTATTTCTCCATTCTTCATTAAAATAATTTAATTATTTTATTTCCATGAAATTTTATTTTGAATATTTTTCATGTGCTTTAGCGAATTCAAAAGTTCAGAGATGCCATGAAGACTAATTTGGATACCAGTACTTTTAAACAATAATCTTTGTTAGATTTTTACAATATTTGAATGAAAAAATTATTATGAAGTATATTGTTGTGAAATAGTAATGACCAAAGTGTTCACCGGTGGCACCTCTGAGATGTTTTCATCATTCTTCTACCACAACAGCCAAACTGCAACAAGAAGAACAATTTTCGCTTTACACCCTCCTCCTCCAATGTTTAGAAACATCCCACTTTATCTCAAGGGTGAAGCAGAAATTTCGAGAGGGCTGAGAAAATTTAGATGATTATTTATTGTTGGAAGAGAATGACAAATAGAGCAGAAACTTTTAAAAAATAAAGTGTTTTAAAGATTTTAAATTTTTTATGCAGGGTGGAGTGCAACAAAATTATGCAGATTTCGGGAGGGAAGTAAATTAGATGAAATTATATTTCTTGTTACAACGTAGTAATAAAAGAGCACATAGATGTAAAACAGAGAGTTTTAAAGATTATAAACTTTGTGAGCTAAGGAGAGGAGCAAATTTAGATGATTGATTATTTATTTCTTGATACTATGAAGTAATGAATAGGGCCGAAAAAATTAAGAATAAACTTCGTGTACTCATTACGAGGGGGAGCATAGAAGAAGCTGTCAGATTAAGAATTTAAGTGAAAAATTACTTATTGTTACAATAAAATAATAAACAAAGCAGATTTAAATAAATATATACAGTATATTGCCAAAGGTGACCGGTCACTTGCGATTTTAGACATTTTGTTAACTATCTAGAAAAATACCCGAGGAGTTAACCTGAAACTGCAGGTGTGCAAACAGTATAGTATAGGTTATATATTTCCGCGAAGATTTTTTCACGAAACCCCATAGGGGACTGTCAACAAATTGAAAAACAACGAATATCTTTTGGATAACCCTGCAAAAACTAATGTAGCAAAGGCGTTTAAACTCGAGATTATTAATAAGTGGCTTATTGTAATATACTGAGTTCATTTTTATGAGGATAGCATGTATACGCGTAGAGAAATTAAGGTTTTAGCTAAAAACAGTTCCAAATTCCGCCTAGTTTTTTGCTTATAATTTGCAGAGTTCTTAATATAAAAAAAGTTCTTTTCAGAAAATATGACAAACAACATTGTACATAAAACTCTGCAATCAGAATTAAAAAATAATAAAAATTGGATGAAAAATGAGCAGGTTTAGTAAAAAATGTTTCACTGCGCATGCGCGAATGCAATCAAAATATAATATGCATAATGTATTAGCTAAGTATATAGAGCAACTTTTGTGAAAGTCCCAAGTCATAGCTTGAAAATTCTGAAAATTATCGTCGATAGAATGAGGTCGAAATCCGTTGTTCTCAAAAGGAAGCAAAAATATGAGGGGTTGTATCCAAATATAGTAGTACGTGCAATATTGTGTACACTATCTTGGCACTAATCAACAGATATTTGATACAACCCCTCATCTTTTTGCTTCTTTTTGGAAACAACGGATTTCGAGCTTATTCTATCGACGATAATTTTCAGAATTTTCAAACTATGGTTTTGAGATTTTCACAAAAGTTGCTCTATATACTTCGCTAATACATTATGCATATTATGTTTTGATTGCATTCGCACATGCGCAGTGAAATATTTTATAGTAAACCTGCTCATTTTTCATCCAATTTTTATTATTTTTTAATTCTGGTTGCAGAGTATTATGTACAATGTTATTTGTCATATTTTCTGAAAAGAACTTTTTTTTATATTAAGAACTCTGCAAATTATAAGCAAAAAACTGCGAAATTTGGGACTGTTTTTATAAAAACCTTAATTTCTATACGAGTATACATGCTATACTCATAAAAATGAACACAGTATATTACAATAAGCCACTTATTAATAATCTCGAGTTAGAACGCTTTTGCTACATTAGTTTTTACAGGGTTATCCAAAAGATATTCGTTATTTTTCAATTTGTTGACAGTCCCCTATAGGGTTTCGTGAAAAAATCTTCACGGAAATATATAACCTATACTATACTGTTTACACACCTGCAGTTTCAGGTTAATTCCTCTTGTATTTTTCTAGATAGTTAACAAAACGTCTATAATCGCAAGTGACAGGTCACCTTTGGCAATATAGTGTATATATCAGTTATAATAGAGTTCTAAGAATTGAAAACATTATGATAGAGGAGACTTGGAGTGCGCAAAGATGAGGAAACTAAAATTTCAGGAGGGAATTTGAATGAAACTTTTATAAAAATCCAAAGTTACTGGAAACTAGATGTTTCTAACCTTTGTTAATTATAAATAATCATCTAAATCACTTCCAAAGTTTCTGCCTCCCCTTTCCCCTCTGCACACAAAATTTAAAATTTTAAAACTTGATGTTTTTATTATCTGCCTATTTGCTGATTTATATAAATCCCCCAACTTCTCAGAAATTGCCGAACCAATCAAAATGAAGGAGGGTATTTTTAGGAATGATACAGACAAAACAAGATTTTTTTATATTTCACAGTTTGGCTGTTTCTACTTCCTATCCCTGAAAGAACAACAACGCCTAATATAAAAAAATTCTTTACATAAAATCAAGAGCAAAATATTATGCACAAAATTTCCTTGCATACAAGTACAGTACACGTGATAGAACTGTATAGACATCTTTCAAACCATTTCTACTTCCGCAAGTGAGTCGACTCATGAAGCATGTAAATCGATATTTTTATCTATACTTTGGAGATAATGCATTCCAAAATTAACAGGGACTTTTCTTTAATCTATTGCGAAATAATAACCTATAAAACAAGAACTTGTTAATCCCAAAGGTTCTTAAACTGGGGCCCATGAGCTTACAGTCGAGGGCCGTCAAACGCAAAAGTTCTGTGTGGAAAGACTTTTATAGGAGTAGAAGTTCTAGTCTAGATCTAGCAAAGCTTTACCAATTTAATAAACTCTGGTAGCCAGCAAAAGAGTAGCTGTTACCAAAAAATATTTACCCCCCCCCCCCTCAGTCCTCCTCCGTCATTAATTTTCAAAATGCACAAAAAATTTGTTATGAATTAATTGAGAAAAAATAACAGTAAGCACAGTTTAGAATTAATAGTTTCATAGTTTTGAATAGTACAGAATTTAGGAAGATAATGAAACTTATCAAAATTAAACATTCCTGAAAAAAAAAAAAATACTGTAAAGGCTAAATTAACTGACATGTTCAGGAAATGCTGATTGCCGAATGTTTTAGTTGTCCGTATAATTGAGTGTTGCAAAATGTATATCTGATGAGTGGGGGCATCAATGAAATAGTGAAGCATTAAAACAATTTTTTGCTTATTTTTCTGTTGGAGTCAGTCAAATAATTCTGATTTTATTATTTTAAAATTTTCAGTTGATGAACTTATTTTTGCCAAATATAAAAATAGAAGTTAAAATAGTTTTTGTTTGAATAGAATTTCTAATGTTGTTTTTTAATATTTTATAACACTGCAATATCTGTAAAGAAACATTTTATGAAAACTTTAATTTAGCATTTTGTTGAAATTGAGTAACAGATGCTGATCTTGATAGAAATTTTATGCAAGTTCTCAAATCCAAAGGAGCTACTTTCTGACACATGTTTGAATTAATTTTAATATTTTTATTCGGAAATGTATGCCATTTACAGGTGTTCTCATTAAGAAACTAGGTAATTGAATGGTGTTTTCCATTTTTGGTAAAGCAGAAAATCTTTCTAGAAATACTGTCTCAGTTGGCGTTTTGAATCGAATTTCAGGACGCGATAGCGTGGAGAAGGTGAAAAACCTGTCACCAGATGCTATCAATTGATTATATCTCAATCAGTCAATCATTTATCAAAAAATGGAAAACACCACTCGATTCCAAAGCGCTTTAATAGCCAGGGCCTGCAAGTGTCATGTTTCATGTTTAAAAATATGCCAGAAAATTTTGTGTTATTCAGTGGTGAAAATTATTTTTAGAACCTCTAAAAAGTACGAGAGAAGAGTAAAATCACTTCTTGCTGCACACGAATGTGGGTGAGAGAAAAAAATTCATTTGTGCTCTTTTTTTAAGTGCATTTTTGTTCTCACCTTTTTGTTCAGAAATCTCCAGCCGGATTAAATAACTTGGTCGCCAGTGGCGACCACATTTGTCAAACACTGTTAAGCATGTAACTCCCAAATATTTCGGTATTTCAAACCTCGGAAGAGAGGGAATGTTCCCCCCTCTTGAACCACACTCTGAATTTATCACTGTGCAAACCAAAATTTGCACAGTGATAAATTCAGATCAGTATCATATATAATGATCATATATAAGGATCAATATATTTTCTCCTCCTTAGTTCGCTTTAAATATGTATACTTTTATGAGTTGTTATAGTAGCAATCATGTGACCATACAGTCTGCTTTTAAAAAACAAGAACAGTTATTTTTTAATAAAAGGTTTTCATTTTATAAAATCATAAACATTCACCCAAGCAATATTCGACTATTATTTGACATTTAAACATTAAAAAACGCTTATTTTTTTAATTTCTTTAAAAAAATGGTAGGCAGAAACTTGCAAATTCCATTCTTTAAAATATACAGTTTTTAAATCTATAAAAAGTGTAGCTTTTCACAAAAGTAGAAAATAATTTTAGATTTAAAACAAACACCACTAAAATCATAAAATTTTTCTTTTCTTAATGTGCAAGAATTTATTTTTTTTAATTAGTATACACACATGAAATTTGATGAATTTTTATGAGGTAATTGAAGTTTGGTTCGCATTTATTTAAAACTAGCGGCCCGTCCCGGCTTTGCACGGGTAGACAATTTGTTGACTACAATGTAGGGCAGAGAAGTGTAGGTACTTTAAAAAAGTTGTTCTAAATTGGATAAAAGTGGGAGTGAGACAAAATTGCAGTACTTATAAATTTTGAACTTTAATTAAAAGCTTGTAAAATTTGATAAATATTTTTTTCTATTTATGTACATATTGAAACTAATAAATTTATGACAAAATGACCTAAAAACCCCTTTAAACACCTTCGGGGGTTTTAAAAGTCACTGAAATGCATGTTTATTTTTTAGTACATTTGTTCTCCTGAATTGCTGCTGATATATGGTGAAATGACCTAAAACTTTCGAATCCCCACCCCTTTTAACCCCTTCTGGGGGAATTTCTAAAATCACTGAAATATATGTTTAACCATTTTTTTAGTATATTTGTGATCCTGAATTTCCTGCTCATACCTAAAACTGCTGCTGAGATATGACGAAATGACCTAAAACTTTCCTCTAACCCAGTTCGGGAGGGGGAATTTCTAAAATCGCTGAAATATATGTTTAACAATGTTTTTTAGAAGATTTGTTTTAATGAGTTTAGCGCTCCTACCGAAAACTGTTGCTGAGATATGACAAAATGACCTAAACCTTTCAAATCCCCCTTTAACCACCTTCGGGGGTGGGGAGAATTTCTAAATTCACTGAAATACGTGTTTAATCATTTGTTTAGTAGATTTGTTTTCCTGAATTTCGCGCACCTACATAAAACAGCCGCTGAGATATGGCGAAATGTCCTAAAATTTTCGAAACCACCCCCTTTAAAACTCTTCGGGGGGAATGTCTAAATACAATGAAATACGTTTTTATCCATTTTTTAGTAGATGTGTTTTTCTGAATTTCACGCTCCTACCTAAATCTGCTACTGAGATATGGCGAAATGACACAAAACTTTTGAATACCCTTTAACAACCTTCTGGGGGAATTTCCAAAATCGCCAAAATATATGTTTAACCAATTTTTTAGCAGATTTGTTTTAATTAATTTCGCCCTCTTACATAAAAGCTGAGATATGGCGAAATGACGTAAAATATTCTCCCCCCCCCTTTAATCATCTTCTGGGGGAATTATAAAAATTGCTGAAATACGTGTTTTATTCATTTTTTAGTAGATTTGTTTTCCTGATTTTCACGCTCCTAACTAAAACTGCTGCTGAGATATGACGAAATGATCTAAAACATTCGACCCCCTTTTGGGGAGAAATTTCTAAAATCGCTGAAATACCTTTTTAACCAATTATTTAGTAGATTTGTTTTCCTTAATTTCGCGCTTCTACATAAAACTGCTGTTGAAATATGGCGAAATGACCTAAAACATTCGACCACCCCTTTTAACCCCCTTCTGGGTAGAATTTCTGAAATCGCTGAAATAGGTGTTTAATCATTTTTTAGTAGATTTGTTTTCCTGATTTTCGCGCTTCTACCTATAACTGCTGCTAAGATATGGCGAAATGATCTAAAAGATTCGACCACCCCCCTTTAACCCCTTCGGGTGGAGGGGGAATTTCTAAAATCACTGAAATACATATTTAATCTTTTTTTGGTAGATTTGTTTTCCTGATTTTCGCGCGTCTACCTATAACTTCTGCTGAGATATGGCGAAATGACCTAAAACATTCGACCCCTTTCCGGGAGGGGAATTTCTAAAATCGCTGAAATACATGTTTAATCATTTTTTAGTAGATTTGTTTTCCTGATTTTTGCGCTCCTACATATAACTGCAGCTGAGATATGGCGAAATAACCTAAAACATTCGACCACCCCCCTTTAACTCCCTTCGGGGAGGAATTTCTAAATCACTGAAACACATGTTTAATTATTTTTTTAGTAAATTTATTTTCTGGAATTTCACGCTCCTACGTATAACTGCTGCTGAGATATGGCAAAATGATCTAAAACATTCGAACCCCCCCCTTTAGGGGGGAATTTTCAAAAATCCCTTCTTATTGCTTACCTAGCCCATAACAGCAATCTACAGTCCAAAATTCGTGACACTGACTTTATAATTTCGGCTGGGCGTTGATGAGTCAGTCAGTCAGTCACTGTTTCCTCTTTATATAATAGCATAGATTGGATGTCTACATTAAAAACAAAAAATTAGCACATTTAACAATTTATGTATTACAATGTTTTATTAAAAAAGATTTCGTTTGTTCAATTTAAATTAAATAACAGCTTAAATACTTTTTCAATCACAAATCCCAGTATCACGAATGAATACATACACTTTTAACTAATTATGAAATTACCTAATTATATTCCTAAAGAAAATCCTTCGTATTAGTTTTCACAACTGAAATTTTTTTTAATAGGACTACATGTGTTTAAATTCAAATTTGAGTTCCAAAAATCGTTACTACAAACTTAATAAAGGAAAATGTTTTAATTCGGAAATTAAGTTGGTGGATGAAACAAAGTGTTTGTGAAAATTTTAAACATTTCTTATACCTTAGATTCAATAGAATAATGTTTATTTAAATTAAACTTTACAAATGAAAGTGTTACCTAAAATATGCATACACAAGTGGCAACTTAAATAAGATTTTACAAAAATTTCTTTGTTACACATTTCACAAGATAAAAGTTTTTTTTGCATATACACAGGCAGATATTCAAATAAGATTTTTGAGAAACCCCTTTTTTTCACACCTCTCAAGAGAAAGGTTTTACTTTAGTATGTGTATGCATGTGTCTATTTAAATTTGATTTCTGAGAGAAATTTTTGCTGCACAACTCAAAAGAGAAGAGTTTATCTTTATTATGAATTCGCAGGTGGACATTGAAAGAAGATTTGTGAGAAAATCCTTTGCTGCACACTTCACAAGTGAAAGGTTTCCCTTCAGTATGAATACGCAGATGTATTTTTAAACTAGATTTGTGAGAAAATCCTTAGTTACACACCTGGCAAGACAAAGATTTATCCTTAGTATGTACACGTAGGTGTTCATTTAAATTAGATTTACGAGAAAATCCTTTTTTACACACCTCACATGAAAAAGGTTTCTCTTTCGTATGTACAGGTAGGTGGTCATTTAAAATAGATTTACGAGAAAAGCCTTTGTTACACACCTCACAAGAGAAAGGTTTCTCGTTAGTATGAACACGTCGGTGCACATTTAAATGAGATTTGTGAGAAAACACTTGCTTACACACCTCACAAGAGAAAGGTTTCTTTTCAGTATGAACTCGCAAATGTACATTCAAATAAGAATTTTTAAAAAAACCCTTTGTTACACACCTCACAAGAGAAAGTTTTCACTTTAGTATGCACATGCAGGTGATCCTTTAAATTAGATTTCTGAGAAAATCTTTTGTTACACACTTCACAAGAAAAAGGTTTCTCTTCAGTATGAATTCGCAGATGTCTATTTAAATTAGATTTATCAGAAAATTCTTTGTTACACACCTGACAACAGAAAGGTTTCCCTTTAGTATGGACACGCAGGTGGATATTCAAAGACGATTTTTGAAGAAATCCTTTGTTGCACACCTCACAGGAGAAAGGTTTGTCTTCAATGTGAACTCGACAATGCTGAACTAAATGAAACTTTTTAGAAAATCCTTTGCTGCATATTTCGCACGTGAATAATTTTTCTTTAGTACGATCATAATGATGTCTTTCTAAATTAGACATAACAGAAAATCTTACACTCTCCAATGTATAAATGTTACACTCCTCATAAGTAAAAGGTTTCTGCTGAGTGTGAATACGAAAACGCCTTTTAAATTAGATTTGCCATAAACGTTTCTATTACAGATCTCACAAGTGAAATTGATTTTGCTTACTATCAGTACGTTATGATGGTATATTTTTAATTTAAATTTCTGAAGAAATGTTTTACCAAAAAACGTACTAATGAAGCTCTTAAAACAAAGACGAAGTGACAAAATAATAAATTATATTTCTAAAAAAATCTCTTTTTTACATCACATATGTAAAAGAAGTATTTAACTGTTATAAACGATTTGCTTTAGCATTAAATGAATAATATGTGGGAGATTTTGTATGCATAATTCCAAAAATGAACAGTACTGATTCAATACTTCACAATACAGTCTTTAAACAGAATTTGTGTTTAGAAGTGTTTTCACTGTATGTTCAGAATAAATTTCACAAACATCTGCACCTGCAATATAAATAAAAACATAGGCATTTAATTAAAAATAATCATCAAATAAATTATAAATATTTAGTACATTTTATTGCATTTGTTATAATTAAATTTGCTATAATTAACAATTTTGTTAGTGTTAGAGAAATAATAAACTACATATAAACCTTTACTTTTTTTCATTTTTTATATACAGAAATCAAAAATGTGGATTTATTACATAAGTTTCAATATACAGAGTGTCCATAATTAAACGACCCTACTTTAAAGATGTCTACAGACGAATCTATTGGTCAGAAAGTTGTGAAATTTTGTGGAGAACATAATGAAGGGATGGGAATTTGTTTCAGCGAAGAACTCAATCCCAAAACTTTCTTGTATCTCACAAAGGTTTCGCATACACTAAAAAGAATCAGCACCAATTTATCGAAAAGGTGTAACTGAAATTCAAGTTTTATTAAATTCCGTGCAATATTTCTTGAGATACGACTATCGCTAAAATCGTGTAAATCCTACAAAATACTGCATAGCAGCGCCACCTGCTGGGCAATTTTTACCAAAAACTAATCAGCACCAGTTTATATCAGTGACTAACTGAATCTAAAGTTTTATTAAATTCCGAGCATTAGTTCTTGAGATAGAGCTATTGCGGAAATCGCGAAAAATGCTGCATAGCAGCGCCACCTGCCGGGTGATTTTTACCAAAAACTAATCAGCACCAGTTTATATCAGGGACTAATTGAATCTAAAATTTTATTAAATTCCGAGCATTAGTTCTTGAGATAGAGCGCCCACAAAATTTTTGTCACATACAGACAGACTCACAGACAGAGTCACAGACAGACATTTTCTAAAAATAGTCAAATCGTGTTCAGGACCTTCTAAAACGTATAAATCCGTCGAAAAAAAGTCGAAAATTTTCATGAATCCAATACTTTCTTCTTGTAAAGATAGAAGAAAGTAAAAAATTAGTTAAAAATTTTGACACCAGAGAACGTTTTTAACGAATTACACATTTATGATAGTTTAAAAATTTTATTACAACATATCATGTTTCACATGATGACCATCATTTTCATCTAACATCTGGAATCGCAAGGTAGCATGTTCCACATTTGACCACAGTGTGTTTTAGGAAATGCTAAGAACATGTCGTGAAAAAAGTTTTATTGAACATATTTTGTTGTAATAAAATTTGTAAACTATCACAAATGTATGCTAAATGTGTAAGTCATTAAAAAGTGCCACCTGGTGGCGAAATTTTGAACTATTTTTTCTGCTCAAAAAAATTCCCATCCCTTCATTATGTCCCTCACAAAATTTCACAACTTTCTGACCAATAGTTTCGTGTGTAGACAACTTTAAAGTAGGGTCGTTTAATTATGGAGACCACGTACTACAGTCTTATTGGTTTTTCAAAGATTCTGGGAAAATTTATGTTGGTTCAGATTTAGATTTATTCAATGTCCCCCAGTATCATATCTAGAGGCCCAGACCCACCAACCTTGCAACTGTGAGAGACGAAGAAGCATATGATAATGTAAAAAAGATAGAAAAGAAAGTAATTTTAAAAGAATTGCATTTTTAATTATTAAACTTTGTTTCTAAAAAAAGATACTTTATGTCTAAAATTTTCTGTATAAGTATGTTATTATATACGTTTGTAAACTGAATGAACTATCAGGCGTCAAAAAAAGAAAAATTGATTATATATATTTCAGTTAAGTGGAAAAATCTTTGTATCATTAGAACATAAATTGGATTTGCTTCCTCAGTTTTGTTAAGAAATAAAAATAATTCAGTCAACTATTAGAAACACCTGCTTTGATTCTGCTTAATAAAATATCTTGAACAAAACAACTTATTTTCTGCTTTTTCTAATTCTGAATGCTTTCTCTCGATTTAAAATTGCAAAAACACATATGAAGAGAATGTTCTTTCAATAGCAGTAGATGGTTTTGCTATCAAAAGTTGATGAATACATGATTATTATTATTTTTAATTTCATCTTTTTGATTTTCTTACCACCTGTGTTGTGTCAATTAACTTGTAATGGTTTTTTATAAAAAATATCCTCAAAATAAAAAGATGTTCCTTTATTTTGTTATTATTTGGAGCATAAAGAATTTTTCAAAACATTTTTGCATCGCAATATTTGATTCGTGGCTTTTCCTTCTGTCCTAACAGTTCTAAGGATTATTCCCTTTTCCTAGCTAATATAAGATATATACTAAAAAAAATCCCTGACGGCTCGGCCTACAGGCACAGGTAGATTTCGAAGACGCAGAACGTGGGGTGCCTGTTTGTCGGAAATTGCGGAAGAAATGACCTTTTTGCGATGATGCTGCAGTTGGAACCGCCTACTTCGAAAAATAACTTGTTTGCAGGCGGAGCCGGCAGGGATTTGTTTTGTTTTTAATTTTTTTTTGCTATAACGGTTGGTCCTATAAAAAACTTGTCAATATAAAAGTTTTAGATAATACTAAGAGGATTAATAATAAATTTACGCGGATTTGATATCTTGTGAATTGACGAAGCTATGATTTTTTTTCTCCTAAAACTCCCCTTTTTTACCCCCCTTGGGGCCATTTTTAATTATATCAAAAATCTGTCATACATACATTTTCGGCCCTTTTCCTAGAAGTAATAATAACTTTAAACGGATTCGATACGTATAATAATAAAGAAATTATGAGGATTTTTCTGTTTTCACAAAAAGCCCCCCATTTCCCCCCCCCTTGGTTCGATTTTGCCCATTAACGAACTTGACCGAGATTTTATGACCCTTGATTTTATAGATCAGTTTCGAAAAGATGCGGGAGTTGGAACCGCCTACTTCGAAAAATAACTTGTTTGCAGGCGGAGCCGGCAAGGATTTGTTTTGTTTGTAATTTTTTTTGCTATAACGGTTGGTCCTATAAAAAACTTGTCAATATAAAAGTTTTAGATAATACTAAGAGGATTAATAATATATTTACGCGGATTTGATATCTTGTGAATTGACGAAGCTATGATTTTTTTTCTCCTAAAACCCCCCTTTTTCCCCCCCTTGGGGCCATTTTTAATTATATCAAAAATCTGTCATACATACATTTTCGGCCCTTTTCCTAGAAGTAATAATAACTTTAAACGGATTCGATACGTATAATAATAAAGAAATTATGAGGATTTTTCTGTTTTCACAAAAAGCCCCCCCATTTCCCCCCCCCTCCTTGGTTCGATTTTGCCCATTAACGAACTTGACCGAGATTTTATGACCCTTGATTTTATATATCAGTTTCGAAAAGTTGCGGGAGTTGGAACCGCCTACTTCGAAAAATAACTTGTTTGCAGGCGGAGCCGGCAGGGATTTGTTTTGTTTTTAATTTTTTTTGCTATAACGGTTGGTCCTATAAAAAACTTGTCAATATAAAAGTTTTAGATAATACTAAGAGGATTAATAATAAATTTACTCGGATTTGATATCTTGTGAATTGACGAAGCTATGATTTTTTTTCTCCTAACCCCCCCCTTTCCCCCCCCCCTTGGGGCCATTTTTAATTATATCAAAAATCTGTCATACATACATTTTCGGCCCTTTTCCTAGAAGTAATAATAACTTTAAACGGATTCGATACGTATAATAATAAAGAAATTATGAGGATTTTTCTGTTTTCACAAAAAGCCCCCCCATTTCCCCCCCCTCGGTTCGATTTTGCCCATTAACGAACTTGACCGAGATTTTATGACCCTTGATTTTATGTATCAGTTTGGAAGAGATTTATGCAGAATTTTTCCAGTTATCGTGGTCAGAAAAAAGTGACATAGATAGATAGATAGATAGATAGATAGATAGATAGATAAACTTTTGAACTGGGGGTGGTTTTGAGTTCTGGGAGTCATGATCGGCATAGATCTGCAAAAAATTTTCAAAATTTCCAACTTAGGTGAGAATGTAATAGGTAGTATTTCTTACGAAATCTACCTAAAAGTGTGCATGTGTAAAAAAGTCATTAGGAATTGAGAATTAAGATATTGTATAACCTTTTTCAGATACTTGTATCAGTAGAAATGTTACAGATATTTATTATAAATAATATTGCAACATTATGTGGGAATAACTTTGTAACTGTGTACTAAAAACTATTGTGTCCATACTCTACAATTTATGTTTTTTATTGAAATTATTAGTGCAGTCAAACTTGTTCATAGCGAGATCTGATTTAATAAGAACCCAGTTTTAACGACAAAATAATGAAATGATTTGTATATTAAGAAAATATAGAGCAGGGTTATTTTTTATTGAGTAGATTGGTGCAAATTTTATTAAGATTCTCTGAAATGAAAGAACAAATATAACATTAAATGATGAAGAGACAATAGACAAATTAATAGATGATTATAATTGAAAACAGTAAATAAATGAATAAATAATTATAATAACAAATGACTTTATTAGCAGATTTTATGTATGTCCAGGAATGGCCAAAACGTGTAAATACTTCTTTATTTTCAAGATATATTTACCAATTTATTAATAATTCAGATTAAACAGAATTTTAATACCATTAAATTGACAATAATGAAAAATAGTACTTGTTTACTTAGCAACATAACTGTTGCCACGTCGTCTGGTCTAATACCAACAATGCATGAACTTTCCCACAAGCAGAACCTGCTTGTCATATACACCATACTATGAGAGATGATGTATCATATACATACATAATACACAGATATTTTGTATAGTAGATTATGTATATCAACATAGACAATTTTAAATAGCTATTATGTCAGATTTGGATGTCAAACAAACGTAATGTGGATATTACATGCAGATACATGATGGTATTAGGTAGAGTTTGTAAGAAATACTACCTATTATAGTTTTTCCTACGCTGAAATTTCTGAAAAATGTTTACAGATCTATGGCAAACATGACTGCTAGAACCCCCCCCCCCCTTCAATTTCAAAACTTTATCGATCTATAGATTTATCTATCTATATCTATATATTTATATATATATATCACATTTTTATGGAGACGATAACTTCTATAATTCTGCACAAATCTCTTCTAAACTGATGAATAAAATCAAGCGGCATAAAATCTTGGTCAAGTTCGTTAATGGGCAAAATTGGACCAAGGAGGTGGAAATGGGGAAAAAATTAAATACATAAATAATCTAATTCATTAGAAAATTGGGCTTCAAAGTTTTAAACAAAATATTCAAAAGTTCCTTTATGCTAAATTTCTTCGATGGTGTATTGCTCAATTTTAAGTTATTAATTTATTTCATGTTTTCTAGTCAGGTAAGCAAATGACAATGTTAAGGTGATGAAGAAGTGAAGTATGTAAAAATAGATGAAACTGACTGTTTCAGTCAAGAAAAGTGTTGTTTGGTGAAGGTCTTGAACATCAAGACTATAGCAAATTGTACTAGAATGGTTTAACTTTTTATAGGTGCTTCATGTATTCTCCAGATATTGCAAGATTCACTGGGAAAAAGTTGCATAATTTTTCAATGTAGTCTCCCTAGTTCATAAAATAGTCGCCTCTTTAACAAAATAGTTGCTTTTGGGCCACTTTCAAAAGTTGCCATAGTCTACTGGAGCTGAAAATTGTAGGATTTTAGTAGGAAGTGGAAGCCCTGTAATATAGAAAAAATAAGCACACTTGGCTCTGTTTTTCAAAATTTTACGGTTGTTAAGTAATATTACTAAAATGATAGTAAAAAATGATTCAGAATTTATAATTTAGGGTGGAGAAACTGGGAGCTAATGAAATATTTAGCACTAAACAGAAGCTCAACAGCTGAAATTCAGTTGAAGCTGTTTTGTTTATGTGAATATTGATGAAATTATATTGGTGTGGCAAGTTGGTTCTAATAAAAATAATGTTATATTCTTAAAGTACAAAGGTTACAGAATCAGCATGGATACTAAAGAAAGGTTGGAAGTTTTACAGTGTCAGAGCATAGAAAGTTCACGTTTCATTTTGGGAGTGAGTAAAAGAAGAGGCTGTTCTTGGTTTGTTATTACCAAACATTTAACTGAGAAGTGATAGAACAATGATGCAAGATGATATGTCCAATGACCATAATCACTATAGAAATTACAGTAAACCCACAAAACATTTTACAAAAATAAGCAGTAAATGAAAAATATCAAAGAATCAAAATAAAATAAACCCACCTTCTGTTTCTTAATGCATTCAGATGTCCCAGAGCTAGTGCATATGAAGTGAAGTATCTTGTTAAACTGTTGTTCTGTATGATTTTTTTAAATGGACATCAAAGCCTTTTCATACAGTTCTATAACTGAAAGAAAGAATTCAGTCATTAATTGGAGTGAAAATGTATAAGATAGATTATAAGTAAACACTAACCATGCTGTTGAAGAACACAAATGCTTTGCATTTTCAAAAACTCGAAAGACGTTTATAAAAAAACAGTTAAAAAAATTCTTAGAAAAAAATATTATTGTACTCAGGGTTTTTCAAATTTATTAATACAGATATTTAGGTGTGCCAGTGCATGCCAATAGAAACAGTGTTTAGATAGGACAATAAGGTCACAATCCACTTAAACAGACAAAATTACAGGATGGCTCATCCCAAGCCAAACACGAATTTTCATTCATAACTTTAACAATAATGGGAATTTTAGTGAAATTTTCAATAGAGTAATTTTGCTTTGAGTGAAATTTGATGACATCATAAGAAATACCCTGTAATTGAATCAATGACAATGCATCTACTTGATATTGTTGATAAGTGATATTATTATAAATAATGCAATTTGATGTAAGGTAAAGAAAGTATAAGTACAAAATTTTAAAAAATCTAACAGAAATGAAATTTTTAAATTTTCATTGAGATTTGTACTTTTTAAAAGTAAACAAATAGTTTTGCGTAAACCTTGGATATCTATAGTGTTAAATAGATTGTTAAAATCAAATTTTTTATGTGTTTTGCAGAATTCATGCTTTGAAATTTATTTATATGCTGAAATAATTGTTAAAATTGGTAAATGTTCAGATAATTCAAAAGTACAAAATTTTGCTCTTGTAATGGATTCTATAATATACATATATTCAATGTAGATTTTTTTAACAATTAAAAAAAGATGCAATATTCAAATTAAAAACTTAATAACTCAATTTTCTTGATAATGACACAATTTTTTTCAAAATCTCTGGATGTAAGAAGTTACTCCAGTTAAATTAAAAAAATATTTTTTTCTCTTTGCTAATCACAGTTAGCTGACCCTAAGTTAGATGCTGCTCATTGGACTATACCAGGGTCGGCGAACCTATGGCACGCGTGCCGTAGCTGGCACGCGAGAGGATATTTTTGGCACGCCGTTGATTAAATCAAATTCAGTTAAACTCTCCAGAATTCTACACCTCATTATTTTTTTCCATTAATACGAGCTTGACTGGCAATAGCTTTTGATTGTTATAATAAGTACTTGTGTACTTATCATATCAATGAATTACCCATTTCAGAATCATTTAACCCTTATTGCATCACTTTTTATTTAAGTTTTAATAAATAAATCAAGTTCTTTGCCACCACTATTTTTATATAGAAATATTAATCCTGTAAAAATCACATAAAATATACTACTAAACAAAGTTAAAAATCTATCTTAAAATTTCTGGTATTTAATCCTAAGTATAAAATAATTCAATTCTAAAAGAAAAAATCATGCATTTATGGTTAAATTTATTATCTACCCAGATGTAACTCCAATTGATAAACTGATTGTATTCGATTGGTTGGAAATTTCAGAAATTAAAATGTAGCTTACTTGTAATGACTTCCAATACAGCTCAATATGGACTCAGCAATTTGTCAAATTGAGAGAGGATTTGGAGATGATTGAAAAAGAAAGACTACCATACATCCAGAGTTGCAAAGTCTCCGGCTTTATGGACACCAGTATTTTAGTACAGAAAATTTTGTTTTATGTAATCGGAACATTCTGCGATTTAAAAGAACAACATTTTCTCCAAGATAGTCCAAGAAATACTGGTATGCAAAAAGCCGGAGACTTGGCAAGTCTGGGCATCAAACAAAAATGTTGATAGTAAAATTATGTACACTTTGAATTCAATTCCAGAAGAAGTTGGCATTTGCCCCATGTTGACAATCTCTCCCTCTACTTAGGCTTGTGAATCATTATTATCAGAGATGAACAATATTAAAAATTCTAATCGAATCAACTTATCAGATGACTCCAGTTCATCATGTATTTTATTAAAAATATCCAATTATGAGCCCATCATATGGCATCCAAGATGCAACATCAGAAATCACATTAATTTGTTTAATTGCTTTACTTTCTTCTCTTTTTAATTACTTTAAAAATGTAACTATAGATAGACATTGTTAAACCACCACTCTGCATATTACGCCAGTTTATTAAGGTCCCAACCAAAGAAGGAAATAGCGGTAAAAAATCCTAATAAATCTTGACTCGAAAATATGAGATATATTAAACCTACACTTACTTTATCTTCGACTTACGATTTATCTTTTTTTTTTCAATCCAGAGTCGAAAATTGATAGAAGAAACAAACATTTATGACAAGGAGTTAAATGAAAGTAATTACAAACTCGGTGAAGAGAAACTAACACCGAAATTCCAAGATGCTGTTGCTGCATTACGTACTTTACAAAGTTTTTAATTTTCTTCTGAAAAAAAGAAGATTTTGCAATGCTTGTGAAATTAGAAAATAAAATTGAATCACCAAAAACCAAAGAGAAAACAGATTTCTTTCGCAGACTTTTTAAGTAATGTGTTTTTATATTTGCTAATTTCTTCTTATGCATTGTAATATATTTTTTAAATAATAACTTTCCATTTAATAGCAGGTGTAAAACAAATATTTTGCAGATATGATTCGTAAATGATTTTTTTCGATGTTTCTTTTCTCATTGTCTATTTTAAAATAAAATTACCTTAATTATAAAACCAGCACGTTGCTTAAAATGTCAAAATCAACAGGTCTCAAGGGGCAACACCATCTATTACCATAATAGTAATTTGGCAAGTTGTTTCGATTTGAGTTTTTAAAATTTTTGCGATTGCTATAATTATTACTATAATTAATTAATCTTTTCAAGTGACAAGTTTTTTTAGTTTGAGTTTTCAATATTATACATCATTTAATTTAATATGCATGTTGGTATTAATATTATGTTAATATTATTACCTGCAGGTATGTTATCTATATATATCTTAATCTAATAATAAAGTAATTTTATTCATTATTTTTATAGTTTATTTTGGCGCAGATGGGCGGGGTTTGGGGGTTGGCACGTCATGGTCTCTTGAAAATGTTTTGGAAGAAAATTGGCACGGAGATGTGAAAAGGTTCGCCGACCCTGGACTATACTGTTCTCTAACTTTGTTTTGAACAATACAGTTAATAGCATAATTTAAGCTTCATGCCAATACTTGGTATGGAACATAATTATAGAGCAATGAAGATCTCTAAAGCTTATCAATGATATGTAGTTAATACTCAAATATCATTAATTTTAATGAAATTTATCTATAGAAATTTGATTTAACAACGGAAAAAGAAACAAAATGGGCAAAGAAAAGTATTTGGGAAAAATGCAAAAAAAATTAAAGAATAAATTGAAAAAACTACCTTATTGTTAGTTTATGCATTCAGCTTTCCCATTGTCAAATTAAAATGGAATGTTGTTCATCTTCCTGGAATACTCATAAGTTCATAAGTTCTCATAAGTTTTTAAATGGCCAGCATAAGATTTAATTGAGTTCTAGAACATATAATTATTATGCAAGATTTAACACTGTGTTCAATTTATCATGTCTTACATAAACTTCTATCTAAAATACGGAAATGCTGTCAGTAATGTATAAATGTTTTAAAACTTGGTGAGTTTAATAAATAAATAAATAAATATATATTGTTTCAATGGTTAATTTTTGCAATAAGTTTTTATATATATATATATATATATATATATAATCAAATATCAGTATTTAAATGTTATTTTTAAAAAGTCTAAAAAACTGTGGAATAAACACAATTAATTTAAATCTTAAGGAGGTAATTAAAAAAAAATCACTAACAAAACGAAAAGTAAACAAGATTGCAAAAACAAATTGCAGTTTATGCACATAGAATGGACATTTTGAAATAATTATAAAAATGGCATTATTATAGACAAGAGTTGCATTAAAATAGTAATAAGAAAATACATTAAATAGATATATATAATACCTTTAAATAATATACCTTTAAATGAAATGCTACATAAATGGTGATCATTAGGCCAAACTCAACTGCACAGTAACTATGTACATTCTTTTAATTATTAATATTTCTCTCCTATGTTGATAATCAAGAGAGAAAATAAAGTAAATCAGACTAAAAAATATTCTTTAACATTGAAAATAATAAAAATACCATATGAAAGTCGCGATATAAGATCCAAATATAAAATTCTGCAAACAGCTACGAAATGCCATTTTACGATTAAATTTCCGATAGACGCTATGATACCAAATTACTTAGCGGTCTATGTTCGATTAATATTTTTCCATTCTGCCATCTATCGTAGGAAAGTCTCCCTTTTTTTGTGCTTTGTCCATTGTATGAAATACACTGCTCAAAACAATTAAAGGATATTGCAGTTTTAGGTGGATTTTGTATCTGGGAAACTTTTTAGCTGATTGATACATGGTCGACAGACATAGTAGGTTATATGAGAATAAATTACACATGTTTGGCAGAAAAAAATGCATTTTATTGCGCATTTGTGTACAAAAGGAAAAAAAAAATTTGTGCAGATGAGAAAAAAAGAATAAGAAAAGGTGTTTTCTTCAAAGAAAATCATTTTCAGTAGGGGGTATGGTTTCCACGGGCGGCCAGCAACGTTGAACACCTTTGAGGCATGGACTCAATGAGGCTATTAATGACGAGTTGGGGTATTCTGCCCCACTCTTCCAGAAGAGCGCTTTCCAGTTCTTGGAGAGTTTGTGGGGGTTGTTGGTGGCCAGAAACTCGTCTTCTTAGAGCGTCCCAAATGTGCTCGATTGGATTCATGTCTGGAGAACATGCTGGCCATTCCATTCGAACGATTCCTTCCTCGAAAAGGAAATCCTCCACCAGGTTTGCACGATGTGGCCTGTAGTTATCGTCCATTAAAATGAAGTTATCTCCGATTGCTGCAGCGTAAGGGACTACAATAGGTCTGAGGATCTCATCCCTATATCGGCGACCAGTCAGAGCTCCATCTCGAATGATGTAGAGGTCAGTGCGCCCGTCAATGGAGATGCCACCATACACCAACACTCCTCCACCGCCAAATCTGACACTTTCGTGCACGAACACAGGATTATTCCTACTGCCACGGTCCCTCCAGATGAAAATACACCTATTATCCGGATGCACAGAAAAACGGGACTCGTCAGAAAACAGAATATTGCTCCATTCATTTCTCCTCCAGTTGACATGCTCGGTTGCCCATTACCTGCGGTCGCGACGATGCCTTGATGTTAATCTAACACATACCATCGGTCGGCGAGCATACAGACCTACAGCATGGAGCCGGTTTCGGACAGTCTGAGTTGAAATTGTGGTGCCTGTAGCCGAGCGAAGGTGTTGTTGGAGAAGAGTAGCGTTCATGTTTCGGTGTCTCCGAGCTGTTAACGCTAAATACCGATCTTCATTGGGCGTTGTTGCCCGTCTACGACCTTGCCCTGGTCTTCGGCCTGCACATCCACTCTCCAAAAAACGGTTCCAGATCCTGGAAATGACACTTTGTGACACTCCAATGGCTTGCGCTACTTCGGCTTGAGTTTGGCCCCCTTCTAACCTACCAACAATTCTCCAAGCTTCTGAATCTGTCAAATGACTTCGCTGAGACATCGTACTCATCGAAACAAAGCAATCACTGAATGCCGATCATCCTTGTCTTCATTCTCTTTTATCCAGTTGAAAGTCAAATTTCAACTTGAATGCCGCTGAAGCGACGTTTTTGACGTCGAACTCAAAATTTGCATACTCCACAGTTTGAAAACCAGAAAAATTTGCATTTGTGATTCTCTTCTTCTATTTTCGGCAAAAAAAATTTCGTTTATATCTTTATTTTATATAAAACTTCAAATATCCTTTAATTGTTTTGAGCAGTGTATTATGTTTGAGACGATGCCTGTATTTTCCCTCTAAAAGGCGGCATTGCCAAGAATTTTATCAAAAATTGGTCATTTTAAAAAGTTAAGAAATTTAGGTAGTTATTCAAGTTACAATTATTAAGAGATTTAAAAATATAGAACTGGTGCTTACCACAACATTAGTAGATACAAGAAACGGAAAGCCATAAGAAAAATATCTTATAAACATACAGTAATTTTTTTTATTTCTCCCAACCTGTATTATAAAATTAAAATTCTTAAAATATAATATAGACAAGTATCCAAATAAGATAAATGATATATGATGCATTTATTCTGCTATATTTTTCAAATTATGAAAGTATTAAAATATCTTAAATGTCAATATTTTAAGGAGCCACCTATGACGCTATAAAACCTAACTTGATAGTTCGTTAGTAAAAACAGCTATAAATTCTTGATCTAACTATAATCAATGCATTGTTACTGAAATAAAAATGCAGAAAAATATCACTATACTGGAATTTATCTGAATCACTTTGGATTAGCGAAATTTTGACACAGTGCTCAATATTCAGTGTCACCAAGAAATATTCAAAATAAATTTAATGTAATTTCATGAATACTTTATAATTAAATTTAAAGAAAATTAAGTCAGTTTATTCGTTTAATTTAAGAAGACTCTGTAATATTTGAACTTTGATTTTATTTGAGTATTTTACAATATCTTATTGACATATTTTTGTGTGTTTTTATGAAGGAAAATGATTTAATCAATGAAAAATGCAGTAGTAAATGTTGAAATTTTTATTTACATTTTTTTAGAAAGTTCTAAAACCACATTTTTACAATTTAGAACATTTTGGAATAGCTTTTGTTTCATACTTATTTTAGAAGTGTGCTCTGTAACTGTAAGGATCAGATTTCCAAAACGTTTGGTTATCAAAAAATAAATAAAATGTTATGACATATGTAAAAAATACACTGAAAAGTAGTATTAACTTAACATTTTTAACTATTAAAATTAAACTATTACTGAAAATCAAATCCTTAAGTAGGCCTAAAAAATTTAAAGATTGCAACTGTGAATCATTCTAGGGGAAATGTATAGTGTAAAAAGCTGTTTATCTGATATTTTTAATTATCGGATCTTTATGGCACTTTCTAAGAAAATACTACTGATATCTAAATTCATTTTAAGCAAAAAGTTGGAAATTTGTATTTTCGTCATTTTTCTTAAACTGAAGTATTCTGAGTTTGCTTAGTATTTATCATATTTAAGCTTTTAACTGTGCATTTCTTTTTAAACACTGAATTTCTGGACATTATTTCTCACTGCCATTTTGGTTTAAAGAAAGCTTTTAAAGTTTTTTCTTTGTTTTGTTTATCTCGATAGAGTGAATTTTTTATCCAATATGTCTGGGGGTGGGAGGTGGCATAGACAGAAATAGTGACTGAAAGTGCAGATTATGTTTATTGGACCCAAGTATAAGCATATATTATAGATAAAATTGGCCCCTGATTGTATAAGTATCTTGAGCTGATATTAAGAGGTTTTATGTGTATTATATTTATTTAACTTACAACAACATCAACAAAAATCCTCCCACCCCTCCCCCAATAAATAAATAAATAAATAAAATACAACCAAAAGATTACAAAATCCACTTTGAAAAAGGAAAATCATTAGAAAATGAAATTTTTATTAAATTTTATGTTTTAACATACACAGCTTAAAAATGATTTATTTTTCATATTATCATAATTTAAAAATATTTCACAATTGTAATGAAAGTATTTTTCTTAGTTATTTTCATAAAACAATACATATATTATTTATTTACATTTTACTGGATGCTCACTATTTATACTTTTCAGCTTTTCTTTTGTATCAACATGATTTTTTGAGAGGGGTGTGTTAGTGTGAAAATTTTAACTAAACAACTGCTACAATTTTAGAAACCACCATTTTTCGGTTAGAGTGATTGAGGATGATGTTGAATGATGATTGGATGATTGCCCTGATGTTTTTCGTTTAGTTCAAGATTCATAACATCTCCAGATCTTGCCTATTCATGTTTGCTTTATTTTTAATTTTGCGTATCATATACTAAATATGTAAAAAAAAAATGCCTTAATCCATTTAAAAGAAACAATCCATGTGTATAAGTATTATTTAAAATGAAACAAATTAAACGAACAATCAATGTAAATAACCTTGAAACTTGTTAAAAATGAAAAAAAAAACCGATATTGTAACTGTAAAGTAAAAAAAGTATTGTAAAAAAATTGTAAAAGTATCATAAAAAAAATGTATTGTAAAAATAATAATATTGTAACTGTTTCATATCTGCAATCTATTACTTTCAGATAAAATTTGCATTATTATTAGTATTTTCGGGAGTAAGCGCCGCGGCGCATACGTGTTTGAAAGTTCAAAATATGGGCGATGCGGCGCATACGCAAGGGCGGCGGGTACAATGATTTTTTTCCCCTCAACATAGCTAAATCTGGATATTGTGAAAAACAAGCCTTCATTTCAGGTTTTTTTTTTAGTCTTACTGCCTCAAATACATTTTTAAACACACGGATTCATTAACAGTCATTCATATTTCATCTTTATTTACATTCATTTAAGAGTAACGGGTACCCAGCATCCTTTCTAAAGCAAACATATCGATCATATTTTAGAAATAAACAATTGATACATATACACTACAGCAAATATTTAGTAAAATTTAACCCCCAAATTATCCAATAACATCTGTCCTATTATTATATATTGAGCAAATGTTTAATAATATTTAATTTAATAATCCAATAGCCGTATATTTCTAATATCCAGCGCCATTTTTAACAACATGCTATACACTGTTTATTTCAAAATGATTTCGTGTGGTGCTGCCATCTATAAGTCAAATATCAAAATAAAGCTTCATGAGTAATAAGTTATGTGTTTTATACTATTTTCTTATGCAAAAATAGCTGATTTTTTTTAAAAAAAATTGTGCAAAAAATGTCCAGTTTGTAGCAAATCTAAATATCGTTACTAAACAGTATTTATATTTCACAAAAACACTTAAGGAAATTTTTATTTGCCATAATCTGAATCTAGTGAATTTGGCAACTTTGGCTAGATCTGTTTTCTGAATGAAATTGTGGCAACCTTATCCAAAGGTGGGGTTTATTTTTGCTGTATCTTTTAGTTCCGTTTTCTTTTTACGCTCATGTACTGATAGAAAAAAAAAAACCTCACACTCTTTTATTTTACTACACTTAATTTATGTAAAGATGGGATTTTGCAATCGATTTTACACTCATTTTTTAATATACGAGAATTATAAAAAAATATGTTCACTGATGTGTTTCTGATGGTAATACAATATTAAGTTAAAAAGTAGAAAAAATAAATAAAAAAATAATGAGAGTAATGTATTTTTCTAAATAAAGTACATTTTAATCAATTAGTAGTTTTATTTTAATTAAATTATAATTATGCATTTAGATACCAATTTAGAAATCCTAAAAATAAAGTAATATTCCAATTTAAAATATTGTTTATTATTATTTTTTATTTTTATCATGAAGTGGAGTGATGGAATTAGATGAATATATAATGATTTTCACCATAAACATTGATTGCTTATAAAATATTATTATTATTATCATTAGATATCTTTACATTTATAATTTATTCATTTTGGTGAAAAAAAAGGGGGGGGGTGAAACTTATTTTTGGATTTTGAATATAATCTCGTAATATTTTATATGTTAATACATTTAAAAATGGTCTTGCCATGGATGTGCTAAAACATATTTTATATCTATCATATCTTTCATATCTATTGTACATCCATGGGTCTTGCATGTGCACTACTGACAGAAAAAATAAAAAATCATAGTTTAGTTTATTTCATGTTACCAATTCATATGTGAAAGACAGCTTTTAGTTTCGTATTTCTTTTTTTTTTTTTCATTCATGTATTAAAAGGAAAATTCCTGAACGGGGGGGGGGGGAAGGGGGGGGGGGGTTGATGACAAAAAAAGTAATAAATTGTTTCAATTCTGCATAAAATAAAATAAGAAAAATTATTAAAAAGCCTTTGTTCTTAGATTTAATTTTAAATATAATCTTAATTGTTACATTTCTGTACTGTGTTATACATATTAATATATTTTTTTAATTGTTTTGCATGTAAGATTCTTACAAAAAAAATATTTGTTTAGTTTATTTCATGTTTATATTCTCCGTTAATAAATAAATAAATAAAATAAAATGTAAGAAAATGCGGCCTTGACAGCAGTCTCCAAGCAAGCAAAACACATTTTCTAAAATCTTGTCTCTCCCCAGATTTTGTTCTACGAACACTAATGGAAACCTGTTCAAAAGTGATGAGACGCGCTCATCTCGAAACGGACTCGGGCTCGATATTTATACCAGTCTTCGTACTCAGGCCAAAACTTAAATTTATATTTATTCACAAACTGATGAAGAGAGAAAAAATTGCTATTTGAGAAACAAGAATGTAGTCTAATTTTCTATATCCCTTTTCGACGAGTGTAATTCTTCGCCATTAGTTTTTTAATATTGTAATTTTTGCTTTATTAAATCGTCGAAAATTTTAAAATTAATTAAGACACAAATTTTTGTAATAAAATATAACTGTTCAAATTCAAAGATTTCGTGCACCTTAAACAATACGTCACGAAGGAGTTAGTGTTTTTGAATCCTTTAAAAATAAGTTTGAAAGGGAATTGAATCCGTTTGAAGTTATTATTACTTCTAGGAGAAGGGCCGAAAATTTATGTATGACAGATTTTTGATGTAATTAAAAACTGCCTTAAGGGGGGAGGGGGTTTTAGAAGAAAAAAAATCATAACTTCGTCTATTCCCAAGATTTCAAATCCGCTTAAATTTATTATAAATCCTCTTAATATTATCTAAAACTTTTATATTGACAAGTTTTTTATAGGACCAACTCTTATAGCAAAAAAAAATAAATAAATAAATAAATAAATAAATAAAAAATAAAAATCCCTGCTGGTTTTGCCTGCAAACACGTTAGGTTTCGAAGTAGGCGGTTCCAACTGTTGCATCATCGCAAAAAGGTAATTTCTTCCGCAATTCCCAACAAACAGGCGCCCCACGGTCTGCGTCTTCTAAATCTACCTGTGCCTGTAGGCCGAGCCATCTGGGATTTTTCTTCTCAACTATGTATGAACCCTGACTGTGCTTCGACACTTTTATCAGCTTTTTTGACGATGCGTGACTCACACCATTTTGCTGTTCTTCAAGTTGAAAAAAAAATTTGCGAAAACGTAACACATCTGCCACAATGAATTTCTGTTACAAGGCATCGAAACAAAAATAATCAATTATAAACTATAATTTTCTTTTTCTCTGATGCTGCAAATTCTGATTACATTGTACCATGCTTGAAAAAGTGTTTATTTATTGATGCGTGTTATGCACTAATCTTTGAGACATTTAAGAATTATTCTCCATATCCTGCAGTATTTTATAACACTTTAGATTTTATTATGTAAGCCAGCTGGAGTATTTCTAATTTAGAGTCCCTCTAATTTAGAAATTCATGTTTTATAATTGTTGTTAGGAAAACCCTGTTTTGTTGGTTATTATAGGGTATTTTAAACGTGCTTATCTAAACAAATCCAAATCCATTTTGATTGAAGTTCTATTCTACAATCCCCCCCCCAAAAAAAAAGGAAAGAAAATCTATTTTTTCAAATAAAATGTTACATTTTCTGTTTCTGTGGTGACCCACTTCCTCACCCTTCAATGTACACCACACATTGCAACATGGTATTTTTGGAAATCAATTTAGTTTCTGCATCTTTCACCAGATCAGGTCAAACCAATAGCGACAGAAAGGATACTTTCGTACATTTTTTTCTATCTTTACTTTGCTGTTGACATCAGAGATCTAACTGATTGATGAATTTCTCAGTGGTTGGGAAAGAGAAGGCAGGGATAGCTTTGTGGCCACACACACTCCGCGGGATTTTCGTGGTTTCTCTGTCTCATTCTCTCTTCTCTATTGTGAACAGCCGAGCCTAGAGCTACTAAATATATATAGCAGCCTTTTAGCTGAGCCAATGTCGTCTTGTACGGAAATAACTGTCCTGTTGTAAGCGTTTTCATGTTTCATCTTCTTTCCCCTCTGGCGATAATCTCTTTACAAAATGGATGTTTAGCAGTTTGGTACAGGTTTTTGGTACGGGCCGCGAACGGCCAATAAAGCTTTCGTAAGGCTCCGGGCTAATTGTTTAGCTTTTATAACGGACTGGACCGAGTCGAGTTCTGCCTTAGAAATTTTGGTCCGGCAGACCTTTTCCTCCGCCAACCAGAAACATATTTACTGTTTATTCCGGGTAAAAAAAAAAAAAAAGAGCAACACAGTACACTCAAAAGATTAAAAGCACTGCCGCGTTGGCGATTTGGTTCAAAATGCCGACTTTGACAATATTTTCTGAAAGTTCTTCTGCCTTTACCAAAAAATAGAAAACGTCTTTTGATTACATAGTTTCTGAATAAGAACATCTGTCAGTTTCATGTGTTTATGAACAAAAATGAATTCAGAAATGTGCAGTAAGTAGCTCTTTTGGATTTGAGAACAAATCCATCAATCCTGAAAATCAATAAACTTCTTCCCATTATTACATACTAAGTACATACCAAATTTCAAGTCTCTATTTCAATTTGTTCGGGAGATAGAGCGTTTACAGTCACACAGACGGATGGCAAAAAAAAAAAAAAAAAAAATTCTAAAAATATGTTTATCAAAATCTCCAGTGTCTGAAACAGGTAAATCCGTTAAATTATTTTTTTTTTTTTGCGATTTTCAAAACAATTACAAGATTTACACTATATTACGTATGATGGGTAAAGTAAAAATGGAAATCGTCTTTCGATTGCATATTTTCTGAGTAAGAATACCTGCCATTTTCATGCCTTTCCATGCCTGTTCTGAAATCCAAAAGAGCTACTTTCTGACACATTTCTGAATTGATTTTTATTCGAAAACGCATGATATTGGAGTACCTTTGAGAGTACTCAAATTATTCGTATAATACAGTAATAAATTTCACTAAAACAAAATTTTAGACCTTATAAACATTTCGAGTTTCCCATGGTTCAAATAGTGCAGTAACGTTTTTAACATTAGAAAAGCTCCGGTTTTGGATTTTTTGATTTTGGGAAGAAATTTTTTGATTTTATAATTAAAAAGATTTCAGTGGTCCCCACGTGGTACCATATTGGTTTCACGAGCCCCAGCTGTCTCATATTCGGACCAAAAATAAGTTAGTAGGAAAACAGAAAAAAATACGGAAATTTGTAATGAACGACTTTGAGTCATTGACTAGAAATATAAATATTACTAGTCAATGCTATGAGTGCATATGTCAAATGTCCTTTTAATTTTAATCTGCTAGCAGTAGGATTGTGTTTTTTGTTACGCATCTCGAGAATATAAAAGGTAAAGATCAAACCCACTTTTTCTCACAAAAAAGTTTTAAAATAAGAAATTGTTTTCTAAAAAATTATTCTTCTCAAAATTCACGAAGATGTGTAAAACACACGCTTCTTTGTGGAGCGCATTCCTAAAGATAAACATAAGATATCACTTTTCTGGCTACGAGGACACCAGTCATCCCCACTCTAGGTCCCCAACCGCATTTGACCACGGGGAGGAAGTCCTTTGCAGTAACGTCATTCACAAACAAACCTGTTTGTGACCAAGCTAAGAACAATTACCAACATTTTGATAACTACTTACTAGACTTCAAATATCCATTTTGCCGGAAAGGGACTTTTTTTCCTTTTCTGTGGTGTTACTTCCCTTAGAAAATAAAACGAAAAAAAAACAATTTTTTGATTTTTTAAAATTTCTAATGCAGTTTATTTTTTTGTAGAAGATACTATGTAATTGAACTGTTTCTTCGTTTTTCAATAAAAGCAGAAGAGTTTTTCAAAGAATGTAGTCAAAGTTGGTGTTTTGAACCAAATTTTCGAACACAACAGTGCAGAAAACGAAAAAAAAAAACAGTCGTTCTGAGACAATAATAGCTAATAACTTAAGATATAAATCATTTATCAGGAGAAAAGAACTATTCAATTGCGAATCACTTCAACAATCATGCCAGTGAGTATCATGCTTTCACATTTAAAAATGAATCAGAAAGTTTCGCGTTATTAAGGGGGGGGGGAGATTTTTATCAGAATCACTCTCATTCAGAAACTATGTAATTGAACTGTTTTTTCGTTTTTCAGTAAAAGCAGAAGAGTTTTTCAAAGAATGTAGTCATAGTTGGTGTTTTTGAACCGAATTTTCGAACACAACAGTGCAGTAAACGAAAAAAAAAAGAAGAAAAAGAAAACTGTCATTCTGAGACAATAATAGCTAATAACTTGAGATATAAATCATTTATCAGGAGAAAAGAACTATTGAACTGCAAATTACTTCAAAAATCATGCCTGTGAATATCATGCTTTCATGTTTAAAAATGAATCAGAAATTTTCGCGTTATTAAGAGGGGGGGGGGACTTTTATCAGAATCACTCTTATCCAGAAACTATGTAATTGATTTGTTTGTTCATTTTTCAGTAAAAGCCGAAGAGTGTTTCAAAGAAATGAAAAAAAAACTGTCGTCTTGAGACAATAATTACTAATAACTTAAGATGTAAATCATTTATCGGGAAATCGAAAGAACCATTCAATTGCGAATCCCTTCAACAATCATGCCAGTGAGTATCATGCTTTCACATTTAAAAATGAATCAGAAAGTTTCGCGTTATTAAGAAGGGGGGGGGACATTTATCAGAATCACTGTTATCCAGAAACTATGTAATTGATTTGTTTGTTCGTTTTTCAGTAAAAGCCGAAGAGTGTTTCAAAGAATGTAGTCATAGTTGGTGTTTTTGAACCGAATTTTCGAACACAACAGTGCAGAAAATGAAAAAAAAACTGTCGTCTTGAGACAATAATTACTAATAACTTAAGATGTAAATCATTTATCGGGAAATGGAAAGAACTATTCAATTGCGAATCCCTTCAACAATCATGCCAGTGAGTATCATGCTTTCACATTTAAAAATGAATCAAAGTTTCGCGTTATTAAGAGGGGGGAGGGGATTTTTATCAGAATCACTCTTATTCAGAAACTATGTAATTGATTTGTTTGTTCATTTTTCAGTAAAAGCCGAAGAGTGTTTCAAAGAAATGAAAAAAAAAACTGTCGTCTTGAGACAATAATTACTAATAACTTAAGATGTAAATCATTTATCGGGAAATCGAAAGAACCATTCAATTGCGAATCCCTTCAACAATTATGCCAGTGAGTATCATGCTTTCACATTTAAAAATGAATCAGAAAGTTTCGCGTTATTAAGAAGGGGGGGGGACTTTTATCAGAATCACTGTTATCCAGAAACTATGTAATTGATTTGTTTGTTCGTTTTTCAGTAAAAGCCGAAGAGTGTTTCAAAGAATGTAGTCATAGTTGGTGTTTTTGAACCGAATTTTCGAACACAACAGTGCAGAAAATGAAAAAAAAAACTGTCGTCTTGAGACAATAATTACTAATAACTTAAGATGTAAATCATTTATCGGGAAATGGAAAGAACTATTCAATTGCGAATCCCTTCAACAATCATGCCAGTGAGTATCATGCTTTCACATTTAAAAATGAATCAAAGTTTCGCGTTATTAAGAGGGGGGAGGGGATTTTTATCAGAATCACTCTTATTCAGAAACTATGTAATTGAACTGTTTTTTCGTTTTTCAGTAAAAGCCAAAGAGTTTTTCAAAGAATGTAGTCAAAGTTGGTGTTTTGAACCGAATTTTCGAACACGACCGCGCAGTAAACGAAAAAAAAAAGAAGAAAAAGAAAACTGTCGTTCTGAGACAATAATAGCTAATAACTTAAGATATAAATCATTTATCAGGAGAAAAGAACTATTCAACTGCAAATTACTTCAAAAATCTTGCCTGTGAATATCATGCTTTCATGTTTAAAAATGAATCAGAAATTTTCGCGTTATTAAGAGGGGGGGGGACTTTTATCCGAATCACTCTTATCCAGAAACTATGTAATTGATTTGTTTGTTCGTTTTCAGTAAAAGCCGAAGAGTGTTTCAAAGAATGTAGTCATAGTTGGTGTTTTGAACCGAATTTTCGAACACAACAGTGCAGAAAATGAAAAAAAAACTGTCGTCTTGAGACAATAATTACTAATAACTTAAGATGTAAATCATTTATCGGGAAATGGAAAGAACTATTCAATTGCGAATCCCTTCAACAATCATGCCAGTGAGTATCATGCTTTCACATTTAAAAATGAATCAGAAAGTTTCGCGTTATTAAGAAGGGGGGGGGACTTTTATCAGAATCACTGTTATCCAGAAACTATGTAATTGATTTGTTTGTTCGTTTTTCAGTAAAAGCCGAAGAGTGTTTCAAAGAATGTAGTCATAGTTGGTGTTTTTGAACCGAATTTTCGAACACAACAGTGCAGAAAATGAAAAAAAAAACTGTCGTCTTGAGACAATAATTACTAATAACTTAAGATGTAAATCATTTATCGGGAAATGGAAAGAACTATTCAATTGCGAATCCCTTCAACAATCATGCCAGTGAGTATCATGCTTTCACATTTAAAAATGAATCAGAAAGTTTCGCGTTATTAAGAGGGGGGAGGGGATTTTTATCAGAATCACTCTTATTCAGAAACTATGTAATTGAACTGTTTTTTTCTTTTTTCAGTAAAAGCCAAAGAGTTTTTCAAAGAATGTAGTCAAAGTTGGTGTTTTGAACCGAATTTTCGAACACGACCGCGCAGAAAACGAAAAAAAAAAGAAGAAAAAGAAAACTGTCGTTCTGAGACAATAATAGCTAATAACTTAAGATATAAATCATTTATCAGGAGAAAAGAGCTATTCAACTGCAAATTACTTCAAAAATCATGCCTGTGAATATCATGCTTTCATGTTTAAAAATGAATCAGAAATTTTCGCGTTATTAAGAGGGGGGGGGACTTTTATCAGAATCACTCTTATCCAGAAACTATGTAATTGAACTGTTTTTTTCTTTTTTCAGTAAAAGCCGAAGAGTGTTTCAAAGAATGTAGTCATAGTTGGTGTTTTTGAACCGAATTATCGAACACAACAGTGCAGAAAATGAAAAAAAAAACTGTCGTCTTGAAACAATAATTACTAATAACTTAAGATGTAAATCATTTATCGGGAAATGGAAAGAACTATTCAATTGCGAATCCCTTCAACAATCATGCCAGTGAGTATCATGCTTTCACATTTAAAAATGAATCAGAAAGTTTCGCGTTATTAAGAACGGGGAGGGGATTTTTATCAGAATCACTCTTATTCAGAAACTATGTAATTGAACTGTTTTTTCGTTTTTCAGTAAAAGCCAAAAAGTTTTTCAAAGAATGTAGTCAAAGTTGGTGTTTTGAACCGAATTTTCGAACACGACCGCGCAGAAAACGAAAAAAAAAGAAGAAAAAGAAAACTGTCGTTCTGAGACAATAATAGCTAATAACTTAAGATATAAATCATTTATCAGGAGAAAAGAGCTATTCAACTGCAAATTACTTCAAAAATCATGCCTGTGAATATCATGCTTTCATGTTTAAAAATGAATCAGAAATTTTCGCGTTATTAAGAGGGGGGGGACTTTTATCAGAATCACTCTTATCCAGAAACTATGTAATTGAACTGTTTTTTTCTTTTTTCAGTAAAAGCCGAAGAGTGTTTCAAAGAATGTAGTCATAGTTGGTGTTTTTGAACCGAATTTTCGAACACAACAGTGCAGAAAATGAAAAAAAAAACTGTCGTCTTGAGACAATAATTACTAATAACTTAAGATGTAAATCATTTATCGGGAAATGGAAAGAACTATTCAATTGCGAATCCCTTCAACAATCATGCCAGTGAGTATCATGCTTTCACATTTAAAAATGAATCAAAGTTTCGCGTTATTAAGAGGGGGGAGGGGATTTTTATCAGAATCACTCTTATTCAGAAACTATGTAATTGAACTGTTTTTTCGTTTTTCAGTAAAAGCAGAAGAGTTTTTCAAAGAATGTAGTCAAAGTTGGTGTTTTGAACCGAATTTTCGAACACGACCGCGCAGAAAACGAAAAAAAAAGAAGAAAAAGAAAACTGTCGTTCTGAGACAATAATAGCTAATAACTTAAGATATAAATCATTTATCAGGAGAAAAGAACTATTCAACTGCAAATTACTTCAAAAATTATGCCTGTGAATATCATGCTTTCATGTTTAAAAATGAATCAGAAATTTTCGCGTTATTAAGAGGGGGGGGGGAATTTTATCAGAATCACTCTTATCCAGAAACTATGTAATTGATTTGTTTGTTCGTTTTTCAGTAAAAGCCGAAGAGTGTTTCAAAGAATGTAGTCATAGTTGGTGTTTTTGAACCGAATTTTCGAACACAACAGTGCAGAAAATGAAAAAAAAAACTGTCGTCTTGAGACAATAATTACTAATAACTTAAGATGTAAATCATTTATCGGGAAATGGAAAGAACTATTCAATTGCGAATCCCTTCAACAATCATGCCAGTGAGTATCATGCTTTCACATTTAAAAATGAATCAGAAAGTTTCGCGTTATTAAGAGGGGGGAGGGGATTTTTATCAGAATCACTCTTATTCAGAAACTATGTAATTGAACTGTTTTTTTCTTTTTTCAGTAAAAGCCAAAGAGTTTTTCAAAGAATGTAGTCAAAGTTGGTGTTTTGAACCGAATTTTCGAACACGACCGCGCAGAAAACGAAAAAAAAAGAAGAAAAAGAAAACTGTCGTTCTGAGACAATAATAGCTAATAACTTAAGATATAAATCATTTATCAGGAGAAAAGAGCTATTCAACTGCAAATTACTTCAAAAATCATGCCTGTGAATATCATGCTTTCATGTTTAAAAATGAATTAGAAATTTTCGCGTTATTAAGAGGGGGGGGGGGACTTTTATCAGAATCACTCTTATCCAGAAACTATGTAATTGAACTGTTTTTTTCTTTTTTCAGTAAAAGCCGAAGAGTGTTTCAAAGAATGTAGTCATAGTTGGTGTTTTTGAACCGAATTTTCGAACACAACAGTGCAGAAAATGAAAAAAAAACTGTCGTCTTGAAACAATAATTACTAATAACTTAAGATGTAAATCATTTATCGGGAAATGGAAAGAACTATTCAATTGCGAATCCCTTCAACAATCATGCCAGTGAGTATCATGCTTTCACATTTAAAAATGAATCAGAAAGTTTCGCGTTATTAAGAACGGGGAGGGGATTTTTATCAGAATCACTCTTATTCAGAAACTATGTAATTGAACTGTTTTTTCGTTTTTCAGTAAAAGCCAAAAAGTTTTTCAAAGAATGTAGTCAAAGTTGGTGTTTTGAACCGAATTTTCGAACACGACCGCGCAGTAAACGAAAAAAAAAAGAAGAAAAAGAAAACTGTCATTCTGAGACAATAATAGCTAATAACTTAAGATATAAATCATTTATCAGGAGAAAAGAACTATTCAACTGCAAATTACTTCAAAAATCATGCCTGTGAATATCATGCTTTCATGTTTAAAAATGAATCAGAAATTTTCGCGTTATTAAGAGGGGGGGGGGGACTTTTATCAGAATCACTCTTATCCAGAAACTATGTAATTGATTTGTTTGTTCATTTTTCAGTAAAAGCCGAAGAGTGTTTCAAAGAAATGAAAAAAAAAACTGTCGTCTTGAGACAATAATTACTAATAACTTAAGATGTAAATCATTTATCGGGAAATCGAAAGAACCATTCAATTGCGAATCCCTTCAACAATCATGCCAGTGAGTATCATGCTTTCACATTTAAAAATGAATCAGAAAGTTTCGCGTTATTAAGAAGGGGGGGGACTTTTATCAGAATCACTGTTATCCAGAAACTATGTAATTGATTTGTTTGTTCGTTTTTCAGTAAAAGCCGAAGAGTGTTTCAAAGAATGTAGTCATAGTTGGTGTTTTTGAACCGAATTTTCGAACACAACAGTGCAGAAAATGAAAAAAAAACTGTCGTCTTGAGACAATAATTACTAATAACTTAAGATGTAAATCATTTATCGGGAAATGGAAAGAACTATTCAATTGCGAATCCCTTCAACAATCTTGCCTGTGAATATCATGCTTTCATGTTTAAAAATGAATCAGAAATTTTCGCGTTATTAAGAGGGGGGAGGGGATTTTTATCAGAATCACTCTTATTCAGAAACTATGTAATTGAACTGTTTTTTCGTTTTTCAGTAAAAGCCAAAGAGTTTTTCAAAGAATGTAGTCAAAGTTGGTGTTTTGAACCGAATTTTCGAACACGACCGCGCAGAAAACGAAAAAAAAGAAGAAAAAGAAAACTGTCGTTCTGAGACAATAATAGCTAATAACTTAAGATATAAATCATTTATCAGGAGAAAAGAACTATTCAACTGCAAATTACTTCAAAAATCATGCCTGTGAATATCATGCTTTCATGTTTAAAAATGAATCAGAAATTTTCGCGTTATTAAGAGGGGGGGGGACTTTTATCAGAATCACTCTTATCCAGAAACTATGTAATTGATTTGTTTGTTCGTTTTTCAGTAAAAGCCGAAGAGTGTTTCAAAGAATGTAGTCATAGTTGGTGTTTTTGAACCGAATTTTCGAACACAACAGTGCAGAAAATGAAAAAAAAAACTGTCGTCTTGAGACAATAATTACTAATAACTTAAGATGTAAATCATTTATCGGGAAATGGAAAGAACTATTCAATTGCGAATCCCTTCAACAATCATGCCAGTGAGTATCATGCTTTCACATTTAAAAATGAATCAGAAAGTTTCGCGTTATTAAGAGGGGGGAGGGGATTTTTATCAGAATCACTCTTATTCAGAAACTATGTAATTGAACTGTTTTTTTCTTTTTTCAGTAAAAGCCAAAGAGTTTTTCAAAGAATGTAGTCAAAGTTGGTGTTTTGAACCGAATTTTCGAACACGACCGCGCAGAAAACGAAAAAAAAAAGAAGAAAAAGAAAACTGTCGTTCTGAGACAATAATAGCTAATAACTTAAGATATAAATCATTTATCAGGAGAAAAGAGCTATTCAACTGCAAATTACTTCAAAAATCATGCCTGTGAATATCATGCTTTCATGTTTAAAAATGAATCAGAAATTTTCGCGTTATTAAGAGGGGGGGGGACTTTTATCAGAATCACTCTTATCCAGAAACTATGTAATTGAACTGTTTTTTTCTTTTTTCAGTAAAAGCCGAAGAGTGTTTCAAAGAATGTAGTCATAGTTGGTGTTTTTGAACCGAATTTTCGAACACAACAGTGCAGAAAATGAAAAAAAAAACTGTCGTCTTGAAACAATAATTACTAATAACTTAAGATGTAAATCATTTATCGGGAAATGGAAAGAACTATTCAATTGCGAATCCCTTCAACAATCATGCCAGTGAGTATCATGCTTTCACATTTAAAAATGAATCAGAAAGTTTCGCGTTATTAAGAGGGGGGAGGGGATTTTTATCAGAATCACTCTTATTCAGAAACTACGTAATTGAACTGTTTTTTCGTTTTTCAGTAAAAGCCAAAGAGTTTTTCAAAGTATGTAGTCAAAGTTGGTGTTTTGAACCGAATTTTCGAACACGACCGCGCAGTAAACGAAAAAAAAAGAAGAAAAAGAAAACTGTCGTTCTGAGACAATAATAGCTAATAACTTAAGATATAAATCATTTATCAGGAGAAAAGAACTATTCAACTGCAAATTACTTCAAAAATCATGCCTGTGAATATCATGCTTTCTTGTTTAAAAATGAATCAGAAATTTTCGCGTTATTAAGAGGGGGGGGGACTTTTATCAGAATCACTCTTATCCAGAAACTATGTAATTGATTTGTTTGTTCGTTTTTCAGTAAAAGCCGAAGAGTGTTTCAAAGAATGTAGTCATAGTTGGTGTTTTGAACCGAATTTTCGAACACAACAATGCAGAAAATGAAAAAAAAAAACTGTCGTCTTGAGACAATAATTACTAATAACTTAAGATGTAAATGATTTATCGGGAAATGGAAAGAACTATTCAATTGTGAATCACTTCAACAATCATGCCAGTGAGTATCATTCTTTCACATTTAAAAATGAATCAGAAAGTTTTGCGTTATTAAGAGGGGGGGGGGGATTTTTATCAGAATCACTCTTATTCAGAAACTATGTAATTGAACTGTTTTTTTCTTTTTTCAGTAAAAGCCAAAGAGTTTTTCAAAGAATGTAGTCAAAGTTGGTGTTTTGAACCGAATTTTCGAACATGACCGCGCAGAAAACGAAAAAAAAAGAAGAAAAAGAAAACTGTCTTCCTGAGACAATAATAGCTAATAATTTAAGATGTAAATCATTTATCGGAAGAAAAAAACTATTCAACTGCAAATTACTTCAAAAATCATTCCTGTGAATATCATGCTTTCATGTTTAAAAATGAATCAGAAATTTTCGCGTTATTAAGAGGGGGGGGGGGGACTTTTATCAGAATCACTCTTATCCAGAAACTATGTAATTGATTTGTTTGTTCGTTTTTCAGTAAAAGCCGAAGAGTGTTTCAAAGAATGTAGTCATAGTTGGTGTTTTTGAACCGAATTTTCGAACACAACAGTGCAGAAAATGAAAAAAAAAACTGTCATCTTGAGACAATAATTACTAATAACTTAAGATGTAAATCATTTATCGGGAAATGGAAAGAACTATTCAATTGCGAATCCCTTCAACAATCATGCCAGTGAGTATCATGCTTTCACATTTAAAAATGAATCAGAAAGTTTCGCGTTATTAAGAGGGGGGAGGGGATTTTTATCAGAATCACTCTTATTCAGAAACTATGTAATTGAACTGTTTTTTCGTTTTTCAGTAAAAGCCAAAGAGTTTTTCAAAGTATGTAGTCAAAGTTGGTGTTTTGAACCGAATTTTCGAACACGACCGCGCAGTAAACGAAAAAAAAAGAAGAAAAAGAAAACTGTCGTTCTGAGACAATAATAGCTAATAACTTAAGATATAAATCATTTATCAGGAGAAAAGAACTATTCAACTGCAAATTACTTCAAAAATCATGCCTGTGAATATCATGCTTTCATGTTTAAAAATGAATCAGAAATTTTCGCGTTATTAAGAGGGGGGGGGGACTTTTATCAGAATCACTCTTATCCAGAAACTATGTAATTGATTTGTTTGTTCGTTTTTCAGTAAAAGCCGAAGAGTGTTTCAAAGAATGTAGTCATAGTTGGTGTTTTTGAACCGAATTTTCGAACACAACAGAAAAAAAAACTGTCGTCCTGAGACAATAATTACTAATAACTTAAGATGTAAATCATTTATCGGGAAATGGAAAGAACTATTCAATTGCGAATCCCTTCAACAATCATGCCAGTGAGTATCATGCTTTCACATTTAAAAATGAATCAGAAAGTTTCGCGTTATTAAGAGGGGGGAGGGGATTTTTATCAGAATCACTCTTATTCAGAAACTATGTAATTGAACTGTTTTTTCGTTTTTCAGTAAAAGCCAAAGAGTTTTTTAAAGTATGTAGTCAAAGTTGGTGTTTTGAACCGAATTTTCGAACACGACCGCGCAGAAAACGAAAAAAAAAGAAGAAAAAGAAAACTGTCTTCCTGAGACAATAATAGCTAATAATTTAAGATGTAAATCATTTATCGGAAAAAAAAACTATTCAACTGCAAATTACTTCAAAAATCATGCCTGTGAATATCATGCTTTCATGTTTAAAAATGAATCAGAAATTTTCGCGTTATTGAGAGGGGGGAGGGAATTTTTTTGAGAAACTCTTTAAAAATACTGTATTAGTGTTGAAAAGTGTTTCATAATCTATCCCTATGCATGACTTTTCATCCTTCTTTTATATTCATTTTAATTTTGAGATATTAAAGGCTTACAAAATGTCAAATCTTTTACTTTAGAAAAACATGTTTCAAATAAAATCGCACACATTAAAAAATATATATTCAAAACGATATAAGTTGTTCCCATGTAAATAAAGAAAGTTTGGGGATGAGGCATATTTATAATTAAAAAACAAAATTAGAGACATATAATTATTTAAAAAAATAAAATAAATAATAATAATAAAAAATTCAACTCTGCTTTCTTCCTCCCTGCCTGTAATTGCAAACTTAAAATAATGAGGTTATATTTTCTTTCTTTTTTTTTTTTTTTTTTTTTTTTTTTGTAACAAAGCTTTGACAGTTGCCTAAAAGAAATAGCTCTCTGTCACTAATAAAAATATGAATAAACAATTTAACAGTTATAAGTTTACTCTACATCCTCTCCTTTGTGTATTTGACTCATACATGCACTGTTGTATACATCGTCAGGCTCAATCCATTTTATCCTACTCAAAGGCAACACATTGTTTTGTCCATGCAAAAACCAGACCTGAAGCAAAACCCCTGCTCTAATCTAGCACAACAGATATATCATAAATTCATTCACTACATCTAACTACATTCGATGATATTATTGGAGAGTTCTTGATCGTAAACTCCACCCTCAAAGAGTTTCAGGATTGTAATATTTTGGCGTGAAAGCGCTTTTTTTTCGATCTTTTTTTGCGTTTAAAAATTCTATTCCGCCAAATCTTCTGACGACCTGTTGCAATCAGAGCCATCTATCGGACATTTTCGGTGCCAAAAGTGACTACTCATTACTCTTAATCTCAGTAGTTCATAAACAGTACAGAGTATCACAATATATCTTTATTATAAAAACGTAATTACTATAGTCAAAATATATTTAACTTACCCATATTTCTCTATTTTCTGTTCAATATTAATAGCTCACTCTTTAAAAGTATTTATTGTATACTTTACAATAGTTGATAAATTGTATTTATTTCATAAGCACACCACATATGGCGATATTTGATTAAATCGATAATCGAATAATCGATTGGTGTAGTACGCATATTGGCATAGTACGTACTTTTTTCCTATTGTATTTTAAGATAACCTGTGTTTTATTGTTAATTCATACATCTTGTAAGATTTTATCGCTATTCTTGTTACTTTTAATGCAATTTTGCCGATCGTTTTTTAGCGTGACTATTTCATTTTTACCGATTTTTCAATGATGTGGTGCTTCTAATGGGTGCGGCGCTTACGTGTATATTTGTTTTTTTTTACCGATTTTTCAATGATGCGGCGCATATTCCCGAAAATACGGTATTATTATTTGATAGCTCTGATTTTCAGTTTTACTTTTAGAAACTGAAAATGAGAAATATATATATAGTGTATATATATAATAAACTATATATATATAGAGAGAGAGAGAAATATGGAAAAAACCTACACCATTAGAATATTTTAGTTATATATAACATCCCTACATACGGTTAAAAAATAAATTGTATTAAGTCACATATTTTATTTATTATAATATTCTTTAATATCTATAATTTATTACTTTCAGATAAAATTTTCATTATTATTATTATTATTTGATAGAAGTTGTTGCTCTGATTTTCAGTTTTACTTTTAGAATTTACTGTAACTATCTGGAACAAAAGGATTAAAGTGAAATCAACCTATTGAATTAGTAGTCATAAGAATGGAATTAAGTGATCCAATTCATATTAATAAATGTTTATTATATTCTCATCAGTATAATTGAAGTAATAAGTGAAGATAAAATTTCCAATTTGTTATTAGATTTTTGAAATGTTGCATAAACCTGACATACTGTTACTGCAGTTTTTGACAATTCTTTTTAGAATTAGTATTATTTAAATCACAGGATTATTAAATTATTTCTTTCAACTCTTGTAAATCAAGGAAGCATAAAATTTAAAAATTGTCTTATAAATGCATTTAGGTATATTATTTCTTTTTACATTTAAGACTCTTCATGTATCCATAGGAAAATTAAAGGTAAATGAAACTTATTTTATAATTAAATAATCAATTAGCTATACAAATTATTAAAAATTGTTTTGCATTTAAACAAATACATGCAAGGCATAAACTATACCTAAATTCAGCTTTTCGAACAATGTAATACCTTATTACATGAATTTTGAACACCTGAATTGAATAGTGGATAATAAAACTCATCCCTGTATGGTAGCGCCATCTTCTAGAAAAATGCCCATTAATGTCTCATGACAAAATTGTTAATAATGTTTTAAATCCAGGCATAATATTACAATTTATAACAAATCTATTAATATGCAGTCCAAGTAAACCCGAATTAGGGAGAGTAGTACAGAGTTAGTAATAATCTTAGTCTTTAACTGCAACAATATTAAATTAAACAAGACACAATTATTATGTAGAACAGGAAAAAAAAGAACATGATATGGTATTGAAAGAAACATTTCATTTTTTAACAGGTGTTTGCAATTCTTTTTAAAATACTTACAAGTGTTAAAAACATTCATATCATCTTTTCTTTTTTACAATTGTAATTTGTAATACAGTAGTGAAATGATGTCAGTAAATGTTTTCTCTATTGCATTTGTAATTATTCCTTTTTCACTTATTATTAATGCAATGATCTCTCTCTTTATGAGGCAACTTCACTCACACGTAAACATCCGCTCGCTATTGTTAATCCTATGGGAGAAAATTTTTAAACTATCTTGTTTACTTTTCAATATTTTTAAATATATATACATTTTTTTTTCATTGGACAGTTGAGGTCAATCTCCACACAGATTGATTTTTACTTTTTCAATCTTATTTGCAAACTTTTTTAATTAAGATACTTTCACTTTCGGAACAGGTTTCGATAGTGAAAGTATTTTAATAAAAAAAAAACTTGAAAACAAAATCGAAAAAATAAAAAAAACGGCTTGCACAGAGATAGAACTTGGCTATCCAATGAAAAAATAAATAAATCAAAATAATTATTATTTAAAAATATTGAAATGCAAACAAGATATTTTAAAACTTTCTCCCATAGTATTAACATTAGCAAGTGGATATTTTTGCATGAGTGAAGTAGCCCCTTAATCACTCAAAATGCAGAAGTGTTAATCCAGAAAATTTGGTGTATTTTGTCTCTTTTGAAAATTTGGTATTTTTCGGTTAGCCGGGCACCAGTGATATATGTACATATATAAATACATATGTATATGCATATATATGCATATTTATACATACATATATGTAAATAAATGCAAATAAATGCTTCTTGATACATCACATCACAAGTTGATACATTTTTTAAATTACATACCAGATTTTTTTTTTTTTTTTAAATCAAAAATCAGTAAGTTCATTCGCAGTTTTCTAACAAAATTTATCTGAAAGTATATTCTTTTGTTTTATCTGATTGAGTAAAAATTAAGATTATCATATATGTAGGAGTGAAGATGAATGCAATCAAAGCTAAAGCATATGTTGTGACATCTAATGTTAGTTTTTCACTTACTGTTACTGATAAACATATTTGTGTTTTTTAATGTATATAATAAATAAATAATCTGTCTTCTAAATTCCATACACTCCCTTGAGCATTGACCACCCCTCACCCAGCATTTAAACTTTAAAAGCTCAAATAGTTAAATAAAAACTTATTTTAAAATTTCTTAAAAATATATTAAATTTAAAATTACTAAATATTTTTAAATTATTTATTAAATTCAAAAATGTATTATTATCAAATTTAAAATTATTAAAAATATCGAAATGATTAAATGAATTATTTATTAATTTAGGAGATAATATTATTATTCAATTTAAAATTGTTACAAAAACTAAATTATAAAATTATTACATTTATTAAAATTATGTAAAAAATTAACTTCCCTAATATTTGTTAGTTTATAATAACAGAAAATAGACAAGATCCAAATTTCAGTCTTACCTGAAATCTCTGCTACCTAATTTGCCCTTCCCCAACAAAAGAGGAAATTTCTAGAAGTAGAAATTGGAGACAGAGCAAACAATTTCCTCTTTATATCAATTTAGCAGTGCAGTTCTTACTCCTGAAAACCTGCAAACTGCTGAAATCTACACAAGCTCTATTCCGAAGTTGTGCAATTTTTTTACTCTCTACTGCACTATTAATATTAGCTAATGTAAATTTTTTAGTTGCTCTTTTAGTAAAAAATGAATGTGCCAACACAAAAAAACATATAAATTGCCAAAAGAAATTTCAAAACAAAATGCTGAATGTTTGACATTTATTGAGTAAACCATCAAAATAATCAATATAAATATATCGAAAGTCATAGAAGTCATGCTGAAGATATTACATATATAGTATATATGTAATATCTTCAGCAAATTAGATTTCATCATGTTAGATTTGTACCAGCAATTTTAATAGCATATAAAACTGTTTATTTTTTTAATTTAAATTTAAAATTTAATTTGTAGAAATTTTCTTTTTATAATTATTACTTAAAAATATAATATATTTTTATCATTTATTCATATTTCATCCTACAAAAATTAAAGTAACTCTTTAACAAATTAAAAAATAAATACAGGGTAATTCAACACCATTGCGAAAATCTTTAAGAGGCGATAGAGAGTAAAGAATTTTTGTATAGGAAAGCTGGGTTCAGTCCACTTATTCAGTCATAAACACAGTCTCACATCAAGTTGAACCCAGATTTTCATTCTCAACTTCAACAATAATGAAGATAATTTATGGATATTTTCAAAATACTTGCTTTACTATGTGTAAAATAAGATGATATCATCTGCAGTGCACTGTCATTAATTCAAAGACCTATACAGTCTGTAAACTACATTCCAAATTACATAGCATCTAGATCAGTGTTGTTTGGATGCCTTGCCATTTCCAGCAATTATCAGAAAACTCACATTTTGTTGAAAGCAAAGTAGGTCTGTTAAAAATATCAGTAAATTACATATTGCAATTAAAATGCAGTATATATTAAAATGCAGTATATCTGTTTGTATTGTAGTTAATACATGCAGTTAAAATACTTGTAGATAAAGCTCTGCTCACACAACAGATGGCAGCATGAGAAAGTAATAATCGAATAGAGGATTTTAATCGAAGTATTTCTATTCTTTCTGATAGCATCATGTCGCCATTTTGTAGAATGTAGTGTACTAGGGTGTGGTAAGTTAGCTATTCTATTAACCAATCAATTATATTACTGCTTTTGTATTGATCCGTTATGCAAGCGGATTAGAATGTGTGCAGAGCATGTGTTTTTGATTATTTGTAAATTTTTATTATTGAAAAGTCGATTTACTTAGTCTGAATAATAATAATAACTCAAGATTCATTATTCATATTATGTGCGTATTTAAATAGCATCTATTTAATGTTTCAAAAAAGCTACACTTTTTTATTGCACGTAAAATACATACACTTTACAAAAAAGTGTAGTTAACTATAGCTATTAATACTCGTTCTGAAAAGTACTGCTTTTCATTGCTAACTATTTTCAAAAGTAGTCACTACTTTCAGAAGTCTAATTTTATCAAAGAATTCAATCTACACCGAACTTTGAGTAAAAAAAAAACTCGGACATAATTATGGATAATCGTTCAAAACTTTAATTTACGGACCTTTGAGTAATTTGAAAACCTTTTTCTCTAATGATTAGGAACATGGTTGTTAAACTAAGGGTGTACAGTTTGAATCCTGACCTAGGCATGGATGTATATAGTGGGATTGAGTAAGTATATTTCACTTTCAACCAGTGGGGTCTAATGGAGCTGCAACCCGCCCCCCTGAAATTTAAAGAAATTACGAAGTTCACTTAAGAATGTTTTGCAAAATCTAATAAAATCTGCGAAGACAGAATGGAAAGAAATCTCGAAACATATCACGTTTTAGACATGTTTTTATCTTAGTAAATGTGTCATTTACCTAGAGACCACGAAATTTCCTGTTTGAGCATGGTTTCTGTTATAAACAGGTTCCATTTTACATGTTTTATTGTATAAAACATGATACATGGCAATTAAATTTGCATTATTAATTTTTATTAGCTTAAAAATACTAATAAAATGCTTACTCTTCCTTTTTATTTGTTTGGAAGTCTGTGATTTAACGTAATGCATAGATTGAAGTATCTTTTCGGTAAGAATTGCAAGGCATTGAATCCTTTTTATAATTTATTTAAATGGGTGATACATTACAGGCTTGTTATTCAGCTCCTTATAGTGCTGTTGTGTGTTATTTTATTTCAGTAGCATTCCAACTAGTGATAGGAAAGTTTGTTTTATGGTTATCTAATTATTTTATGAGGAATTATTTCCTTTTAAAAAATCCTCAGAAGTCTAATTGATAGATTCTGAATCTCAAACACACAAAATAGTTCTCTATCAGCAATAATTTATTGTTTAAAAGGATTCAGAAAATGCTGTCAAACTTGAAAGTTTTAGCCGATTTTCGGGACATGAGTGACAAAGAAAAGTCATCATCAGGGAGTGATTGACTGCAATTCGAAATATATCTCATTTATGAGAAAATTAAAAACATTATTTGATTCTTAGGTACTACAAATGCCATGCATGTACGCTTCAAAATTAGTCTGAGATTGTTTTAAGGAGGTGTGTGGGGTAGGGGGGGGTGCTGAGGACGTTTTTGAAAATTTTTAAATTAGTAGTTTAATTCGGTTTTATTTACTATTAATTGACAAATTACTTTTCAGCAGATAATTATCAGTATTTTGTTAAATAATAAAACCTAATTAGTGCACAGAAATGGGGAGGGAGAGATAGAATTTATTCAAGGTTATTCATTATTTATAAATTAAAGTTGTTCTCAAATCCAAAAGAGCTGCTTTCTGATACATTTCTGAATTCATTTCTGTTTGGAAATATATAAATTTTGCATGTGTCCCTATTTAGAAAATATGTTATCGAATTGTGTTTTCCATTACTTGATAAAGGCACAAAATATTTTTGAAAATACACTGTTAAATTTAGCATTTTGAACCGAATTTCTGAATGTGACAGTGCAGGAAAGGGAAAAAATCAGTCGTCACATGAAAATAATGGCTTATAACTTGGTAAGTAATTTATGTATTAAAAAATGAAAAACATCTTTTGATTTCAAATTGTTTCAATAGTTAGGCCTGCCAATTTTATGTCTTTACGTTTAAAAATGTGTCAGGCAGTTTCATATTGGAACCGCCTTAAGAAAAATCTATTAATTGGCATTTATATGGATTGCTAGTTACTAAAATTAGCCTCTTTTATGATTCCAAACAATCAAAATAAAGCTAAAATGAAGATATTTATATTTTGTTTTAAATTTACAGCTTTGTTGAATCACATTCAGTTCAAAAACCATGATGCATTTAAATAGCTGTTATTGTAACTTAAAAATGGAGGAATCATGTAGTGACTAGTAATAGATGCCAACTTTTAGTAAAAACTTCTCACTCGTTTCCCTGAAAGTGGGAACAAATAATATAAGTGATGCTTATTTAAAAAAAATCAGCATTCAGATTTTTAGAAATAAACCCAAAGCTATAAGGAATGGTCATTTCCTGTAACACTGTTGCTTTGAGCTCTTGAGTACAGCAATATGGTACTGTAAAGAATCTTTTAATTCCTTTTTACTCTTTATATCAAAATTTAATTGGATTATTGAATTACTTGACAAACAGAAACACAATCTGAACTATATCAACTAGAGTCCTGCATCCAGTTGGATAACCTGGTTTTACCTGAACTCAACCTCACCTTTAGTTCAGGTAGAGTCCTGCACAGGTCAAGTAATCCAACCTGAACCCGAAAATTGCATTTGAAGTCAACCTGCACATGACAAAAAAAAAAATTCTCGACCTGAACCCACAAAAATAATTTTCAGTGACCCACAACCTGACATATTTCAACCTACACCTGACCAGAACTCACAATACTTCAACCCGCAACCTGACTCTCACCCACAATGAAAGTACAATAAGTCATGTCTTAATGCTATTATGAAAAGTAATGTACAATATCTAATATCAATTTTATATTTTATATAAAATTTTGGATAAATCTATAATCTTTAATATTCAAATATAGTGAAATCTTGGAATAGCGGACACCTCAAGATCGTTGATATAGAGTCCTGCAGTGGGTCAGGGTGCTTCTATTTATTTTTTCGGTTGGGATGACTATGATTTTCTTTCTACCAGTCAGGATCAACCTTGAATAATTCTTCCGGGACATATTTAGGTTTTTTGCTAGTCGTATTGTTGGGATTTTCGCAAAAAGTTTCAACAGAACTATGTTTCAGATGAAAATAAATATGTATTTGAATATGAATAACTTATTCATAATAAGTATATGTTCAAATTACTGCATGAGAAAAAATAAAATATATATAAGAAAAGTAATCGTAGATTATTCTTTCTTTACAGTGCAGTTAAAAACCATTTTTTTCAGAATATGAAAAGCATTACCAACATTTCGTTTATAATACATATAAAAATACACAGTATCAGATTTGTAATAGTTTATGCACACATACACGTGTGGATAGATTTGTAGGTGCCCACTATTCCAAGGTATAAGCCTAAAAATCAAATATATAACTGTCAGGAATTGAAAAAGTATTCTCTGAATAGAGGTATCTGCTTTTCGGGAGTGTCCATTATGGAGGTCTAATTGTATACATATTTTTAACCTGCGAAAACATTGTGGACATTCTTTTGAGAGAGCAGGTCAAACTGAACACGACCAGCAAAAGTCAAACCCCAACCCAAACTGACCGAACCCTAAACAATAAAACTCAACCCAACCTGCAACAAAAATGTAGATGTACCTGACCCTAACTGCAATGAAAAAGTATAACGCCAACCTGACCTGAACTGAAGAGTGGGTAACCTTACTTGATGCAGGACTGTAGTTCGTGTTGAAGATAATTTTTTTGTTGTGGGTTGGATTGACTTGAAATGCTTCGAGTTTGGATTCTTTTGAGTCTAGTTTGGATTGATTTATTTTTTTCAAAGTTCCTGAATATTTTTTAATTAAAAAATACTATATATTTAAAAATTAATTACATCTTTATTTTAATACAAAAATGATAATATTGATATTACAGACATAATTGTCTGCTGCTTTTCCATAAAAGTATTAAAATGTTAATTAATTTTCTTTCACTCCGGGTTTTGGTTTGAAAATTTCAGGTTCGAGTCCAGTTCAAGTTCTGTCCAGTTGACTTGAAGATGAATTTTTGGGTTTAGTTTGGTTACAACTCTATCTGTGCAGGACTCAGATGTAGACCTGACAAACCTATTGTGCTCTATCTTTGTTACTCAGTTTTCCTAGCTTTTTTGTAATTTACAATTGCTACCAATTATGTGAACACTACATTGTATGGATTGTGAAAATCAGCTTTTATTTTTTAATTCTTTTTTAACTGAAAATTTTCCTGCCTATTAAATTTATTGGTTCTTTTCTTTTATAAATAAAAAACAAATTTCCTTTTATGACAGCAGCATAAAAATAGAAAAGAAAAATCATAAAAATGTTTTAATGATTTTTGAAATTTACCACAATATACAGGGTATTCGAAAAGTCTGGAAACAGTCGAATAATTCAAGAAATAGACATTGGATTGAAAAACGGAAAATTGCATGTTCAATATTTTAGAAAAATCTATGTTTAGGTATATCAAAGTTGCCCCCCCCCAACTCTGCCCACCGGGGGGAAAAAGGGGGGCAACTTTGAAAATTTAAATGCTAACCTCCCTTTTTTATTCCAGATTCAAATTCTATGGGAAAAAACATGTAAATTTTGTATTTAACAGTTTCTTTAAAAAATCGTAAATAGCACTGTAATTGTGTAAAATACAATGGGAATCGATTCATTGAAAATGGGCAAAAAACGCAAAACATATACATCAGATTGAAAGAAAAAAATTTATGCTCAATAGTTTTGAAAATTCTATTTAGGGATATAAAGACTGCACTTTTCTAAAATATTAAACATGCATTTTTCCATTTTTCAATCTGATGTATATTTCTCGATTTATTAGACCGTTTCCAGACATTTCAATGGAAACGATTGTCACTGCATTTTACTTGATTACAGCGCCATCTATGATTTTTCAAAGAAAATGTTCAATATACTCATAGAATCCAAATCTGCAATAAAAAAGGTGGCTTATAATTTCCCCAGGGGGCGTAGTTGTGGGAGACAACTTTGATATCCCTAAATAGATTTTTCAAAAATATTGAACATGCATTTTTCCGTTTTTCAATCCAATGTATATTTCTCGAATTATTCGACCATTTCCAGACTTTTCAGACACTCTCTATATTTTACTTCATTTTGATTTTGAATGTATGTGTAAATTGTGTATGATAAATTTCTGATAAATTTACAATCGAGTTTCTGTCAATAAATGGAAATGTGTTCGCGAACTTTTGTACTTCCCTGTATATGATCTACAGAATTTATACCCACCACGTAATAAACAAAAAGTGAGTTAAATTTAAAATTCGCGTTCAGTAACTTAAAATGCACTTCCAGGAATTATTGTTAACAGACAGTAGAGAATTCGTTTGTGTGTCCCTGTAAATGAACAATGACTACTATACACACAATATTCTGTAGTAAGCCTCTTGTAATGCACTTTAGTGATATATATATAAATTTTAATGCGTTTAAAATTGTGAAACATTATTTATTAAACCGCAAGCGATTTTTCTCCATAGACGTAATGTAATGGAATTCTTTTGACTGTCCCTGTAAAGTAACTATAAGTGCTATGCACACCCTATTCCATATTAAGCTTCTTGTAATGCCCCTTAGTGATATATATCAATTAAAATGTGTTTGAAATTGTGTAACATCATTAAAATAAACCGCAAATTATTTTTTCCCCTAGACCGTAATGTAACAGAATTCTTTTGAGTGTCCCTTAAAAAAACTATAAGTGCTACACACTTCCGTTGAAATAGGGAACATGCTATAGATAACGACAATAACATAAAAATTTCAAGGCAATCAGAGCATATTTACATCAGTTAGAGCACGGACAGATGGCCATATGGCCTGACAAACCAAAATCATAAACACTTTTCAACTAGGTTGGAAAGTCTTGAAAAAGGAATTTTTAACCAATTTTATTTCTGAGGACAGTCACACAGTTCATTGTAATTTGAATGATTCTCTTCTCATTTCTAGCAAAGAATAATAGTTATTATACGGTAAGTAAGCATTGCTCGTACCTTTTTTATTCCTAATCCATGTTTGCTGGTCATCTTTCTGCAGTGCCTATAAGCCTTGCATATATGTGTATCCAATGTGATCTGCTTAGCTGCAGAAAACACTAGTGATTTCTTGTATGATTTTATTTGTGTTAAATTAAAACATACTACCATTTAAAGATTAAGAAAACTTATATTCATATTAAATTACAGTTAAGTTAAAGGATAATTATAATTGCATATTAGGAAGTTATAAAACATTGCTCCTCCCTTATTGAGTTAAATTTGTTATCTAGATAACATTGTTCAGAGTTTCCTAGTGAATGATGCTTTAGATTATAAATAGTCACTTACGTCATAGCATATGATGTCACTATTGCATTGAGAAGAGGGTGTTTGATGAATAATAGTCACTACTGGATAATCACTAAGTATTTTACTTTTCTGGTACAACACAGTTGATTGATGTTAATGAGTTCTTTATTGATGATTTTGCTAGGATGAATAATATTATAGATTTATTTCTGATTGTTGTGAGTTTTAGCTGATGGATTTTTAAATATTTTCCCTTAATCTCATAAGCAGGATGAGATGTTAGGTTTAAGCTTGAACAATATTTCTAGAATTCAGGTTTGGGATTGGGTTTACTGAGTATGTCAGCTATCATCAACTTAATTGGGCAATATTTCATGTCAGTGATGCCTTCCTTTTTGAGTTATTTGATTGCATTAAAATGTATGTTGTTGTGCTTTGATCTACGAATATGTTTTTCATTCTCAGTCATTTTTATACATGACTGGTTGTCTCCATGTACAGTTGACCTTGTGGTAGGTATAGGTCTTCTAAGAGCTTGGAACATTATAACAACTCTTGTGCTGCATTGGCAGCCAAGACATATTCGGCCTCTGTTGATGAGAATGCTATACAGCATTGCCTTTTAGTAATCCATTGGATCAGACATTTTCCTAATTGGAATAAATTGCCTGTTGTGAATCTTATGGTTTGTGTGTCGTCTGCCCAGTCAGCATCAGCGTGAGCTTCTAGCATAGGTTTATTTTTTAGCTTATCACTAAATTTAAATCTTTCACAGTGTTTAAGTATTTAATTAGCATCTTTGGAGCTTTCCAATCTTTTTCACATAGTGATTAATTTTGTCAACTTAATTATGTTTATTTCATAGCTATATCTGGCTGATTACCATCGCTACATACAGTGTTGCACCTATTGCTTGTCTGTATTTAGCATTGTTTGGTAGCAAATTGTCATTATCTTCTAGTCGGTTCTATCCTGTTTACAGGGATGTGCTGCATGGTTTGCATTTTCAAGATTGAATTTGTTTTTAATTTTTGATTTAAAAGTAACCTTCATCTGTTTTTATGTATATTTATTAATCCCTAGATATTTATTTATTTTAGAGAAGTCTTTCAGGTCATATTCTTGTCTCAGACTTTTTATTATTTCTTCTATATTTCCTTTTTCTGTTGATTAATATGTCATCAACATAAACTGTGATAGAGGTAGAATGTTCCCCCTTTCTGCATATGTACAGGCATGTGTTGGGTGTGCTTTGCATAAAATTCTATTTTCTTAAAAAATCAATTATTTTTATGTGCCATGCTCTAGCAGCTTGTTTTAGCCCATAAATGGCTTTATTGAGCCCAGAGACTTAATTATCCGGATTTGGTTCTGTGTTTGGTCGCCATTAATTTTTTTGTGACTGTTTATAATATTTGGCACAAAATTGTGTTTTCTTGTGACTGAGTTATGCTAAGGACCCTATAACAAAAAATATACCTTAAACATGTGCTTACCATAAATGTAAAGCATTGTGAATGGAGCAACTTTCACTCATTTATGAAAGCCTATTCACTTTGAAGTTTTTTTCGTTGCTTGTCAAATCTAAATGAGACTCAGTGTTGTTAAATCTTTTTTCAGTTTCACGAAGTCAGAAAAATAATTCAGGATGTATTTTTGTCTTACAGAAGTTAAAAATCAATTTCAGAACAGTTAAATAATTGTAAAATTCTCAACTGCCATTCATGCTATCTAATATGTTTTCAGATTAAAAATAAAAAACTAAATTATTTACATAGTATGTGCCAGGGTTGATGTTAATCGATTACTTTTTTAGTTGATTGATTAATCAACTAAATGTTTAATCCTTTGAAATTTTAATGATGAAGAATTGAATCGTGATTGAATTTAAATATTAATTACTCTTTAAAGAAATTTCATAATTAATTTAATCATTAATCTGATTATTAAATTTAATATGGCCACCAATTAACTTTCTTAAATTTGTTTTCATTGCTTCGAGATTGTTATTTAGTGTCACTATACGATTTTCCTTCTATTGTAAAATTTGCAGGGTCACACAAAATTATTCAGATATATCATGGTCTAAATAGGTAAATTAATGAAAGTCCTTTATTTTTTTTCTTTTCTCTCTAGTTTCTTCTGGTTTTATAACACTGGGTCGCTGTCCATAATGTATTTATCTTTCAATTGCAGGCATATGCATTTTCTAAAAGGAATCGGTTTTTTTGCCTGTTTTAGACGTTTGTCCCTTTTCTACCAGCTACATTTCAGTCACCCCTTCTATAGATTTTCTCTTCTACATCTCCTAATCCTCTTTCTTTTACTAAGGTATCAAGGCCTTGACAGCTTGCCCCTGCGTTATTCCCTATTGGCCTCTTCCTTATACATGTTTAAACACAATATTTTTACCTTCCACTCCACTCTGCTTGTAATGTATCCCAATCTATTATCATTAGGTCGTCGTCCTTAAATCTGCCTTTACTTTTTCGATAGGAAGCTATAGTTTCTGTAATATTAAGAGATTTTGCACCTCATTTTTAATATTTTCTCTCTTTCTCCCATTATATATATTTTTTTTATTATTCTGGGTTTCACCATTTTAGGCCCCTTGCACTTATGCCCTAACTTTTCCTAAATTTGTGTTTCATTTTGATAACTTTTATAAGCTTTTGCAGATTTTTGTCCCTATCACCATGTGACGCTTTTGTTACCATACACATAGAATTTCTTAATTTTCTTGTCTTTTTATTAACCAATTTTCATTCAAATTTCACCTTTGTACCTGTAATCATTGCCACTTTGTTTTAGTTTCCATCTCCTCTGGTAGAGGGTGTTCTTCCTTCCTCTTTTTATTATTATATATATATCAGCTGACGATTATAAAAGTTCTCTGAATGGAAAAGAAATTTAGGGTTAGATAGGGAATATGCCTAGGAGCCTAAAATGCTAAAATCCCAGAATAGAAAAGTAATATAAATGATGAAATAGGAGAAAATTTTGAAAATGAGAGGCAAAAGCTCTTAATTTCTCAGAAACTAAGGTCCCTATCGGAAAGATATAGGTTGATCTAATGCTACTAGTTTGGGATACCCAACAAGCGGAGTGGATTGAAGGTTAAAAATACTGTTAAAATATACAGGAGGGAGGGGCTAAGAGGGAATAAAGTAGGACTAAGCTGTCCGGGCTGTAATAACTGAGGAAAAGGAAGACAGTGGGAGGGGGAGTGAAACATGAAAGATGAAAGAGAGAAAATTTATAGGGACAACTGAAAAACAGATGGAAGAAATTGGTCAAACGCTGAATAAAAAAGAAATATTTAAACCTGAAGCCAAAGTGAATGAAAATTAATCCATATTTTAATACAATTTAGGAAAAGCAATCTTCAACAATTATAGCTGTAATGTCAATTTTATAATTTTTGTATAAAAATGAACACATAATTCACTTATTAATTGTGAAATATGTAGTTTTTCATTTAAAAAATATTCAGCATTTTTTTTTTCAAAAATCGTGTTAATCCGACCTGAACCTGAAACATTTAAAGTCAACCTCGAGTTGGATAGGGTTCGGGTAAAATCACTTTACTGGACGTAATGCATGACACTAGCAGTAATCCAGAGTGATAAAATCAGAAGAAGGTAGAGGGGAAATAAACGGCTTCGAAGCATTTTAAATCATATTTCATTAATTAGATTAAGAATTGTTTCAATCGTTAATCAAAGAGAGTGACATACAGGGAATTCTATACTTTTATTGAAATTAAATTAATTATCAATCTATGAGTAGGATTGAAATTAAGTTTAACTGGTCATGATGAAATATCTAATTGTTAGTTTTCAAACGTTAATCTAATTAAATTTTCTACTAACCTGGTATGTGCATTCTAAGTTGTTACTGAAGTTTTAGTATTGATTGTTAATGGCGAATACAACTTTATGTTATATTTAAGTTGATAAAAATTAATTATATCAAATTGAACTTAGATTTTATTTAAGCTTAGCTGAGATGCACATGGCGCGTACTGCGAGAGAGTAATACACAGTTAAAACATGGTTTGGACATTTACAGGTAACTTTAGTAGAACAATTACGATAATAATTGGTTACAGTTTAAAGTATTAATTACATACATAACATCTCCATTTTCTTTAAAATAGAAGCAACAATATAAAAGAGATTAATGTTAATTAAATTAATAAGCACTTAATAATTTATTAATAAAAATATCAAAGTTAAATGTTCATATCAGTCATTAAAACGTGGTGGTTTGATGACACGACCAAGACGTGTCACACGAGAATCACTATTTAGGGATATCAAAGTTGCCACTTTTCTTAAATATTGAATGCGTATTTTTCCGTTTTTCAACCCAATGTATATTTCTCGAGTTATTTGACTGTTTCCAAGCTTTTAAATGGAAGCGATTCTCACTGCATTTTACTCAATTACAGGGCCATCTATGATTTTCTGAAGATGTTAAATGCAAAAGTTACGTATTTTTTCGCGTAGAATCTGAATCTGCAAAAAAAAGGGTGAGGTTATCATTTAGGACTTCAAATTTGCCTCCCCACCCCAGAGGGCAAAGTTGGGGGTGCAACTTTGATATCCCTAAATAAATTTTTCAAAAATGTTAAACATATTTTCTGTTTTTCAATCTGATGCATATTTCTCAAGTTATTCGACCATTTCCAGCCTTGTTGGACACCCTGTATATGTTACATGAATTTCAATAAAGGAAAGGTTAAGAATTATCAGAACACTAGAAAAATGATTCTTTAAATTTTTTTAAACAAAAATGCATCATACTTGGACATTTTGATACTATTTGGAACCTTCCCCTAAAAAAAATGTTGCTGAATAAAAAATGACTGTGTGATTCTAGAATATTTAATATCTATCAAGTTTCTTTTTATGTTTGAAAAATCTAGTAAATAGCTTCGATTATTAATAGTCACACAATAATGCATGTACTTTGCATATTTCTGATTTCTTTTTATAAAAAATAGCAAAATAACTATAAAAAAAAAAGATTTAAATGTAGTTTGGCATTTTTCTAACAGCTGTCTAACAATACATTGCTTGTGATTGTAATTGTGTTAATTGTAGAAATTAAATATTATGTACCAAATATTTATTGTATATTTATTAAAATTTCGTATTTTATTAATCACATTGTAATAGAATTTCTTAAATGAACTTTTGAAATTTCATAAACAATTATATGGTATGAATACATTTTAATTTATATTTCAGGTGCAGATGTTTGTAAAGTTTATTCTGAATATACAGGGAACTGATTTATGAAAATAAATCCTGTCCAAAGACGATATACTTTTTTCTATTTCATGAGTCCTTCCATAAAAACTTGTTCAATAAGAATCTTTTTATATTTTCTGAGCAAATGCATGATTTGTTTCATTTTCACATGCAAATTACAGGATATAATTTAGACAACCAATTACTAAAGGATATCAAGTTGTTGAAATAAAAATATACTACTGAGATAAGTTCATGTGTGATATATATTTTTCGCATGTTTTCTCTTAAGTGAAAAATCCTTCCTTAAAACATTAATAAAAAGTTTAAATAATTTTATAATACTACATCAATGTTGATATTTCAAAATTTATTTGATAACTCCAATGTTCTCTAAAGAAAAAAAATTCTGCTGTCAAATTCTTATTTTTATGTCTTATATATATTTGTTACAGTAAATTGCCCAATCCATTACACACAGCTATATTCCTGCTAAAAGGAGGAGTAAATAATATGTGTATATTTGTGTATACTTTCAAAAAATCTACATAACACAGTTACTAATCATTGATGGATTTAGACTTTAGAAAAATGTGCTATACAATACTTTAACAAAGACTTAATTTTTAAAAGCAAAAATAAGGTAACTCATATTAGTTAACAAGCTCTTCTGCATATCAGATACAAATAAAGAATATCTTTAAAAATCTAATTTGACTTTGAACCAGGAACATAATCGGAGAGTTTTGAATAAAGCCTCTGCACAGAAATTTAGTTTTAATATGCACCATTATACCGGTGGTAGAGAAAAACATTTCACTTGTGAGATCTGCGATAAGAGACTTTATGAAAACTTTATGAGACTTTTTTAATCACTTCTCGTATGAGGTTTGTAACAAACGGTTTCTTAAAAATGTTATTTAAATGTCCATTTCTGTTATACTAAAGAAAAGCCTTTTCTTATGAAGTACTTAACAAAGGATTCTCTCGAAAGCATAATTTATATAGCCACCATTGTGTCCATGCTAATAAGAAACCTTCCATTTGTGAGATGAGTAGTAAAGCATTTTCTCAAAAAACTAATTTAGGTAATCATTTGCAGATCCATACCAAAGAAAAACCAATCGTTTGTGATGTGTGCAACAAAAGGCTTTCTCATAACTCTAATTTATATGCCCACCTGCGTGTTCACACTGGAGAGAAACCTTTCTCTTGTGAAGTTTGTAGCAAAAGGTTTTCTCGAAAATCTAATTTGAATAATCATCTACGTGTTCATACTAAAGCGAAACTTTACTCTTGTGAAGTGTGTAACAAAAAGTTTTCTCATAAATATGTTTTAAATAGACACCTGCGAATTCATACTAAAGTGAAACCATTTTTTTGTGATGTGTGTAACAAAGGGTTTTCTCAAAAATCTCATTTAAGTGAACACCAGCATGTTCACACTGAAGAGAAACCTTTCTGTTGTGAGGTGTGTAACAAAAGGTTTTCTAACAAATCTCATTTAAATGTGCACTTGCGTGTTCACACTGGCGAGAAACCTTACTCCTGTGAGTTGTGTATCAAAGGGTTTTCTCAAAAATCTCATTTAAATCATCAGCTGCGTGTTCACACTAAAGAGTAGCCATTCACTTGTGAGGTATGTAACAAAGGGTGATTTACACAGGAATCCCTATATCCACTCCAAAGTGCGAGACTTCTTTCTTGAAAAGTCCATTTAAAAGTCCACCAGTATGTTCATACTAAATAGAAACGTTTCTCTTGTGAGGTGTGTAACAAAGGATTTTCTCAGAAATCTAACTTACATGTCCACCTTCGTTTCCATACTAAAGCGAAACCTTTCTCTTGTGAGGTGTGTAATGAAGGGTTTTCTTATCTGATTTAAATAAACATCATCGTATCCCTTCAGACGGGAAAGACTCCTTTAACACATTTCACATAAATTTCATTTTAATTATCATCTTCAGGGCTCGACAAATGCTGTCGCACCAAGTCTTTGTATCTGGCAACCAAATTATTTACACTGGAGGGGTTTTTGTACTAAAATTGAAAAAAATATATCACAAACAACATTATTTCACTCCCCCAGTATTAAGAAATAAAGTTAGACACTGTATTCAAACAAAAAATATTTTAAACTTTCATTTTTATTTTGGCAAGAATAACTCCATCAAATGCGAATTTTAAAATAATAAAATCGGAACTATTTGAGTGACTTTGGCAGGAATCGGAAAAAAATTATCTCTTATTTCACTATTTCATCGATCTCTCTTCATTAGATATTGAATTTGTAGGACTCAACTATCCGGACATTTGAAACATTCGGCAGCAGCATTTTATAAACGTGCCCATTAATTCAGACTTTACACTATTTATTACTTATTTATTATATATTTTTTAATTTCTCTACTTATATTCATTAGAAGTCTTCGTTTATAATATCTTTCTAAATTATGGACTGTTGTAAAGTATGTACGAGGGGGGTTAAATATTTTTTCCTGGCGACAAAAATTTTTGGCTGGTTAGCAGATTTTATTAAATTTATCAATTTCTGATCATGTTCATGACTTAAGAAAGCCTTATAATGCGTTTGAGCTTTTGTAAGTCCAATTTGAATTTAAACATGTTTAGTCATATTAAAATACATTTTTCATTTGTGAAATCTGTAATGATTTATTTAAGAATATAACGGGATACTTTTTAAGATATAACTAATTATTCATGATGTAGGGAGATTGCTAGAGTATTTATCCCCCTATCTACTTTAAATTACAAAAGAAATCGAAATATTTTGTTTGTAAAATATTGTTAGATTTCCTTATCATGTAATATTGTTCATATAAGAACTCCTTCCAAGTTGATCTTTCCTTTTTTTAATTATTTTTCTTCCGCATCTGAAATAGGTATTAACGACCTGTTCAGTTGTTTAAAAGTACTTTTATTAAAAAAATAAATGATATCCGATTATGGATGCTAGTAAAATGTTATTTCTCACTTTTAATGGCAATCTTCAGTAATCAAGATAGCATTCATTTTTCTGTGCAATAGATTGCAACATTGCTAAGCATACTCTTAAACCGCTGACTAGTCATCCATATCTATTTTAGATAAGGAAAAAAAGTCGTTTTATCAAGATTTCAACTTTGTGAAATACTTAAAAAAATTCTTCACTATATTTCAGTGTATAATAGTTCACACAATGCCTTAACATGTTTTTCTATGGCGCCTGGTGGGAAAAATGTTTTTATATGAATTATTGTTATATCACTTAAGGAAAACAGATGGCAACAATAACGCACTTATCTTTCTTAGAACCTGTGTAGGCACACCACCTTTGCTTATGACGCCTAGATTTCCAAAATTTACTTCTATAGTTCTTCCCTTCTGGCTCACAACCATGAACCTATCAAAGCTCCAAATCCATTAAAGCTATCAAATTTAATTTACACTATGTACTTAACTACATTTATTTTATATGGTTTCGCATACTGTGTTATGCCAGTATAAATCAGAGATAAAAGTTTTCTTTGTTTAAAAAAATTACTTTTTCAAAAATTTATTCATTCTTTTTCCCTTCATTCTTCAGTGCACAAAGTTAAATTTCTTCAACGCTCTTTTGTTTTTTAGTACGTCCTGTTTTGCCCTATTTGTTATTTTGTAATAATAGTTAATAAATAATCACATCCTAACATGCTATAATAGCAAATGCGAAGGAAAACGGGCATATTTGCATATTTAGAAAATATAGAAACTAAGAATTTCCAAGAAGGATTGTATTCATTAGACGCAGCCATACTCAACCTTTTTTCTTCTTGAACTGCAAACATATGTTTGCTACATTAGGTAGTCCTCAACGCTCTATAATTATATAATGATGTTTAAAAAGAAGGTAAGAAAAAGTAAGTTGACAATGGTCGTGTAACAAAATTATGTAACCCATCTTAGCCATATAATAATTATAAATCGCAGTGTATTAATGCAAAATTTCCAAGCTGTATGAATAAAATATTCAGTAGATTTTCTTTTAGAAATCTCACATTTTGTTATGCAAAATTCTTTATCTTTTTTAATTTGAAAATATAGAATGAAATTTTTGGGAAGAAAACTTCAAGGCATGCACAAAGTGTATTTGATACTTGTAGTAGTTATCTCTTGGATAAGAATCTTGATTATTTATTGAAACCTATAGATTATGGATTTAAATTATTCATTTATTTCTGAAGTTGTGAAAACTGATATTTATAGAAAAGTAAAAAAATAAAAAACGTTATTTAAAAAAAGGCGAAAAAAATATTTCTCTTTTTTGCAGTTTTTGTTCTGGTGACTCTAATGATTGCATAAATATATAAAACTATTAATAAGAACAATTACAGCTTTGGTTACTTAATTTTCTACAAACATAATTATAAATGTTGCTATATAATATGTATAGATCGCAATGTATTAATGCAACGTTTCCAATATTTAAAGGTAAAAAATATTAGCAGATTTTCCTTAAGAAATATGAGTTTTTTGCAATGCAAAACTTTTTGTAATTTTAAATATAAAAATATGTAATGTAAAATTAATTAGTTTAAAATAATGTTCTAGATAAAATATACACATGTATATATATATGTACAGTACTGTAACACAAATAGGACTATGTGTAAAAACAACTCTTGACTAAGGAAATGACAATCAGGTTGTTTTAATATAATTTTAAATTATGAAAAAATTGGGCAAATTTTGTCATCCTATAGAAATATATAAAACATTGGTGAAGACCTTTAACAATTAAAATAATCAAATTATTACTACTAAAAAATATGCAATGATTATTATTCAAAGGAAATATCAATAATTTGACAGTTTTTAAAATAAATTAGTAAATATAATAAAAAAAATAATAGAATTTTATACTAGACTTTGCTAGAAAAATTTTGAAGGATGAAAGTTGCAAAAACTATTACAAATATCCAAAAATTTGAAAGATATATGCGATCTTAATATAGTTTATCAGAGCAAAAACTTTTCCTATCACAGAAAAGAAAATATTTCTCATTTGCAGTTTGTATCTCTCAACTTCAACATATTTGAGAACAAAATAGAATAACATTAAAAAATAAATTTGAAAACAGGATACATTTTGTAAAATTAAATGTTTCAGATAACAAACGACAATCAGAAGCCTTCTGTCAAATTCAAGAGACTTGACAAATCGCATAATGAAAAAAAGTGTGTCTAAGCGTTTATATAATAATTAGTGTATTTCTCAAAATTTTATAAGTCTGAATTAATGATTATATTTCGAGCCACACTTAAAATGTCAGTTGGCCAGTGATATATGGTCACTATATTAGTTTTAAATGTATATATTTTTATGCTGCCTCTGAAACTGTATTTCTAGTTTTTTTTTTGTACTGTAAAAATTTATATTTCAGAGACATTATTAATGCTGAGAATTATTTGAATTCAAATTATATTAGTTTAATTTATTGATGTCTATTCTTTGCCGTTACTCTCCTAAAAGACAGACTGGTGTACTTTTCTGATGTATCAAAGAAAAGAATTTTTTTTACTTTCAAGCATTCAGAATTCTTTATTATTCCAGATTAAATTGGATTTGTGATAACATATATTTTTAAAGTTTTATCATTGAACATTTTCTTCCAATTACGCAGACTTGGTTGTATTTGGTTATTTAATTCAACAACTCGTTATTTAAATAAAAATACAACCCTATTTCTCAGAGTTTCAAATGGTGATTTTATAACATTTCCAAAAAAGGGAAAAAAACGATGTTGCATTTTTTTATGTATGCCGCCCCTAGTGTGAGATGTGCTGCCTGATATTTAATTGCTCTATTTCAAGTCAAAAAAGAAATAGTAGAAAAAGTTTATTCGATTAAAATCTAATGATTAATATTTTAAATTGCTAAAATTATTCACAGTGTCATGGTTTTGCAAATTGTACAGCATTTTTTGCCAAGAGAGTTTGCCTAATGATCATATGTACAGATGTCTTGGAAATCCTAAATACTCATGTATCATGTGAAGTTCAATATTTTAAATAAATTTTCAGAAGAAAACTGCAAGGCATACACAAAGTATATATGATTCCTGTAGTCTAGTAGTTATCTGCTGGACAAGAGTCTTGAATGTTTATTGAAACCTATAGATTGTGGATTTATTGTAATTATTTGTTTTAGAAGTCTTGAAAACCGATATTTGTACAAAACCAAAAATATGTTTATTATTTAGAAAAGGGAGAACAAAAAATATTTTTCTTTTTTGCAGTTTGACTGTTGTCATCCTTGTAATGATTCAATAAATACATAAAAGGATTAAGAAAAAAATTTAAACATAATTTTAAATGTTGCTTTAAATATGAATTTCATGTAATTTAAAGGAAAAATTTCTTAAAACATAACACAAAAATGCTGTTTTACTTACTCATTTATTGTTGTTTTATTTATTCTTGTTTATTTCAATTATTATTTTTATTATGTTTTAAGAAGTTTATCCTTTTATATTTTGGTTTACAGAAGTTGTGGTATAACATTTTATTGTCATCGACGTGTTGTTTGTATGCAGTGTTTGTATTTTCTTAATAAGTTATCTTAACTCCATATTTTATTGACTTTTACCTTCAGTTATTTGTGTTTTCTTTTCTGTTTTATTCTATAGTTTGTAAAAGAAAATAATTACAGTTTCCTAATTGCATAATAAATACACATGTGTAATAAATTTTTATAGTTTTTTTTTAATAAATTTTTGAGAAATATTTTTGATTTCATACTACCATATGGAAAGACGTCATTGTTTCAAACTAGGAATCTTCATCCTATGGCTCGCCGTGTTTTTTTAATATAAAGAGCAAGAAGTTTTAGCAGCATCAAAAAATTTTCAAACCCCTTTATTAAGGTAAATCCATACACAACTTTTATTCCTTTTTCCCATCAAATAAACTTGTTTTGAACTGGAAAATTTATTTTAAAAAGTAATTTTTGTTTCTATGCGTCATTTATTTCATTTCATTTATTAACTCTCTGACTGCTCAATTTTTTTTTCAAAATCCTTTCGACCAATATTGGCGCACTTGTCCCCAATGGGACCTTGCGCCATAAAACCCTATACAACCAACCAACCTTTCGACCAATATGTAATCAACCTTTATATCGTATACTATTACATATTTCAAATCATCCTGTATATAAAAAATATAGTAAATTTATCATTTTCATTTTCAACCTTTGACTGTGGAATTTTTAATACAAAATTGCTTTAAAAATTGTAAATTACATAAATTTTTCTACAAATGTCTTGCCCGTGGATATCGCGGCATAAGCAGTCAGAAGTTTAAGTAAATTTCGGGTTCAAGATGTTTTTAATTTTGAAAAAACATTAAAATTTGGTAGCTATGGCAATTCATCCTTTTCTTTAGATAAAAAATGACCAAGAAGCAGGCTAAAAGGCCATACCGTGCATTTATTTTTTTTACGCATTAACTCAAATGCCAGTAAGAGAGTTTGCTCTTTTCGTGCGATAAAAAGCTGGATGTTTATGAGTCATCAGACACAGTGCCATTTTATGCTAACAGCTTCTGATGGCATTAATGTATGTTTTCTCATGTATCATTATGATACTGTAGTTAACATGTTCTTTTCAGGGGTACCATTTCAGTTCTTTTCTGTTATGGGGGGGAGTTTTCTTTAAGGACAGTGTCTTAGACAAGATTGGGATGGGTCTGGGAAGCAGCCTGGACACCCCACTGCAAACAATAAACGTTTGATGAATCATAAACAAAAATAGTAAAAACTTGAAAACAGAATGACAAGGCACTGATGAAAAATTCTGTTTTATACAGGTTTCTGTCTTTGTATGTATAATTTTAAGATATTCCTTCAGCCGGGACTATAAAAGATTTCTGTTTAACATAAGATTCTGTTATAGACAGAATCCATTTTCACTCGTATTCTCTAAAACTGTTAAATTATTCACTCTAGAGTACACTTCTGCAGAGTATAAATGTATTACAGTATATATTGTGAAAGGAAAACCTATCTAAAATAAAATCCTTTCTCAAACGGAAAAAAAATCAAGTTTTGGGGAAAAAATCACTACACAATTGTTCTTGTTAAAAAAGAGACCTGTGTAAATTGGAACTTTTTTAAAGTTTCTTTCAATTCTTTCTTTAAAGGTTTTACTGTATGAAGGTAAAACCTGTGAAAATGTAATCCACTTTTAAACGGAAACATATTCTGCTGATGAAAGAATAATCCTGCCAAAAAAACCTGCTAAGACGGAATTTATTTCGATCTATTTCAACTGTCTTTTAATAGTTTTTCTTTTGTAACTGGATAAAATGTAAAACTTCTTCAACACAGACTTCAATGTTATAGAAAAATACCAGTTTACATGAATGCTAACTAGTCGTCGGGGGCCACCGTAATACTATATATGCATAATATAAAATATGAAAATAAAACATGTGTAAACTACTTATAAAATGCATTGCAATTCGAAAAAAAAATCGGGCTTGATGACGTCCTAAACTTTAAATGCTGTTATACTGAATGGCGTAAAAGAAACATCCTTATAACTCCAAAAATAATAATATTATTAACTAACGGTTTATTGCGTCGGCTTAAGTGTCTCATTTCCAATTAAAGTATATCTTTGAATTGAAATTTGGATGAAATACAGGGTCATGAAAAATCGAAGCGTGTGGAAAATAGGATTACCAATATCTCGGCAACTCATGATCCGACCGACTTCATTCTTTATGCAAAATTTATTTTTTTTATTGTCTTTTATAGTCACTCCTTAAAATAAACAATTTCAAAAAATTTTAAATACCATTTATCAGAACAAATGTTTGAAGAGTACGAAAAAACAGTTTCGGATCATCGAGGTTACTGAAATTCAACAAAATTCTTCCCATTATTACATACTAAGTAGACAGAAAATTTCAAGTCTCTATCTCAATTTATTCGGGAGATAGAGCTTTTACAGACAGACACACAGACAGACGGCAAATTTTTTCTAAAAATATGTTTTTCAGAATCTCCAGTATCTGAAACGTGTAAATCCGTCAATTTTTTTTTTTCGATTTTCAAGACGATTCCTATACTACGTATAATGGGTAACTAATTACACTAATAATTTACATCAAAACCATAATATTAACAAAATGTTTATGTCATGCCTGGTCAGATTTAATATCCAAAATTGCTTGATTAATTCATAAATGTATTGGATAGAAAGTTCATAGTTGCCACTGATATTAGTGCTATATTGAATTTTATTGGAAATAAATTTATACTTCCTTTATGGGAAAGCATGCGTTCAGCCATATTAACCAGAATTACATATTAAAATATGAATGAAATGATACAATAATTAAAAAAAATCTTGAAATTTCCCTCTACATCTTAACTGTAAATTTCATTGTTTACATCTGAAACAATGTGCGGATTTTAGGTGTTTGCAGATTTTAGAGTTGCGGATTTGATGGAGTCCACTGTACCATTTTCATAAATGGATTTTTTTTTCTGACTTCTAGAACCCAAAAAACAGAACGGCAGAAAATTTCCATTAGTCGTACACCCGTCGACGAATGGAAAAGTTTAAAAGAACTGTTAGATTGAATTTATAAAAAATATTAATTTGTAAAATATTTTTCAGTTCGTCTTGTTTTAATACATATTGACGATTTCTCTTTTCTTCTATCAAAAAGGATCGGTCTGTCTTCCCATAGTTATTTCTGTAAACTTCTAGATGCTAGCGATCTTTTCTTTAAAATCGTAGGATAGTCATGTACTTTGGTTCAGAAATATATGCACGGGAAAAAATAAGTGAGGTTTGCATCAAATATTAAAAAAATACAAATGAATTTGCAAAATGTTTTGTAAATAGTGTTGTTAAAACAATACATACCTCCGCAAATTAAAGATTTCTATAGTTCCTCTATAAAAAAAAATACGTCTGTCTTCCATAATTATTTGAGAAAACTTTTTAAGGGATGTTGGTAATTTTTTTAGTAAAATCGTCAGAGAGGTATATTTTTTGGATCCGGAATATATGAACTTTAAAAAAAAGGTAGGTTTGTGTTAAATAAAAAAAACGTTCTATTGGAGAGGTTAATCTTTTGATCAGAAATATATGCAACTAAAATAAACAAGTTAGATTTGCGTCAAGTAAAAAAAAATATATTGAAATTTGTAAAATGTTTTTCAGTTGGTTTTATTTTAATACATACTTCAGCATGTTGAAAATTTCTCCTTTTCTTCTACGCAAAAAAAAAAAAAATGTCCTCCTATAATTAAATAAACAATTTTGTCCACGGATGCAGATGATCTTTTTTGCAAAATCGTCGGGGAGGTATATACTTTGGATTAGAAATATATGCACCTGAAATAAAACAAAGTGAGTTTTCAATCAAATGTAAAGAAAATACATATTACTTTAAAAAATGTGTTACAGTTGGAATTGCTTAAAGACATACCTCCGCACACTAAAGATTTCGCCTTTTCATCTATTACAAAAAATCACACTCAATTCCATAATTATTTCAGCAAACTTTTCCAGGGATGTTTTCGATCTTTCTAGTAAAATCGTCAGAGAGGCATATTCATTGGATCAGAAATATATGTACCTGAAATAAAATAATGTTAAGCATGCATCAAATATAAAAAACATACATATTAATTTGTAAAATGTTTTGCAGTTAGTATTGTTTTAATACATACCTCCACACATTCAAGATTACTTCTTTTTTTCCACCCGGAAGAAACAGTCTGTCTTCAGATAATTATGTCAAAATCTTTTGAAGGGATGGTTGTGATCTTTACAGTCAAATCGTTGGGAGAGGCATATATTTAGATCAGAAATATATGCACCTGAATTAAAAAATATGTGAGGTTTGCATCTAATGTAAAAAAATAAATTATAATATGCAAAGTGTTTTGTAAATTGTATTGTTTAAATACATACCCCCACACATTCAAGATTTCTCCTTTTCTTCTATCCAGCAGAATCAGACTGTCTTACCATAATGATTTCAGCAAACTTTTCCAGGGATGTTTTTTATCTTTCCAGTAAAATCTTCGGAAAGGCATATGTTTTGGATCAGAAATTTATGCACCTAAAATGGAAAATGTGTTGTTGCATCAAATATAAAAAACATACATATTAAATTGTAAAATAATTTACAGTTACTATTGTTTTCATATATATATCTGAACATTGAAGATATCTCCTTTTCCTGTATCCAAAAGAATCAGTCTCTCATCCCATTATTTCAGGAAACTTTTCCAGTGATGTTGGTCATTTTTCCAGTAAAATCGTCAGAGAGACATATATTTTGGATCAGAAATATATGCACTTGAAATAACAAAATGTGAGGTTTGCATTAAATATGAAAAATTAAATTTTATATGCAAAATGTTTTGTAAATAGTATTGTTTAAATACATACCTCTACGCATTCAAGATTTCTCCTTTTCTTGTGACCAGCAGAATCAGTCTCTCTTCCCATAATGATTTCAGCAAACTTTTCCAGGGATTTTTCTGATTTTTCCAGTAAAATCGTCAGAAAGGCATATATTTTGGATCAGAAATATATGCACTTGAAATAACAAAATATGAGGTTTGCATTAAATATAAAAAAATAATTTATAATATGGAAAGTGTTTTGTAAATAGTATTGTTTAAATACAGTAGAACTCCAATTATCCGAATCAATTGGGACCGGACCCTATTCGGATAATCAAAAATTCGGATAATTGGAATTTTTCAGAAAAAATGGTATAATTGCGTACGTTGAAAATGTACGTTGAAAATGAGAGAAAAAAACTATTTTTAAAGAAAAAGATCTTTTAATTAATTAAATGAAAAGAATGAATAATTATTACATGTTAAGCGTACTTACAACTGCTGTATAGTATGTACGTATCGTACTGTAAATGAAAGTCACATTGCTTGCTCAACATCTCGATCAAAGTAAGCTGTTTGACAGTCTTCATCCGTTTTCGGGCAGCCAAGTCGCGCATCCGCTTGACAGTGAGAAGTTGCATCTAGTCCTCAGAGGAATAATCTACTAGAGGCCACATCTCTTTGTTATATTGTTGAAAATCCGGTTTCAGGATCAGCTCGGATTGGCGCTTTAAAAAATGTCTGTTTTGGCGGTGATCGCTTTCTTGGCAACTTCGATTTCATTTTCGCAATAAAAATAAACGTAAACAAACCAAAACGAAACTGTTGCTCCTTCTAGGATTTAATGTCAAAGAGGAAGGATAGAAATAAGTTATGAGAGTCCCACCCATGGTGAAAAAAAGATTGTTTAATCTTCTGGATGGATTTTCTTTTTCTGTTTTTGCTGCTATATTTTATTTTAATGTTATAAAATGGCTTTGTCCTTGTAATAAATGTTACTTAAATTATATGTTTTTTATTAGTGATATAAGATATTAAGTACGATAACACAAATTATTTCGAGATTTCTGCTTGGAAAGCTTCAATCTGACACAATCATTTCACGAAATGTAACAAATTAATGTCAGTTTTTTTTTTAATTCTAAAAATGCATTAAATTTAGCAGGCATTATTAAAATAACAGAAAATCGAACAGTATTTACAGTATCTTTTTTTTTCTTACAAAAGTGAAGAATTTGTGGAAAGTTAGTAGTGGCATGTTATAAAATATTATTTGATTTGATAATGTATTTTATAGGTTTTGAAAACTTGAAATCACATACTGTCTTTATGTAACAATACATTCTATAGAACATATTTTTGCTGCAATCCAGAATTTTTGTTTTGCTTTTGATGTTCCAATTTAAAGACATATTTTTGGCAATCTTTCATATATACATATATATATATATATATATTTTTTTTAATTGAAAGTATAAATGTATTACAATATTTTTAATCAAAAAGGGAAACATCTATAGATAACGATAACATTATACGCATGTATAGAAAAAAAATACAAATGCACAGTATTTTTTTTTTTTTTTTTTTTGTATGAAAAATAAAAATTCCAGGATATTTTATATCTACTAAGTTAGAACTTGTGTAATTTTTTCTCTGTTAAAATAACTATTATTTTGCATAAGTTTCTGAGAAGAAATAATTTGCAACTTTTGGATGCTATAAAAAATTAAGTTTAACTCTCAAGTGTTTTTTTTTTCTTTACAATTATTGAAAATAATAACCACCGGCAACTATAGAGTATCTATAGTATATAGGTTCATGGTATGGCTTATCTGGCATGATTTGTACTGCGACCATTTCAAGTATTTAGGAATGTCAAGAAATCATACGCGATGAGTTCAGGCGCAAGTGATTTACTTTTAAAGAGACGCAAAGATGCGTGTTCAACAGTGTGACTTTTTGTAGCAATTATGACTTTCTAGAATGTATTTCTAGTGACTGTACAAACCAAACTGAACTTTTACTGTTACCGAAATTTCATGTTTAGTTTGTTATAACATTAGTATCTCTGGGAGGGTCAAATGACCTGCAGTCAGGAATCTTTTCGAAAAGGTTAAAATACGTATTTTCGAAAATCGATTGTAAGGTCGAAGAGAGAAAACTCTTTAAAAAAGTCTTTTTTGATAATTGGTAACTCTAAAATGGAGCCCTGGGGAAGTGTTGTCGAGAAAAAGGAAATGTCCTACACAAAATCGACTTTTTTGAAAAAAAATTCAGTTTTAACAATGATAGTTTTTCGAACGGATTCCTGCATTTAACGCTCAAAAGTACGAAATTTAAGAATATGTCTCTCGATTTTCCGTATCCCGAACGGTTCGGTTGTTAAGTAAAAAGTAAAAAAAAATACCCTCTTTTTTTCCTTCCATGCTACGCCGCTTCAGAAGTGCGATACCCTCTATCCTGGAACGCTGGAACCTTTGATGAAGGTTTTTGTTTTTGTTTTTATTTAATATCTCACCTAATTATGAAAAATTGAACAATCTGAACCTCAGGTGCATCAGATCTTTAGTCATTGCGCACACACTCCACATCTGTCTTTTATTAATATAGGTATTCACACAAATATAACTTTTTTATTTTAGGTGCATATATTTCTGATAAAAGCTATATGCCGTATACGACGATTTTACTGGAAAGTTCGGCAGCAACCCTGAAAATATGTTTTGTGATAATTATCAGGAGACAATCTTTTTTTTGTATAGAAGAAACCGAAAATTCTTCTTTGTGGAAGCCTGTATTAAAAAATACTAACTGTAAAACATTTGTCAAATTATTGTGTATTTTTTTTTAATATTTGGAACAAACCTCAATGTGTTTTTTTATTTCAAGTGCATAACTTTCTGATCCAAACTACATCCCACACAAACGATTTTACAAGAAAGATAGACAGAATCCCTGTAAAAGTTTGGTGAAATAATAATGGAAAGTTAGACCGATTCTTTTGGATAGAAGAAAAGGACAAATCTTCAATGTTCAGAAGTACGTAATAAAACAATACTTATCTCAAAACATTTTACGACTTAATAAGTGTGTTTTTTACATTTGTTGAAAGCCTAACATTATTTTATTTCAGGTACATATATTTCTGAGTCAAACTATATGCCTCTCAGACGATTTTATTGGAAAGATCCCCATTATTCCTGGAAAAGTTTGCTGAAATAATTATGAGATGTCAGTTTGATTTTTTTTTTTTTGGATAGACGAAAAGGCGAAATCTTCAATGTGCGAAGGTATGTATTTAAACAATTCCATCTGCAACACATTTTACAAATTAATATGTATTTTCTTTACATTTGATTGAAAAATCACATTGTTTTATTTCAAGTGCATATATTTCTGATTCAAAGAACATGACTCTGTGACGATTTTACAAGAAAATATCCCCTTTATCCATAGGAAAATTTGTTTCATTATTTACGAGAAGACGGGCTTATTTTTTGTGTAGAAAAAAGGAGAAATCGTCAATGGGCGGAGGTATGTATTACAACAAAACCAACTGTAAAATATTTTGCAAATTACAATATACTATTTTTAAATAATTGACACAAGTCTCATTTGTTTGTTTTAGGTGGACATATTTCTGATCAAAAGTATTTGTCTCTCCGACATATTTACTGAAAAGATCACCAATTTTACTGGAATAATTTGCTGGAATAACTATGAGAAAACAGACAGATTTCTTAGTTAAAAGAAATGGAACAACTCTAAATGTTCAGAGACATGGGCTAAAACAATTTTATTTGGAAAACATTTTGTAGATTAGAATGTATTTTTTCATATTTGACATAAATCTGCCTTTTTATTTCCGGTACATATATGCCGGATCCATAGAAAATGTCTCTCAGACGATTTTACTAAAAAATGACCAGCATACCGAGAAAAGTTTCCTGGAAAAATTATGGGAAGACCGACTGAATTTCTTGGATAAAAAAACTAGAGAAATCTTCCATGTGCGAAGAAATGTGTTGTGTCGCTAACAAAACTTAAAATTAAATATTAATTAATTTAATTTATTTCTAATTTGTCCATTTTTTAACTGTTAAAACATATTGTAATTATGGGATGTTTTGTTTATTTTTAATACTAATTGTTGTTTTTTTATAGTTAAAGTTAAAGTTGCAGTTATGGTTTGCAGGTTGATTTAATAGCTAAAGTTGTTTAATTTTTATTTATATTCTTCTGGCACAGAATTTTTGTTTATAATTCTCACACTGTCTACCAAAATCTATGATGAATTAATTATACAATTATCATTTGGGTTTAGTGGCCAAGTAATTGTGTTGGTGAAATTGATATTTTTTAATTGGCTCTTGGGAGGATGAAAAATACGCAATTTCTTCTTCTCAATTGTGAAATTTTCAGGTATTATGTTTCTCTAATTAATTTGGGGTTTTTATTTCCAAAGATATAATTGTCATGCAATAATTTTGAAATTAGGAGTTACTGGAGTTATTTGTGTTTGAATAACATTTATGGAGCTACTGAGTTTAATTAGAAGCTTTTGGAGTCTTAATATTTTTATTAACGTTTTGGAGTTTTAATATTTTTATTAACGTTTTTGGAGTCTATTTATATTTTTATTAACATTTTTGTTGTAATGTGTTTTTCCATTCTTATCTGTTTTCCTAAGTTTTCCTATTCTTCAAAATGGCAACAAGATCACAATTCCCGCGCAAAGAATAGCGTCACCATGTGACCACGCCACAACAGCGCGTCCCCATGTGACCTGAAGAGAGCGCATTGATTTACACATTTTAAAAATTCAGTTAAGTTATGCAATTTTGAAATCACTGCAAAAGATGGTGTGAATATTTTTTAAGGCAAAGTTCATCAGTTTTGTGAAATAATATGGCGCAGGTCAACATCTTTCTTTATACATAGTGTCATTTTGAGGGGCACTATTTGTCGGTGCGCATGTGTCAAGAAGTTGAAGGTAAATCAAGGAGCTTTACGTGGGAATTCCAAAGGATGAGTTGGAGACGAGAAGCGAACATGTAAGGTGTTTAGAAAAGTGAATCAGCTCCGGAGCTGTCATAAAGATGTTAAGTTCTTTTTCTTTCCTTTCTAATCTTAATAATTTTCATCATGCATGAATTAACTTACCGGTATTTTTTTATTTTATTTTATTTAATTATTTCTAGACTGTGAATTAAGATTCACTTTAACTTAAGTTCTCTTAAATGACTCCAATTAGATAATCCTTTTTTGTAAATATTGCCAGTAGCTCCAAAATTATCACATTAACAAAATATTACAGGAATTAGTTTGAATATGTTAATTGTTTGAATTATAATATGATGGTGAATTTAATTGTGGAAATAATTTTATATATAAAATAAAGTGGTGAAATATTGTTATAGATGAGGCCTTTTGAGATTACCTAAATTAACGAAATTTGTTTGCTGTAAAATAATTATATGTGCAATAAAATATTTAATTCCTGTACAATATGCATTTTCACTTACCTTGCAGTGCATCCTCTTAATTATTTTATTTCAGCTTTAGAAGAAATTATTTTAACAATTGAGGGAATACAGACAGCTTATGTAAAGTTTAATTTTAGATAATTCTTAAGTATAAATTTTAATAGTAAGAATGTAAATTTAGTACAGTCTAAATTTAATTATCTCTCGCGTGATTTTCAGTTAAGAAGTTGTCTGTATTCAATAAATTAGATTTGAGAGAATAACCGTTGGAACTGGTTGATGTGAGGGTAATGTATATGTTTTGAAATGGGGTTGAGGTAAATTGTCTTTTTTTTTTATATTTGATGGAGAATTGTGAGATATTTTTGATATATTGAATTTGTAAGATAATGATGATTTACCTTTTTTATATATTTTTGAATCAACTAGTTCCATCGCGTTATGTTTCAGGAGAACATTTTACTTTTCAGATATAAGATTTATTTCAGGAAGAAGAAGATTTATGATGGAGATTTATTTTGAGTTTGCTAATGAAATGAGACCATTGAAGTTCGTAGGAGTTTAAATTAATTTTTTTGGATTGAATTTTCAGGTGTTTTAACTTTCAAATTGTTTTGTTGAATTGTTTGAATTTGTAATTGTTGAACTAAAATTGTCTCATTTCTTAGTAATTGTGTGTAATTGAAGAGAGGAAGATTAACTTTTAATTAGAGAGAGGAATTTACAATTGAATAAAGATTTTATTAAATCATGATTCACTTTGACCACGCACTTGGAGTTACTGTTGGAATTAATATAACTTGAATATTTTGATAACACAACGCACTTCCTTATAATTTTATTTAGTGATTAACTTAATATTGTAATTGTGGGCCAATATAATTTATTTTAGTTAAATGTAAATGTCAATCTAAATAGTCAAAATTTCTAATGTAAAATAATAAAGTAAATTCAGTTTTGAGTGAAAAAGATAAAGTAAGAGTAAGTAATAAATTGGTATAATACTCTTAAATTAATTAAGTAATTGAGTAAAGTTTAATTTAAAGGAATGTCTAGGTAATTTAGTTATCTTGTTGTGTGTTAATTTAATGAGAGGTAAGACACAACAGATACTTCTTTGGTGCTGTGCTGGTCTGGTGGATCATTTTAATTGATATAAAAGTAATTATGCACTGCGGGTGATTTGATGAAATTTTTATAATACTTGTGTGATTATTTTCTTCAGTTTTAATATTCTGTGTTAAGTTCAGGAGACAGTGTGAGAATGATTGTTTTGTTTAAATGTATATATTTACTGTTAAAATTTAAGTTTTACTATATATTTATTTATTTTGAAATACATAAATTTTGGAGAGGGATAGTAGATAGTGATGCAATAAATATGTACTGTTAAATTATTGTTATATTATTATATGCTTAAGATAGTAAAGGCATAGCAGTAAATTGTTAAAGTTGATTTTTCTAAATAGTTTAACTGAAATGATCACCTGTGATTGTAACTTAATGATAAGTAAGCATTTTTTTTTCCAAATTTGAAGACAAGGTGTGTTTAAATTATATAAAAAGTGGGAACTTGTTTTCTAATCTTTTGTGTTGGCTATAGTAAAATTTTAAAATTTTATGTTGTTATGGGAGATTTTACATATTTTAAAATTTAAATTTTATTTCTTGAAGATTATTTTGATCTTGCCAACAGTTGATTTTGAAGGTTATTGTTTTAAATTCTTAATTTACTTGAACAGACCTGACAAATTTTGATTTTGAGGCATTTTAGAATATTTTTTGAGAATTGTATTTCATGTATTAAAATGTTAAGTTTACTTTTGCCAAATTTGGGTATCTCATTAAACTATTGTTTTAATTATAGTTAATTATTGAACAAGTTTTTTGGGATTGTTGAAGAGGCAATATGGGCATTTTTTTATAAAACCTTAAATTTTTTTTTGATAAGTGTTATTGTTTTGAGCAAAATTTATCCCTAAATTTTATATTCTTTTTGTAAATTTCGGTTGACCGAAATTGGGATTCTCAGTGAGCTATTATTTTATTTTTTTTAGAATTACCGTAACAAGCTTTCAGAGATGTCTGACTGGGCGATAATATTAGTTTTGAGAAATTTCCGTTTTTATAGCAAATTTTAACTAAGTATTTTAAATTTCTTGGGAATCTGTGTATGGGCATAATTGGAAGCCTCAGTGGGCTATTGTTTTAACTCTAGATAGTTACTCTTAACAAGCACTCGGGGGTGACTGATGAGGCAATTACATTGATATTAAGGAAAGTTTCATACATGTTGTAAAGGGAAATTTATGCAAAATTTTGAGTGGCGAAGTTGAAAATTTGTTTATGCCAAATTTGGGATTTTCAGGGGCTATTGTTTTAATTTTGATAATTACTTGAACAAGCTCTCAGAAAATACAGAGGAGGATGTTAACATTTTTCAGGGGATGGTTATTTGGAATTTCGCTTTTAAAAGTAGCTCTGATTAAAATTAAATTTGAATAATTTTAACAGTAATTTTGGGAGCAATAGTATTTTTCCCTATTGTATTTAGCACACGCACAGTCAGAAATGGTGATGGTCATTGACGGAATCCTGCTGGCGGAGACTGAGGAGCCATGGACTTGTAAAAAACATCCTGTTTTTTTGTGTACTTGCTGAAGATGATTGTATTTATGTTTGTGAGACTTCAGTTAAGTAATTTTGTGATTTTGTGTCTTTTTTTTTTGTACTAGCTGAGGAAGTCTTGGGTTTGTGCCCTCAGTTATGTAACTTTTTGTTGGTTTTCGTAAAGGATTGATTCCTTTGCATGGTGTGGAGGTATTTACTAGATCTGTGCAGCTATATTATGATGCCAAGTAGAATTTTGTTTGTGAAAAAATTTTGTGCCAAAATTTTTTAGGCGGAAAAGGGGGTATTATGTTGTGTCGCTAACAAAACTTAAAATTAAATATTAATTAATTTAATTTATTTCTAATTTGTCCATTTTTTAACTGTTAAAACATATTGTAATTATGGGATGTTTTGTTTATTTTTAATACTAATTGTTGTTTTTTTATAGTTAAAGTTAAAGTTGCAGTTATGGTTTGCAGGTTGATTTAATAGCTAAAGTTGTTTAATTTTTATTTATATTCTTCCGGCACAGAATTTTTGTTTATAATTCTCACACTGTCTACCAAAATCTATGATGAATTAATTATACAATTATCATTTGGGTTTAGTGGCCAAGTAATTGTGTTGGTGAAATTGATATTTTTTAATTGGCTCTTGGGAGGATGAAAAATACGCAATTTCTTCTTCTCAATTGTGAAATTTTCAGGTATTATGTTTCTCTAATTAATTTGGGGTTTTTATTTCCAAAGATATAATTGTCATGCAATAATTTTGAAATTAGGAGTTACTGGAGTTATTTGTGTTTGAATAACATTTATGGAGCTACTGAGTTTAATTAGAAGCTTTTGGAGTCTTAATATTTTTATTGACGTTTTGGAGTTTTAATATTTTTATTAACGTTTTTGTAGTCTATTTATATTTTTATTAACATTTTTGTTGTAATGTGTTTTTCCATTCTTATCTGTTTTCCTAAGTTTTCCTATTCTTCAAAATGGCAACAAGATCACAATTCCCGCGCTATTGTGTTGTGTCGCTAACAAAACTTAAAATTAAATATTAATTAATTTAATTTATTTCTAATTTGTCCATTTTTTAACTGTTAAAACATATTGTAATTATGGGATGTTTTGTTTATTTTTAATACTAATTGTTGTTTTTTTTATAGTTAAAGTTAAAGTTGCAGTTATGGTTTGCAGGTTGATTTAATAGCTAAAGTTGTTTAATTTTTATTTATATTCTTCTGGCACAGAATTTTTGTTTATAATTCTCACACTGTCTACCAAAATCTATGATGAATTAATTATACAATTATCATTTGGGTTTAGTGGCCAAGTAATTGTGTTGGTGAAATTGATATTTTTTAATTGGCTCTTGGGAGGATGAAAAATACGCAATTTCTTCTTCTCAATTGTGAAATTTTCAGGTATTATGTTTCTCTAATTAATTTGGGGTTTTTATTTCCAAAGATATAATTGTCATGCAATAATTTTGAAATTAGGAGTTACTGGAGTTATTTGTGTTTGAATAACATTTATGGAGCTACTGAGTTTAATTAGAAGCTTTTGGAGTCTTAATATTTTTATTAACGTTTTGGAGTTTTAATATTTTTATTAACGTTTTTGGAGTCTATTTATATTTTTATTAACATTTTTGTTGTAATGTGTTTTTCCATTCTTATCTGTTTTCCTAAGTTTTCCTATTCTTCAAAATGGCAACAAGATCACAATTCCCGTGCAAAGAATAGCGTCACCATGTGACCACGCCACAACAGCGCGTCCCCATGTGACCGGAAGAGAGCGCATTGATTCATACATTTTAAAAATTCAGTTAAGTTATGCAATTTTGAAATCACTGCAAAAGATGGTGTGAATATTTTTTAAGGCAAAGTTCATCAGTTTTGTGAAATAATATGGCGCAGGTCAACATCTTTCTTTATACATAGTGTCATTTTGAGGGGCACTATTTGTCGGTGCGCATGTGTCAAGAAGTTGAAGGTAAATCAAGGAGCTTTACGTGGGAATTCCAAAGGATGAGTTGGAGACGAGAAGCGAACATGTAAGGTGTTTAGAAAAGTGAATCAGCTCCGGAGCTGTCATAAAGATGTTAAGTTCTTTTTCTTTCCTTTCTAATCTTAATAATTTTCATCATGCATGAATTAACTTACCGGTATTTTTTTATTTTATTTTATTTAATTATTTCTAGACTGTGAATTAAGATTCACTTTAACTTAAGTTCTCTTAAATGACTCCAATTAGATAATCCTTTTTTGTAAATATTGCCAGTAGCTCCAAAATTATCACATTAACAAAATATTACAGGAATTAGTTTGAATATGTTAATTGTTTGAATTATAATATGATGGTGAATTTAATTGTGGAAATAATTTTATATATAAAATAAAGTGGTGAAATATTGTTATAGATGAGGCCTTTTGAGATTACCTAAATTAACGAAATTTGTTTGCTGTAAAATAATTATATGTGCAATAAAATATTTAATTCCTGTACAATATGCATTTTTATTTACCTTGCAGTGCATCCTCTTAATTATTTTATTTCAGCTTTAGAAGAAATTATTTTAACAATTGAGGGAATACAGACAGCTTATGTAAAGTTTAATTTTAGATAATTCTTAAGTATAAATTTTAATAGTAAGAATGTAAATTTAGTACAGTCTAAATTTAATTATCTGTCGCGTGATTTTCAGTTAAGAAGTTGTCTGTATTCAATAAATTAGATTTGAGAGAATAACCGTTGGAACTGGTTGATGTGAGGGTAATGTATATGTTTTGAAATGGGGTTGCGGTAAATTGTCTTTTTTTTTTATATTTGATGGAGAATTGTGAGATATTTTTGATATATTGAATTTGTAAGATAATGATGATTTACCTTTTTTATATATTTTTGAATCAACTAGTTCCATCGCGTTATGTTTCAGGAGAACATTTTACTTTTCAGATATAAGATTTATTTCAGGAAGAAGAAGATTTATGATGGAGATTTATTTTGAGTTTGCTAATGAAATGAGACCATTGAAGTTCGTAAGAGTTTAAATTACATTTTTTTGGATTGAATTTTCAGGTGTTTTAACTTTCAAATTGTTTTGTTGAATTGTTTGAATTTGTAATTGTTGAACTAAAATTGTCTCATTTCTTAGTAATTGTGTGTAATTGAAGAGAGGAAGATTAACTTTTAATTAGAGAGAGGAATTTACAATTGAATAAAGATTTTATTAAATCATGATTCACTTTGACCACGCACTTGGAGTTATTGTTGGAATTAATATAACTTGAATATTTTGATAACTCTCCGACGATTTTACAAGATCAAAAGCATACAAATGTTTGCTGCAATAATTATAGGAAGACAGACTGATTTTTTGGCTAAAAGAAAAAGAGAAATCTTTAGTGTTCGGAGGTATGTACTAAAACCATTTTATTTGAAAGACATTATGTAGATTAGAACATATTTTTTTATTTGACATAAACCTGCCTTTTTTATTTCAGGTACATGTATTCCGGATCCAAAGAATATGTCTCTCAGACGATTTTACTAAAAAATGACAAGGATCCCGGGAAAAGTTTTCTGAAATAATTATGGGAAGATCGACTGAATTTTTTGGATATAAGAACTAGCGAAATCTTCAATGTGCGAAGATCTGTATTGTTTTAACACCAATTGCAAAACATTTGACAATTTATTTGTATTTTTTAATGCAAATTTGACTTTTATTTTTCAGCTGCATATATTTCTGAATCAAGTTTATGCCTCTCAGACATTTTTACAAGAATTATCAAAAGCATATAAAAATTTTCTGCAATAATTATACAAAGACAGACTGTTTTTTTGGATAGAAGAAAAAGAAAAATCTTCAGTGTGCAGAGGTATATACTAAAACAAAATTTATTTGAAAAACATTTTGTAGATTAGAACATCTTTTTTTGTATTTGACGCACACCTACTTTTTATTTCAGGTATATATTCCGGATCCAAAGAATATGCTTCTCAGACGATTTTAGTAAAAAAATGAACCTTGAAAAGCTTTCTGAAATAATTACGGGAAGACACTGATTTTCTTTCATGGAGGAACAATACAATCTGTAATGTGTTTATTGTGTTAATTGTTTTTACAACACCAATTGTATCAATGGCGGATCCAAGGGGGGGGGGTCATGGGGATCATGACCCTAGAGCTCTCTCAAAAGGTGTAAATAAGACTTGGTACCAAGTTTTACGTAAAACGGTATTGCAAAAAAAGTTAAAAAATTCCGTTTAAGGCAGGTTTCCGTCTTAGCTGGTATTCTAAATATTTTATATCCTTTTCTATAGGGCCATGAATTTTCCGTCTAAGGCAGGATTCCGTTATAGACAGGTTTCATTTGTCACGTTTTTATTTTATTTTTTCAAATATTGGTATGATTTTTTTCAATATTCCGAAGAAACAGAAACGCTTTCAGTTTGGAGTTTTTGAGAGTGTGTTTAGTGTAAATATATATAAAGTAAATTAAATCTCAGGACAACGAAAGTAGAAATACATATACAGTAAAACATGAGAAAACGAAACTTGCCGATAACGGAATCCTTTCTTAAGCGGTAAGTTTATTCCCGGTGAGAGAATGTAATATATTGCAAAGACTGAAATTGTCTAAAATGAACTTATTTCATCGCACCTTTTAATTCCGCCTTATCAGGTTTTATTCTAATATATATATACCTATGAAACACAAACAAAATTCATCCCTCACGTTCATGCATGACTATTAGTTTTATAAAATCTATATTATTTATTTTATTATACTTCAGCTGCAGCGATTTGAAAAGCGTAAGGCTACGTTTTACTGCATTTTGAAATTATTTTCGCAATATAATTTCATAAATCTAAAGATAAAACAGTCTTTAGATTTATGACATTTTATTGGGAAAATAATTTCCAAATACAGTAAAAGTTGTTAATATGGAATCGCATTTGACGGAGGAAATTTTCGTTTTAGACAGGGTGTTATCTTAAGAGGTATATTGCCTGTTTTAACTGCAATGTGTACTTTTGATGAACCATAAAAATTTCTATTTAAGATCAATGTCCGTTACATACAGATTCTATTTTCACAAGTATTTTATTTGTAAATCCAGTTTACGTAAAGTGTATTGATTTAAAAATGTTTGAGCTCATGAATAATGTTAATCTAAAAATAGAAGAAACACAGATATAGAATATTTGTATGAAATATATCAGTTGTCTGGCGCGTCTCAGGGCAGGTCATTAGTTTTCTTGCTATTAGTTCTCACAAGAAGAAAACCCCTTACCAAGAAGCAGATGCTCCTGCTCTGCTGGACATATAATGACCAACGTTTTTGTGAAGACCTTGATTTTATCAGAAAAGGCATCTTTTCTAAGAAATGTTATGGGACCAGCTCTTTTGGGGTTCCTATTCATTACAGGGCCTGGGGCTTTTATTTCCTGTGATCCCTTTTTCTGACTGGCGCCTGTTGACTGATAATATAGTTGTGGGTGGAAATAATGACGAGGAGTCAAATAGCAATTTCATTCTATTCTTTCAGTGTTTTTAATCGAATGTACCAGTCCAAAACATTTTAAAAGCTGTATTAATATTAGTTTTATTTTGCTCGTCCTTTTGTAAAGGAGTAAAAAAAGAATGGTAAGTACATTTTAACATATGCCAAGTCCTATATTATTGTGCACTATTAAACTCAGTTTCAGCACTATTTTTGAATATAATTTTTTGCCTGATTTAATCGCAGAAAGTTTTTTGAGTCGAAAATAACATATTAGGCAAAGTTTTCTAATCTGAAATAGTGGTTCCAGACTTTTTTTCAGTCATTCTATCTAAATAAAAGGTTCGTTTCCCCCTCTTCACCATTATGTATAATGTATATATATTTAATAAGTTAAGATACAAGAGCCTCTTACTTATAATACATCACTGGCTTGCTGGCAGTTATGAATTGTTTTAAATCGGCCAATGAGTATGAGTGCGAAATCACTGCATTAAAATTGGTATAAATAGTGATAACATATTAAACATTTTCATCATTTATATAGTACGAACGAAAGTATATTTAAATTTGTGTCTTAATTTTTAAATACACATTTTTAAAATCTTAAGCAATATTTTTTTCTATGCTATGCTTATTTTATTTTTTTTAATTTGTGTTCTGAGTCATAACTAGCCGGTGAAGGGCTTTGAAATTTTTTTGTGGGTTAATTCATAACCCTTTTTCTTTCTTATAAGTGACATCCAAATTCAGAAGCTGAGGGGAAGGACTCCCATCTAATTGTGTGTTTAGTATAATATATATATATATATATATATATATATATATATATATTTCCCAAATTTTAAACAAGTATTATTTGTATAATATTACTAATAAAAGCATATTTAATATACATTATGAATAAAAACAACTCGCTAATTCAACATATCAAGAAAAAGTAATTTTGTTCATGATCGTATGCAAATTTATAAAAGAAAATCTATACGTTATAAAATTGATTACGGTGTATTAACTTGTGTAGCAACTTGTTATATTACTTTAAGATGAATTTAATAACTTCAACTTATGGAAGAGTGTCAAATACTCTAACATGGAAATATGAGTTAACCAAGTTACTTTTTTTTTAAATATCTTTTTAAGTTGTACTACACACAACATAATATCAAATCAAATAGATTCTACTTCACAAGTTGAAAATGTTTTCTCAATAAATCTAAAAAGATGGCAATTTAGCTAATAAAGCATATATCTATTATGTTCTATGCTGTATGCTTGCAGCCAAAGCGGAGCGGTGCTTTGCTACTGAATGGTTGAGGTTAGCTTTGCGAAATAACTGAGCTCTGTGAGTTCAAAACGAAATTTGTTTTTCAGAAAGTTTAGTTATAAACTTTTAAAGATGAAATTTGAATTTTGTATTTGAAAATTTTCAAAGTTAGAATTGGGGAAAAAAAGTGAATATTTTATAAATTAATATATAGATTTGGGGGCCCCTTGGGCAAATTCCCGATTTGCCCATGCGATAATAAGGGCCTGTCAGTGAACAAATGGTACAAATTTTCATTTTACAAATAGTAACACCCATTTTTGATGCTTTGTTTGAGTTTTTTGGATCAAATCAGGCCAGAAAATGTATATACACTGTAAAAATTTTTCGTAAAATTTCAGTAGATCTACCGTAAATTAACGGTACTTGTACCGTTTTCACTCTTTACGGTATGAGAACCGTACTTCTAAAGTATATTAAGCGTAAGAAAACCGTATATGTGCCATTTCGATTATAAATAATTTTTATACCGTAAATGACTGTTTCCCAGTAAAAAATCGCTATTTATACCATAAAATAAGTATCTTTCAGTAAGGAAAAAGCTAGTAGCCCCGCCTCGGTGTACGGTAAAACCCTGAAAAGCTGCTCTTGCTCTTGTTACGTAATGCGTGCATGCCTTAGGAGAGGGGGGAGTGCAGCAGGCACATATACTTTAAATATTTTACGGTACATATACCGTCCAGTTAAATTACGGTATATATACTGGTCACAAAGTTGCCAGTATATGTACCTTAATTTGTGACGAAAATTTTTTACAGTGTAGTCAATTTACTTTTTCGTAAATCTTCATAAAGTTTAAAGACTGTATTAAGACGAAGGGCTTTACTAATTTGATAAAAGCTGGTTAGCCAGAAAAAAAATTCTAGTTTTCAATAAAAAAAATATTTACCACCCCTTTCCTCCACCGTCATTGTATGAATTATTCTTGAAATTTTAATTAAATTTTATATATTTACTTCAAATGAATTATTTAAATCACTTTTATGTTAATATATATATATATATATATATATATATATATATTATGAATGTGATAGTTTAATCAGTTTTCTAATTTTAAACACAAAAATCTGATTTAAAACTTACAAAAAAAAAAAAAAAAAAAAAAAATCTTGATCATTGTATCCAATTTTAGATGAAATAATCAAAATTAAAAAAATGTTGCTAAAAATAGTGAAGTATTTGACTGTTAACCGCTGACATGCGGCTAATACGATTATAATACCGTTATTAGTAAGTTAAAAAACTTATTTGAATGCGTAATTAATATATTTCACATAAAATTTCTTTTTGCCCTAATTGGTGGGTAATCTATCTATACTAATAAAAGAAAGTTGTTTGTGTGTGTGTGTGTTAGAGATAAGTTCGGGCTTTCTTTTCGGAGACCGGGGCCACCCGAGTCTGACGATTTTAAATCCGAGCCCGCACGAGCACGAAACATTTTGTGTCTTTAGAGCCCTTGCCCGATACCGAAAAAAAATTGCATAATATTTAAAAATTGTTTTAAAAGTAATATTTCATTTTTTTAAAAACTTCGTACAAGAAAATAACTGTTAATCCCGTGCACATAATTAATTTTATGGAAATTTACATTCAAATTTATCAAAAGATAAGTTTGGTATCAAATAAAAATATATTTCTTTAAAAGGATGTTCATATTTTTCTCTATCAACAAGCAAATCTGATGGACATATTAACAAAGTGCGATTTATGAATAAATGCATGAAATTTGCAAAAATTATTTCTATGCCGAAGGATCGAACAACGTTTTCTATTTCCTATAAAAGGTGTATATCGTAAATTATAATTGATTCCTTAATTAAAACAATATTTCGTTTTCCTGAAAATCAGCTTAAATTAAAAATTTGATACCGTTATCTGAAAGATCCTGTGCTTGTATAGGAAAAGTGGAAACACTGTTCGATTGCTTTCTATCAGAATACATGACAATTATGTCTACTTACGAATGAAAATGACTTCGTAAATGTTCAGAGCAGAGTTTTAGCATGAACATGAACATATATCATGATTAAAAATAGAATCATTAACGTTATTTTCATATGAAGAGCCATTATGACTCGCACACAATATAATACTAAAAATATTGCAACTTAAGCTAATGCTGATTGACTAAAGATAAAAAAGATATTAATTTCGCGTCAAATCTCTAAAAAAAATAAATAAATAAACTTTCCAATTAAAAAATATCCTACTGTCACAAACGAAAATCTACCAATAGATATTATTCGTGCCCATTGGCGCCATATCACCTGGTAATCAGTCGCGTCGCAAATATCGTAAATTTATTTTAAAGTAGCATTATAAGAAAAAATAAGATTTCTGTTTCCCCTTCTATTCATTCTGATTAAAATAACATTAAAATGACTTGGAATGGAATATGTCATTTTTTAGGGGGAAAAAAGTTTTTTTTTTTTCAATATGAGAATAAATAAAATTGTCAGTTTCAGAAAGAATGAGGCCGAACCCGCCCGGGCCGAGCCTGTCACATAGTCACATCTCTAGTGTATGTGTCTCTAGTGTATAGTTTAGTGTCTGCGTGCGATGGCTAGCGAAATCTACCGCACGTAGAAGTCTGAAAATTTCGATGCGGATAGTACAAGGCAGGTCCTGATGCCATGAATATAGATTTCATTTTTTTAAAGGATTAACTGTTATTGCAATGTTGTCCGATTAATTAAACTGTAAAGATAATATTACCCTATAATAGAGTAAAACCTGCTAAGATGGAATTAAAAAGTACGAGGAAAGATTCCGCTTTAGATTGATTTCCGTTTTAGCAGGTACATATTTTATTATTGCTTTCTTTTTGCCAGAACCATGAAATTTTACTTTTAAAACGGAATTCCGTTATAGACAAATTCCATTTTCACATGTTTTACTGTATTTGAAAACTGTTTCATTAAGAAATCTATAAAGAGTTGTGACTGTGAACCCCCCCCCTAAATCGACGGCTGGATCCGCCCTTGAATTGTATACATTTTGAAACTTCATTTATATTATTTTTATTTGATGTAAACTTCACATTTTAAAAAAATTTCAGGTGCATATATTTCTAAAAGAAAGTATATGGCACTCCGATGATTATACAAGAAAGATCTCCAGCATCCAAATGTTTGCTAAAATAATCATAGCAAGATAGCCTGATTCTTTTGGACAGAAGAAAAAGAGAGATTTTCATTGTGCGGAGGTATGTATTGAAACACTATTTGTAAAACATTTGCATATTACTATGTGTTTTTTTATTTGACACAAACCTACCTTTCTAATTTCAGATGCATGTACTTCTGATCCAAAGTATATGCCTATAGACGATTTTATCTAAAGAAAAAGATGAATTGCCATAGTTACCAAATTTTAATATTTTTTCAGTTAAAAAATATTTTGAAGCAGAAATTTACTTAATAAGGAAATGAAATAAAAAACACATATAAACAAGATATATTGTATTAAATAAATTTCCTGATCGAAAATAAGTTTATTTGATGCAAAAAGAATAAAATGTGCAACTATGGATTTGCCTTGATAAAGTGCATTGACAATGTTTTGATCTCGCTGAAAAATTTTTGCTCTTTATATTAGAAAAACCGCCTTGCTGGCCACGGGTTGAAGATACCTCATTTGAAAGTATGAAATCTTTGCATAATTGTTAGTGCAGAGACAACAATATTTCTGAAAGGTTAATTACAAAGAATAGAAAGAAAAAATTGTTTTACACATTTATGTACTTATTAAGCTCTTTGAAAACTAATTAATTTTGTTTGATTGCAAACAAAGAAGAAAAATATAAAACACAAATAACGGAAGGGTAAAACTGGGTAAAATGAGGATTTAAGCTATTTTATTAAGAACATACTAACATACAAACTACATGTCAATGACAATAAAATAATACAAAAACTGGTTTAAAACAAAATATAAGAGGTAAAACTTCTTAATACATCATAAAATGGAATAAATAAGAGTAAATAAAATCCAAAATATGGGTAAGTAAAACAGCATTGTTTTGTGTATATGTTTAAAAGAAATTTCCCTACAAATTACATGAAAATTCATATTAAAGGCAACATTTATAATTAGGAAATATGGTGGCTTATAGAAGAGTATGTAATCAAAACTGATATTTGTTTTCTTAATAGTTTTATGCATTTATGGCAATCATTACACAGATAAAAACAGTCAAACTGCAAAAAGAGAAACAATTTTGTCACCCTTTCCCTAAAAAATGAAGATTTTTTTTTTACTTTTCCATAAATATCTGTTTTCAAGACTTCAGAAATAAATGTATAATATACAGGATTAAAAAAGCATTAAAATCTCTTATCCAGGAGATAACTATACGAATAAAATATACTTTGTGTATGCCTTGCAGTTTTCTTCCCAAAATTTTTTCTCATTATATAGCAGGAAGTTCAATTTGGACGTACTGCTTATATGAACAAAATGAGACGATAAACGTTTTTTCTAATGCAAAATATCAAATATACAAAGTTACCTATCCAGGAGTAAAAGGTGACTCTCAGAAGTTTAAAGAATTGCCAGCTTTCTTAATACTGATATTTGAACTCTTTATAATACATTTAAGAACTTATGTTTACATCTTTTAGAAAATTGTACCTTTACTTTCAGATTGTAAAACAAGTTGGAAATTGTGCGTTCATACAAATATTATTTCATTGAAATGATTTATATCATCTGGTTTTAAGATATGATTAATTACCTTAAAAAATATAAATACATTTTAAGTTGTTTTATAAACAAAAAGGCTTTTTTGCCAATTTTAAAGTACATCAATGAATAACTGGTCTATCAATCTGCCTACATCATGATTGATAGTTATAACACATGGGCTGATAAGTTCCCGGTCTGGCACACAGATGGCGTTGCAATCGCCAAACCGATGTTTTTTTAGTAAATACTAACCTTTAAAAGGTAGCAGAAAAAATATCATGACGATTCGCCGTGTGAATAAAACGTTAGAGTGGTTTCAGTTGAACGACTTTGTTGATAGACAAAAAAATGGATAAACAAGAATTGTTATTTGATGGGGAAAAACCCCATTCAAAGAAAAGCTTGGCTTGATAAGCGTTATTCGGCCACTGCACCAGGTAAATCCACCATTATTGACTGGTTTGCTAAATTTAAACGTGGTTGTACAGACATCAATGATGCACCACGCAAAAGAGGTGGTTACTACAGAAAACATAAAAAGTCCACAAAATCGTTTTGGGGAACCGTAAAGTGAAGTTGCAGGAGATAGCTCAGACTCTGAAGATATACAAGGAACGTGTAGATTTTATTTTGAATGAACGTTTGTGTATGAAAAAGTTGTTGTCAAAGTGGCTGCCGCGCGTGTTGACTTTTGACCAAAAACAACAACGAGCCAATGATTGTAAGATATGTTTGGAGCTTTTTCGTTATAAAATTATGTTATTTATTATAAAATTATTATTTTTATTCCTTTATTAAATTATTATTATAAAATTATTATTATTAAATTATGATTATTATTATTAAATAATTATTATTTATTATTAAAGTTATGTTATTTATTAAAGTTATAAAGTTTTGTTACAAAGTTGTGTTTTCTTTATTAGACCGGGAACTTATCAGCCCATGTGTTACATTAAAATAAATACCTAGTTATATTCTTAAAGAAAATATTACAGTAGACACTTCACAAATGAAAAATTTATTTTAATCAGACAATGCATGCTTAAAATCAAATTGGAATTACAAATATTTAATCACACTATAAGGCGTTATTTAGATATAAAAATAATTTGTATGTGAAATATTTTAAGGAAGTGTCATACTTTGGAATGGATACGATGATGTCTATTTAAAACAGATTTATCAGAAAATCCTTTGGTAAACACCTCACAAGAGAAAGGTTTCGCTTTAGTATGAATTCGGAAGTGTCTACATAAATTAGATTTGAGAGAAAAACCTTTGTTACACACTTCACAAGAGAAAGGTTTCCCTTCAGTATGAACACGGCGATGTACGTTTAAATTAGATTTGTAAGAAAACCCTTTGTTACACACCTCACAAGAGAAAGGTTTCTCGTTAGTATGAATAAGCCGGTGGACATTTAAATGAGATTTGTGAGAAAACCCTTTGTTACACACTTCACAAGAGAAAGGTTTTACTTTAGAATGAATTCGGAGGTGGACATTCAAATGAGATTTGATAGTAAATGCCTTGTTACACACCTCACAAGAGAAAGGTTTCTCGTTAGTATGAACACGCCGGTGGACATCTAAATTAGATTTGTGAGAAAACCCTTTGTTGCACACTTCACAAGAGAAAGGTTTCTCTTCAGTATGAATACGCCAGTGGACATCTAAATTAGATTTGTGAGAAAACCCTTTGTTGCACATCTGACAAGAGAAAGGTTTCTCGTTAGTATGAATACGCCGGTGCACATTTAAATAAGATTTTTGTGAAAACCCTTTTTTACACACCTCACAAGAGAAAGGTTTCTCTTTAGAATGAACTCGCAGGTGGACAATTAAATAAGATTTACGATAAAACCTTCTGTTGCACACGTCACAAGAAAATGGTTTCTCTTTGGAATGGATTTGCAGTTCATCACTTAAATTAGTTCCTTGAGAAAATTCTGCACTATTCATCTCACAAGTGAAAGGTTTCCCACTAGTATGGAAACAGTGAAGTCTACATAAATTATACTTTTCATATCTTTGTTAAACGCCTCACAGGAAAAAGGCTTCTCTTTATTATAATAAAAAAATCACGTGTAAATAATTTTTTTTAGAAACCGTTTGTTACAATCGTCACTAAAAAGTTATGAAAGAAGACTAATGCTCATTTGCCCGAAAGTCTCATATTGTAAATTTCCCTGGTGGAATGTTTTTCTTTACCATCAGTATGATGGCACATATAAAACAAAATTACCGATGCTTTATTACAAAACTGCCCAATTAAGTTTTAAAGTTAAATTAGATTTTTAATGATAACCTTTATATTATATATGTTGAAGAGCTTTTTAACGAATATAAATATGACTTCTTTCTTTTTACTATGAAATAATCTTTGTTAGAATGATATAATTGTAATAAAAAGTTCTCTAAAGTTTAAAAACAGAAATAAAGAGTAATTGTACTTTTTTTTAAATGTGCCAAAATGTGTACATATACATTTAAATTACTTTTCTTTTTAGCATAAATATAACCATGTTCAATGAAATAAGCTATTTACAGTAATGAATATATATTAGACATTCCAGTAAGGATTTGCCCACAGAACGTCTTCTATATAGCCCACTGAAGCTGAAAAATAAACTAGAAATATCAACAAATGTAGTATGATGAAAGTCTTAATTCTTTATCGAACCTTTAAAAAAGACCATTTCACTTACAAAAAACGCTGAAAATATATATCATACATTAACTTTTCTCAGTGGAATTTTTTTTTAATTTCAACAGCTTGATATCTTTTAATAAATGTTTGCTTAAATTCTATCATGTAATTTGCTTGTGAAAATGAAGAAAATCATGCTATTCTACACAAGCTCAGAAATTTTAAAAGATCCTTACTGAAAAAGTTTTTTTTTGTGGGAGAATTTATTAAACAGAAAAAAAATATAGTCTTTTGGCATAGTTTCTTTTCATAAGTTCTTTCACTGAATGTTCAGAATAGACTTCACAAACAACTTCATCTGAAATATAAATTGAAATGTATACATACCTTATAATTATTTATGAATTTTTAAAAAATTATTGAAAAAATTATATTACAATAGTCATTAATAAAATAAGTACAATTATTATATACATAAAAATTTTTTGTTACATTTTACTTTAATTTCTACAATCTCATGCAAAGTATTTTTATAGAGCTGTTAGGGGCATGCCAAAGTATATATTCAGATCTTTATTTCTTACAGTTTTTTACCATTTTTGATAATAAGAAATTAGAAATAGTTAATGTACATGTGTTTTTTCACAAGTGTTAATAACCAAGTCTATTGGACTTTTCAAAGATAAAATATTGGAACTATATGGATATTAGATTAACTAGTTTCATAGCCATGTTTATTTATTAAAAATTAGAACTATTGTAATGTAAGATATTTTTAATGATTTTTAATACATAAAGGAATAAGTGCAAATTATAATTTTTTGCAAAAGTTCGGTTGGTTGAGATTTAAATCTCTATTCAAGGTTCACCAATTTCGTAAATAGCATTTTGAAATTGTGGTAATTTTAAAATCCATTTATAACTAAAGCTTTAAAGATTTGTTTTTGTTGCAAAGGGGTGGCAAATGACGCAAGCATACATTTTGAGTGTAAAGAGATAATTGAAATGTCTGATTATTTATTTATTTTTCCTAGAGAGCAACAAATAAGAGCATATATTTTTTTTAATAAGATATTTAAAGATTTTAAACTTTGTATGCTGAGAAGAGCGGGAGGGAAGGAGAAGTGTAAATTTCGGAGAGATGGGGTAATTTAGATGATTGATTATTTGCTTATACTTACTAGAGAGCAGCCAATAGTACACAATACTTTAAAATAGTATTTTAAAGATGTATTTTTTTTTGTTGGAGGTTAAAAAGAGGGGAAATAGACATTTTGGGTTATAAGGATAATTTAATGGCTGATTATTTATTTATTCTTACCAAAGAACAATAAATAAAGCATATTTTTTTAAGAGTTATAAGATTTTTAACTTTTTATGCTGAGGGGAGCGCATAAATTTGGGATAGATGGGGGGAGACTGTAGTTTAAATGATTTATTCTTTACCTATGATTTATTTTTTACTAGCAAGCAACAAACAGGACAGTAGAATTTAAGATTCTCAATATTTCAAATTTTTTGTGCTTGGGGAAGTGCATAAATTTGGGATAGATGGGGGGAGACTGTAGTTTAAATGATTTATTCTTTACCTATGATTTATTTTTTACTAGCAAGCAACAAACAGGACAGTAGAATTTAAGATTCTCAATATTTCAAATTTTTTGTGCTTGGGGAAGTGCCAGAGAAGGGAAATGGACATTTCATGTGTCTGTGTGTGTGTGTGTGGGGGGGGTATTGAGATTATATAAAACCATGAGTTAAAATCTGCAAAATATCAAAAGATGGAAAATTCTCTCTCTTGGATTTTTTTCACAAAGAAAGTCTTTTTTCGGAGGAGGGGGTCAAGGGGGCTTATATTTGGGAATTGAAAAGAAAATCAAAATTACTCAAAAGTGAGTAGTGGACTTACTTTCAAAGCGGGGCTTAAAATTGGGATTATGGTATATATATATATATATATATAGACATACCAAGATCTCGACACAGTTTGTTGGCCAACTTCATCTACCATCTAATTTAAAAATGGTGGCTACTTAAAAATTTTAAACTAAAAAAATTGTACAAAATGTTAGAAATTCAACAGTTTTCCTGTAAGTGTTCAGCTATGATAGAAGGATTTTGAAGCACTTTTATTTTTGCCTCTATCCTAAAAATGGCTGAGACATCAGTTTGCCATTCTAAGGTGGCTGACAATTTGAAACCGTCTGATTTTTGTCATGCCAAAGCACTTGTATTTATCAACCGATTTCGATGACCGAGAATGTCTACTGGACTTACCAAGATTTTGAGTGAGTTTGTTTGTCAGCCTCATTCGTCATAGTGTTTCAAAATGGTAACAACTTAAAGATTCTAAATTTAAAATGATGTTAAAAAATTATAAATACAAAAGATTTTTAGACTTGAGAACTTGGTCTTGATACAAAGATTCCAGAACATCTTGTGTTTTGCCTCAGTCTAAAAAAGTGACTGAGAGACAGCAATTTGGAATTTCTGTAATCAAGTTTCTTTTACAAGATTTACAAAACGTGGTTTCTTGCAAATTACTTTGTTGTAACCATTGTTACTACTCTCATACACTTAAAACTAGAGATTCTTATTTGCCAGTGTCAATTTCTTAAAGCTTGGCAAAATATCACCAACTTTGGTTACCAAAAATAAATCGCAATAAATGAAGTCAATTTGGATACAGCTGTCTTGACAAAATTCACATTCAAATTCAGTATTGACAAAAACTAGGATTGAATATTCCATAATGGGGTTCCAAACATTTTAGCTTCACATGTTTGAGTAAAATTAGAAAGGAATAGGGAAATTACCTTTTAATTACGATACAGTCCGGAAGGACTTTTGTTCACTTAACTTTAACAAAAAAGTATAGATACTGGTAAAAATTTTCGACAGACTAATTTTGCTTTGCGTGAAATGGGATGACATAGAAAGTATACATCTACATTCCAAATTATAGAGCAATTAGCTCAGTGTTGTTTAGATGTGAACAGTGGTCATTTCCATCACTTCTTGAGATGACATCCCATTTCAGGCAACCTCAAAATTTTGACAAATAATATTGTGATCCTGCATTCTTGTTGACTTTTTTTTCTTGACACATGTGCTCACAGCCAAACCATTGTAATACCGATAATTCTGAAACAACAACTATAGAAATTTTTTGTACAAAAAATCATTATCAGTGGGAGGTAACAATTTGTAAGTTGTATAGATTTTTATAAAAAAAAAACACTTGAAAAATCACAGAATAAGTATGAATTACAAATCCTTTTTTTTCTTCCACTCAAACATTTGTTGGTCTTTACGCATTATCTGTGCCAGGAAGGTGGGTATTCGCCAATTGTGTTCTAAACAGTAATTTAATTTACATATAATAAATACATATCATTAAAAATTATAAACGAGATAAAAACCAACTAAAGTAATATGAAACAGTAATTTAGCATTCTTTTATTAAATATATACCATCAAATGGATGGCTTTAGCCCTAAATGATATTAATGATGTTAGTTTTATTTAGCGACAGATGGTTATGTCCACCAGAATGAGTATAATATGAATATTTTTTAATGTAAAAATACACTGTATCAAGGAATGTAATCTGTTATGTCTATATCTAAACTATATTATATTATATAGATATATGTATATAAATTCTTCTGCCTTGCCTTTAATATGTCAATTATTTAATATTAACTATGCAGTTACAATGAAGAAGCGAAAAAAACGGGGTTACTATAATCAATATTTTAGGTACCATTGTTCACACAGTGAATTTGGCCTGCCACAGATAATACATAAGTACCCATTTATTTCTTAGTCCCAAAAGTTGTATGATGAAAAACATTCCTACATACAATACAGTAAGACATAGTTTAGGAATGTATGTACTCAAGGGAAAAAATAGTAAAAAATATGTAAAATAGTTGCAAAGAAAATAAGAATGATACCATACATAAAAAGTTGTGTGAAAGTCTGAACATGTTAGCAGTATCTGTAACAGACATACTAAATTCATCACCATTAGTCTTTAAACAGGATTCCCTTGTTCAAATGTGGATTACAAAACAACTATTTTTGCTACCAGTATGAACTCCCATTTGATATTGTTAAATGCAATATAAGGGAAAACACCAGTGAAGACAAACATGTTTTCGAAAAAAAAAAAACGTTTTTGAGCAATACAGTGAACTTCAGTGAATGTGGACTTCCAGGAGAGGCCAGTTTTTGTCTGCATTATATGATGTCCTTAACATTAATACGAATACGATAGGGGAAATGAAATTGCCCTCATTAAATGATAGTCCACTGTACTAATAAAATTGGTGTATGCAATTTAATTGATTATATGATAAATTTGAGAAAAACAAGAGGTTACTCTATATTAACCCTGTATTCATCATATAAAAATATAACTATTAGGATGGACCAAATGAAAACAGAACAGTAGCGACAGACTGAAATGACATAGTTTATTTCAAACATAATCTCCAAACCTACACAACCAACATTCCCACTGTTTCACCAAGTGGCGAATACCTTCCTCATAGAAGTCCTTTGGCTAAAATAGGAACCAATTTCGAACATTGTCCATGACTTCACTGCCCAAGTAAAAACGAAGACCCTTCAATGCCGTTTCCAGCAGATCAAAGATGAGAAAGTCATGGCGAAAGATCCGGGCTACATAATGGGTTTTCCAACCCCGTCTACCGAAACTTCACCAGATACCCTAGAGGAAGTGTTTGTGTCCGTCCTGAACAGGAGTCAATGACAGTATATGCTCTCCATACACTGCCTTCCTTTGCTGATGCACTATGCGAAATCCAACTACCTCTCTCACTAACAACAAATAACACTAAGTCACTTTTTTTACTCACAACCATTCTGCAGACACAGATGAATAACACCAACTGATTGTCTGCTGGACGATACTGTTAGCCAACTGCCGGCACATATCACGTACTTCTGCACGACTACCTAAGGCAAGTCCATTTTTAAATTAGGGGTTGTCTTCCTTACCTCCTGTTCTACCTTTACATGAAGTTTATCCACACTCATACAGAAATAAATGAAATTATAACCACTGTTCCGTTTTCATCCCCCCTTATAGTATCAAACGATTAGTGATAATATCTGCTGATTAATTATATAATCACTGCCAAACAAATTGGAATGCAGATAGTTTCTTAAGTATAAATCTAAAACCACTTGGCAGACAGAACTGTAGTTTCAGGTACACATATTTGACAATTGTAGAAATCGAATTGAAAAATGTCGATGTGTTTTTGAAATTTTCAAATGGGGAATAGATGATATCATTTCATGCCTTAAAAGAGGGGGGGGGGACATTTTGCATTATTTAGGTTTCCTCTGGAACTATTGGTCAGAAATGAACAATTAATATAGCTGAATGTTAGAAACTAAATCAGCAATCACTAAATAGGGAGACCCTTACAATGTTTAGGAAGATTTACATTTAAAAATATTAATTCATACAAAATAGGTTTAATACTGTAAATTTATACAAATTTGAAGTTTGATTGAAAAAATAACTGGACTATGCATGGCACGTCTGATGTAAACTGCCTAAGGCAATGGGGCTTTTAACTTTAGGTTCATTACAATAGATCTTTATTTAAGAATATGAAATCATAGAAATTCAAAGGTGTGCGCTGCCGAAGTCCATGGGCCCCCAACGTTAGGTTTGTTAAATAGATTTTTATTTAAAAATGCAAAATAGCTCAACACCGATTTTAAGTATATTTAAGGTTATTATCATGGGCCCCAGCATCAATGGGCAGGCAATTCTGTGCAAAATAAAATAAAATGGAAAAAAGGATATATTTCTTTTAATTGCTAAAAAGTGTAAAATAAAACTTTATAAATAATAAAATAAGTTTTATTAGACTGTTGACATGTTTCTGCTCTATCGGAGCCATTATCAAAACAAATACAAATATTCTAAAACTTCACAGTCTATGAAGACATTTTTTGAAATGCCATAAATAAATTTTTTGTTTATTAATATTTTTTCCGGTCTGGTCAAGTGTGTCATAAAACGTATAGGGACCTTGGATGCGGAACACCATGCTACACAAATTCTGCAAAGGTCTCCTATATCACCCACTGCCTGAGATGAACATTACTAAGCTGCGGTCATCAGATGATTTCAGAGACCAGGGCGCCACCCTTCCTGCTGTTTAAAGTCTTTAATTTAATGAATTTTGCTTTTAAATTCATCTGCTGTCATCCTTTTATTTATTTATTAATTTTTTACTCAGTCTGATCAAGTGTGTCAGAAAGCATAGAAGGACCTCAGACACAGAAGGCCTTGCTCCACGAATTCTGCTCCAATGGAGCTGAAACATGTCAACAATCTAATAAAATCTATTTTACTGTTCAATAAAGTTTTATTTTACACCTTTTAGCAATTAAAAAAATATATATTATTACAAGGTGTTGTTTAAAAAATTGTACATGTATGTTGGTAAAAAAATATTACAATTTGTTATATTTTTATGGAAAAAGTATATTAACATTAATTAGAGATAAGAATGGAACTGACGATTATTAAATAAATAAAATAAACAATTGCTGTGGATTTTCAAGCTTTTCATATTATAATCAGCGATTCAAGATATGCATGAAAATATCAACAATAATTCATTCAAAAAATTGATTAATGAAAATATCCAGGGATGTCTAACTGAAAACATTTACCATATTTTTCCGGGAATAATGCTGCAGCGTTAAACTAGATTTTTCTGTTTTGAAAACGAAAATGTGGCCAATAACTGGGTGTGGCTTGTAAATAGAACCAAATGTACAGCCAATGTTTATTTAAAAATCTGGTTACAAAAAAAAAAGAAATCTGCGATTTTATGTTGTACTTGTGAAAAAGAAAAATTGTCCCACACGGCAGAAACGTATCAGCGGTTTACAAACAATTAAATTTTCATGAGCAGAAAATTGCACTTTAACCGGGCATTGCATCCAATCACAATGGCTCTCCTGACGTTCGCCTCAGAGCATCTTGCATTCCATATAAGGAATAACTCCTCCCATTTTCTCCCTCCTTCATTCTTCGTCAGCGCCAAATCCTGACTACGGGAATCTATTTTACACTATGTTCATAATTTTTTTCAGCAGAAAAATATATGTATACTCACATTTGGTAACAGCTCGATTAATTGCCGAAACGTCAGTGAAGGCTTACTGTTGAGACCCAAAAAGTTTTTGGTTTCTGTCTGTCTGTCTGTCTGTCTGTCTGTCTGTTCCGCGATAACTGCCGCAAAAATGATCCGATTAGGTTGATTTTTGGTGAGTATGTTGGTGAGGTACCCGGAATTAGCTGTATAGTTTTTTGTCACATTTGGTTCATTCGTTCGAAAAATATAGAACATTTCTTTTTAGGTCATAATGCTTTCCTATGGCACTGCAGACGATTTTCAGATTTCATTTTTAACTGAAATGGAAATCGCATATTTGAATAATGGATTTCACCGTAAAATTATGGATGTTGATTTTCGATATGGAAGTTTTAAATATATCCAATAATTTAGAAAAATTGCCGATACATTTATTAGAATTGAGATATGAATTGTTTAAATGATTGGAAATTTTTTTGCATCTGTTCCGGAAATATAAAACTTTTATTTTCATGTTTTTTACAAATTTTAAAATGCATTTCTTTTTACTTTGCTCATTAATTTATCAGTGGCTTAGCAACGATATTTTAAGGAAGATAAAAATAATAAAAGTAACTTGCACTAATTTGTTCCAATAATTTATTAGCAAAATAAATTATTTTTGTATTCTATTGACATAAATGAAGAATTTATTTTAATACAAGTTTTTTTTTAATCTAAAAAGTTGCATGAATAAGAAGTTCATAAGAATTTCAGAATATCATTGCATAAACCGTGTTTAATTTAACGTTTCTAATTTCTGAAACCTCCAAAGAATTGTATATGCCTATAAATATGTATGCAATAGAAAAAAAATTAAATTGCGGATTGTAAGATGCTAAATAATATGAAAAGTGAGATTAAAAAACAGTAACTTGATCTGACGTTGAGGCTCCTGATCAGCAGATTTACTAGTCTTAAACTTTCAATAAACTGTGCACATGGTAATGCACATTGTAATTCAAGATCAAAAAATATTTCATGCTATTATTTTAATTTGATCTTACCAATACAAGTTTTTTTTTTAAATGTTTTCTAGTATGAGCTGTAAGCATCATAGTTATACGGCAAAGTTCAAACTGAATGCTATCAAATTAACAAAAATTAATGATAATTGTAATGCTGCTAGAGAACTAAATGTGGACGAAAAAGGAATTAGAGAATGACAGAAGCAAGAGTCTGTGCTGAAGGAAATGCCAAAAGAGAAACGTGCATAACGTCAGGAGCCTGAGGCGCATTGGCTGGGCTTAGAAAAAGAGCTCTGCGTTTGGATAGTGAATCAACGTAAGAACAGACATTCTTTATCTACTGTTTTGATATGGATAAAGGCAAAACAGATGGCAAACGAGAAAGACTTTGATGACTTTAAAGGTGGTTCATCGTGGTGTAGTCACTTTTATAAAAGAAACAGATTGACAATGAGAACTCAAACAACAATGGGTCAGAAACTACCAGATGATTGGATGGAAAAGAAAGCGTCGTTCCTGAAATTAGTATGGAAAAAACTGAGCAGTTAGCATTAAATTCATCTCAGATCGGTAATATGGATGAGTTCCTGTATCGTTTGATATGCCGACTTCTCGTTCTGACGATTTTATCAGAAAGAAATCTGTTCCAATGGTAACAACTGGGAATGAAAAAATAGCTTCACAGTTATACTTTTCTGCATGGCAGCTGGTGATAAATTACCCCCCCCCCCCTAATGGTAATATTTTATGTGAAAGACTGTGCAAAAAGAAACGTTTCCAAAGGGGATAATCATGCTCTGCAATGAAAAAGGTTGGATGAACCAAGAAGTTATGACCGAATGGGCTGAAAAATGTTATAAAAAAAACCTCAATTCTTTTTTTTAATAAGTCTTCTTATTATGGATTCGATGAAAACTCATATAACAAATGACAAAAAATATCTGGTTTCAGAGAAAATTGAAATAGATATCATCCCCCAGGTGGACTTACAAAATTAATTCAACCTCTGGATGTAAGTTTAATTCGAGCATTTAAAGTGCAAATGCACCATTTTTGAGAAGAATGGATATCTGGAGAGATTCACACTTTTACAAAAGATGGCCGAATGTGCAGAGCCATGTACACACAAGTTTGGGAATGTATTGTTGACTCTTGGAATAAAATTGCTAAGGAAATGGTGAAAACATCATTTATAAAAGCAGAAATAATTCAAGGGCATGATGACCATGCTGTTGCACAGTCAAGCTCAACATCAGATCTGGATTGTTTTCTGATAATGACGCAAACGATTTCACAGACACTGATCAAAGTTTGTCACCTGAAATTTTTAAATTGTTCCACAGTGACACAAAAGACGAAAATTTTTATGCTTTTTTCTGATGTATAAAATTAATTATTTTAGTGCTGTATTATTATTTCCTTTTTGTTGTTTATTTATTATAGTTCAAAATGTTTAATTTTATGTCCACCAGTTAATAATGTTAATTAATTGCACTAATTGTATTTTATTTATAATGAATGTGATGTTATATGCGATGCAGTGATATACTCAATGCGGCGTGATATCCGGTGTGGGGTTAAAATAGTTTTCTTTTTTTTTTAAGTTACTGTGATGTTATACTTGGCATGATGTTATTCCCAGAAAATACGGTAATTAGACAGGACCCATCACAAAATCCTATACATAAAATAGGTCCTTTTATAAAAATCCATTTAATAAAACAGGTCTCATCACAAAATCTCATTCAATAAAAATATCGTATCAATTATTTTCCTTTTCAAAGTTTACTGCTTCTAACTATTATTCACCAAGCAAATCCTCAAGATATTCATTCTACCAATTTAAATATTAAATTAACTTCAGAGTATACAAGTACAAAGTACTTGCATAAAAGTTGAAAATTGAAATCAAATTTTAATCTCTAAAAAAAAAGATATATATTTCAATTGACTTTCACCTAATTATTTAAAACATAATTCATGTCCCCTTATTTAATTAACTTTACAGACTAAACCACGTATCATGGAAAATTCTAAAAATTGAAATAATAAGAAATTTCTCCATTTTGAAATATTAATAAAAAATTTCCTAACTAATCAAAGAGAAATAAATTAATTAAACCAAAAATATCTAATCACCCAAAGGCAAAGATAATTTTTAACTTAAAGCATTAACGAAAAACATATAATGAATTAGAAAAATGATTGGACAAATGGATAGAAAAAAATATCATATATTTTCAAACAATCCAACACATGGCGACCCTAAAAACAGAAATTAATGTAAAAAACTCTTCAACCCCTTCTGGACCGGCGGCTTTTATACAAATTTTATTCGGTTGGCACCACTTTTTTTAAAAAAGCTACCTTTACTTAAACTATCACAAAAATGTTCTAAATAGAGAAATCAAATATTACTTTTATTTTTTACTGGTGCCTAAAACAAATTCTGTATGGTCTTTTTGAGGGTGCTCCCGAATGGGTTAAAACACTTCGAAAAGTAAAATTCCATCAAAATTCGGGCCATCATTTAGTAGGGTATAAATGTTGCTATGAGGGCACGTAAGTGGATGCTGGATTTGTGAGTCCCCTTCACTTTGAAATGGGGATTTTGGGGCAGGCGGCCAGAATTTTTTTTGTCCTCCAAATTATTCTAAAAGTCTAAAAAAGAAGTAAAAAAAAAGAAATTTTCAGAAGAAAAAATCTCTCGAACACCCCTTATTGTACTGTAACAAACTTCTTATCTCCTCCTCCACCACCACTAAAATTCACCTCCCCCTCTCCGATATCCTCATAACAACATACTTACCCACTGTACTACTACACAAAATAGCCCTTATTACGTTTGACAAGAAAAGTGGAAGATATAGCTGAAGGTTGATATAACTGACATTTAATTTTTAAGAAAGATAAAAATCTACAAACAAATGCTGTATGGTTATCTCTAAAATCATAATTATTATGAAATTATAATTTTTGTAATAAATTACGAACCTGAAATTATATTTACTTGTTAATTAAATAAACGGTTAATGTGGATGGTTTTGCCCATAAGAACTAAACAGACCATGACCTATGTTTATAGTGGAAATACACTTACTCAATCCCACTAAAAACACCCCTCCCTAAGTCAGGATTTGACCCAGCACCCTTTGTCCAACAACCAAGTCCTAAATCTTTAGACAAATAAGTTTTCAAATTACTGTAAGGACAGTAAATAAAAGATGTGTATGATTATTCATAATTATAAACAAGTACTTTTTTTAAATTCAAAATTAGTTGTAGAATGATTTCTTTGACAATATTAGTCTTCTGAAATTAGTAACTACTTTTGAAAATGCAGTAAATAGGCAGAAAAAGTAATTATAGCTGTAGTTAATTACATTTTTTAAGAATAAAGTGGATGTATTTAACGTACGAGATAAGGGTAGTATTTTACAACTATTCAATAAATACTAGGTTAATAGGCACACAATATGAATAAGAAATCATGGTTTTTTTTATTATTATTATTCAGGCTAAGTAAATCACATTTTCAATAATGATATTAGAAATAATCAAAATCACACATATTCTGCCCACGTTCTATTTCTTTTACATATCCAACAAATACTAAAGCATATTTTGATCGATTAATAGAAAAGTTAACTTACCACACAATACTACATTACATTCAACTAAATGGTGACAGGACGCTATGCGGAAGATAGAAAATATTTCGATTAAATGTGTCTATTCGATTTATTTTGTGTATGCTGCCATCTATTGTCTGTGCAGACTTTTATGAACTAGTTTAAGTACATTTTAGGTGTCGCAGCAAACAAAATTAGGTCATGCATGTTTCATCATAGAACTCTGCTCAAAATAATTGGCAATTTTAAATAGTCTAATTTTCAACCGTCGAAAAAGAATTATATCAAACAGAATCTCATATTGTACCGCCTGCCAATAGAAATCTGTACGAGATTTTAAAGAAAAACGTTCTTCATGCCTAAATTTTATGTTGTTTTTTCTCCTCTCCTAGCCTCAATTTTTGACTTCCTGTAAAATTCGTGGTAAAAGTAAAATTATTAAAACAGCATGTAAAGTACGGGTTACAAATTATGTATTAATCTATAATTTATGTCAAAAGTTTTTAATCACCATATTTTCTCTTTCATACTAATACATTAAACAGCGGAACATATTAATTATATATTTTCCGCTCTTAATATATGCTGCATATGTCCTCGTCCTCGTGTAACGTGCAGTTTTGATACAAGAAAACTAATTTAAAATTACAGGTGAGCCTTATATGCCGGTTATAAAAGTTTAAAAATTAACATAAAAAATATGATCATAATAACTCAGATTTTTAATGTAATGAACATGTTATTTATTTACAGTGAACTTCCATTTCTGCATATAGTTGTTTATTTGACAAATCATGGAATAGATGTGGTTCTCTAAAGAAATCCTACGAATAATTAAAAATATATATAAGGAAAAATTTTGTTATTATACCTTTACTCACACTGCATTTAGATTTGTGGCTTTTAGAGAAATTGGACAGAATGGTAAGTATTAACACCAACAGATGGCACTGTCCATGTAATTTTCTAATTATAAATGGCATGTTTTTTCCTGCATTCATGTAGTATTTACATGATAGCATTTGTTAAATATTGATTAAATAGTGTGTAAATTAGTCCACATTAACGCTGGCGATGACAATAAGACTAAAAGAACTTTCTGCTTTTAATTTAAATTTTGTTTCTGCATTATTGTTTGCAATTTTTATTCTTTTTTATGTATCATTGCAGAAATGGTTTCACTATTTTATATATATTTGTTAAAGTTTTGTAGGATTTACATATCACCTATATGAATAAAATGGAAAAAATAAATTATTTTTTTAAGTATACATTATAATAAGGAAATTTGGTACTTTTCGGTTAGCCGGGCGCCAGTGATTTATATACATGTATATATACACACATATATATAGATACAAAAATATCTACATACACATATATATATATACATATATGTACACACACATATGTATGAATATACATATATATGCATATACATATATATTTATACATGTACATATATCACTGGCGCCCGGCTAACCGAAAAGTACCGGAAATTTATACTAAATAACTCAAATTCAGAGGTGACAAGCCATCAGTTTTGAATTTTGATCAGTTGAAGCGAAAAAAGAGGAGAATCTATTCCCCACAATCAATTTTGATGCAAAAAATGAACAAAACGACACATTCAAAAATCAGTTGGCTTGTCACTTCTGGGTTTGATTTCAAGGCTGAAGTCTCTTTCCGTACAACGCACAGTGGGGCGTTTTGAGGATCTAGGTGGACAAAATTATTGCGTTGAAGTTTTGCTGGGTTTTCGAATGTATCAGTAATAAAATAATCAAACAGTGACAAATATTTGGCTTATATAATTATTTATATTATTATTATTATTATTATTATTATTATTATTTATATTATAATATTGTATTGTCCTTCAAACTACACATGTATTCAAAGTTTCAGCTCAATCGGATAATTAAAAGGGGTTTAAAATTGACTTGCAAGATTTGAATTAAACACCCAAACACACATTTCAAGTTAATATAACTTAATGATTCGCAAACTTTCGCAGGAGCTTTCTTAAGTTTTCAATACTCTAGGAATGGCACTTTGATTTTTTAAAATGCTTATTTCTTAATAATTCTTAATACTGTATTAAAATTCAAGATGAAATTTGAAAACAAGATGGCGCTTGTTTCCAAACAGCAATATTTTAAATCTTAAGGCAAATATGTGACATATGTCCAGTAAACTCCTGTTTTCAAATAAAACAGAAAAGTCACAACTTGCTTTCAAACTTACAGAAAAATAGTGCAACTGTTGAAACTCCCTCAAACCAACTGCCTTCTTTATGGTCATAGTTAATCCATTCATCGGATTTTTTCGACAAAACTCATACGGATCTCGACAGAAGAGACATTCGGTTACCAGTATACGCGGTCTTGTTAAATTCTGAGATAATCGAAAAATTAATTTTGTCCACCTAAATCATCAAAACGCCCCACTGTGCAACGCTTGGATTTGTTTTGAACTGTCCGGACACTACTCTTGTCCTGGCCTACAAATGTACGAGTTTTGAGGACAGCTTTATGGTGGATTACGTAAGATATACTACTTATTACACTCTCCTCTATGTTGGAATTTTTGAAAAATTTTTGCAGATCTACACCGATTATGACTGCTAGAACCCAAAATCATCCCTAGTTCAAAACTTTATATATCTATCTGTATCACTTTTTTATGGATACGATAACTTCCATAATTCTGCACAAATTTCTTCCCAACTGATACATAAAATCAAGGAGCATAAAATCTCTGTCAAGTTCGTTAATGGGCAAAATCGAACCAGGGGGGGGGGGTGAAATGGGGTAGCTTTTTGTGAAAACAGAAAAACCCCATAACTTCTGAATTATGATACATATCGAATCCATTTAAAATTATTATTACTTCTAGGAAAAGGGCCAAAACTTTATGTAGGACAGATTTTGATTTCATTCAAAATGCCCCCAAGGGGGGGGGGAAATAGTAGTTTCAAAAGAAAAAAAATTCATAACTTTGTCCATTCACAAGATATCAATTCTGCTTAAATTTATTATAAATCTTCTTAATAATATCTACAACTTTTATACTGACAAGTTTTTTATAGGACCAACTCTTACAGCAAAAAAAAAAATTTAAACAAAGCATTCCCTGCTGGCGTCACCTACAGATTAATATTTCGAAGTGGGTGATCCTAACTGCCACATCATGGCAAATAGATCTTTCTTCCGCAATTCCCAATAAACAAGCAACCCACAGTCTGCGTCTTCAAAATCTACCTGTGCCTGTAGGCCGAGCCATCAGGGATTTTTTTGGTTTTAAGGCCTAGTTTAAAATCATGCCTTAAGATACATAAAATCTCAACATTTGTATCACTCCTTATGTTACCTAAAAATGAAAGAATGAAGCCTGTATGTGATTATAGAAGGACATATATCTTCTTAAATAACATTTTATGTATAACAATAGGGGTGAGAAAGTGCCAGCTACATGCTTTGGTACAAAAGCATTCAAAAAATAAAAATACTTTTGATACAGGCATTATAAAAGTCACTTATTATTTCAATTATAATGATGAGAGTACAATAAACATTTATTAATTTTATTTGGCTTACTTAATATCATTCTTGTGAAATACAAATTTAATATGCTGATTTCAGTTTAATCCTTTTTTCTCCAGATAATTTAGTAAATTCTATAAATAAAATTGAAAGTCAACAAAACTGCATTGGTGGTAATGACAAGCTACGGCTGCCATTGTAAACTAGTAGGATAATGACAAGCTACGTTGCCGAAAGCGAACTTACTTCACCGCCGAATCCAGATTCTTGTGAGTCTTTAATAATGCACTGAAAATTATAATGAATGCTTACAATAAAGTAAATAATAAAAATTAAGAGAATTTGGAAACATTTAAAATATTAAAAGTCAAGAAAATAATTAATTATGCATAAATAAACATACATAATGACGATGAGATAATTTTTTCTGTCATTATTCAGTGAAACTTGCCTTATAAATGTACACTAATAATTCACATCAAAATTTTAAAATAACAAAGTATTTTTACATGTTTAGCCATACTTAATAACAGAAAAGCTTGATTGATACATAAATGTAAAATATTGCAATCTCCACAGATATCAGCACTATCTTAAATTTTTTTCAAAAATAAATTTATACTTCCTTAGTAGTCGAATCATATTAACCAGAATTACGTATTAAAATGTGTACAGAATGGTATAATTTTTTTTTTTTAAACTTGAATTTTACCCCACCATCTTAACTGTAAGTTTCATTGTTTACATTGGAAACGATGCGTGGATTATAGGTATTTGCTCCGTGGCCGAGTGGTTAAGACACTATTCCGCTAATCGCTTGAGAGCGTAGGAGTCAGGTTGACAGGTTCAACTCCCTCCAGCTCCATTACACACACTTTGTGGAGCTGCAGGATGTAACTCTCTGGTGTTGTAAATTTCCTTGTGGCTATCTCGTCCCTGTATATTGACTATGACTTATAAGCGGGCACTTGATGTCAAGCACACAAGTCAGATGTATGTTCTCAATAAATCAATAAATATAGGTATTTGCGGATTTGAAGGAGTCTACTGTATCACTAAAACATGCTAATTATTTTATTTATTTATTTATTTTTTTTTGCTTTTTCTTCAAGATGCACAAATTGCTAAAAAATTGTATTATTTTTCCTTCACCTTTACAGTTACGATATTAGGGTTTTTTTCTTTTTTTTTGCAAGGTTCAAGGTGAGTTACATTGATTTCTAGTTTAATTTAATTCATTTTAAATAATACTCATACACATGGCTTGTTTCTTTTAAATGTATTTGGTCAATTTTTTTTTTTTTTTTTTTTTTACATATTTAGTATGTTAAAGCATAATTAAAAATAAAGCAAACATGAATATGCAAGATCGGGAGATGTTATGAATTTTGAACTACGTGAAAAACATTAGGGCAATTGTGCAATCCTCATTCAACATTGTCTTCAGTCGCTCTATCCGTGATAGTTTCTAAAATCATAGCAGATGTTTCATTGTAATTTTCACACACATACACACCCACTCTCAAAAAATTATGAAAGAAAAGCAGAAAAGATTAAACTATTGAACATTCAATATTAATATAAAAAAATATAAAGTTTTGTTTTATGAATAGAAAATATTTTATTAACGATTGAAAATTTGAACAAGATATATATATAGAGAGTATGAGCTAATAAGGAATTAAAAAATACTTTCATTCCAAGTGTCAAGCATTAAAAAATTATGATAATATAAAGAGTAAACAAATTTTAAGCTGTTAAAATATGACAAATAATAACATTTTATTTTTCAATATATTTCCTTTATTCATTTTTTAAGTTGGATTTCATAATGTTTCAGTTGTATTCTATTTATTTATTGGAGGTGGGAGGATTTTATTTTTTTTTAAAGTGAATTTTATAATTTTTTAGTTGTATTTCACTTATTTATTTATTTATTTTATTTTTTTTTTTTTTGGGGGGGGGGAGATGGGAGTTTTTGTTGTTGCTGTAAGTTGAATAAATATAATACACATTGAAATCGAGTGTTAAATTGTAAATGCACAGCTGAAAGTTTAAATATGATAAATACTAAGCAAACTCGGTACACTGCATTTTGAGAAAAATTAAGAAAATATACATTTTCCGACTTTTTGCTTAAAATGAATTTAGACATCAGTAGTATTTTCTCACAAGTTGCCATAAAGATAGTAAAAAATATTAGAGAAGAAGCATTTTACTCCATCCATTTCCCCTAGAATGATTCTGAGTAGCAATCTTTAAATTTTTGAGGAGTACTTAAAGATTTGATTTTCAGTAATAGTTGAATTTTAATAATTATAAATGTAAAGATAATACTCATTTTTACTGCACTTTTTACATATGTCATAACATTTCATTTATTTTTTGATAACCAAATGTTTTGGAAATCTGTTCCTTACAGTTATAAAGCACACTTCTAAAATAAGTATGAAACAAAAGCTATTTCAAAACGTTCAACATTATAAAAATGTGGTTTTAGAACTTTCTTAAAAAATTTGAAGTAAAAATTTCAGCATTTATTACTAATACACTTTTCATTGATTAAATAATTTTCCTTCATAAAAACACACAATAAGTCAATAAAATATTGTAAAATGCTCAAATAAAAACAAAGTTGAAATATTACAGAGACTTCTTAAATTAAACAAATAAACTGAATAAAAATTGGTTTTAATTTAATTTTATTATAAAGTGTGCATTAAATTACATTAAATTTATTTTGAATATTTCTTGGTTACACTGAATATTGAGCACTCTGTTAAAATTTTGCTAATCCAAAGTGATTCAAATTAATTCCATTATAGTGATATTTTTCTGCATTTTAATTTCAGTAACAATGCAACGATTATAGTTAGATCAAGAATTTATAACTATTTTTACTAATGAACTATCAAGGAAAGTTCTAGAGGTGGCTCTTTAAAATTTTGACATTTAAGATTTTTTAATATCATAATTTGTAAAGTATAGCAGAATTAATTCAACATATAATTTATTTTATTTGGACACTTGTCTATATTATATTTTAATATTTTAAATTTTATAATGAAGGTTAGGAGAATTTCAAAAAATATATCAAAAGGATACTGTATGTTTATAAGATACTTTTCTTATGGTTTTCTGTTTCTTGTATCTACTTATGTTGTGGTAAGCACCAGTTCTGTATTTTTAAATCATTTAAATATTGTAACTTGAATAATTATCTAATTTTATTGACCTTTTAAAATGACCGATTTTTGATAAAATTCTTAGAGATGCTCAGACTCCTGTGAATGGAAAAATACAGGCATCTTCTCTAATTTAATATTTCATACAATCTGCAAGGCACAAAACACAGGGAAAATTTAGAAAGATAGATGGCAGCATGGAAAAATATTAATCGAACATGGTACTTTGGTAACATAGCGTCTATCGGAAATTTAATCGTAAAATGGCATTTATTCCCTATTTAGAGAATTTTATATTTGTATCTTATATCGCAACTTTCATATGGTATTTTTATTAATTTAACTGTTAAAAAATATTTCTCACTCTGATTTACTTTATTTTCACTCTTAATTGAGCATTTCGTTTGAAGGTAAATTACTTAAAGGTATGATATTTATCTAGTTAATGTATTTTCTCATAACTATTTGCATGCAATTCTTGTCTATATTAATGTCATTTTTACAGTAATTTCAAACTATCAATTCTATGTGCATAAAATGCAATTTTTTTTTTCAATCTTGTTTAGATTTCGTTTTGTGTATGAATTATTATTTTTATTATTTACCTCCTTAATATTTAAATTATTTGTGTTTATTGCACAGTTTTTTAGACCTTTTTAAAAATAAAATTTAAATGCTGATATTTAATATATGTATATATATTAAATTCATCAAGTTTTAAAATATTTATGCATTACTGACAGCATTTCCTTATTTTAGATTGAAGTTTATGTAAGAGATGATAAATTGAACACAGTGCATTAATCTTGCATAATAGTTATATCGATTATAAAGTACCTCAAAACCGATTTGTATCCTTATGAATACAGTGATACCTTGGTTGTGGAACAGAACAATTGTTTGAACTGAATCTATTTTTATCATAAGAAATAATGAAATTACGATTAAAAAATACCCGTATACCAAGTTACTCCCTGTATTTTCCTGTTACAAATTTTCCTGTTAAATTTTACACTGTACTGTATATTATATCAGGCGATCACAATTTTATTACTTTTTAACAAAAACTTAAGAAAAATATATGCATACTTTTATTAAGGAAGCTTTAGATGACATTAGATGGAGGGAAAGGGTTTTTTTTTTTTTTGGGGGGGGGGGGTCCATCCTTATATTTCTAGATTTATTAGGACCACTAAGATAACTTATCTTTAAATCTCAAAATGCTTGAATTTTTGCTAAAAATTTTTTTCAGAAATTTTGTAATATATATTTATATTTAGCAATATTTTACTATCATTATTTTAATAAAAATAGCATTCGGATTTTAATAATACTTTTGATTAATTTGTCATAATAATAAAAAAATAAAATAAATGAAAATTCGGATGAACCTAGTGTTTTTCTTTTTTTACAATCTTTAATTCAGTTCCTTAAATTTTAGAGAGAGGTGCTATGTTTGAGACCAATTGTGCCCATCGACCTAATCGTTTGGAGTTTTTGATGGTTTTCTTTGAACCTCGGGTAACTTTGTGTAAATAGAAGTTAGATTCTTTTAGAAAGACTGCCATGTAGTGCCCACTGACCTCTGATACATTATATCAGTTGTAATAAACAACACCGTAGTTGTTGTTTATTATAGAATTAATAGGATTATATGCTAGAATTATGAAAATTATGTAAAAGGGTATGTTTCCGATGACAATACAACATTGGTTACTTTTTCGTTATATGGACACCATTGATCCCCAGCATACATTTACATACATTTAATACATACATACATTTACATATATACATTTACATGCATTATGCATTAGCATACATTTTGGCATGGTGTCTGTATGACAGAAAGTACCCAACATTGTAATATTTTAGAATTTAAGTTTAAATTAATACATTAATTTTTAGACATTTTCTCATTAGCCCACCACAGGTGATAAATTATCCAATATTCTTGACCGTTACAATAGTATATGAATTACAACAATGGATTTAATGATGTGCAAAAACACATTCTCCAGAATATGAGAAATTACTACGAAACTGCAGAAATAAATCATTTTAAGCAGTATAAAATAAAAATAAAGACTAATATTTTTTAAAAATACACTTTTTACCAATTATTAGTTCAATATTAATTAAATTATGACAATGAATTTTGAAATCCTAAAATATAGTTTAAATAACGTTTCATTTTTTCTTTCCTATTGCCATATGTTCTAAAAAGAATCAGAGAAAAAAAAATATATTTTTTAATAAATTCACTGCCTCCTGCTTTCTACCAAGAGTAAAAATAGTATAAAAAGTTCAATATTTGAGTTTGGTTTCCATGCCAAATTAATGTATTCTAACAGTAATTTTGGGGAAAATAACTTTAATTGTGGTCATAAATTAGATGTGATGTTGAAGTTAATATAGAATACTTATAAAAGACTGTACTTCTCTATTACCCCATCGACCACGTCCATAAAAAAAATATCGCAAACAGTAACACCAATGGCAATAAACAAATGAAAATATGTTGCCACTGGAATCTAAAAAAAAGTACAAGAAATTTGGAAAAGCCCCACTTTCTATAAAGCATCAACTATCAGTAACTTTAATCCATAAAATTTACAATTTATTAATGAAAACAGAAAAATAATCATAGATATTTATTTATTTACATTATGTTTATTAATTATCATTCTTGGCTGGTGATTAAATGTTTGTGACTTCAGATGAAACTGATCTATTGTACATAATTATGCATAGCAGCATTTTGACAATGCTTTTTCCCTTTTAATATTATGATGTCATCTTTTAATAAATTATTATTTTAATTCACAAAATAACAAATGTGTAAGAAATCATTAAAAATACAACGAAATGTAGAATTTGAAATCTCATGATGTCATAACAAACATGTATAACACATCTGGTGTCAAGTGAATGTAACACCACATTCATGTATTTTTTGCGTTAAATCCTATAGTTTGCCGATAGTTTTTTTTTTAATGGAAAAGGGTCGACAGGGTAATGAAAAAAGTCATACCTAAAAGAGTGGTTTAAAAAAATATTTTCACATATTATATAGAAGTCACTATTATCAAGTGATTACAGTACACTTAAAAGCATATAAATACCTATTAGTATACCTGTTAAATAGTTTTGTACACACAAATGGCGACATTCTTAAGATCAATAATAAGTAAATAAATTATTTTACAAAAATTTTTAACATGAACTTTATATATATATATATGTAATATACGCCTCTGTATAACGGGCGCACCTCGATATAACGAACACACATCGATCTCTCTGTAACGAGCGGTCGATCACCGCTATCACACATACCATTACTAGATATCACGATGTTCGAATGACCATATTTAGCGCCATTAAGGTAGTTTCACGGCACTCTTTCGTCAAATCACCGTGTAATTCATAGGCTAGAAGATAAAAGTATGTAGTCGGACGAGTGTAGGAGAAATCAGCAGACATTTTCCTGGGAACTAGCTTTTATTCCAATTAATTACAAGTCTCTTTGATTAAGCTAGGCCCAGGCCAGAGTTTGAGGAGTCTTTCACCGGGAAAACATCGTCAAATGCTGCGTTTACACTATGGCTTATCAGGCCTATCAGGTCTGCGTGGTCTGTCAGGTCCAGGTATAAGAGGGTTTAAGAAGGTTTCTGTGGTCTGCGTGGCGTGGTCTAAGCGTTGGCGTTTCAGGCGTGAAAGTATAAGACCTAACCAATCAGCGTGCTTCATAATTGTTTATTCCGCCATATAAAAAAATGGACGAAGTTTGATGAAGCAGACGACAGATGAATATTTTGATGAAGATTTAAAATAAAAAAGGGATTTACAAACCAAAGGTATGTAATATTTTTCAGATATTTTTAATGTTTCTCTACATTGCTTCATAACTGTAGAAGTTTCTTTTATGTATTCGTAAATTACTATCTTCATGTATTTATGTACTACGCTACTAAAATTCATTTGTTCGCTATGTTACTTTTTATATTACCAAACTCTTTATAAAGCTATGTATTCATAAATTCTTTAAGTACTATCTTCCGGTATTTATATACTATGCTACCAGTTCATTTGTTAATTGTTAGTTACGTTACTTATTTCAAAACTCACCTTGTTTCATAGGCATGAATAAAAAAAAAAAAAAATGACAGTATATGAATAAAAATTAGAATAGTACGATCGTAATGCATAATGTACAGTAATGTCTTTTTTTGTGAGGAAATACTTTGATTTATTTCAGGTATTTATTTAATACTGTTACTGGCAATTTTTAACTTTATCTTAAAACTGGTACCAATTAATTTTTAGCCATATAATTCATTTTTAATTAACTTCTCAGTTTTCTCTGTTACTGTCATATAATTGACTGATCATTGATTTGCATTGTTATTCATCAGTTTTAAATGTGTTAATTTTTTCAATGAATCCATCCTAATATATATCTAAAATATTGCAGAGATTTTAGGTTGTATTTAGTTTCTTAGCCCTCTCCCCCACAAAAAAAAAAAAAAAAAAAAAAAAGAAAAGAAAAAAAAAACTCAATCTAATATGGTAACTACACAAATATAAAATTTAACTTTTGTTAAAAGTAACAAACATGTTTTTAAGTAAACAGTTTTTACATTTACTTATTATTGCTAATTATTAAACCATTCCTTATTATTTTAAAAGTTTTATTACATGTTTATTTTTTGAAATTTTCTTTAATAACACTGATCAGCATGCATTTTGATGATCATATAAATATATATTTTTCTGAAAGTGTTTTTTATGCTGATTTCAAAAATGTAAAGCATTTTTGCACACCACGTACACTTTTTTTACAAATATTATTTTTAATTAATTTTATTCTTAAATCATAAATTACTTTATAATAGTAATACTAGATGGCGCCACCAAATTTTTTAGGAATTGATTCCATATGTATATACATTACATTAATTTAAATAAATGAGAAACTGTATTTAGGAAGCTGAAATTATTTATTAATATGATTTAATAATAATAAAAAAAATTATTTATGTAAAATTAAAAAGAAAAAGCGAAATCCATAAATTTAATTTTGTAAAAAATATCTAAATTAATACTTGCTAGGTGGCAGCACCAAACAATGTTTGATCTAATGCATAGGTTTTAACAACAATAAATTTCTTTGTTTATTCACGTCTGTTTCTTTCGATTTGAAATATGTGATATATTTCACATCTTCTTTAATTGAATAATGGCTTCACGTAAATGTGTAAATGATACAGATATATTTTGTTACATTTGTGGAAATTATACTGTAGTAAAACAAAGGCAGGATATTACAGATTTTGTTAAAAATGCTTATTATGCTTATTTTGGTGTGAGACTGGGTGACCAAGATAAGACATGGGCCCCTCATAAAGTGTGTAGAACATGTGTTGAAGGATTACGACTTTGGTTGAAAGGCAAAAAGAAATGTATGCCTTTTGCTATTCCCATGGTATGGAGAGAACCTAGAAATCATCATGACGATTGTTATTTTTGCTTAGCTAATGTTCATGGGTATAGTTCGAAAAATAAAAAAGGAATTATATATCCTAACTTGCCTTCTGCAATAAGACCTATATTGCATAATGAAAGTCTTCCTGTTCCTTCACCTCCAACCAATTTGGAAAGCATAAATGAACCAAATAATTCAGAAGATGATGAAAATCAAGAACAAGATGTCTATAAACCAGAAGTAAATGATAAAGCTCCAATTTTATTTAATCAGCATGAACTCAATGATTTGGTGCGCGATTTAAATTTGCCAAAAATAAAAGCTGAACTTCTTGGTTCTCGGCTTAAATCTAAGAACTTATTATTACCAGAGACACAATTCTCTTGGTACAGGCATCGTGAAAAAGAACTTGTTCCATACTTTTCGGAAAAGGATAATTTAGTATATTGCAATAACATAAAGGAAATAATGAATTTTTACGGTATCCTTTATAATGCATCAGAATGGAGATTTTTTATTGATTCCTCCAAGACAAGTTTAAAAGGGGTTTTGTTGCATAATGGAAACCAATATGCATCAATACCTATAGCCTACTCAGTTCATTTAAAGGAAACATATGAAAATCTTGAACTTTTGCTAGACCAGGTCAAATATAAAGATCATGAATGGTTGTTATGTGGTGATTTAAAAGTGATTGGAATGCTACTTGGACAACAATCAGGATACACAAAATTCCCATGTTTTCTGTGTGAGTGGGACAGCCGGGATAAAAAAAATCATTGGGAAAAGAAAGATTGGCCATCAAGAATATCATTATCCCCTGGAACAAAAAATGTAATTAAAGATCCCTTAGTCAATCCTAAAAATGTTTTGCTTCCACCTCTGCATATCAAATTAGGGATAATGAAACAATTTGTGAAAGCCCTAAATAAAGAAAATGAATGTTTTAAATATATTTGCAGCAAATTCCCTTCTATTACTGATGCTAAGCTTAAAGAAGGTATTTTTGTTGGGCCTCAGATACGAAAATTACTGACAGATAGTGAATTTGAAAAAACAATGAATGATTGTGAAAAGGAAGCATGGCTGAGCTTTAAATGTGTAGTGGAGAACTTTTTAGGAAATAAGAAAGACCCAAATTACAAAATTATAGTTGCAGATATGTTAGAAAAATTGAGATTACTTGGTTGCAACATGAGTATAAAAATACACTTTTTACATGCACATATCGAATTCTTTCCCGAAAATCTCGGAGCAGTGAGTGAGGAACACGGTGAAAGGTTTCACCAAGACATCAAAGATATGGAAAAACGGTACCAAGGCAAGTGGAATAAAAATATGATGGCAGATTACTGCTGGATGTTAAAGAGAGATCTTTGTGCTAGTGGACGAAAAGCAACTAAAAGGAATTTTTCTCAAACTAATTGATTTTTTTAATATTAATCAAATTTGTCCATATTTAAATATATTGTAAGTATAATTATTATGTCTATACTTTAATTTTTCATACATTAATTTTTTAATACATATCCTAGTCTGTATTAATTATTTACCTTTGAATAATAATTTTTTTTTATAAATTTATATAAGTGAAAGTTAAAAAATCATATGTTTTTATAAATTTACAAATTGTTAATTTGTAAAAAATCCTGACGTGATACGCAAATTTCGACTTTACTTTTGAAATCAGCTTAAAAAATTGATCTAAAATCACCTATTCATTTTTAATCATAAAAAAAAAGTTTCAATATGCAGATCAGTGTAATTAATCTGTAGTACATTACATGAATTTTTGTAACGCCCCCCCCCCCTTTCACAACAAAGAATGGTTTCAGTTGGAAAACTTCATAATTTTTTTTCAGAAAAAGTTTTAAAACTTTAAAAATCTATGAACGGTGCAAGGGAGATTGTCTGGTGAATCTACTGGTGCCAGGAAATGTATATTTTATTGCTCTCAGGAGATCACTTATGTGTAGTTTTACAGTTTAGTAAGTCGCTATCATTTGTGATCTTCTGCAAGAAATTTGAATTCGGGCCTTGGACTTGTGCTATTTTTGCTTCCAAATTTGTCAAGCAGGAACTGCGGTAAATATAATGTCCATCAATAAAGTATATTAACTTGTATGATTGACTGTAATTGACTTATATGTAGTTTTTCAATGTATATTGAGTTTGTTACATAATAAAGAAGGATTTTTAAATATATTTTACATTGTTTATGTTGTTTGATACTTTTATGTTAGCTGGGCACCGGTGATAGATATGCATGTATATATATCACTGGTGCCCTTTTAACATATATATATATATATATATATATATCACTAGTATCTGGCTAACATAAAAGTAAAAATACTTGTTGTTTTTATCAGTTTATTATGATTATTATAATCTTTTCTTTAAATTACAGATTGCTTTTAATCGAACACTACTTTTCTCAATATCTATGTGAATACCTGTCAATTACTACATGTTGATCTCACTTACGCATTTATAAATGGTGATCTTTTCAACAGGCATTTTGCATGATTATTTTTGAAGGCATGAATCTTCAGTAATATTTGTAAGTATGATGCTTGTAAGTAAGTCATTTTCTCAAAATTACATTGTTGTGTATTTATTAATGTTGTTTCATATAAAGTTATTTTTCCAACAAAATCAATCTGTATCAGAGAGAATCAGTTAAAGCTATGTCCATTCTCAATACAAAAATTAATTTTCATAATTTAATTCCTTTAATTTTTTAACTGAAGGTTTATTTGTTATTAGCTTTTTAATTTATAAAATGCTGTTAAATGATCAATCTAAAAACACAACTTGTAGTTAATTAATTTGTGTAGTTTTATGCAAGTGTGTAAGTTATGTTTTATATAAACTTGCGTAAAGCTCTTGTTTTTTATGTAAACACTAAATGTATAAGTGTTATGCTAGAGGATAGCGGTTACCCCTCGCCCCTCCCTTCAAGGAATCTGATATTTCAGAAAGTATCATTCAGACTAAAAAAAAAAAAAAAAAAATCAAATTCAACAAAAACTAAAGTAACTTATCAGATAAGTTGAATATATAATTTATTTGAATTAATATTATTAATATTGAAATAATCTAAAATGTATTATCTATGATGCTATCAATGTTATAATTTGCTGTGCTTAATAATTATTAAGCTGCATATATAATAATTTATTTAATGTTTATTAATGTTGAAATGATCTAAAATATATTTTAACAATATTATGAAGGTTATAATTTGCTATGCTTAATAATTATTAAGCTTCATATATAATAATTTATTAATGTTGAAATGATCCAAAATGTATTTTAACAATATTATCAAGGTTATAATTTGGTTTGTTTACTTACAGTTCTTTGAAGTGAGAGTAATTATTTATGTTAGTTTAACTAAATATTGAAGACAATATATTTTGACAGATTTGATGGAACATCATTAGGTTATATTTAAAAAAATAAATATTATGAAATATTCATTAGTATCTAGTTTTTAAATCAAATTTTGTTACCAATGATAGAAAATCTAGCGAAGTACATGTGTTTTGTAGATGAAGAATTTAATAATTGAAAATTTTATGCACTTTGCATTAATAATTATTTTTTCTTATTCTAGAATTAAAAAAACAACTAACTATATTGTTATGTACTAGTTTGTTTTCATAATTCTCTTTATTAATTAAATTGTTAATTTACTTTCTCCCTAAATCCATGAAAAAATAAGTTTACAAATTATGTAAAGCAATTAAACATTTAATTTGTTTTGCTTTAATACAGGCAGCTCAAAATTAATTCTTAAAACTGAAATTTAATTATTATTCTTCATAATTTATTTTACTCAAATTACTTTATTTACTCCAAGTGATTAACAAAAATGCAATTTTTGAAAACTGAAATTTAAACATTGTCAGGTGTGCGTTGCTATTGACCATCCCAAAACTACAGCAGTGAATGTTTTGAGATAATAAATGCAAATGTGTTTTTGTATGTTTTCCGATATAAGTTTAACATTTTTTTTAATTGAATATTCAGGGAAGGGGAGAGCAAGCAGTGTTGAAATCAAGGGATGGCCCTTCAAATTCCCCCCCCCCTGAAAGATTTGAGATTTTATGCTTTTAATGGTCAAAAAGTACAATTTCACCTCCAGAACTCTATAATGTCCCCTCGGAGCCACAGAAATCCCTCCCGGAGAAAAATGTCTAAATTCAACACTGAGGATAAATAATCTGATTTTTTATTTATTTATTGCATTGTGTATCATATTAGCCATACCTATTCCTCAAAAGATTGCTCTAAATGTTTTGTTATCTTTCATGTATACTAGAATAATAATAATAGTTTTTTTTTTTTTTAAAGAAGATATTTAACATTAGATTTCCTTTAAACATGTCATTTTATAGACATATGGAACCTTGAAAGTAGCATTTTCACATTTTTTCTGTAAAAAATAAAGATAATACTGTAGTAGCTTCCTATAAAATTGCTTGTTCAGATATAGCCCTATGTTTTATGCCCCCAATCTGGGGAAAAAATAAAGATTGTGCAGTAACCCCACTTCTTAATAACTTTATTTGATAACAAGAAATGTGTTTTTTTTTTTAAGTTACTATTTCAGACATAATAAAAATTATATTCATTACTGAGGTGCACTATAAATTGCTCTCTTGAAATTGTGGTGTGCATTGCGTTTACTTATAGGGACACACAAAAGATATCGGTTACAGTACATATGTGATATTTACAGTCTGTGTGATAGGTGCATTTTCAACTTTGGTGTGCGTTTTTAAGTTTAACTAAATTTTTTCATAGTACTTGTGTGTTTATAAACTCGGTTGTTCATATACAGAGCTACACAAGGGAATCCGTCAGTATTACAGACTATGGGAGTGAATTGCTTAAGGGTAGTTTTTAATTTTGTTACGCATTTTCCTGTTGAACTATATTTAGTAGACTAATAGAAGTTTGTGGAATATAAATAAGTTCATATACAGGGCTACACAAAGAAAAATATTCATTGTCGTTTACGGTTTGTAATTGCTGCGAGTGAGTTTTAAGTTGCCTTTTAGCTTAATATGTGGTGTGTACAAAAATCTTCATATAACATACAGGGCTATACTGCACTATAAATAAAATATAGTAATATTTTTTTTTTTTTTATTGGAACTGGAGTTAAAACCACTTGTATTTCTGATATCTTCAAATCCAAGGATATTCTTAGCAGTTTGAATGAAACATTTATTTTCATCTCGCTGATTAATTTATGTATTTATTTTAATAATAAACTGAAATTTCCATTTTTTTTCTTTCTTTTTAGAAAAAAAAAGCATGCCAGTGCTTGGCTTTGATGTTATTATTTATCATTTTTAAATTATAATAACTGAAAATTATTAATAACTTGTTTCTCCCATTAGATTAAAATACATACCTGTTTTTGTAAAGTATCGTGCCATCATCATTAACGTCCAGACTGTTATCTATGTATTTTACTTCTGATATGTAGTATATCATTATATTCAGTAATAAATTTGTTATGTGATAATATTTATTATATAGAGCAATATTTTGTTTTATTTCTGTAACTTGTATTTTCAAATAAAGGAAATTTAATAAAAAATTTCTGTTATCATTTGACTATAATTTTATTATAAATGATCTTTTCATGTATCTACTTGTGTTGTTTATATAACAGAATGTATATTAAATAAGAAAATCCTCAAACCATTTTTTAATTAAAAAAAAGAGATACAAAGAGAGTTTATTTAAATTTTACTATTGAAGTCTTTATTTTATTTTTATATGTATATAATGCTTCATAACAATACCTTTTTAATAAACAAAGAAAATATTAAAACAATATTTTAAAAATTCTCTTAAAAAATTAAATAAGCATTTGGAATTAAAATAAATGCAATTTTTAAAAGTATTTCTTTAAAAGAAAGTCTATATCATAATTTTAAAAAATCAAAAATTTTCACTTTTTAATGTTTCATGATATGTTACTTATTTAATATCATTATGAATCCATTCAAGTCAAAAATAAACTTGAATTATCAGTAGAAGTTTGTTTTATAAAGCCATTATTTTTAAATTAGTCTTTAAAAAAAATAATAAAGATTTTTATTCATTCTTCAAACATGAAGGGTTTTCTTCATTCCAGAGTCGGTTTATTATCTCATTTATATATATATATATATATATAATTATAAAACAAATACTTAAAATGAAAGATAGCTTGAAAACAAATAGTTGACAATGAGCCACAAATTAGAAACAAATAGTTGATCATGGGCAGAATGACTGCAAATGTATGTGTCTTAATTAGGGTTAGGAGTGTTCAGGGAACAAAAGAGTGCATAATGTTGAAATGCGATACGTAAGAGATTATGTTTGGAAAATTCTAAATTGGCCTTTTCGGTCTATTTATTAGATTATTCAATAAATACCTCTTTTAATGCAAGCACTGTATTTTATTATTTGTAGTGAAAGTGATATTATTTTCAGCATACAATTGGAGTTTCACCATAATATGCTGAAGCATGTTTGGGTACAATTGCTAGTTTGTTAAATCAATAAAGAATTGCCATGTTTTCCTAAAACTTTTCTGCTATTATTAGCATTAAAACTAATACCAATATGCTTAAAATCGTCAGATATGTTACGTTGATATATATTTTTATTTTATCAAGAAAACTGGATGAAAAAGAAGATTGTAACAGCACAGCACACCTAAAAAATGTATGATGAAGTGATATGCTAACCATATCTAGAATAATGACTATATTAATTTAAAATTCAGCGGATTACTATTTGCTTAAATAAACACCTTCATGAGATTAATAGCCAGATTTAATATTTTTGTTCCATGAATTAAACAAAAAGAAATAAGGATGTTTGTCAGCGGTATTTTTCACTAGAAGCAGAATTACTTAAATAATTAAAATGCTTAAAAGCCTCAGGAATTAAACTAATAAATTAGTGATTTGTTAGATTTACATTGTTTTATTTTATCGTAAAAAATAATAATTTCCTTTAACAGTAATAACAAAATGTAATGACAATTAATTCATAAGATGAATATTTTGAGCTTGTAAACACGGACGTTCTCAGAAGGAAAAAAAAAGGGGGGGGGGGACAATATTTTGAAACACATTTGCTAAGGTGCAGAGAATAAACTTGGGGCCCAGGAATAAAGTTTCCTAGTGCCCCTACATATGTATTCGGATGAAAGAGGAAAATTTTAGAACATAATTATTAAATATATTATTTTTAAATTAATTGTTATTTAATTTATATGTCCAATGATTTTAATTAACTAATTTTGATTAGTATTTTTTAAATTTCTATAATGACAACTTTCCCGAACTCCCAACAATGGAAAATTTTCCATTGACAAATATTGATAAGTTTCAACAATCTACAATATTTAAAATTGAAAATGTCCCTAGCATTTAACAATGGAAAAATTTATAGTGACAAATATTCCCATGCTTTCAACAACGAAGAAATCTTAAAATAAAAATTTTTATCGCAACAAAGACAAATAGAAGTTTAAGTCTTTCTTTTTCAATTGTTATTATGACAAATTAATTTATAATTATATTAAAAGTTATCTATAATGACAATTTTCCCTCGCTTCCAACAATAGAAAAAATTCCATTCACAAATATTGATAAGCTTTTAACAATGGACAATAATTAAAATGTAAAAATTTTCTTATGCTTTAACAATGGAGAAATGCATAGTGACAAATTTTCCCCGCTTTCAACAATGAAGAAATCTTAAAATAAGAAAATTTTTCCGTAACAATGAAAAATTCGACTTTAAGTCTAACTTTTTCAATTGTAATTATGACAAATTTATTTATAATTATATTAGAATTTAACTATAATGGCAAATTTCCCACACTCCCAACAATGGAAAATTGTCCATTGAAAAATATTGATAAGTTTCAACAATCAACAATATTTAAAACGTGAAAATGTCCCTAGCATTTAACAATGGAAAAATTTATAGTGACAAATATTCCCAAGCTTTCAACAATGAAGAAATCTTAAAATAAGAATTTTTTCCCACAACAATGAAAAATTTGACTTTAAGTCTTCCTTTTTCAATTGTAATTATGACAAATTTATTTATAATTATATTAGAATTGAACTATAATGGCAAATTTACCGCACTACCAACAATGGAAAAATTTCCATTTAAAAATATTGATACGCTTTCAACAATCTACAATATTTTAAAAATGAAAATGTCCCTAGCCTTTAACAATGGAAAAATTTATAGTGAAAATTTTTTCCATGCTTTCAACAATGCAGAAATCTTAAAATAAGAAACCTTTCCCGCAACAATGAAAAATTCGACTTTAAGTGTTTCTTTTTCAACTGTTATTATGACAAATTTATTTATAATTATATTAGAAGTTATCTATAATGAGAATTTTCTTGTGCTTCCAACAATAGGAAAAATTCCATTGACAAATATTGATAAGCTTTCAACTATACACAATAATTTAAAGGTAAAAACGTTCCTATGCTTTAACAATGGAGAAATTTATAGTGACAAATTTTCCCATGCTTTCAACAAAAGAATTCTTAAAATAAGAAATCTTTCCCGCAACAATGAAAAATTCGACTTTGAGTGTTTCTTTTTCAATTTTTATTATGAGAAATTTATTTATAATTATATTAGAAGTTATCTATAATGACAACTTTCCCGCACTCCCAACAATGGAAAATTTTCCATAGACAAATATTGATAAGTTTCAACAATCTACAATATTTAAAACGTGAAAATGTCCCTAGCATTTAACAATGGAAAAATTTATAGTGACAAATATTCCCAAGCTTTCAACAATGAAGAAATCTTAAAATAAGAAATTTTTTCCGTAACAATGAAAAATTCGACTTTAAGGCTAACTTTTTCAATTGTAATGATGACAAAATTTATTTATAATTATATTAGAATTGAACTATAATGGCAAATTTCCCGCACTACCAACAATGGAAAAATTTTAATTTAAAAATATTGATACGCTTTCGACAATCTACAATATTTTAAAAATGAAAATGTCCCTAGCCTTTAACAATGGAAAAATTTATAGTGAAAAAAATTTCCACGCTTTCAACAATGAAGAAATCTTAAAATAAGAAACCTTTCCCGCATCAATGAAAAATTCGACTTTAAGTGTTTCTTTTTCAACTGTTATTATGACAAATTTATTTATAATTATATTAGAAGTTATCTATAATGAGAATTTTCTTGTGCATACAACAATAGGAAAAATTCCATTGACAAATATTGATAAGCTTTCAACTATAGACAATAATTTAATGGTAAAAACGTTTCTATGCTTTAACAATGGAAAAATTTATAGTGACAAATTTTCCCATGCTTTCAACAAAAGAATTCTTAAAATACGAAATCTTTCCCGCAACAATGAAAAATTCGACTTTGAGTGTTTCTTTTTCAATTGTTATTAAAAATTAATTAAAAATTGTTTGAGAAATTTATTTATAATTATATTAGAAGTTATCTATAATGACAACTTTCCTGCACTCCCAACAATGGAAAATTTTCCATTGACAAATATTGATAAGTTTCAACTATCTACAATATTTCAAACGTGAAAATGTCCCTAGCATTTAACAATGGAAAAATTTATAGTGACAAATATTCCCAAGCTTTCAACAATGAAGAAATCTTAAAATAAGAATTTTTTATCGCAACAATGAAAAATAGAAGTCTTTTTTTTTCAATTGTTATTATGACAAATTTATTTATAAAGATATTAAAAGTTATCTATAATGATAACTTTCCAGCACTTCCAACATTGGAAAAAATTCCATTGACAAATATTGATACGCTCCGAACAATAGACAATAGTTAAAACGTAAAAATGTCCCTATCATTTAACAATGGAAAAATTTATTGTGAAAAATTTTCCCATGCTTTCAACAATGAAGATATCCTAAAATAAGAAACTTTTCCCGCAACAATGAAAAATTCGACTTTAACTCTGCATTTTTTAATTGTTATGACAAATTTATTTTTAATTATATTAGAAGTTGTCTAAAATGACAAATTTCTCGCACTTTCAACAGTGCAAAAATTCCATTGACAAATATTGATACGCTCTCAACAATATACAATAATTAAAACTTAAAAATATCCTTATCCTTTAACAATGGAAAAATTGACAGTGAAAATTTATCCCACGCTTTCAACAGTGAAGAAATCTTAAAATAAGAAATATTTCCCGCAATAATGAAAAATTCGACTTTAAGTGTTTTTTTTTCAATTGTTATTATGACAAATTTATGTATAATTATATTAGAAGTTATTTATAATGACAATTTTCCCGCGCTTCCAACAATAGAAAAAATTCCATTGAAAAATATTGATAAGCTTTCAACAATGGACAATAATTAAAAAGTAAAAAAGATTCCTATGCTTTAACAGTGGAGAAATTTATAGTGAAAAATTTCCCATGCTTTCAACAATGAAGAAATCATAAAATAAGAATTTTTTCCTGCAACAATGAAAAATTTGACTTTAAGTCTTCCTTTTTCAATTGTTATTATGACAAATTTATTTATAATTATATTAGAATTGAACTATAATGGCAAATTTCCCGCACTCCCAACAATGGAAAAATTTCCATTTAAAAATATTGATACGCTTTCAACAATCTACAATATTTTAAAAATGAAAATATCCCTAGCCTTTAACAATGGAAAAATTTATTGTGAAAAATTTTCCCACGCTTTCAAGAATGAAGAAGTTTTAAAATAAGAAACTTTTCCCGCAACAATGAAAAATTCGAGTTTAAGTCATCTATTTTCAATTGTTATTTGAAAAATTTATTGATAATTATATTAGAAGATATCTATAATGACTACTTTCCCGCGCTTCCAACAAAGAAAAAAATTCCACTTACAAATATTGATACCGTATCAACAATGGACAATATTATAATGTGAAAATGCCCCTATCCTTTAACAATGGAAAAATTTATAGTGAAAATTTTTTCCACGCTTTCAACAATGAAGAAATCTTAAAATAAGAAACCTTTCCCGCAACAATGAAAAATTCGACTTTAAGTGTTTCTTTTTCAACTGTTATTATGACAAATTTATTTATAATTATATTAGAAGTTATCTATAATGAGAATTTTCTCGCGCTTCCAACAATAGAAAACATTCCATTGACAAATATTGATACGCTCTGAACAATAGACAATAGTTAAAACGTAAAAATATCCCTATCCTTTAACAATGGACAAATTTATAGTGAAAAATTTTCCCATGCTTTCAACAATGAAGATATCTTAAAATAAGAAACTTTTCCCGCAACAATGAAAAATTCGACTTTAAGTCTTCATGTTTTAATTGGTATGACAAATTTATTTATAATTATATTAGAAGTTGTCTATAATGACAAATTTCTTGCACTTCCAACAATGGAAAAATTCCATTGACAAATATTGATACGCTCTCAAAAATAGACAATAGTTAAAACGTAAAAATGTCCTTATCGTTTAACAATGGAAAAATTGATAGTGAAAAATTTTCCCACGCTTTCAACAATGAAGGAATCTTAAAATAAGAAATGTTTCCCACAACATTGAAAAATTCGACTTTAAGTGTTTCTTCTTCAATTGTTATTATGACAAATTTCTTTATAATTATATTAGAAGTTATCTATAATGACAATTTTCCCGCGCTTCAACAATAGAAAAAATTCCATTGACAAATATTGATAAGCTTTCAACAATGGACAATAATTAAAAAGTAAAAACGTTCCTATGCTTTACCAATGGAGAAATTTATAGTGAAAAATTTTCCCATGCTTTCAAATATGAAGAAATCATAAAATAAGAATTTTTTCCTGCAACAATGAAAAATTTGACTTTAATTCTTCCTTTTTCAAATGTTATTGTGGCAAATGTATTTATAATTATATTAGAATTTAACTATAATGGCAACTTTCCCGCACTCCCAACAATGGAAAATTTTCCATTGACAAATATTGATAAGTTTAAACAATCTACAATATTTAAAACGTGAAAATCTCCCTAGCATTTAACAATGGAAAAATTTATAGTGACAAATATTCCCAAGCTTTCAACAATGAAGAAATCTTAAAATAAGAATTTTTTATCGCAACAATGAAAAATAGAAGTTTAAGTCTTTCTTTCTCAATTGTTATTATCACAAATTTATTTATAAATATATTAAAAGTTATCTATAATGACAACTTTCCAGCACTTCCAACATTGGAAAAAATTCCATTGACAAAAATTGATATGCTTTCAGTAATATACATTAATTAAAACGTAAAAATGTCCCTATCCTTTAACAATGGAAAAACTGATAGTGAAAAAATTTCCCACGCTTTCGACAATGAAGAAATCTTAAAATAAGAAATCTTTCCTGCAACAATGAAAAATTCGACTATAAGTGTTTCTTTTTCAACTGCTATTATGACAAATTTATTTATAATTATATTAGAAGTTATCTATAATGAGAATTTTCTCGGGCTTCCAACAATAGGAAAAATTCCATTGACAAATATTGATAAGCTTTCAACTATACACAATAATTTAAAGGTAGAAACGTTCCTATGCTTTAACAATGGAGAAATTTATAGTGACAAATTTTCCCATGCTTTCAACAAAAGAATTCTTAAAATAAGAAATCTTTCCCGCAACAATGAAAAATTCGACTTTGAGTGTTTCTTTTTCAATTTTTATTATGAGAAATTTATTTATAATTATATTAGAAGTTATCTATAATGACAACTTTCCCGCACTCCCAACAATGGAAAATTTTCCATTGACAAATATTGATAAGTTTCAACAATCTACAATATTTAAAACGTGAAAATGTCCCTAGCATTTAACAATGGAAAAATTTATAGTGACAAATATTCCCAAGCTTTCAACAATGAAGAAATCTTAAAATAAGAAATTTTTTCCGTAACAATGAAAAATTCGACTTTAAGGCTAACTTTTTCAATTGTAATGATGACAAAATTTATTTATAATTATATTAGAATTGAACTATAATGGCAAATTTCCCGCACTACCAACAATGGAAAAATTTTAATTTAAAAATATTGATACGCTTTCGACAATCTACAATATTTTAAAAATGAAAATGTCCCTAGCCTTTAACAATGGAAAAATTTATAGTGAAAAAAATTTCCACGCTTTCAACAATGAAGAAATCTTAAAATAAGAAACCTTTCCCGCATCAATGAAAAATTCGACTTTAAGTGTTTCTTTTTCAACTGTTATTATGACAAATTTATTTATAATTATATTAGAAGTTATCTATAATGGGAATTTTCTTGTGCATACAACAATAGGAAAAATTCCATTGACAAATATTGATAAGCTTTCAACTATAGACAATAATTTAATGGTAAAAACGTTTCTATGCTTTAACAATGGAAAAATTTATAGTGACAAATTTTCCCATGCTTTCAACAAAAGAATTCTTAAAATACGAAATCTTTCCCGCAACAATGAAAAATTCGACTTTGAGTGTTTCTTTTTCAATTGTTATTATGAGAAATTTATTTATAATTATATTAGAAGTTATCTATAATGACAACTTTCCTGCACTCCCAACAATGGAAAATTTTCCATTGACAAATATTGATAAGTTTCAACTATCTACAATATTTCAAACGTGAAAATGTCCCTAGCATTTAACAATGGAAAAATTTATAGTGACAAATATTCCCAAGCTTTCAACAATGAAGAAATCTTAAAATAAGAATTTTTTATCGCAACAATGAAAAATAGAAGTCTTTTTTTTTCAATTGTTATTATGACAAATTTATTTATAAAGATATTAAAAGTTATCTATAATGATAACTTTCCAGCACTTCCAACATTGGAAAAAATTCCATTGACAAATATTGATACGCTCCGAACAATAGACAATAGTTAAAACGTAAAAATGTCCCTATCATTTAACAATGGAAAAATTTATTGTGAAAAATTTTCCCATGCTTTCAACAATGAAGATATCCTAAAATAAGAAACTTTTCCCGCAACAATGAAAAATTCGACTTTAACTCTGCATTTTTTAATTGTTATGACAAATTTATTTTTAATTATATTAGAAGTTGTCTAAAATGACAAATTTCTCGCACTTTCAACAGTGCAAAAATTCCATTGACAAATATTGATACGCTCTCAACAATATACAATAATTAAAACTTAAAAATATCCTTATACTTTAACAATGGAAAAATTGACAGTGAAAATTTATCCCACGCTTTCAACAGTGAAGAAATCTTAAAATAAGAAATATTTCCCGCAATAATGAAAAATTCGACTTTAAGTGTTTTTTTTTCAATTGTTATTATGACAAATTTATGTATAATTATATTAGAAGTTATTTATAATGACAATTTTCCCGCGCTTCCAACAATAGAAAAAATTCCATTGAAAAATATTGATAAGCTTTCAACAATGGACAATAATTAAAAAGTAAAAAAGATTCCTATGCTTTAACAGTGGAGAAATTTATAGTGAAAAATTTCCCATGCTTTCAACAATGAAGAAATCATAAAATAAGAATTTTTTCCTGCAACAATGAAAAATTTGACTTTAAGTCTTCCTTTTTCAATTGTTATTATGACAAATTTATTTATAATTATATTAGAATTGAACTATAATGGCAAATTTCCCGCACTCCCAACAATGGAAAAATTTCCATTTAAAAATATTGATACGCTTTCAACAATCTACAATATTTTAAAAATGAAAATATCCCTAGCCTTTAACAATGGAAAAATTTATTGTGAAAAATTTTCCCACGCTTTCAAGAATGAAGAAGTTTTAAAATAAGAAACTTTTCCCGCAACAATGAAAAATTCGAGTTTAAGTCATCTATTTTCAATTGTTATTTGAAAAATTTATTGATAATTATATTAGAAGATATCTATAATGACTACTTTCCCGCGCTTCCAACAAAGAAAAAAATTCCACTTACAAATATTGATACCGTATCAACAATGGACAATATTATAATGTGAAAATGCCCCTATCCTTTAACAATGGAAAAATTTATAGTGAAAATTTTTTCCACGCTTTCAACAATGAAGAAATCTTAAAATAAGAAACCTTTCCCGCAACAATGAAAAATTCGACTTTAAGTGTTTCTTTTTCAACTGTTATTATGACAAATTTATTTATAATTATATTAGAAGTTATCTATAATGAGAATTTTCTCGCGCTTCCAACAATAGAAAACATTCCATTGACAAATATTGATACGCTCTGAACAATAGACAATAGTTAAAACGTAAAAATATCCCTATCCTTTAACAATGGACAAATTTATAGTGAAAAATTTTCCCATGCTTTCAACAATGAAGATATCTTAAAATAAGAAACTTTTCCCGCAACAATGAAAAATTCGACTTTAAGTCTTCATGTTTTAATTGGTATGACAAATTTATTTATAATTATATTAGAAGTTGTCTATAATGACAAATTTCTTGCACTTCCAACAATGGAAAAATTCCATTGACAAATATTGATACGCTCTCAAAAATAGACAATAGTTAAAACGTAAAAATGTCCTTATCGTTTAACAATGGAAAAATTGATAGTGAAAAATTTTCCCACGCTTTCAACAATGAAGGAATCTTAAAATAAGAAATGTTTCCCACAACATTGAAAAATTCGACTTTAAGTGTTTCTTCTTCAATTGTTATTATGACAAATTTCTTTATAATTATATTAGAAGTTATCTATAATGACAATTTTCCCGCGCTTCAACAATAGAAAAAATTCCATTGACAAATATTGATAAGCTTTCAACAATGGACAATAATTAAAAAGTAAAAACGTTCCTATGCTTTAACAATGGAGAAATTTATAGTGAAAAATTTTCCCATGCTTTCAAATATGAAGAAATCATAAAATAAGAATTTTTTCCTGCAACAATGAAAAATTTGACTTTAATTCTTCCTTTTTCAAATGTTATTGTGGCAAATTTATTTATAATTATATTAGAATTTAACTATAATGGCAACTTTCCCGCACTCCCAACAATGGAAAATTTTCCATTGACAAATATTGATAAGTTTAAACAATCTACAATATTTAAAACGTGAAAATCTCCCTAGCATTTAACAATGGAAAAATTTATAGTGACAAATATTCCCAAGCTTTCAACAATGAAGAAATCTTAAAATAAGAATTTTTTATCGCAACAATGAAAAATAGAAGTTTAAGTCTTTCTTTCTCAATTGTTATTATCACAAATTTATTTATAAATATATTAAAAGTTATCTATAATGACAACTTTCCAGCACTTCCAACATTGGAAAAAATTCCATTGACAAAAATTGATATGCTTTCAGTAATATACATTAATTAAAACGTAAAAATGTCCCTATCCTTTAACAATGGAAAAACTGATAGTGAAAAATTTTCCCATGCTTTCAACAATGAAGATATCCTAAAATAAGAAACTTTTCCTGCAACAATGAAAAATTCGACTATAAGTGTTTCTTTTTCAACTGTTATTATGACAAATTTATTTATAATTATATTAGAAGTTATCTATAATGAGAATTTTCTCGGGCTTCCAACAATAGGAAAAATTCCATTGACAAATATTGATAAGCTTTCAACAATGGACAATAATTTAAAGGTAAAAACGTTCCTATGCTTTAACTATGGAGAAATTTATAGTGACAAATTTTCCCATGCTTTCAACAAAAGAAATCTTAAAATAAGAAATCTTTCCCGCAACAATTAAAAATTCGACTTTAAGTGTTTCTTTTTCAATTGTTATTATGAGAAATTTATTTATAATTATATTAGAAGTTATCTATAATGACAACTCTCCCGAACTCCCAACAATGGAAAATTTTCCATTGACAAATATTGATAAGTTTCAACAATCTACAATATTTAAAATTGAAAATGTCCCTAGCATTTACTAATGGAAAAATTTATAGTGATAAATATTCCCATGCTTTCAACAATGAAGAAATCTTAAAATAAAAAATTTTATCGCAACAAAGACAAATAGAAGTTTAAGTCTTTCTTTTTCAATTGTTATTATGACAAATTAATTTATAATTATATTAAAAGTTATCTATAATGACAATTTTTCCGCGCTTCCATCAATAGAAAAAATTCCATTCACAAATATTGATAAGCTTTTAACAATGGACAATAATTAAAATGTAAAAATTTTCCTATGCTTTAACAATGGAGAAATGCATAGTGACAAATTTTCCCCGCTTTCAACAATGAAGAAATCTTAAAATAAGAAAATTTTTCCGTAACAATGAAAAATGCGACTTTAAGTCTAACTTTTTCAATTGTAATTATGACAAATTTATTTATAATTATATTAGAATTTAACTATAATGGCAAATTTCCCGCACTCCCAACAATGGAAAATTGTCCATTGACAAACATTGATAAGTTTCAACAATCAACAATATTTAAAACGTGAAAATGTCCCTAGCATTTAACAATGGAAAAATTTATAGTGACAAATATTCCCAAGCTTTCAACAATGAAGAAATCTTAAAATAAGAATTTTTTCCCGCAACAATGAAAAATTTGACTTTAAGTCTTCCTTTTTCAATTGTAATTATGACAAATTTATTTATAATAATATTAGAATTGAACTATAATGGCAAATTTACCGCACTACCAACAATGGAAAAATTTCCATTTAAAAATATTGATACGCTTTCAACAATCTACAATATTATAAAAATGAAAATGTCCCTAGCCTTTAACAATGGAAAAATTTATTGTGAAAATTTTTTCCACGCTTTCAACAATGCAGAAATCTTAAAATAAAAAACCTTTCCCGCAACAATGAAAAATTCGACTTTAAGTGTTTCTTTTTCAACTGTTATTATGACAAATTTATTTATAATTATATTAGAAGTTATCTATAATGAGAATTTTCTTGTGCTTCCAACAATAGGAAAAATTCCATTGACAAATATTGATAAGCTTTCAACAATGGACAATAATTTAAAGGTAAAAACGTTCCTATGCTTTAACAATGGAGAAATTTATAGTGACAAATTTTCCCATGCTTTCAACAAAAGAAATCTTAAAATAAGAAATCTTTCCCGCAACAATTAAAAATTCGACTTTAAGTGTTTCTTTTTCAATTGTTATTATGAGAAATTTATTTATAATTATATTAGAAGTTATCTATAATGACAACTCTCCCGAACTCCCAACAATGGAAAATTTTCCATTGACAAATATTGATAAGTTTCAACAATCTACAATATTTAAAATTGAAAATGTCCCTAGCATTTACTAATGGAAAAATTTATAGTGATAAATATTCCCATGCTTTCAACAATGAAGAAATCTTAAAATAAAAATTTTTATCGCAACAAAGACAAATAGAAGTTTAAGTCTTTCTTTTTCAATTGTTATTATGACAAATTAATTTATAATTATATTAAAAGTTATCTATAATGACAATTTTCCCTCGCTTCCAACAATAGAAAAAATTCCATTCACAAATATTGATAAGCTTTTAACAATGGACAATAATTAAAATGTAAAAATTTTCTTATGCTTTAACAATGGAGAAATGCATAGTGACAAATTTTCCCCGCTTTCAACAATGAAGAAATCTTAAAATAAGAAAATTTTTCCGTAACAATGAAAAATTCGACTTTAAGTCTAACTTTTTCAATTGTAATTATGACAAATTTATTTATAATTATATTAGAATTTAACTATAATGGCAAATTTCCCACACTCCCAACAATGGAAAATTGTCCATTGAAAAATATTGATAAGTTTCAACAATCAACAATATTTAAAACGTGAAAATGTCCCTAGCATTTAACAATGGTAAATTTATAGTGACAAATATTCCCAAGCTTTCAACAATGAAGAAATCTTAAAATAAGAATTTTTTCCCACAACAATGAAAAATTTGACTTTAAGTCTTCCTTTTTCAATTGTAATTATGACAAATTTATTTATAATTATATTAGAATTGAACTATAATGGCAAATTTACCGCACTACCAACAATGGAAAAATTTCCATTTAAAAATATTGATACGCTTTCAACAATCTACAATATTTTAAAAATGAAAATGTCCCTAGCCTTTAACAATGGAAAAATTTATAGTGAAAATTTTTTCCATGCTTTCAACAATGCAGAAATCTTAAAATAAGAAACCTTTCCCGCAACAATGAAAAATTCGACTTTAAGTGTTTCTTTTTCAACTGTTATTATGACAAATTTATTTATAATTATATTAGAAGTTATCTATAATGAGAATTTTCTTGTGCTTCCAACAATAGGAAAAATTCCATTGACAAATATTGATAAGCTTTCAACTATACACAATAATTTAAAGGTAAAAACGTTCCTATGCTTTAACAATGGAGAAATTTATAGTGACAAATTTTCCCATGCTTTCAACAAAAGAATTCTTAAAATAAGAAATCTTTCCCGCAACAATGAAAAATTCGACTTTGAGTGTTTCTTTTTCAATTTTTATTATGAGAAATTTATTTATAATTATATTAGAAGTTATCTATAATGACAACTTTCCCGCACTCCCAACAATGGAAAATTTTCCATAGACAAATATTGATAAGTTTCAACAATCTACAATATTTAAAACGTGAAAATGTCCCTAGCATTTAACAATGGAAAAATTTATAGTGACAAATATTCCCAAGCTTTCAACAATGAAGAAATCTTAAAATAAGAAAATTTTTCCGTAACAATGAAAAATTCGACTTTAAGGCTAACTTTTTCAATTGTAATGATGACAAAATTTATTTATAATTATATTAGAATTGAACTATAATGGCAAATTTCCCGCACTACCAACAATGGAAAAATTTTAATTTAAAAATATTGATACGCTTTCGACAATCTACAATATTTTAAAAATGAAAATGTCCCTAGCCTTTAACAATGGAAAAATTTATAGTGAAAAAAATTTCCACGCTTTCAACAATGAAGAAATCTTAAAATAAGAAACCTTTCCCGCATCAATGAAAAATTCGACTTTAAGTGTTTCTTTTTCAACTGTTATTATGACAAATTTATTTATAATTATATTAGAAGTTATCTATAATGAGAATTTTCTTGTGCATACAACAATAGGAAAAATTCCATTGACAAATATTGATAAGCTTTCAACTATAGACAATAATTTAATGGTAAAAACGTTTCTATGCTTTAACAATGGAAAAATTTATAGTGACAAATTTTCCCATGCTTTCAACAAAAGAATTCTTAAAATACGAAATCTTTCCCGCAACAATGAAAAATTCGACTTTGAGTGTTTCTTTTTCAATTGTTATTATGAGAAATTTATTTATAATTATATTAGAAGTTATCTATAATGACAACTTTCCTGCACTCCCAACAATGGAAAATTTTCCATTGACAAATATTGATAAGTTTCAACTATCTACAATATTTCAAACGTGAAAATGTCCCTAGCATTTAACAATGGAAAAATTTATAGTGACAAATATTCCCAAGCTTTCAACAATGAAGAAATCTTAAAATAAGAATTTTTTATCGCAACAATGAAAAATAGAAGTCTTTTTTTTTCAATTGTTATTATGACAAATTTATTTATAAAGATATTAAAAGTTATCTATAATGATAACTTTCCAGCACTTCCAACATTGGAAAAAATTCCATTGACAAATATTGATACGCTCCGAACAATAGACAATAGTTAAAACGTAAAAATGTCCCTATCATTTAACAATGGAAAAATTTATTGTGAAAAATTTTCCCATGCTTTCAACAATGAAGATATCCTAAAATAAGAAACTTTTCCCGCAACAATGAAAAATTCGACTTTAACTCTGCATTTTTTAATTGTTATGACAAATTTATTTTTAATTATATTAGAAGTTGTCTAAAATGACAAATTTCTCGCACTTTCAACAGTGCAAAAATTCCATTGACAAATATTGATACGCTCTCAACAATATACAATAATTAAAACTTAAAAATATCCTTATCCTTTAACAATGGAAAAATTGACAGTGAAAATTTATCCCACGCTTTCAACAGTGAAGAAATCTTAAAATAAGAAATATTTCCCGCAATAATGAAAAATTCGACTTTAAGTGTTTTTTTTTCAATTGTTATTATGACAAATTTATGTATAATTATATTAGAAGTTATTTATAATGACAATTTTCCCGCGCTTCCAACAATAGAAAAAATTCCATTGAAAAATATTGATAAGCTTTCAACAATGGACAATAATTAAAAAGTAAAAAAGATTCCTATGCTTTAACAGTGGAGAAATTTATAGTGAAAAATTTCCCATGCTTTCAACAATGAAGAAATCATAAAATAAGAATTTTTTCCTGCAACAATGAAAAATTTGACTTTAAGTCTTCCTTTTTCAATTGTTATTATGACAAATTTATTTATAATTATATTAGAATTGAACTATAATGGCAAATTTCCCGCACTCCCAACAATGGAAAAATTTCCATTTAAAAATATTGATACGCTTTCAACAATCTACAATATTTTAAAAATGAAAATATCCCTAGCCTTTAACAATGGAAAAATTTATTGTGAAAAATTTTCCCACGCTTTCAAGAATGAAGAAGTTTTAAAATAAGAAACTTTTCCCGCAACAATGAAAAATTCGAGTTTAAGTCATCTATTTTCAATTGTTATTTGAAAAATTTATTGATAATTATATTAGAAGATATCTATAATGACTACTTTCCCGCGCTTCCAACAAAGAAAAAAATTCCACTTACAAATATTGATACCGTATCAACAATGGACAATATTATAATGTGAAAATGCCCCTATCCTTTAACAATGGAAAAATTTATAGTGAAAATTTTTTCCACGCTTTCAACAATGAAGAAATCTTAAAATAAGAAACCTTTCCCGCAACAATGAAAAATTCGACTTTAAGTGTTTCTTTTTCAACTGTTATTATGACAAATTTATTTATAATTATATTAGAAGTTATCTATAATGAGAATTTTCTCGCGCTTCCAACAATAGAAAACATTCCATTGACAAATATTGATACGCTCTGAACAATAGACAATAGTTAAAACGTAAAAATATCCCTATCCTTTAACAATGGACAAATTTATAGTGAAAAATTTTCCCATGCTTTCAACAATGAAGATATCTTAAAATAAGAAACTTTTCCCGCAACAATGAAAAATTCGACTTTAAGTCTTCATGTTTTAATTGGTATGACAAATTTATTTATAATTATATTAGAAGTTGTCTATAATGACAAATTTCTTGCACTTCCAACAATGGAAAAATTCCATTGACAAATATTGATACGCTCTCAAAAATAGACAATAGTTAAAACGTAAAAATGTCCTTATCGTTTAACAATGGAAAAATTGATAGTGAAAAATTTTCCCACGCTTTCAACAATGAAGGAATCTTAAAATAAGAAATGTTTCCCACAACATTGAAAAATTCGACTTTAAGTGTTTCTTCTTCAATTGTTATTATGACAAATTTCTTTATAATTATATTAGAAGTTATCTATAATGACAATTTTCCCGCGCTTCAACAATAGAAAAAATTCCATTGACAAATATTGATAAGCTTTCAACAATGGACAATAATTAAAAAGTAAAAACGTTCCTATGCTTTACCAATGGAGAAATTTATAGTGAAAAATTTTCCCATGCTTTCAAATATGAAGAAATCATAAAATAAGAATTTTTTCCTGCAACAATGAAAAATTTGACTTTAATTCTTCCTTTTTCAAATGTTATTGTGGCAAATGTATTTATAATTATATTAGAATTTAACTATAATGGCAACTTTCCCGCACTCCCAACAATGGAAAATTTTCCATTGACAAATATTGATAAGTTTAAACAATCTACAATATTTAAAACGTGAAAATCTCCCTAGCATTTAACAATGGAAAAATTTATAGTGACAAATATTCCCAAGCTTTCAACAATGAAGAAATCTTAAAATAAGAATTTTTTATCGCAACAATGAAAAATAGAAGTTTAAGTCTTTCTTTCTCAATTGTTATTATCACAAATTTATTTATAAATATATTAAAAGTTATCTATAATGACAACTTTCCAGCACTTCCAACATTGGAAAAAATTCCATTGACAAAAATTGATATGCTTTCAGTAATATACATTAATTAAAACGTAAAAATGTCCCTATCCTTTAACAATGGAAAAACTGATAGTGAAAAAATTTCCCACGCTTTCGACAATGAAGAAATCTTAAAATAAGAAATCTTTCCTGCAACAATGAAAAATTCGACTATAAGTGTTTCTTTTTCAACTGCTATTATGACAAATTTATTTATAATTATATTAGAAGTTATCTATAATGAGAATTTTCTCGGGCTTCCAACAATAGGAAAAATTCCATTGACAAATATTGATAAGCTTTCAACTATACACAATAATTTAAAGGTAGAAACGTTCCTATGCTTTAACAATGGAGAAATTTATAGTGACAAATTTTCCCATGCTTTCAACAAAAGAATTCTTAAAATAAGAAATCTTTCCCGCAACAATGAAAAATTCGACTTTGAGTGTTTCTTTTTCAATTTTTATTATGAGAAATTTATTTATAATTATATTAGAAGTTATCTATAATGACAACTTTCCCGCACTCCCAACAATGGAAAATTTTCCATTGACAAATATTGATAAGTTTCAACAATCTACAATATTTAAAACGTGAAAATGTCCCTAGCATTTAACAATGGAAAAATTTATAGTGACAAATATTCCCAAGCTTTCAACAATGAAGAAATCTTAAAATAAGAAATTTTTTCCGTAACAATGAAAAATTCGACTTTAAGGCTAACTTTTTCAATTGTAATGATGACAAAATTTATTTATAATTATATTAGAATTGAACTATAATGGCAAATTTCCCGCACTACCAACAATGGAAAAATTTTAATTTAAAAATATTGATACGCTTTCGACAATCTACAATATTTTAAAAATGAAAATGTCCCTAGCCTTTAACAATGGAAAAATTTATAGTGAAAAAAATTTCCACGCTTTCAACAATGAAGAAATCTTAAAATAAGAAACCTTTCCCGCATCAATGAAAAATTCGACTTTAAGTGTTTCTTTTTCAACTGTTATTATGACAAATTTATTTATAATTATATTAGAAGTTATCTATAATGGGAATTTTCTTGTGCATACAACAATAGGAAAAATTCCATTGACAAATATTGATAAGCTTTCAACTATAGACAATAATTTAATGGTAAAAACGTTTCTATGCTTTAACAATGGAAAAATTTATAGTGACAAATTTTCCCATGCTTTCAACAAAAGAATTCTTAAAATACGAAATCTTTCCCGCAACAATGAAAAATTCGACTTTGAGTGTTTCTTTTTCAATTGTTATTATGAGAAATTTATTTATAATTATATTAGAAGTTATCTATAATGACAACTTTCCTGCACTCCCAACAATGGAAAATTTTCCATTGACAAATATTGATAAGTTTCAACTATCTACAATATTTCAAACGTGAAAATGTCCCTAGCATTTAACAATGGAAAAATTTATAGTGACAAATATTCCCAAGCTTTCAACAATGAAGAAATCTTAAAATAAGAATTTTTTATCGCAACAATGAAAAATAGAAGTCTTTTTTTTTCAATTGTTATTATGACAAATTTATTTATAAAGATATTAAAAGTTATCTATAATGATAACTTTCCAGCACTTCCAACATTGGAAAAAATTCCATTGACAAATATTGATACGCTCCGAACAATAGACAATAGTTAAAACGTAAAAATGTCCCTATCATTTAACAATGGAAAAATTTATTGTGAAAAATTTTCCCATGCTTTCAACAATGAAGATATCCTAAAATAAGAAACTTTTCCCGCAACAATGAAAAATTCGACTTTAACTCTGCATTTTTTAATTGTTATGACAAATTTATTTTTAATTATATTAGAAGTTGTCTAAAATGACAAATTTCTCGCACTTTCAACAGTGCAAAAATTCCATTGACAAATATTGATACGCTCTCAACAATATACAATAATTAAAACTTAAAAATATCCTTATCCTTTAACAATGGAAAAATTGACAGTGAAAATTTATCCCACGCTTTCAACAGTGAAGAAATCTTAAAATAAGAAATATTTCCCGCAATAATGAAAAATTCGACTTTAAGTGTTTTTTTTTCAATTGTTATTATGACAAATTTATGTATAATTATATTAGAAGTTATTTATAATGACAATTTTCCCGCGCTTCCAACAATAGAAAAAATTCCATTGAAAAATATTGATAAGCTTTCAACAATGGACAATAATTAAAAAGTAAAAAAGATTCCTATGCTTTAACAGTGGAGAAATTTATAGTGAAAAATTTCCCATGCTTTCAACAATGAAGAAATCATAAAATAAGAATTTTTTCCTGCAACAATGAAAAATTTGACTTTAAGTCTTCCTTTTTCAATTGTTATTATGACAAATTTATTTATAATTATATTAGAATTGAACTATAATGGCAAATTTCCCGCACTCCCAACAATGGAAAAATTTCCATTTAAAAATATTGATACGCTTTCAACAATCTACAATATTTTAAAAATGAAAATATCCCTAGCCTTTAACAATGGAAAAATTTATTGTGAAAAATTTTCCCACGCTTTCAAGAATGAAGAAGTTTTAAAATAAGAAACTTTTCCCGCAACAATGAAAAATTCGAGTTTAAGTCATCTATTTTCAATTGTTATTTGAAAAATTTATTGATAATTATATTAGAAGATATCTATAATGACTACTTTCCCGCGCTTCCAACAAAGAAAAAAATTCCACTTACAAATATTGATACCGTATCAACAATGGACAATATTATAATGTGAAAATGCCCCTATCCTTTAACAATGGAAAAATTTATAGTGAAAATTTTTTCCACGCTTTCAACAATGAAGAAATCTTAAAATAAGAAACCTTTCCCGCAACAATGAAAAATTCGACTTTAAGTGTTTCTTTTTCAACTGTTATTATGACAAATTTATTTATAATTATATTAGAAGTTATCTATAATGAGCATTTTCTCGCGCTTCCAACAATAGAAAACATTCCATTGACAAATATTGATACGCTCTGAACAATAGACAATAGTTAAAACGTAAAAATATCCCTATCCTTTAACAATGGACAAATTTATAGTGAAAAATTTTCCCATGCTTTCAACAATGAAGATATCTTAAAATAAGAAACTTTTCCCGCAACAATGAAAAATTCGACTTTAAGTCTTCATGTTTTAATTGGTATGACAAATTTATTTATAATTATATTAGAAGTTGTCTATAATGACAAATTTCTTGCACTTCCAACAATGGAAAAATTCCATTGACAAATATTGATACGCTCTCAAAAATAGACAATAGTTAAAACGTAAAAATGTCCTTATCGTTTAACAATGGAAAAATTGATAGTGAAAAATTTTCCCACGCTTTCAACAATGAAGGAATCTTAAAATAAGAAATGTTTCCCACAACATTGAAAAATTCGACTTTAAGTGTTTCTTCTTCAATTGTTATTATGACAAATTTCTTTATAATTATATTAGAAGTTATCTATAATGACAATTTTCCCGCGCTTCAACAATAGAAAAAATTCCATTGACAAATATTGATAAGCTTTCAACAATGGACAATAATTAAAAAGTAAAAACGTTCCTATGCTTTAACAATGGAGAAATTTATAGTGAAAAATTTTCCCATGCTTTCAAATATGAAGAAATCATAAAATAAGAATTTTTTCCTGCAACAATGAAAAATTTGACTTTAATTCTTCCTTTTTCAAATGTTATTGTGGCAAATTTATTTATAATTATATTAGAATTTAACTATAATGGCAACTTTCCCGCACTCCCAACAATGGAAAATTTTCCATTGACAAATATTGATAAGTTTAAACAATCTACAATATTTAAAACGTGAAAATCTCCCTAGCATTTAACAATGGAAAAATTTATAGTGACAAATATTCCCAAGCTTTCAACAATGAAGAAATCTTAAAATAAGAATTTTTTATCGCAACAATGAAAAATAGAAGTTTAAGTCTTTCTTTCTCAATTGTTATTATCACAAATTTATTTATAAATACATTAAAAGTTATCTATAATGACAACTTTCCAGCACTTCCAACATTGGAAAAAATTCCATTGACAAAAATTGATATGCTTTCAGTAATATACATTAATTAAAACGTAAAAATGTCCCTATCCTTTAACAATGGAAAAACTGATAGTGAAAAATTTTCCCATGCTTTCAACAATGAAGATATCCTAAAATAAGAAACTTTTCCTGCAACAATGAAAAATTCGACTATAAGTGTTTCTTTTTCAACTGTTATTATGACAAATTTATTTATAATTATATTAGAAGTTATCTATAATGAGAATTTTCTCGGGCTTCCAACAATAGGAAAAATTCCATTGACAAATATTGATAAGCTTTCAACAATGGACAATAATTTAAAGGTAAAAACGTTCCTATGCTTTAACTATGGAGAAATTTATAGTGACAAATTTTCCCATGCTTTCAACAAAAGAAATCTTAAAATAAGAAATCTTTCCCGCAACAATTAAAAATTCGACTTTAAGTGTTTCTTTTTCAATTGTTATTATGAGAAATTTATTTATAATTATATTAGAAGTTATCTATAATGACAACTCTCCCGAACTCCCAACAATGGAAAATTTTCCATTGACAAATATTGATAAGTTTCAACAATCTACAATATTTAAAATTGAAAATGTCCCTAGCATTTACTAATGGAAAAATTTATAGTGATAAATATTCCCATGCTTTCAACAATGAAGAAATCTTAAAATAAAAAATTTTATCGCAACAAAGACAAATAGAAGTTTAAGTCTTTCTTTTTCAATTGTTATTATGACAAATTAATTTATAATTATATTAAAAGTTATCTATAATGACAATTTTTCCGCGCTTCCATCAATAGAAAAAATTCCATTCACAAATATTGATAAGCTTTTAACAATGGACAATAATTAAAATGTAAAAATTTTCCTATGCTTTAACAATGGAGAAATGCATAGTGACAAATTTTCCCCGCTTTCAACAATGAAGAAATCTTAAAATAAGAAAATTTTTCCGTAACAATGAAAAATGCGACTTTAAGTCTAACTTTTTCAATTGTAATTATGACAAATTTATTTATAATTATATTAGAATTTAACTATAATGGCAAATTTCCCGCACTCCCAACAATGGAAAATTGTCCATTGACAAACATTGATAAGTTTCAACAATCAACAATATTTAAAACGTGAAAATGTCCCTAGCATTTAACAATGGAAAAATTTATAGTGACAAATATTCCCAAGCTTTCAACAATGAAGAAATCTTAAAATAAGAATTTTTTCCCGCAACAATGAAAAATTTGACTTTAAGTCTTCCTTTTTCAATTGTTATTATGACAAATTTATTTATAATTATATTAGAATTGAACTATAATGGCAAATTTCCCGCACTCCCAACAATGGAAAAATTTCCATTTAAAAATATTGATACGCTTTCAACAATCTACAATATTTTAAAAATGAAAATATCCCTAGCCTTTAACAATGGAAAAATTTATTGTGAAAAATTTTCCCACGCTTTCAAGAATGAAGAAGTTTTAAAATAAGAAACTTTTCCCGCAACAATGAAAAATTCGAGTTTAAGTCATCTATTTTCAATTGTTATTTGAAAAATTTATTGATAATTATATTAGAAGATATCTATAATGACTACTTTCCCGCGCTTCCAACAAAGAAAAAAATTCCACTTACAAATATTGATACCGTATCAACAATGGACAATATTATAATGTGAAAATGCCCCTATCCTTTAACAATGGAAAAATTTATAGTGAAAATTTTTTCCACGCTTTCAACAATGAAGAAATCTTAAAATAAGAAACCTTTCCCGCAACAATGAAAAATTCGACTTTAAGTGTTTCTTTTTCAACTGTTATTATGACAAATTTATTTATAATTATATTAGAAGTTATCTATAATGAGAATTTTCTCGCGCTTCCAACAATAGAAAACATTCCATTGACAAATATTGATACGCTCTGAACAATAGACAATAGTTAAAACGTAAAAATATCCCTATCCTTTAACAATGGACAAATTTATAGTGAAAAATTTTCCCATGCTTTCAACAATGAAGATATCTTAAAATAAGAAACTTTTCCCGCAACAATGAAAAATTCGACTTTAAGTCTTCATGTTTTAATTGGTATGACAAATTTATTTATAATTATATTAGAAGTTGTCTATAATGACAAATTTCTTGCACTTCCAACAATGGAAAAATTCCATTGACAAATATTGATACGCTCTCAAAAATAGACAATAGTTAAAACGTAAAAATGTCCTTATCGTTTAACAATGGAAAAATTGATAGTGAAAAATTTTCCCACGCTTTCAACAATGAAGGAATCTTAAAATAAGAAATGTTTCCCACAACATTGAAAAATTCGACTTTAAGTGTTTCTTCTTCAATTGTTATTATGACAAATTTCTTTATAATTATATTAGAAGTTATCTATAATGACAATTTTCCCGCGCTTCAACAATAGAAAAAATTCCATTGACAAATATTGATAAGCTTTCAACAATGGACAATAATTAAAAAGTAAAAACGTTCCTATGCTTTACCAATGGAGAAATTTATAGTGAAAAATTTTCCCATGCTTTCAAATATGAAGAAATCATAAAATAAGAATTTTTTCCTGCAACAATGAAAAATTTGACTTTAATTCTTCCTTTTTCAAATGTTATTGTGGCAAATGTATTTATAATTATATTAGAATTTAACTATAATGGCAACTTTCCCGCACTCCCAACAATGGAAAATTTTCCATTGACAAATATTGATAAGTTTAAACAATCTACAATATTTAAAACGTGAAAATCTCCCTAGCATTTAACAATGGAAAAATTTATAGTGACAAATATTCCCAAGCTTTCAACAATGAAGAAATCTTAAAATAAGAATTTTTTATCGCAACAATGAAAAATAGAAGTTTAAGTCTTTCTTTCTCAATTGTTATTATCACAAATTTATTTATAAATATATTAAAAGTTATCTATAATGACAACTTTCCAGCACTTCCAACATTGGAAAAAATTCCATTGACAAAAATTGATATGCTTTCAGTAATATACATTAATTAAAACGTAAAAATGTCCCTATCCTTTAACAATGGAAAAACTGATAGTGAAAAAATTTCCCACGCTTTCGACAATGAAGAAATCTTAAAATAAGAAATCTTTCCTGCAACAATGAAAAATTCGACTATAAGTGTTTCTTTTTCAACTGCTATTATGACAAATTTATTTATAATTATATTAGAAGTTATCTATAATGAGAATTTTCTCGGGCTTCCAACAATAGGAAAAATTCCATTGACAAATATTGATAAGCTTTCAACTATACACAATAATTTAAAGGTAGAAACGTTCCTATGCTTTAACAATGGAGAAATTTATAGTGACAAATTTTCCCATGCTTTCAACAAAAGAATTCTTAAAATAAGAAATCTTTCCCGCAACAATGAAAAATTCGACTTTGAGTGTTTCTTTTTCAATTTTTATTATGAGAAATTTATTTATAATTATATTAGAAGTTATCTATAATGACAACTTTCCCGCACTCCCAACAATGGAAAATTTTCCATTGACAAATATTGATAAGTTTCAACAATCTACAATATTTAAAACGTGAAAATGTCCCTAGCATTTAACAATGGAAAAATTTATAGTGACAAATATTCCCAAGCTTTCAACAATGAAGAAATCTTAAAATAAGAAATTTTTTCCGTAACAATGAAAAATTCGACTTTAAGGCTAACTTTTTCAATTGTAATGATGACAAAATTTATTTATAATTATATTAGAATTGAACTATAATGGCAAATTTCCCGCACTACCAACAATGGAAAAATTTTAATTTAAAAATATTGATACGCTTTCGACAATCTACAATATTTTAAAAATGAAAATGTCCCTAGCCTTTAACAATGGAAAAATTTATAGTGAAAAAAATTTCCACGCTTTCAACAATGAAGAAATCTTAAAATAAGAAACCTTTCCCGCATCAATGAAAAATTCGACTTTAAGTGTTTCTTTTTCAACTGTTATTATGACAAATTTATTTATAATTATATTAGAAGTTATCTATAATGGGAATTTTCTTGTGCATACAACAATAGGAAAAATTCCATTGACAAATATTGATAAGCTTTCAACTATAGACAATAATTTAATGGTAAAAACGTTTCTATGCTTTAACAATGGAAAAATTTATAGTGACAAATTTTCCCATGCTTTCAACAAAAGAATTCTTAAAATACGAAATCTTTCCCGCAACAATGAAAAATTCGACTTTGAGTGTTTCTTTTTCAATTGTTATTATGAGAAATTTATTTATAATTATATTAGAAGTTATCTATAATGACAACTTTCCTGCACTCCCAACAATGGAAAATTTTCCATTGACAAATATTGATAAGTTTCAACTATCTACAATATTTCAAACGTGAAAATGTCCCTAGCATTTAACAATGGAAAAATTTATAGTGACAAATATTCCCAAGCTTTCAACAATGAAGAAATCTTAAAATAAGAATTTTTTATCGCAACAATGAAAAATAGAAGTCTTTTTTTTTCAATTGTTATTATGACAAATTTATTTATAAAGATATTAAAAGTTATCTATAATGATAACTTTCCAGCACTTCCAACATTGGAAAAAATTCCATTGACAAATATTGATACGCTCCGAACAATAGACAATAGTTAAAACGTAAAAATGTCCCTATCATTTAACAATGGAAAAATTTATTGTGAAAAATTTTCCCATGCTTTCAACAATGAAGATATCCTAAAATAAGAAACTTTTCCCGCAACAATGAAAAATTCGACTTTAACTCTGCATTTTTTAATTGTTATGACAAATTTATTTTTAATTATATTAGAAGTTGTCTAAAATGACAAATTTCTCGCACTTTCAACAGTGCAAAAATTCCATTGACAAATATTGATACGCTCTCAACAATATACAATAATTAAAACTTAAAAATATCCTTATCCTTTAACAATGGAAAAATTGACAGTGAAAATTTATCCCACGCTTTCAACAGTGAAGAAATCTTAAAATAAGAAATATTTCCCGCAATAATGAAAAATTCGACTTTAAGTGTTTTTTTTTCAATTGTTATTATGACAAATTTATGTATAATTATATTAGAAGTTATTTATAATGACAATTTTCCCGCGCTTCCAACAATAGAAAAAATTCCATTGAAAAATATTGATAAGCTTTCAACAATGGACAATAATTAAAAAGTAAAAAAGATTCCTATGCTTTAACAGTGGAGAAATTTATAGTGAAAAATTTCCCATGCTTTCAACAATGAAGAAATCATAAAATAAGAATTTTTTCCTGCAACAATGAAAAATTTGACTTTAAGTCTTCCTTTTTCAATTGTTATTATGACAAATTTATTTATAATTATATTAGAATTGAACTATAATGGCAAATTTCCCGCACTCCCAACAATGGAAAAATTTCCATTTAAAAATATTGATACGCTTTCAACAATCTACAATATTTTAAAAATGAAAATATCCCTAGCCTTTAACAATGGAAAAATTTATTGTGAAAAATTTTCCCACGCTTTCAAGAATGAAGAAGTTTTAAAATAAGAAACTTTTCCCGCAACAATGAAAAATTCGAGTTTAAGTCATCTATTTTCAATTGTTATTTGAAAAATTTATTGATAATTATATTAGAAGATATCTATAATGACTACTTTCCCGCGCTTCCAACAAAGAAAAAAATTCCACTTACAAATATTGATACCGTATCAACAATGGACAATATTATAATGTGAAAATGCCCCTATCCTTTAACAATGGAAAAATTTATAGTGAAAATTTTTTCCACGCTTTCAACAATGAAGAAATCTTAAAATAAGAAACCTTTCCCGCAACAATGAAAAATTCGACTTTAAGTGTTTCTTTTTCAACTGTTATTATGACAAATTTATTTATAATTATATTAGAAGTTATCTATAATGAGCATTTTCTCGCGCTTCCAACAATAGAAAACATTCCATTGACAAATATTGATACGCTCTGAACAATAGACAATAGTTAAAACGTAAAAATATCCCTATCCTTTAACAATGGACAAATTTATAGTGAAAAATTTTCCCATGCTTTCAACAATGAAGATATCTTAAAATAAGAAACTTTTCCCGCAACAATGAAAAATTCGACTTTAAGTCTTCATGTTTTAATTGGTATGACAAATTTATTTATAATTATATTAGAAGTTGTCTATAATGACAAATTTCTTGCACTTCCAACAATGGAAAAATTCCATTGACAAATATTGATACGCTCTCAAAAATAGACAATAGTTAAAACGTAAAAATGTCCTTATCGTTTAACAATGGAAAAATTGATAGTGAAAAATTTTCCCACGCTTTCAACAATGAAGGAATCTTAAAATAAGAAATGTTTCCCACAACATTGAAAAATTCGACTTTAAGTGTTTCTTCTTCAATTGTTATTATGACAAATTTCTTTATAATTATATTAGAAGTTATCTATAATGACAATTTTCCCGCGCTTCAACAATAGAAAAAATTCCATTGACAAATATTGATAAGCTTTCAACAATGGACAATAATTAAAAAGTAAAAACGTTCCTATGCTTTAACAATGGAGAAATTTATAGTGAAAAATTTTCCCATGCTTTCAAATATGAAGAAATCATAAAATAAGAATTTTTTCCTGCAACAATGAAAAATTTGACTTTAATTCTTCCTTTTTCAAATGTTATTGTGGCAAATTTATTTATAATTATATTAGAATTTAACTATAATGGCAACTTTCCCGCACTCCCAACAATGGAAAATTTTCCATTGACAAATATTGATAAGTTTAAACAATCTACAATATTTAAAACGTGAAAATCTCCCTAGCATTTAACAATGGAAAAATTTATAGTGACAAATATTCCCAAGCTTTCAACAATGAAGAAATCTTAAAATAAGAATTTTTTATCGCAACAATGAAAAATAGAAGTTTAAGTCTTTCTTTCTCAATTGTTATTATCACAAATTTATTTATAAATATATTAAAAGTTATCTATAATGACAACTTTCCAGCACTTCCAACATTGGAAAAAATTCCATTGACAAAAATTGATATGCTTTCAGTAATATACATTAATTAAAACGTAAAAATGTCCCTATCCTTTAACAATGGAAAAACTGATAGTGAAAAATTTTCCCATGCTTTCAACAATGAAGATATCCTAAAATAAGAAACTTTTCCTGCAACAATGAAAAATTCGACTATAAGTGTTTCTTTTTCAACTGTTATTATGACAAATTTATTTATAATTATATTAGAAGTTATCTATAATGAGAATTTTCTCGGGCTTCCAACAATAGGAAAAATTCCATTGACAAATATTGATAAGCTTTCAACAATGGACAATAATTTAAAGGTAAAAACGTTCCTATGCTTTAACTATGGAGAAATTTATAGTGACAAATTTTCCCATGCTTTCAACAAAAGAAATCTTAAAATAAGAAATCTTTCCCGCAACAATTAAAAATTCGACTTTAAGTGTTTCTTTTTCAATTGTTATTATGAGAAATTTATTTATAATTATATTAGAAGTTATCTATAATGACAACTCTCCCGAACTCCCAACAATGGAAAATTTTCCATTGACAAATATTGATAAGTTTCAACAATCTACAATATTTAAAATTGAAAATGTCCCTAGCATTTACTAATGGAAAAATTTATAGTGATAAATATTCCCATGCTTTCAACAATGAAGAAATCTTAAAATAAAAAATTTTATCGCAACAAAGACAAATAGAAGTTTAAGTCTTTCTTTTTCAATTGTTATTATGACAAATTAATTTATAATTATATTAAAAGTTATCTATAATGACAATTTTTCCGCGCTTCCATCAATAGAAAAAATTCCATTCACAAATATTGATAAGCTTTTAACAATGGACAATAATTAAAATGTAAAAATTTTCCTATGCTTTAACAATGGAGAAATGCATAGTGACAAATTTTCCCCGCTTTCAACAATGAAGAAATCTTAAAATAAGAAAATTTTTCCGTAACAATGAAAAATGCGACTTTAAGTCTAACTTTTTCAATTGTAATTATGACAAATTTATTTATAATTATATTAGAATTTAACTATAATGGCAAATTTCCCGCACTCCCAACAATGGAAAATTGTCCATTGACAAACATTGATAAGTTTCAACAATCAACAATATTTAAAACGTGAAAATGTCCCTAGCATTTAACAATGGAAAAATTTATAGTGACAAATATTCCCAAGCTTTCAACAATGAAGAAATCTTAAAATAAGAATTTTTTCCCGCAACAATGAAAAATTTGACTTTAAGTCTTCCTTTTTCAATTGTAATTATGACAAATTTATTTATAATAATATTAGAATTGAACTATAATGGCAAATTTACCGCACTACCAACAATGGAAAAATTTCCATTTAAAAATATTGATACGCTTTCAACAATCTACAATATTATAAAAATGAAAATGTCCCTAGCCTTTAACAATGGAAAAATTTATTGTGAAAATTTTTTCCACGCTTTCAACAATGCAGAAATCTTAAAATAAAAAACCTTTCCCGCAACAATGAAAAATTCGACTTTAAGTGTTTCTTTTTCAACTGTTATTATGACAAATTTATTTATAATTATATTAGAAGTTATCTATAATGAGAATTTTCTTGTGCTTCCAACAATAGGAAAAATTCCATTGACAAATATTGATAAGCTTTCAACTATACACAATAATTTAAAGGTAAAAACGTTCCTATGCTTTAACAATGGAGAAATTTATAGTGACAAATTTTCCCATGCTTTCAACAAAAGAATTCTTAAAATAAGAAATCTTTCCCGCAACAATGAAAAATTCGACTTTGAGTGTTCCTTTTTCAATTTTTATTATGAGAAATTTATTTATAATTATATTAGAAGTTATCTATAATGACAACTTTCCCGCACTCCCAACAATGGAAAATTTTCCATTGACAAATATTGATAAGTTTCAACAATCTACAATATTTAAAACGTGAAAATGTCCCTAGCATTTAACAATGGAAAAATTTATAGTGACAAATATTCCCAAGCTTTCAACAATGAAGAAATCTTAAAATAAGCATTTTTTTCGCAACAATGAAAAATAGAAGTCTTTTTTTTTCAATTGTTATTATGACAAATTTATTTATAAAGATATTAAAATTTATCTATAATGACAACTTTCCAGCACTTCCAACATTGGAAAAAATTCCATTGACAAATATTGATACGCTCTGAACAATAGACAATAGTTAAAACGTAAAAATGTCCCTATCATTTAACAATGGAAAAATTTATTGTGAAAAATTTTCCCATGCTTTCAACAATGAAAATATCCTAAAATAAGAAACTTTTCCTGCAACAATGAAAAATTCGACTATAAGTGTTTCTTTTTCAACTGTTATTATGACAAATTTATTTATAATTATATTAGAAGTTATCTATAATGAGAATTTTCTCGGGCTTCCAACAATAGGAAAAATTCCATTGACAAATATTGATAAGCTTTCAACAATGGACAATAATTTAAAGGTAAAAACGTTCCTATGCTTTAACTATGGAGAAATTTATAGTGACAAATTTTCCCATGCTTTCAACAAAAGAAATCTTAAAATAAGAAATCTTTCCCGCAACAATGAAAAATTCGACTTTAAGTGTTTCTTTTTCAATTGTTATTATGAGAAATTTATTTATAATTATATTAGAAGTTATCTATAATGACAACTTTCCCGCACTCCCAACAATGGAAAATTTTCCATTGACAAATATTGATAAGTTTCAACAATCTACAATATTTAAAACGTGAAAATGTCGATAGCATTTAACAATGGAAAAATTTATAGTGACAAATATTCCCAAGCTTTCAACAATGAAGAAATCTTAAAATAAGCATTTTTTTCGCAACAATGAAAAATAGAAGTCTTTTTTTTTCAATTGTTATTATGACAAATATATTTATAAAGATATTAAAATTTATCTATAATGACAACTTTCCAGCACTTCCAACATTGGAAAAAATTCCATTGACAAATATTGATACGCTCTGAACAATAGACAATAGTTAAAACGTAAAAATGTCCCTATCATTTAACAATGGAAAAATTTATTGTGAAAAATTTTCCCATGCTTTCAACAATGAAAATATCCTAAAATAAGAAACTTTTCCTGCAACAATGAAAAATTCGACTTTAAGTGTTTCTTTTTCAATTGTTATTATGAGAAATTTATTTATAATTATATTAGAAGTTATCTATAATGACAACTCTCCCGAACTCCCAACAATGGAAAATTTTCCATTGACAAATATTGATAAGTTTCAACAATCTACAATATTTAAAATTGAAAATGTCCCTAGCATTTACTAATGGAAAAATTTATAGTGACAAATATTCCCATGCTTTCAACAATGAAGAAATCTTAAAATAAAAAATTTTATCGCAACAAAGACAAATAGAAGTTTAAGTCTTTCTTTTTCAATTGTTATTATGACAAATTAATTTATAATTATATTAAAAGTTATCTATAATGACAATTTTTCCGCGCTTCCATCAATAGAAAAAATTCCATTCACAAATATTGATAAGCTTTTAACAATGGACAATAATTAAAATGTAAAAATTTTCCTATGCTTTAACAATGGAGAAATGCATAGTGACAAATTTTCCCCGCTTTCAACAATGAAGAAATCTTAAAATAAGAAAATTTTTCCGTAACAATGAAAAATTCGACTTTAAGTCTAACTTTTTCAATTGTAATTATGACAAATTTATTTATAATTATATTAGAATTTAACTATAATGGCAAATTTCCCGCACTCCCAACAATGGAAAATTGTCCATTGACAAATATTGATAAGTTTCAACAATCAACAATATTTAAAACGTGAAAATGTCCCTAGCATTTAACAATTTAAAAATTTATAGTGACAAATATTCCCAAGCTTTCAACAATGAAGAAATCTTAAAATAAGCATTTTTTTCGCAACAATGAAAAATAGAAGTCTTTTTTTTTCAATTGTTATTATGACAAATTTATTTATAAAGATATTAAAATTTATCTATAATGACAACTTTCCAGCACTTCCAACATTGGAAAAAATTCCATTGACAAATATTGATACGCTCTGAACAATAGACAATAGTTAAAACGTAAAAATGTCCCTATCATTTAACAATGGAAAAATTTATTGTGAAAAATTTTCCCATGCTTTCAACAATGAAAATATCCTAAAATAAGAAACTTTTCCTGCAACAATGAAAAATTCGACTATAAGTGTTTCTTTTTCAACTGTTATTATGACAAATTTATTTATAATTATATTAGAAGTTATCTATAATGAGAATTTTCTCGGGCTTCCAACAATAGGAAAAATTCCATTGACAAATATTGATAAGCTTTCAACAATGGACAATAATTTAAAGGTAAAAACGTTCCTATGCTTTAACTATGGAGAAATTTATAGTGACAAATTTTCCCATGCTTTCAACAAAAGAAATCTTAAAATAAGAAATCTTTCCCGCAACAATGAAAAATTCGACTTTAAGTGTTTCTTTTTCAATTGTTATTATGAGAAATTTATTTATAATTATATTAGAAGTTATCTATAATGACAACTTTCCCGCACTCCCAACAATGGAAAATTTTCCATTGACAAATATTGATAAGTTTCAACAATCTACAATATTTAAAACGTGAAAATGTCGATAGCATTTAACAATGGAAAAATTTATAGTGACAAATATTCCCAAGCTTTCAACAATGAAGAAATCTTAAAATAAGCATTTTTTTCGCAACAATGAAAAATAGAAGTCTTTTTTTTTCAATTGTTATTATGACAAATTTATTTATAAAGATATTAAAATTTATCTATAATGACAACTTTCCAGCACTTCCAACAATGGAAAATTTTCCATTGACAAATATTGATAAGTTTCAACAATCTACAATATTTAAAATTGAAAATGTCCCTAGCATTTACTAATGGAAAAATTTATAGTGACAAATATTCCCATGCTTTCAACAATGAAGAAATCTTAAAATAAAAAATTTTATCGCAACAAAGACAAATAGAAGTTTAAGTCTTTCTTTTTCAATTGTTATTATGACAAATTAATTTATAATTATATTAAAAGTTATCTATAATGACAATTTTTCCGCGCTTCCATCAATAGAAAAAATTCCATTCACAAATATTGATAAGCTTTTAACAATGGACAATAATTAAAATGTAAAAATTTTCCTATGCTTTAACAATGGAGAAATGCATAGTGACAAATTTCCCCCGCTTTCAACAATGAAGAAATCTTAAAATAAGAAAATTTTTCCGTAACAATGAAAAATTCGACTTTAAGTCTAACTTTTTCAATTGTAATTATGACAAATTTATTTATAATAATATTAGAATTTAACTATAATGGCAAATTTCCCGCACTCCCAACAATGGAAAATTGTCCATTGACAAACATTGATAAGTTTCAACAATCAACAATATTTAAAACGTGAAAATGTCCCTAGCATTTAACAATGGAAAAATTTATAGTGACAAATATTCCCAAGCTTTCAACAATGAAGAAATCTTAAAATAAGAATTTTTTCCCGCAACAATGAAAAATTTGACTTTAAGTCTTCCTTTTTCAATTGTAATTATGACAAATTTATTTATAATTATATTAGAATTGAACTATAATGGCAAATTTACCGCACTACCAACAATGGAAAAATTTCCATTTAAAAATATTGATACGCTTTCAACAATCTACAATATTATAAAAATGAAAATGTCCCTAGCCTTTAACAATGGAAAAATTTATTGTGAAAATTTTTTCCACGCTTTCAACAATGCAGAAATCTTAAAATAAAAAACCTTTCCCGCAACAATGAAAAATTCGACTTTAAGTGTTTCTTTTTCAACTGTTATTATGACAAATTTATTTATAATTATATTAGAAGTTATCTATAATGAGAATTTTCTTGTGCTTCCAACAATAGGAAAAATTCCATTGACAAATATTGATAAGCTTTCAACTATACACAATAATTTAAAGGTAAAAACGTTCCTATGCTTTAACAATGGAGAAATTTATAGTGACAAATTTTCCCATGCTTTCAACAAAAGAATTCTTAAAATAAGAAATCTTTCCCGCAACAATGAAAAATTCGACTTTGAGTGTTCCTTTTTCAATTTTTATTATGAGAAATTTATTTATAATTATATTAGAAGTTATCTATAATGACAACTTTCCCGCACTCCCAACAATGGAAAATTTTCCATTGACAAATATTGATAAGTTTCAACAATCTACAATATTTAAAACGTGAAAATGTCCCTAGCATTTAACAATGGAAAAATTTATAGTGACAAATATTCCCAAGCTTTCAACAATGAAGAAATCTTAAAATAAGCATTTTTTTCGCAACAATGAAAAATAGAAGTCTTTTTTTTTCAATTGTTATTATGACAAATTTATTTATAAAGATATTAAAATTTATCTATAATGACAACTTTCCAGCACTTCCAACATTCGAAAAAATTCCATTGACAAATATTGATACGCTCTGAACAATAGACAATAGTTAAAACGTAAAAATGTCCCTATCATTTAACAATGGAAAAATTTATTGTGAAAAATTTTCCCATGCTTTCAACAATGAAAATATCCTAAAATAAGAAACTTTTCCTGCAACAATGAAAAATTCGACTATAAGTGTTTCTTTTCAACTGTTATTATGACAAATTTATTTATAATTATATTAGAAGTTATCTATAATGAGAATTTTCTCGGGCTTCCAACAATAGGAAAAATTCCATTGACAAATATTGATAAGCTTTCAACAATGGACAATAATTTAAAGGTAAAAACGTTCCTATGCTTTAACTATGGAGAAATTTATAGTGACAAATTTTCCCATGCTTTCAACAAAAGAAATCTTAAAATAAGAAATCTTTCCCGCAACAATGAAAAATTCGACTTTAAGTGTTTCTTTTTCAATTGTTATTATGAGAAATTTATTTATAATTATATTAGAAGTTATCTATAATGACAACTTTCCCGCACTCCCAACAATGGAAAATTTTCCATTGACAAATATTGATAAGTTTCAACAATCTACAATATTTAAAACGTGAAAATGTCGATAGCATTTAACAATGGAAAAATTTATAGTGACAAATATTCCCAAGCTTTCAACAATGAAGAAATCTTAAAATAAGCATTTTTTTCGCAACAATGAAAAATAGAAGTCTTTTTTTTTCAATTGTTATTATGACAAATTTATTTATAAAGATATTAAAATTTATCTATAATGACAACTTTCCAGCACTTCCAACATTGGAAAAAATTCCATTGACAAATATTGATACGCTCTGAACAATAGACAATAGTTAAAACGTAAAAATGTCCCTATCATTTAACAATGGAAAAATTTATTGTGAAAAATTTTCCCATGCTTTCAACAATGAAAATATCCTAAAATAAGAAACTTTTCCTGCAACAATGAAAAATTCGACTATAAGTGTTTCTTTTTCAACTGTTATTATGACAAATTTATTTATAATTATATTAGAAGTTATCTATAATGAGAATTTTCTCGGGCTTCCAACAATAGGAAAAATTCCATTGACAAATATTGATAAGCTTTCAACAATGGACAATAATTTAAAGGTAAAAACGTTCCTATGCTTTAACTATGGAGAAATTTATAGTGACAAATTTTCCCATGCTTTCAACAAAAGAAATCTTAAAATAAGAAATCTTTCTCGCAACAATGAAAAATTCGACTTTAAGTGTTTCTTTTTCAATTGTTATTATGAGAAATTTATTTATAATTATATTAGAAGTTATCTATAATGACAACTCTCCCGAACTCCCAACAATGGAAAATTTTCCATTGACAAATATTGATAAGTTTCAACAATCTACAATATTTAAAATTGAAAATGTCCCTAGCATTTACTAATGGAAAAATTTATAGTGACAAATATTCCCATGCTTTCAACAATGAAGAAATCTTAAAATAAAAAATTTTATCGCAACAAAGACAAATAGAAGTTGAAGTCTTTCTTTTTCAATTGTTATTATGACAAATTAATTTATAATTATATTAAAAGTTATCTATAATGATAATTTTTCCGCGCTTCCATCAATAGAAAAAATTCCATTCACAAATATTGATAAGCTTTTAACAATGGACAATAATTAAAATGTAAAAATTTTCCTATGCTTTAACAATGGAGAAATGCATAGTGACAAATTTTCCCCGCTTTCAACAATGAAGAAATCTTAAAATAAGAAAATTTTTCCGTAACAATGAAAAATTCGACTTTAAGTCTAACTTTTTCAATTGTAATTATGACAAATTTATTTATAATTATATTAGAATTTAACTATAATGGCAAATTTCCCGCACTCCCAACAATGGAAAATTGTCCATTGACAAATATTGATAAGTTTCAACAATCAACAATATTTAAAACGTGAAAATGTCCCTAGCATTTAACAATGGAAAAATTTATAGTGACAAATATTCCCAAGCTTTCAACAATGAAGAAATCTTAAAATAAGAATTTTTTCCCGCAACAATGAAAAATTTGACTTTAAGTCTTCCTTTTTCAATTGTAATTATGACAAATTTATTTATAATTATATTAGAATTGAACTATAATGGCAAATTTACCGCACTACCAACAATGGAAAAATTTCCATTTAAAAATATTGATACGCTTTCAACAATCTACAATATTATAAAAATGAAAATGTCCCTAGCCTTTAACAATGGAAAAATTTATTGTGAAAAAATTTTCCACGCTTTCAACAATGCAGAAATCTTAAAATAAAAAACCTTTCCCGCAACAATGAAAAATTCGACTTTAAGTGTTTCTTTTTCAACTGTTATTATGACAAATTTATTTATAATTATATTAGAAGTTATCTATAATGAGAATTTTCTTGTGCTTCCAACAATAGGAAAAATTCCATTGACAAATATTGATAAGCTTTCAACTATACACAATAATTTAAAGGTAAAAACGTTCCTATGCTTTAACAATGGAGAAATTTATAGTGACAAATTTTCCCATGCTTTCAACAAAAGAATTCTTAAAATAAGAAATCTTTCCCGCAACAATGAAAAATTCGACTTTGAGTGTTTCTTTTTCAATTTTTATTATGAGAAATTTATTTATAATTATATTAGAAGTTATCTATAATGACAACTTTCCCGCACTCCCAACAATGGAAAATTTTCCATTGACAAATATTGATAAGTTTCAACAATCTACAATATTTAAAACGTGAAAATGTCCCTAGCATTTAACAATGGAAAAATTTATAGTGACAAATATTCCCAAGCTTTCAACAATGAAGAAATCTTAAAATAAGCTTTTTTTTTTCGCAACAATGAAAAATAGAAGTCTTTTTTTTTCAATTGTTATTATGACAAATTTATTTATAAAGATATTAAAATTTATCTATAATGACAACTTTCCAGCACTTCCAACATTGGAAAAAATTTCATTGACAAATATTGATACGCTCTGAACAATAGACAATAGTTAAAACGTAAAAATGTCCCTATCATTTAACAATGGAAAAATTTTCCCATGCTTTCAACAATGAAGATATCCTAAAATAAGAAACTTTTCCTGCAACAATGAAAAATTCGACTTTAAGTCTGCATTTTTTAATTGTTATGACAAATTTATTTTAAATTATATTAGAAGTTGTCTAAAATGACAAATTTCTCGCACTTTCAACAATGCAAAAATTCCATTGACAAATATTGATACGCTCTCAACAATATACAATAATTAAAACGTAAAAATATCCTTATCCTTTAACAATGGAAAAATTGACATTGAAAATTTATCCCACGCTTTCAACAATGAAGAAATCTTAAAATAAGATATATTTCCCGCAATAATGAAAAATTCGACTTTAAGTGTTTCTTTTTCAATTGTTATTATGACAAATTTATGTATAATTATATTAGAAGTTATCTATAATGACAATTTTCCCGCGCTTCCAACAATAGAAAAAATTCCATTGACAAATATTGATAAGCTTTCAACAATGGACAATAATTAAATAGTAAAAAAGATTCCTATGCTTTAACAGTGGAGAAATTTATAGTGAAAAATATTCCCATGCTTTCAACAATGAAGAAATCATAAAATAAGAATTTTTCCCGCAACAATGAAAAATTTGACTTTAATTCTTCCTTTTTCAATTGTTATTGTGGCAAATTTATTTATAATTATATTAGAATTTAACTATAATGGCAACTTTCCCGCACTCCCAACAATGGAAAATTTTCCATTGACAAATATTGATAAGTTTAAACAATCAATAATATTTAAAATTGAAAATGTCCCAAGCTTTTAACAATAGAAAAATTTATAGTGACAAATATTCCCATGCTTTCAACAATGAAGAAATCTTAAAATAAAAAATTTTAACGCAACAAAGAAAAATAGAAGTTTAAGTCTTTCTTTTTCAATTGTTATTATGACAAATTAATTTATAATTATATTAAAAGTTATCTATAATGACACTTTCCCGCACTTCCCACAATGGAAAAAATTCCATTGACAAATATTGATAAGCTGGACAATACAATGGACATACAATGGACAATAATTAAAATGTAAAAATTTTCCTATGCTTTAACAATGGAGAAATGTATAGTGACAAATTTTCCCCGCTTTCAACAATGAAGAAATCTTAAAATAAGAAAATTTTTCCGTAACAATGAAAAATTCGACTTTAAGTCTAACTTTTTCAATTGTAATTATGACAAATTTATTTATAATTATATTAGAATTTAAGTATAATGGCAAATTTCCCGCACTACCAACAATGGAAAATTTTCCATTTAAAATATTGATAAGTTTCAACAATCTACAATATTTAAAACGACAAAATGTCCCTAGCATTTAACAATGGAAAAATTTATAGTGACAAATATTCCCAAGCTTTCTACAATGTAGAAATCTTAAAATAAGAATTTTTTATCGCAACAATGAAAAATAGAAGTTTAAGTCTTTCTTTCTCAATTGTTATTATGACAAATTTATTTATAAATATATTAAAAGTTATCTATAATGACAACTTTCCAGCACTTCCAACATTGGAAAAAATTCCATTGACAAAAATTGATATGCTTTCAATAATATACATTAATTAAAATTTAAAAATGTCCCTAACCTTTAACAATGGAAAAATTGATAGTGAAAAATTTTCCCACGCTTTCGACAATGAAGAAATCTTAAAATAAGAAATCTTTCCCGCAACAATGAAAAATTCGACTATAAGTGTTTCTTTTTCAACTGTTATTATGACAAATTTATTTATAATTATATTAGAAGTTATCTATAATGAGAATTTTCCGCACTACCAACAATGGAAAAATTTCCATTTAAAAATATTGATACGCTTTCAACAATCTACAATATTTTAAAAATGAAAATGTGCCTAGCCTTTAACAATGGAAAAATTTATAGTGAAAAATTTTCCCATGCTTTCAACAATGAAGATATCTTAAAATAAGAAACTTTTCCAGCAACAATGAAAAATTCGACTTTAAGTCTGCATTTTTTAATTGTTATGACAAATTTATTTTTAATTATATTAGAAGTTGTCGATAATGACAAATTTCTCGCACTGTAAAAAAAAAACAAAAATTCCAATGACAAATATTGATACGCTCTCAACAATATACAATAATTAAAACGTAAAAATGTCCCTATCCTTTAACAATGGAAAAATTGATAGTGACGAATTTTCCCACGCTTTCAACAATTTAGAAATCTGAAAATCTGAAAATTTTCCCGTAACAATGAAAAATTTGACTTTAAGTCTTTTTTTTTTTCAATTGTTATCTTAAAAACTTTATTTATTATATTAGAAGATATTTATAATGACAAATTTCACGCACTTCCAACAATGCAAAAATTCCATTGACAAATATTGATACGCTCTCAACAATAGACAATAGTTAAAACGTAAAAATATCCTTATCCTTTAACAATGGAAAAATTTATAGTGAAAATTTATCCCACGCTTTCAACAATGAAGAAATCTTAAAATAAGATATATTTCCCGCAATAATGAAAAATTCGACTTTAAATGTTTCTTTTTCAATTGTTATTATGACAAATTTATGTATAATTATATTAGAAGTTATCTATAATGAGAATTTTCTCACGCTTCCAACAATAGAAAACATTCCATTGACAAATATTGATACGCTCTGAACAATAGACAATAGCCACCACCCTCATATTTTTATTGGGGTCCTAGGGGTCTTTTTTAGCATTTCTTTAAAATTTTATTCTAATGATTTATTTATACCCTATGCTTAGTTTCGACTAATTGACATTTTCATCAATAACCGCCAAAAAGTAATGATATCAGTACAAAAACCCTTAACGGGTTAAAAGTTGTGACACAGCACTTTCTTTTGGCTCTATGAATTTTAAATATGGGTCTTAAAAGCAATGATATCAAATTTAAGTGATGCTATGTTAATATTTTTTTTAAATCATAATTTTCTTTTTAGTTTTATTTATATTCACAGGTGCAATTATTATCTTAATATGATAAAATATATAAAATTTATTCGCTGATGCTTTTTCATTCACATCTCTCATGAATTCAAAATATGGGTTTTAAAAAAATGATATCAAAATTTGAGTGACACCTTGACGTGAATTTAATAGGACTCTTTTAAAATTCAATTTAAATTATTTTATAAAATCAATATTCAATTTAAATTATTTTATAAATTATTTTATTAAATTATTTTATTCAATAAATTGATTTATCTTCTGTGCCACGCTATCCAAAATCATAAGTAAAATTTATGTAAATGATTATTTTGCGTCATATTATCCACTTGCATACATTTCCCTTTGTTTGGATACTATGACGCAAAATAATCATTTACATAAATTTTACTTATGATTTTTGATAGCATGGCACAGAAGATAAATCAATTTATTGAAATAAATACATTTCAATACATAATACAGGCTCAGTGAAAGTAATATATTTAAAAGTGTATTGAAAAATTAAAAGTATTGTTTGTATGTGTAAATATACTTTAGAAGACAAACCAAAAATAATTTAAATTGAATTTTAAAAGAGTCCTATTAAATTTCCGTCAAGGTGTTACTCAAATTTTGATATCATTTCTTTTAAAACCCATATTTTGAATTCATGAGAGATGTGAATGAAAAAGCATCAGCGAATAAATTTTAAATATTTTTTTCCTATTAAGATAATAATTGCACCTGTGAATATAAATAAAACTAAAAAGAAAATTATGATTTAAAAAAAATATTAACATAGCGTCACTTAAATTTGATATCATTGCTTTTAAGACCAATATTTAAAATTCATAGAGCCAAAAGAAAGTGCTGCGTCACAACTTTTAACACGTTAAGGGTTTTTGTACTGATAATATATACATATGTGTCTATAATTCCAAACCAGTTAGGGAGGGTGGAATACCTTCTTTTTGATTAAGCTTATGCATCCCTGTTAGCAGCGGAAGGTGGAGGGAAACATATTTAAGTCTTTGTGCGATGATGTGTTTCGGTCGATTCACAGACAGTCTGTGTGTGAAATTTCGTGTCAAACACTTATGTGTAAAAATCCAGAAATTAAAATTTTATAAACTTCTTTAGCTGAATTATGGTCTAGATTATGCGTGATGAAGTCACAAGATTTTTCACGAAAACAAAGATTTAAATAAGATTGTTCAACATTGAATGAGTGAATGAAGTGGTTAGCCATTATTTTCGATTTTGCAGACTTAATCAACACCTTGCATTTAATTCTTCATAAGTTTTCTCTAGGAAAATGGCTTGCTTTGTTGAAGACTAAGCTTTGTGTATAAACATTTTTTGCATCATGCTTATTATAATACTCGTTTTTGTGAATTTTGTCATACGAGTGGTGATCAGTGTGTAATGACTGCTCAATATTATCTACAGAACAAAAGAAAAAAAAAGAGTTACATTAAAGTTTATTTATAGATTTTTTGTCAGAGTAAAAAAATATGAAAATTTCGCGACAATATTTTCATAATGTTGGAAAGTGTTTCACAATCTAAGAACGGCACGATATTATTATTTCTTGTTAAATTATTATAAGTAAAATTTTAAACCTTGTTTTAAAACACGAAAATATTTCATAGGTTAATGAAATATTTTAAATGACCAAAATAAGTTGTGTGTGTTTTTTAAATAAATAATTTTAATTTACATATTTTATGTTCGTTTATATTAATATTGCATTCAAGTATTAAAAAAAAGATTTTGGTCAAGTTTAAAAAAAATACAGACAAATATTTTAGAGAAATAATTTAATAAATAATAAATAAATTTAATTAAAAAAAGCCATATCATGACATAATATAACATAAATAAAACCCATCGTCAAAATATAAAATTTGATTAACTAAAAAAGAGTATTTTGTATAAATTATTAAAATGAAAGTTCTATGTTCAAAATCAGAAAACATTTTGTCTTTTTAAAACTCCAAAAAAGAAAGAAAAGAAAAAAGAAATAAAATCATATTTATTTGGGAATCACACAGCAACAGTTATATTTTAAACTGAAACTTACGGAAGTAAGTGACTATTAACAATAATCTCAAGGCGAAACTCTCTATTTTCTAACACAACCACAAAGACAGTTTTATTCTTAAATGCACGAAAGTCAATCCACTTATCAAAAAATGAAGAATGTTGTTCGATTCTAAATCATTTCAATAATCATGCCTGCAAATTTAATGTTTGTATATGTAAAAACAAGTCCGTGAATCTATTCTAAAGTTTCACGTAGTTGAGCGGGTAAAAATGTTTTTTTTCTACAAACAACATTAATTGAATATTGTTTGTAAATTTTTGTACGTATATTCAAATTAATAAATTAAGGAAACATTAACTAAACTTGATACAATTAGTATTCATGACTATATCTAGTTCATTAGTTTTCCTAATAAAGTATACTAGCCTTCCACTGAAAAAAATTTAATCCTCTTCTAAGATTTTTATTAAATTTCCAATTTTTTTCCGTTTCTCTAGCTTATACTTATTTCTCATTTTCCATACGGAAACCGTGTAACTGATTTGGATATTTAGATCGCATATAGGAAGAAGAGGAGAAAAAAAAATTAAAATTAGAATAAAAAAGATGTATTTCTTAAAAATAAAAATGTAAAAAGCGGGAAGGCACCAGAAAAAAAAGCACCTTTTATACTTATAGAAAAAAGGATAATGAATTTTTATAATATTCTCATTTGTAAATTAAACATATATCAGTTAATTAATATAAAATATAGCATTCAAATGGTCATAGATAACAATTACAATGTAATTAGAAATCATCTTCACTCTGAAAAAACGCTTCCAGATATTGCAATTCTATGTGATACTGATTTCACAAACTTTTATAATTTAAAACGGTGTAAAAAAAAAGACGTCAAAAGATATTTTCCACATTTGCTGAAAAGCCCCTAAAAGCCCAGGATTATAGCAACCTTGCCAAGTTAACAATGACAAAAATGCATAGTTGTAAAACATATTTGCTTGTTTTGGGTAGCCTGTCTGTCAAACCATGAAATAGTGAAACAACCGCGCCAGATTACAATAAATTTCATCTGTATCAGTGACAGTTGTACAAGGAAAACTATTTTCACAAGCAACAGCTAATCAGTTTGAGTCAAATAGTTTACAGGATAATATTTAAACTCTATTATTTTCTATAGCCTTTAATTTGAGTCATTGGGGAGGTGGTAAAGTGGATTTCTAGAGAGCAACAAAACCAAAAATGCCTTACGCAAATCGCAATTTCCATATCTTTTGGATTGAGAAAAAAAAGTTTTATACAAGGGTATACAAGAAAAAAAAGGGAAATAAAGAAAAGTTCGGAAAATTTAAAATGTTTTGATGAGGGGTCGAGTCATTCATGCTCGGACGGACAAAAAAATTCCACCCCCCCCCCCCCCGCTTTCCTAGCTACGGGCCTGGAACTTTTGCTGAAATGTTAAAAAATTGCGAACATTTGGACTAATAAAACCATCTACAACTGCTTGCAGTCATTAATTTGATGCCAACAATTATAATGGTAATTTTGAACATAGTAATCAACTGAATGTTTCTAAAAATGAAAAATTTGTGCATAATTTTCTTACATCAAATCAATTCTGCAAGATATATTTAAGGCTCCTACAAATATTGAGGAGTATTAAAATTTAATCAAGTACACATTTTTTACACAAAGTATTTTTCTTTGGTTTCATATTCGAATAAATAATACCTGCAATTTCTTTCTCTTTTTAAGAGTCAAAATTATAAATTCCTATTCTTTTTCAATCACTTGTTCATGTAATTTTACAAATCTGATAAAAGTAATAAAAATATTATTTTTATCAGATTTATTTATACTGTATACACTTTATATATTTATTTAATAATGCAAAATTCTGATTATTTATAAGAAATAAATTAAATTTCATTATATAATTAGATAATTCTAGAAATTTAAAATAATTTTCCATCTACATATATAATTCTAAGAAAGTTAAACTAATATTCTATCAATATATAATAATTATTCTACTATGTACTCTGAATTAATTAACATTCTTGAACTTGCCTATAAATGTAATCCTTCTATATTGATAGTTTTTCTGGTCCTTTCAGTATTGTTATAGACAGGTTTCACTTTTTTATTTTTAAAGTAATGCTATAATTGGTATAGCAACAATAGTAAATTAGCAAATAATTTTTGAAGTGTAATATTAATTTGGTATTATTATTAATATTATTTGAGTATTATTAGATTTTTGTTACTATTACATAGCAAAAGTGGTGTAAGTAAAAAAAAACGAGTTCAGCTATTTAGTAATATATTTAAACAAAATAAATTGAAATACTGTTAGGAAAATAAGAACATATGTATTCATTAAAAGAACAAATTAAATAAATTTAACATGAGAAAGGATTTAAAATAATAATAATTAATGTAATGAATTAGAATCATATGGACAAAAGTTTTAAAATAAAATAATAAGTAAACAATGATATTCTATGAAGTTGCTTCGTTTCATTTTAGGATCTGTTTTTAAATACAATGTCATTCTTAGCCTGTACAGAAAACGAAATTGTCTAAGGCATTTTCTAACCAAATCTGTAAGGCATTCAACTAAAATACAATATAAATAATCCAGTTGACAAATGGTCTACCCACAGACAATAGAACCCTTATCCTATATATCCTATTCTGTGGGTCTACCTATACCATTGTGTATGTAGGAAGGGGAAGTGTGCTGATAAATGCCTTCTTTGCCGCCCAGTGTGGAACAACGGGGGGGGGGGGGGTGGCAAAAACGCAGATAGACGGCCATGACCATTTTGAGGTAGAAAATCAGAACCGTTCTTACGCGCCCATGACCATTTAGAAGTAAAAAATACTGACCGTCTATAAGCGGCCATGACCATTTAGAAGTAAAAAACGTTGACCGCGTATACGCGTTCATAACCACGAAAGGGTTAAAGAAAATATATTTTTCATAGTTAAAAAGAGACGTTGAAAGAATGAAGCAAAGCATTGGAATTTCAGTTGCTACTCAAATTCCTATAAAAATACATTCAGTACAACTTCTATAAACTAATTTTTCATAATCGATTCACCTAATTACAGATCTTTTGTATGTAGGTACATATATATCTAAGTAAAGTGGACAACAAATTATACACTAATACATTCCCCCAAATATTACTTAAATGACAATGTAAGTCCCATAAAATACCATTTAACAGAATTGGAGTTATAAATATTGGCGTAATTATAGAACTGTCTCCCTTAGATCTGTAACGAAGCAATGTAGCACAATGTGCTATATACTAAAATCATGTAACTAACAGCGGTAGATTCAAACAAAATACATTCAGCAGTATCTTTTAAAAGAAAAATTTTTCATAATCCGGTTAATCTGATCATACTGCTTTTGCCATAGCTCTGTAATTCAGCAATGTACCATGGTGTGTTATACACTAAAACTTTCCATGCAAAATTATCTAACATTGGTAAGTTCCATCGAAATGCATTCAACAGAATATTTGACAAAAGCTGATCTTTCATAATCAGGTTTGCCTAGTTATAGAACCATAGTTATGTAACTAATTAACGTAGCACAATGCATCATATATTAAAACTTTCTTTGAAAATTCATCAAACTAAAATTGGAAGTTACATCGAAATATATTGAGCAGAATCTTTTAAAAAGGCAGATCTTTCATAATCAGGTTCATCCTATTATAGAACATTCCCCATAAGTCTATAATTACGCAACATACAGCACTATGTTGTATACTTAAAACCTTCTTTAAAAAATTCTCTAACAGTTCAAATCTCATCTAAATTCATTCAGCAGAACTCTAGTTACATGTGGCTGGAACAAAATGTACATTTGCATTTTATATATATTTAAGCAAGCTTCACCAATGAGGAATTTTTATGTTTTCTGATTTTACTTTTATACAATAGAAAACAAAAAGATAAGAAGAACGGTATACATATTTTTGTATTTTGAACTGTAATGATTAATTTCTAACAGATATTATACCATGCACTATTTATTGTGTTGCAGAAATGCTACTTTTCCTACACCGGTATTGAGACGTCACAGTTCATGATAAAAAAGGAAACAGGTTCACACTTTGGATAGCAATTTAGTAAAAGAAAGCCGGTATATGTCAAATATACTGGCTTCCTATTCTTTTTGTAATAAATTCGTGTGTATTACACTATCAAGAGTAACAGAATCTTTAAGTATTACATAAAAGTGGTACTAAAAATCTAAACAATTCACAAACATGAAAAAGATATCCATAATTTTTTTAAGGTATTTAAAATAATAGTATAGTACAAAAACAAGTAATATAAACTTGATTTTCACTATTGGCTCCCAAGTTTTGAAAGAAAAAAATGAGTCCAATACTACATATTTATGTCAGTTATAACTTGTATAATACTACTGTCTGTTAGAAGAATGCTTTTTTATTAGTAAATAAAATGTAAATATGATTTTTATAAATCAATCAATTTAACACCGAAGCAAAAACATTTCTGGCAATGTGCAACAGATATTAGAGAATTTAATGGTAATCTGCTGACGTTACAACAATTTTACAAAAAATTTTCATTCATTTTTATAAATTATAAAATAAAGAAACTTTAAAATATAAAGTAAGATATCCATGATTGTTTTTTGATTAAATAAATTTGTAAAATGAAACGCATTTGAATGTAAATATAAAGCAGGCATGAAAGTGGGAAATAAGAAAATTGGTGGAAATTGTTTTTCACCTTTGGCAATGGCACTATACTTTTATAATTTGGATCCATTTGAATTGTTATTTACATATTAAAATGAAATATAACTGTATGTATGAGTGTTATTTTCTTTTGGTCACTTAGAAAATATTACAAACAAACATAAAATAAAATAAATTAACAATATATGTATAGGTTAATTGAATCAAAAAAGAAAATTGAAGATCGTTTGCAAAAGATATAAATCAAAATATTTTGGATCAATTTAAGTCAAAAATGCAAGTCAAATTGATCTTTGCTCCAGAAATACATCTTCAAAAATGCATCACTGAAATTAACCAAAATTCCAAATTTGTTTTGCATAAACAGAACAAAATATCCTATTCCAAAAAGAATCCTATGGAAAATTTCTTTCCCTTTTTTTAAGTTTTGATGTTTTCATATGCAACAGTTTGTTTATAATGACCCGAGAAAGTCAAAATGTCACAATAAATTCAAATATGGCAGCGGCATCTGTATTAGCTACTTTCTTTTAGAATAGAGAGATACAACGACAATGCGAGATTGATAAAAATATCGTAAAGATCAATGCAAGAATAAAATTGGAGGTAAAAAATTCAAAATGCTTGCAAAACCTGGGCATAGAAACAAATCGCTGCTTCCTAACAAAATATAAACATTGGCAATAGGCACATCATGAACAGTGACATCACAGCCAATCACACAGCGTTTACAAGTCACGTGATTTTCTCTTAATTTAACAATTATTTAATGATTCTTGTACACATTTATTAGAACATTTTTCAAATTTATGTGTCTGGAATTATTAGAAATACATAAACTTTTTTCGATTACCTCATGTGTGCTAAAATATCTCATTACGCTGGTCAATTTCTCCAATCTTAAATCAAATGAAATATTATATCTGTGAATTTGACCTTGTTTTAGAACAATATGCACATTCTGAAAAGGATCTGAATGCATTGTGCTATCATATATTCTAATGTATGGACAAAATTTAGAGTGTTAAGAATCAACTCTTTTATTTTATCATTTACAGTAGGATTTGGTAAAGAACAATATGGAATGTACGAAAATCATCTCTGAAAAATTATTTAACTAAAAAAGCAACTCTCATCAAAATCTTTTCAGTAGAAGATTTTAAAAAGGATATTTTTTTCATAATCGGTTCACTTGATAGAAGAACTTTATTCATAATTCTATAACTAAGCAACATAGAACATTACCTTATATACTAAAACCAACTGTGAAATTTTATCTAACAGTGCAAGTGCCATCGAAATCCATTTAGTAGAACTCACGTTGAAAGCGGCTGGAAGGAAATTCACATTTGCATTTTATATATTCATATATAGTTGAAAGGACTAGAAAAGAGGAATTGATTACATGGATTTCAGTTAATTGGAAAACTCTATGTATCATTAAAGTTGTATTTGTTTCCTCATTCTAGTTAAGAAATAGAAACAATTCAGTCAACCATTAGAAACAGCTAATTTGATTTTGATTCATTAAAAATATTGAACAAAAAACTTATTTTTATGCTTTTTTCTAATCCTGAAAGGCATTTTTCAATTAAATTGTACAAACCCAAATAATGAAATTGTTCCTCCATTAAAAGTTTATGTCAAAAGTTGTTGTATACAAGATTATTAAATTTATTAAATTCATTTTTTTTTCAGAACACATGTGGTATAATTTCACTTATAATGGTTTGTTTTAAGGGGTGTTAAACTTTTTATAAAAAAATACCTAAAATTTCTCCCTTTTTTGTGCTTTTTTCTAGTGCAATTATACAGTAATAATAATGGGGTTTTTTCCAATTGAAAGAGTTTAAAGTTTTGAAAACACAATTTTTAATGTGGAAATTGGTTGAAAAATGGTCCTCTGGCGTGCTTTATCCCTGGGTATGCAAAAAGTGAAGCATTCCACGGTAAGAGATTAATCTCGCCATCTGTAGAAATAAAAAATAAATAAATAAATAAAACTTAAAATTTACGATATTTTGTAGTCTTTCTCGCATGGGATTATAAATCTTTTCACCCTGAAGAAAATGGCAGCTGTTTACATTTTACGTTGTCGATTTTAGACAAAAATTTTTGGATTGAAATCGCGCAAAATATATTTACAATTCAAATATGGAAAAACGCATCCATGAGGACATACAAAATCTTTTATATTAGAAAATCATGAAAACTTCAACCAAATCGCTCGATCCAATCTTGAGTTCTGCCTGTTACCGAGTTGTAAAAAAGGTTTAAAGTTTTAAAACATTTTTAAAAATCTGACAATTTTCCACTTACATAAAATTGTCAATACAAGGGCCATATAATGAACCCTCCAGGACTTCCTCTTTCTCAATTCTTTTCTTTTTAGCGAGTCGGCACTGAATTCTTACCTCCCAAGTTGCTGCACACTTAGCTCAGCTTAAGAGGCTACTTCACACAGGCGAAAACACCTGCTCGCTAATGTTAATCCTATGGAGGGAACAATTTATGATATCTCGTTCACATTTCAATATTTTTAAATGGTTTCTTTTGCATTGTATAGGTGAGGTCAATCTCTATTCACACTCCTTTGTACTTTTTCAATTTTGATTACAATTTTTTTAATAAGATACTTTCACTTTCAGAACCGGTTTCAAAAGTGAAAGTATCCTCAATAAAAAAAAACTGCAATCAAAATCGCAAAAGTACAAAGAGACGTGCATAGAGATCAACCTCAGCTATGCAATGCCAAAAAAATTATTTAAAAATATTGAAATGCAAACGAGATATCATAAGTTATTTTTCCCATATGATTAGTGAACATGACATTAGTGAACAGGTGCTTTTGCCTGAGTGAAGTAGCCTCTTAGTTAAGTAGCAGTTATCTCTCGATGAAGCAAATTCAGTTGCACATTGCCATTACTTTCAGTATCTACTCAGCACCATTGCTGAAACGAGCAACAGCCAGATAAGCAGCCGTTTTCATGATAGTTGTACTGCTAGGCAAGTGTTTTGGAGCTAATCTCCACAGAACACTGTTGAAACTCTCATTACGGGCTTGTGCGAGTCTGTCGAGACAATGTTGAAGTAATGTTTCATTTGATAAATCAATGTATAGGAGACTGTTCACTGCAACACCAATAAGCGGATAACTTTTAAACTAATACTAATTTTGATAAAACTACTTTACTACAAATTTTTTAAGGGTTTAAAAAGTGAAAATATGCAAAAAAAAAAAAAAATTAAAACATGCCTTACAAAAAAATCTTGAAAAGACAATTATTTTCCTTTACTTTTTATTATTGGGAACATAAAGAAATTTTCAGATCCTAAAATTTAAGGCATCACTTTTCTCCTGTTCTAATAATTGTAGGCCTATTCCTTTATGAAGCTAATGTAAGATATATGCTAAAAAATGTTACATGCTTAAAAATATATAAAATATTGAGAATTAAGATATTGTATAACTTTTTGACCTACCTCTTTAACTTTCTTAAAAATTTTCTACATACATACATCAGCAGCAATGTCACATGCATTTGTTATAAATCATATTGCAGCACTTTATCGAGGTACCGATTTATCGTACTCTTGAAAAAAAAAAAAAAAATAAATCATGATGAAACAATGCATGAATTAGTAGATAATTATAATTGAAAACAATAAATATATAATGAATAAGTAATTATTATAATAAATATCTTTATTAGCAGACATTATGTACAGGGGTTGGACAAAAATATAGAAACACCTCAAAAAACATAATACCATGCCTAATATGGTGTTGAAAAACTGTTGGCATTCAAATCAGCTTGCAGATTTCTCAGACTGGATAAATACGGGTCCTCTAAGTTTTCCATGAAAATCTTATACCACTCTTCCTGCAAAATAGCAGTAAGTTCAGGTAACAATGACACAGGTAAATATTTTTTTATACATGAAAATAAAAAATGTGAAATATTTTAAACTTTTTTGTATGTTTAGGAGGAAAAATTAGAAGTGAAAATCTGCTGAAATGTGGAACATTCTCTTGCCTGTATAGTTTTCCAGATGTGAATTTTATTTCCAATTTTAAAAATTTCTGACTTTTTCAGGAATACGAAATTCCATGGCTTTTTCTGGTTTTCCCAATTGCTGGTCACACTGTCTTTTTATAATTGAAAAGAGCCAAAATAAGTAGAATCCATATATATAATTTTTTTTAAATTCATAAAACATGCAGAATCTTACAGTTTTTTGCCTCGTGCTCAATTTGCCATTTAACAACGAATGCAATTTACTTTTTTTAAACAGGCTACATTGCCGCCAAGAGAATTCTCCATGGTTAAATATTTAAAAAGGTTCATGTTGAATGAATCTCTAGTTTGTTTACTTTCATCGAGCAAGATATTGAGCTGCCAATCTAATTTCAGCTGAAGTTATCTCTGAATACATACATATTTGAATGTACGATCTCTGTCAAACATTAATTTATTTTACTGATCTTTCTAAAAATGAAACTTTTATGAAGTTTTATTCAAAAAAATAATTTTGAATAAAACTGGCTGCCTGGCATATAAAAAAGGTAAAGTGGGCATCGGTAACTGTTGATGACAGTCAAATATTATATATAATATAATATTATATATATATTATAATTTATTATATACATTCTCTAATTTTTTTAATGATTATTAGGCTGCTCTGTATATGAAGCATTATTGAATCATACAGGACGCAGGAGACTTTGAAAGAATATACCTATAGAGTAGCGGATTGAAAAAGGAAAAAGTGTCTGTTACACACATTTTTCAGCTATTTTAAATATTTAACCACTAAGGAGGTTAATTGCGGGGGCAACAGTTTTAGGTCATTTCGCCATACCTCAGCAGTAGTTTTAGGTAGGAGTATAAAATTCAGCATAACAATTCTACTAAAAAAGTAGTGAAACACATATTTCAGTGATTTTAGAGCTAACAATTTTGTCGCCAAAATAGACTAAGAACTCAATTACAGAAGATTAGATGAATAAGACAACTATTTCTGATTTTTTTTTTAGATATTATACGTGACATTTTTTTAAGGAAATCTTTTTCAAATTTCATATATTGTAAATTGTTTTGCGCTTTTCTTCTTTAGCGATTGAATCTAATTTTTATACAAAATATTGTACATTTTCACCTCTTCTCAAAATACATTATTTGAAAGTAAAGATTTGCAATTTAAATACTGATCGGCATATTTATGGGGACAGGTAAGCACAAGGTTTCGTTATAGTGACTGCCGTACATCAGTTTATAGGCCTGAAACACACAGAGCTCTGTTACATTGAATGTCATTTTAACGATTTATGCATGCAAAATTTGTAGGGACCCGCAATAGGAGTTGCTGTATTAACAATATTAGGGAAACACTGAATATTCGGTATGTATTCTTTATTCAGCCTATTCGGCCATACAACCGAATATCAAACTACTTGGTCTGCCGAATATTAGATTTTGCCAAATAACTTGATATTCAACTAAATCGAATACTTAAAAAAACACCTTTAAAAATATTTTAAAAACCTTAGATAACTTGTATTTTTAACTGTCAATAAATAAAGATATTCAGGAAAATTAAGAAATATAATCATATTTAAATAACAGAGATTGCTTTTAAATTATTTAGGTCTTTGCTATTTGAAAAGTAACAATTAAGAAAATTAACTGTTAATGACAACATTTATCGGAACTAATAAAGTATAAATGCAATTTCCTGAATACTGATCCATTTTTTATAACTTGGTGTTTGTGTTTCTATCTCTTTTGGAAGATAATACGCAGATTTCAAAAGTTATAATAGGAAAAAAGACAAACAGTTTCTGTATGGGAAACCGAGATCGCAATCCACTTATTCAAAAATACAATGTATCTGATTCCAAGTCGAACTTGCATTTTCGTTTAGCTTTAACTATAATGTACATATTGTACCGATATATTCAAACATCAGATTTACTTTGCTTTCTGCGAAATATGATATGACGTGTTAGAAATTGCCACCATTGCAGTGTGAACAACCCTAAACTAGACATTCCATTATTCAGAATGCAGCTGGCAGTTCATATACTATAACACTAACTTAAATTCGACAACTTTCAATGATTTTATCCTGTTTTATACAAAGCAAAGTTGATATGATGATAATCTAGCTAAAATATCTTCATTGTAAAAATCGTGAAAAAAAAATCAGGTTTCAGTTTGTAGTGAAACACCCTGTATTTTTGATCAAATAAATTGATTGTGATGCTGGTTTCCTGTACAGAAAATATTTCTCTTAACCGCATTATTTTCCTTAAAAGTTTGTTCTAACATTTTAGGAACACCCTGTACATTTCCAACATCTTAAAACAATCGTTTGCTTTAGACATCATTTCACTTTAGACACTCTGGTTACATACAAAAACTGTTTTGTTAAGCTGCCACCATTTGAATATTTTATATATTTTTTACCCACTTCCTGGCAAATAAACACTATATGACTGTAAAGCATCCCTTCAAATTTTCTTTTTTATTTTAAAATATTTGTTTTGGAATTTAAGAAATTTTTTTGTTCATTTATTTTAATTCACAGAAGAAGCCATGGAGTTAAATAATTAAAAAAGTTCTAAAACCACCTTTTTGTAAATAACAATTAAAAGCATAGATTTTCTTTATTGTAAAGTTTAATTGTGAGAAAGGTTTTGTTCATAAAATTTGTTTTTGTGTTAAATATGATGTAAAATTATTTTAACTTTTAACATTTATACCCTTAAACATAGGAGTATATGGCTAGTCGAATATTCGGTATTCGGCCAAATAGTTACTATTCAGCTCATCTGTGTGCCAAATATTCAGTATTCGGAATTCAGCCAAAATCACTATTCGGGGCATCCCTAAACGATATATGACTGAAAAGCACTCACGGCCCTGTCATAGGGATCACTGTATTAACGATATATAGGCTGAAAAGTACACAGGTCCCCGTTATTTTGTCTAAAGAATTTATGGGCATGAAACCACGGTGCCCATTTACAATGATTAACATGCATGATCTTAGGCTGTCCCAGGTTTATTTATTTTATCTCAAAGCCTCGTTTCCTACAGGTAGGGTGTGTTTTTGTCAGGGGGCTGCCAAAAAAAGTATTATTTATGTACTTTATTAATATTTTTATTAGTTACTTTCATATAGATTAAAAAATTATTTAATTTATATTTTTCTGTTTGCATGTGAAATGCAATTTCTGGGCCCCAAGCAAAGTCCGAGCTATACTTTTCAGAAGGTACATTGGCCCCAGATGGAAGTGACTGTCTAGACGGCTAGTTAACAAATACTTTTTTTTTAAATTAGAAGAATTTGTGTGTAAATATTTTGTTTTGAAGATTTAACTAGGTTAAATAAAAATTATAATTAACTGATACCTTAATTACACAAATTAAACATTTATTTCAACATATCATATATATACTGTAATTTTCAGAAGAAACGTTGCAGCTTTTAGATGTTTTAAAGTTAAAATTTCAAGCGCTGTGGCATTTCTACCGATGCAGCACTTACGTGCAGGAAGAGTTCAAAAAATGCCGATAGAGGGCGCTTTAGACTTTGGAGTAATGAACAACTATTTTTTACCATTATTTTTTGTATCTTAATAGATGCTTTCAAAAGCCTAGACTTAAATTTTGAGCTCAAAATCTGAATTGTTGGGAGTGGTTAAGTAGCACAAACTGAAATGTGTTCAAGCATTGAAATTTGACCCCCGATCCCCCCTGAACACAGTTCAGTTATTCCCGATCTTGGTGTTATAGACCAGGCAGAAACTACTTCCCTTACATGTAAAATAAACGATAGAGGTATGACAAAATTAAATAAAAAATTTATTTAAAAAATAAATTTTAAAGATAAAGTTAAAAAATGTCGATAGAGGGCTCTTTAGACTTTGGAGTAAGGAACGACTATTTTTTACCGTTGACTCTGATGAGGACCTGGTTGAGAGGATTGCCGTCGTAGCAGGCAATATCGGGGAGATGCCCGGGGTATTCGCTAATGTTCACAACTCTATCTGCCGGCAGTGTGATGCCTGCATCGTTGCTGGTGGGCACTTTTTTGAGCAATTTTTGTGATTCTGCACAAACATCATGCACATACCATTTTCTACGAGTCAACCTTCATTCAAATTGTGCACTACGTGCATACATCAATATATATTTTTTTTTGCGCGGAGAAATTGCTTATGTCTGTTATGAATAAATTTTCTATTTAATTTTGTCATCTCACTATTGTTTATTTTATGTGTAGGAGGTAGTAGTTTTTGCCTGGTGTACGACAACAAGATCGGGAATAACTGAACTGTGTTCAGGAGTGGGGTTGGGAGGGGGGGTGGATTCAAATTTCAACTACTGAAAACACAGTTCAGTTTGCACTACTTAACCACTCCCAACGATTCAGATTTTGAGCTTAAAATATAGGTTGTCTAAGCTTTTGAAAGCATTTAATGAGATACAAAAAATAACTGTAAAAAATATAGTTGTTCGTTACTCCAAAGTCTAAAGCACCCTCTATCGTCATTTTTTGAACTTTATCTTTAAAATTCATTTTTAAGAAATACTGACATAAAGAATAGTTTTAACAAAAACCGCAAACAAATTGACCAATTTTTCCGTTTGTTATAATCATTTGAAATTTTGGCCCTTAAATTTTGATGTTGTCTATTTCCTTCGGAAGACGTTTGGGACCCTTAGTTACCTATTTAATATTGTTTGTCTAGATGTGTACTATCACCCCTTATAGTTTTGCCCTAGAGTTTAGATTCACCCTGTATACTATTATAGTACAAATGCAAACCAATTAAAAACTGTAATGGCCATGGGAGTCAGAATTCAAATTTCTTAGTATTGGAAAAATAGTACATTAAAAAAAGTTTTTTAAAGTCAATTCTGTGTCTCAGTACAGGGCATAAAATAACATATAAAGTAGGCGACACTAGTGTCGCCCAGTGACAGGGAATGGTGCCGGCAATTTTTGAAATACAAAATCTCTGAATAACAAAAACTGTCTTTGTGCTTCGGATAATATGACTGGCGACAGTCGTTATAGCAGATACCGAGTATAGGCAGGACAATACGATACAATATGAGGCAAGCTGGGATGGCAAGAAGTGCCGTGTGACCTATGGCCTATGGGAAACATGTCATTGTTTTGTGACCTTTTGTGTTTCTGCTTGAAAGATTTATTTTCCGACAATCCATCCAGTGATAGGATTCAAATAATATAACAAACAGTTTGCTTCACGAATAATTTTTGATGCATTAACAATAAGGGAAAATGAAGCATCACACGTAGATTATGAAACACCTTACATTAAAATAACAACATAATCTTTTATCTTTAAGTATAATAGGAAAAAAAATCCTGAAACATGTTTTCCTATAAGACCGTAATTTGTTTAATAAATATTAGGCAACCATGAAATCCCGATCAAAATTTCTATCAGAAAATGAATCAAAACCTGATAATACAATAACGATAATGCAAGAATAGCAGAAAATTAAGAAATGTTGAATAAGCATGCTATATAACCATGGAGTTATCCTACGCTGCCGATTTAGATCCCCAAATTCTTTAAATCTTCAAAATTTCAATGTTTTTTGTTAAGTTAAATTGGATTCTCACAGGACTAAAGCATATATTTTTTTTCAAATTAAACCTAATAAATTTGTTACAGTACGATTTATTACAGAAGAACAAGAAATGAAATCAGTTTTTCTAGGAGAATATATATCGAGTAAACGAGGGGCAGAAGGCCTAATGGATTCTGTCAAAATCGTATTTGAGAACTTGGGCGTTGAGAGTGTTGCCAAATATAAGTTGACAGGCTTAACTACCCATGAGGAAAGTCCAAATACAGGCAAAAAAACAGCCTCTGTGTTCGTATGAAACAATACTTGGGCAGAGACTTGGTATGCATTTGGTGCATTGCTCACAGGTCCAATTTAGCTATGTCTGATTTGGAATCATCAGTTATTGAAGTTCGGCATTGGAAATCCTATATAAAATCTGTAGCAACATTTTATCGGGCTTCTGCTCTACACTTTGAAGAACTTCAAAAAATAGCTGAAATAGAAAACCAAACTGCCTTTCGTTTCCGTGCATATTTTGAAGTGCGGTTCGTGGAACACTTAAAAAACTTAGTTAAAGCAGTATGGCACAATCTTTCTTTCATGCAAAAACATTGGGAAAACATTGTGACCCATCAACCGACTCATCAAAAACTGAAAAAGCTCCTACTCGCAGGTTCCTCCGATTATGGATGAAAAATGGTGAGCAACAACACATGACTTGCCAAATGCTAGATCTGCTGAAGCACTTTGAAAAACTTCAGAAAGATAGTCAAAGGTCTTTCATTACACTGCCTGACATAGAATTGTCAAAGAAAATGTTTACGAATGCTTTGACTCTTATCGAAGATGGGTGTTATCCTGGTGGATACGAAGAGCAGTTGATGGACATAAATGAAGGTACTAAGGAATCTGAAAGTGACTCGGATGTCGAAGAAAATCTTCGCAGGCGTAAAGTTTGCAACTCATTAGTTCTACCAAGAGATGTTGGTCTGCAGTGAGAAAAGAAACTGTATTGAGTTGCAAAGAATTTGTTTCTCAAAGATTGGAAGAGGATCAAATGAACATCTCCAACAGGATAGATGCTTTCTTAAAAGCAAGAAGACCAACAGAGGTTGTTAGTGCAGCCCGCCCTGATGTTGAGAACCTTTTTGGTAAAGACAAAGTTGCCGATTTTACCGATGATGTGGTTGCTTTATACACAGCTGAAAAACTGCCTCCTCCATCAGATATGACCTCATCAACAGCAAGACTCTATCACTACTTTAAAGCGTCTCAACCCCACTCAGTTTTTAACAAATTGGTACAATCATATTTTTCTTTAACACCTCACAGCGCTGGCCCAGAAAGAGCTGCGTCCATACATACAACGCTTAAATCTAACAAACAGTCGGGACTATCAAGGGAAGCATTACCATAATTTCCTGCCTATAATCCGCGGATTATACGTTAAAAAACTTCATTTTTCTTGTAATGCGAATTATACGCCGCTGCAGATTATCTGTGATTTTTTTTCCTACTGGATATCTTTGCAAATGTCAAGAAACATACTATTTTGGAGCAAATTTACAAATAGCTTTCTTAAAAATCAACAGTACCACGCAACTTATTAAATCTTGTTAGGAAAAGTCAAGCCTTCATTTTGTATCTAGGTCTTACTGCCTCAAATACACTCTTTAAACACAAGCATTCATTACCATCTCATCTTTATTTACAGTTATTTAATCTCAGTATAAAGTTCATAAACATTACATATCAACATGATAGCATTATTATAAAAACATAATTATTATGATTAAAGTACTTTTAATTTGCCAATAATCTTTTAGTTTCTGTTTTATATTAATAATTCATTCCTTATATCCATTTATTTCACGCTTTACAATAGTTTTTAACTCATATTTAGTTTATAAGCATCGCACTGTATTCTTCATCCATTACAGCTGGGTACGGCAATATTCGATTCAAACGATAATCAAATGGCGTAGTAAGTTTTTACTTCGATAGATGGCGCCAGACAAATATTTGTCTGATTCGCTGATTGCGTAATATTAAAATAGAAATCAGGCAAAAAAAAAACTAGTACAAGGAATTTATATTTAATTTAAAGAGATATTAAAGTAATTAACTTACTTAATTATAATTTTTATACTAAGTAATGTAAATCTTCTGAATTTATTCTTACTTATGTGTAATAGAATTGCAAATATCTTTGTACTGAATTATCAATTTTTTATTAGCTCACAGGCTATCAAAGCCTGAGAGCTTATGTGCCCGCCCGTTCTGTATGTATGTATGTATGTACGTATGTAACGCGATAACTCTTGACAGAAATAATCGTTTTGCTTCCAATTTTGTTTATAGGTTCCTTGTGATAAGGCGCTTCCCTGATTAGTTTTGGGGATTGATTGTTTAACTATAAAGGGGGGGAACGGGGGGGCTAACCCCCCTTAATTAAGATAAATGGTTTTTTCATGCAGAATTGTCCAATTTTCTTCAAATTTTGTATATAGGTTCATTGTGATAAGGTTCTTTCCTGATTAGTTTTGGGGGTTCATAGGTTAAGTATAAAGGGGCTACCGGGGGGGGGGGGATCCTTCCCCTTAATTTAGATAAATGAATTTTTCATGCAGAGTTATCCGATTTTCTTCCAATTTTGTTTATAGGTTCCTTGTGATAAGGTGCTTCCCTGATTAGTTTTGGGGATTGATTGGTTAACTATAAAGGGGGGGGAATGGGGGCTAACCCCCCTTAATTTGGATAAATGGTTTTTTCATGCAGAATTATCCAATTTTCTTCAAATTTTGTATATAGGTTCATTGTGATAAGGTTCTTTCCTGATTAGTTTTGGGGGTTCATAGGTTAAGAATAAAGGGGGTAATGGGGGGGGTTAATCCTGCCCCCTTATCTTAGATAAATTATTTTTTTCATGCAGAGTTATCCGATTTTCTTCAAATTTTGTATATAGGTTCATTGTGATAAGGTTCTTTCCTGATTAGTTTTGGGGGTTCATAGGTTAAGTATAAAGGGGCTACCGGCGGGGGGGGGGGTTAATCCTCCCCCCTTATTTTAGATAAATGATTTTTTTCATGCAGAGTTATCCGATTTTCTTCAAACTTTCTATATGGGCTCATTGTGGTAAGGGGCTTCCCTGATTAGTTTTGGGGGTTCATTGGTGAACTGTAAAGGAGGGAAAAAGGGCTACCCCCCACCCCCTTACTTTTAATAAATGGGTTTTTCATGCAAAATTATCCAATTTACTCCAAATTTTGTATATAGGCTCATTGTGGTAAGGCACTTCCCTGATTAGTTTTGGGGGTTCACTGGTAAAGTATAAAAGGGGGAACGGGGGGGACTAACCCCCCTTGATATAGATAAATGGGTTTTTTAAGCAGAATTATCCAATTTTCTTCAAATTTTATATATATGTTCATTGTGATAAGGCGCTTCTCTGATTAGTTTTGGGGGTTCTTTGGTTAAGTATAAAGGGGGGACGGGGGGCTAACCCCCCTTAATTTAGATAAATGGATTTTTCATGCAGAATTATCTGATTTTTTCAAATTTTGTATATAGGTTCATTGTGGTAAGGCGCTTCTCTGATTAGTTTTATGGGTTCATTGGTTAATTATAAGAAGGAGAAACGGGGGATGGTTCCCCCCTCTTAATATATCGTCGATTTCTTCATTTTTCGAGGGCTTATTTCAAATTCTTTGATTGGTTGGTTGGTTGTATAGGGTTTTATGGCGCAAGGTTCAAATTCTTTGAAATAAGAATATAATTTACAGTTAGTGTGAATAGCCTGTGAGCTCAATGCCGCAGTTTAACTGGGCAGTTTTCTTTTATTTAATATTTATTTATTTATCAAGTGTTATATTAAATACAAAAGTTAAAAATTAAAATATTTTACACTAGATTCAATATTTTTTCCGTTATGGCTGAACGTTAATCCTGTAGATCTTGTGAATTTTTGTTAAGGGAAAATTTCACCTGCGGATTATACGATGATTTTTTTTTCAAATTATCATGAAATTGACACCTGCAGATTATATGCCGCCGCGGATTATAGGCAGGAAATTAGGGTAAACCCAAGAATGTTTATTGCTCTTAATGGAATTGGAACACCTTTCTATGATCCAAGACCTGCTGTTGCAAGGTTCCTAGAGAGCAAAGAAAGAAGGAGACAAAGAAGTCTATCAAACACAAGAGTTTGTCAAAAAATTCTTTGCAATCGATAATAACTTGTAAGAAAAAATTTAACGATTTTAATTATTGTTGTAACATTTTAAAACCATTATGAAAATGTAATAAATTTTAATTCATTAAAATATAAAGAATGAATCGATTTCCTTGTTTCATTTCATTATTTCCATAAGAAAGTTCTTTGTATAAAAATTTTAAACTATTGTAGATATTTCTGTAGTATTTTGGAAAAATTTTACAGTTATAATTTGATTTTTTTTAAACATGAAGAGTAAAATTTCCTTGTTTAGTTCTACTCTTTTCAAAATACAGTAATTTCTGAAAGGCTAAAGATGTTTAATCACTTTAATTATTGTTCATTTGGCCTTTTGGAAACATGTTATAAAATTTAATGTGGTATTTTTTTAATTTAATGTTTTTAAACAGCAAGAGGAAAATTTTTTGATTAGTTCCACTTTGGGTCTAAAACTATAGATACGGGAAATTAAAAAAATATATATTTAATGATTCACGTCAAATTTGTTTTTCAATTTGAGAATTTTTCCAGGCTCCAAATACCAAATTGGTAGATTTAATACTGTTATGTACAAAAGTCAAGTGTATAGAAACAGTAAAAGGTAAGCAGCATTTTAACATAATTTTAGTGATAAATTTCACACATAAATTTTTAATTAGGTACAGAAATTTGGTAGGTTGAATGTTATGTCTGATCTATATATATGACTAACATAACAATAGTCTGAACTGTGAATGTAGACTTTCGTTAATGCTACCTAGCTATAAATGAACGGGTTTACATGATTCAATGAAGATATCATTATTTACTTAGCAGGTACAGAAGAAGTAAAATAGACAGAATTATAGAATTATATATTCTAATTATTTGGTTTGCAGTTATCGGGGGGGGGGGATGAATTTAAAGATATTTGCTTGGGGCAACAGAATTATAAAATTCGATATTCTAATTATTTGGTTTGGAGATATCGAGGAGGGGGGGAGGGGGACTGAATTTAAAGATATTTGCTTGGGACAACAGATCAAACCTTTAGTCGCCCAGTGAGAATTCCTTAAAATATGCTCTGTCTCAGTATATATTATATATATATATATATATATATTCCCTAATTTTTTGCATGATTTTTATGCTACAATTATTTGAAGATATTGATATATCCAATAATCTATTATAGTAAAATCCCATGTCAATAACTGGGAAAGGAAGAAGGTAGTAACGCCTCGTGCATTACTGTGTGAAGTATTTCTTATTACACTTGACAAGAAAAATGTGCAATATATCTGAAGATTCATATAACCAATGACATTAAATATTTAAGAGAGAAATCTATCAATAAAAGCTTTATGTTTATCTCTAAAACCTTGAATTTTATGTAATTATAAATTTCTTAATAAACTAAGAACATAAAATTATATTTATTTGACAATAAAAATTTGGGCTAATGTGAATGCTTTTGGTACTTTTCGGTTAGCCAGGCGCCAGTGATATATGTGCATATATAAATACATATGTATATACTACCTATAGTTATAGTTTGTCTATAGTTTGTCTGTTAGACTCTAGTTATAGTTTGTCGGTGTAGTGGGTTGTTTACTGTGATGTAAATCGAGAATTTGTTGGTGTAGTCTGGCTTTAGTTTGCTTCCTTTTGTTATGTCTGTTTCATTCATTTTCAGTCTGTACTTGTCAGGTATGGGGGAGTGTTGCATGCGTAAAACTAGTTTAACCCAGCAGTGCATGTCTCAAGCCATGCCACCTGACACAGGTTGTTTTAGCTTTTCTTTGTTGTTTATTGGCATTTTTAATTTTTGCTGCAATTTGTAGTGTTCTTTTGTTTTGAGTTTAAGTAGTTAGTTGCGTTTTCTGGTTCTGTGTAAGTGTAGTTTGTTTAGTTTTGTTTTTCTAGTATTGAATTTAAGTGGTTTAAAGTTTTTGGTTGGCATTTGTGATAATGGTTCTGCAAGTGATTTTCCATTGGTGTTTATTATCATATATTTGTATATATATACATACATATATGTATATATATGTGTATGTATATATATGTATATGTAGATATGTGTATATATATATGTGTGTGTGTGTATATATACATGTATATGTATATCACTGGCGCCCGGCTAATCGAAAAGTACCATGGTTTTTCATAGGAGAACAAAACATGCCCAAGGTCCTAACCATAAGATAAATAGATTCAGTTAGTAATCACTACTTCTCAGAACAAGTAGTTATAGTAAAAGTTATCTACGTCTTACAATAAAGTATACGTTTTTGGTCACTAAAAAAAGAAGAAAAACGGTAGTTTTTCTTACAAATAAATGCTAGTCTAATAGGCATATAATGCAAATAAAGATTATTTTTTTCTTCTTTATTCAAGCTACATAAATCGACTTTTCAATAATGATATTTAACAAATAATCAAAATCACATCTATTCTGCATTAATATATATAATATTTTGATTGATTTGTAGAAATGATAACTTACCACACCCGACTACGCTACATTCCACAAAATGGCGACATGACGCTATCCGGAAAATAGGAAATACTTCGATTAAAAATTCCTGTTCGATTTCTTTTTCTCCATGCTGCCATCTATTTTCAAAACAGTGTTTAAAGACACTTTAAAAAAAAAATATTTTATTTGTTGCAATTGCAAATTAAAGTAAGTTTCGCCTGTGTCTGCATAGAACTGTACTCAAAATAATTGGTAATTATTTAAATTGCATTTTAAAATAGTCCGAAAGTAAATAAAATATCACACAGAAGCTAATATTATACTATCAGGGAATAGAAATGAGCAGGAGATTTTTAAGAAAAACATTCTTTATGCCTAAAGTTATATTGGGCTTTTTTCGTACTTTAACCTCAGTTTTTGACTTCCTGTAAATTTAGTTGTCAAATTAAAATTATTAAAACAAATTGCAATGTACAATAAAAAAAAAATATGTACAATTTATCTATTCTGTCAAAAAATTATAATAGCTATATCTTCCTTTATAAGTTAATATATTAAACACCCGCCTATAACATTACATATATTCCCAAATATATACCATATATTCTGGCGTATAATTCGCAATTTTGATACAAGACAACTAAACGAAAATTACAGATTTGAATTGTATGCCAATCATAAGGATGAAAAATTAAGAAAAAAAAAAGATAATCATAAGAACTTAGATTTCTAATTTAATGAATGTGCTATTTATTGACAAAAAAATAATTTTCGCATCCAGATTGCATGGAAAGTAATAGTTATTACATTTTAGAAAATCTTTGTTTTATTTTTTGTTATTTAGTATCTGATGAAGGTTTCTTTGCAAAGATGGATATGCACGTTATGCGATGAATGAATTTAGAACTAGAAAATGAAGAGTGAGAATATTTAGTAGGTGTGGGTTACACAGCAGCACTTTGTATCTATATTTTGCTATCACCAGACTAAGTAATCGTTGCATATTTGTTAAAATGGAGAAATTCACACACCAGAAATTTTCAAAATAAATTTTGAATACGTTTTTATTATAAAACTAATCAATTTTTAGGTGTCTCTTCTTCTTTATAAGCAATTACATTTGTTAATATTTACGCTGAGTATTTCTTTTTTAACACAATGTTTCTGAAAACTTGTTCCTATATAATAGAATTTCCATTAAAAAGAAAAGAATAGAACAAGGCAGTTGCATTCTGAAAAAAAGATCTGCATGGCCATAGTTTATTAGCTTAGTCATGTGGGTGTAACAACTTTGATTTACAATCTTGTTTCATCTGCTAAGTTTTTTTTTTTTTTTTTTTTTTTAATCTTCAAACTCTCTTGCCATTTTACAGCTCTGTTTGTTTACACATACTTTATCAAATGGAAAATCTTTTTATGGTTACCCCCTCTAAAGTGAACCCTCATTTTGGCTTTTTTCTGAGTCCCTGGTTAGCGATTGAACCTGAGTTTCAATAAATATGAGCAATTTTTACAATATCCATACTGTTTATTTTAATGAGTCTAATTATCTCATATCAAAATTGTAAGTATCTTTATAACTTCAATTATAATATATACCGTATTTACCCGCGTATAAGTCGAGAAATTTTGGACAAAAAAAGACTTTAAAGTTGGAGGGGTCGACTTATGCGAGGGTCCTTAATTTTTTTCTTTTTTACTAGAAGTCAAAAATGCCCTTCTGAAAGGCAATTGTTCTCTTTTCACATTCCATAACACAATGACGTCGTTTACTGTCGATAATGATAACTGCAACTCCCATTATATGAGTAAATGTATATCACATCCTAAGAGAGCCATGTGAATTAAGTTTAAAATACTTTAAAGTAATAAAAAATGTAAAAGAGAGCATAAAATGCGTTAAATTACAGTCTATTGCAATGAGAGAAAGTTTATAATAATATTAGGTAACAAAAAAAGTTAAAAGAATGTAAAAAAGTGCGAAATATTACTGTCTAGTGCTTTACAGCGTAATAGAACTTAAAAGTATTCCACGTAGAAACCTGAAATTGAATAAATAAAGATTCATCCAATAATTTTTCTGATTTGAAAGGTTGTTAAACTGGGTCAAATTAACCCGCATATTACGGAATATTAATGAGAGTTTAGCACCTATATATTTAGCACTTTTTTTCAGATGATTTCGAATAAATGTAAAAAAAAAAAAAAATAATAATAATAATAAAGTTTCTTTATTATTGTATATAGTACTTTCTTGTTTTTCCAGGTGATTTTGAATAATGTATTTTTTAAAAAATTCAAGTTTGTTGATCGGAAAAGTGGGGGGTCGACTTATACGCGGGATTTAAAAAAATTCAAGTTTCTTGATCGGGAAAGTGGGAGGTCGACTTATATGCGGGATCGACGTATACGCGGGTAAATACGGTAACATTTTCTTTTTTTACATACATTTTTACATTTCATACATTTTTACTAATCACTTGTAAACATAAATGAAGCAATGCCATGGATCAAGTGCATTTTTTTTTTTTTTTTTTTTTTTTTTTTTACACTAACATTCTTGTGTTTCTGTTCTCCTGAAATATGGATTTTTTGTAGATGAATGAAATTATTTTATTAACTCTGTTAAAAGGTTAAGATTTTGTTTCAGTAGGGGGCAGCCCCTGTAACTTTTCTTTGAATACTGTTTCAGAGCAGTGGTGTAAGTACTGGGGAAGAAAAGGGGGTGTTACACTCATAGTCTCGAACAGTATAGAGAAGCCATATTCAAACTTTTCTTCTCGCAGGACGAAAACATGTGTTTTGAATGCTAGGCAGGCCACAACATGCTTATAAAAGGGTAAAAAAAGTAATTAAATTAAAATAGTTAGAACAAAGCAATGTAAAAAATATAATATTATGAGTAAGGTTGAAAACGTTTGTTGTAGAAGAAATGTTACAAAAAATTTTTAACACCATTATTTCCATCTTTGTGGTAGATTTCTATTGCAAATTTTGCAGAATGATACTGCAAATTTTATTGTTTGGAAGTAGTGGTGTAAAATCTTTTTTGGACCATTTTTTACTGCGGCAAACATTCAACCCTAAAAAGAAATATTAGCATTGTAATAAGCATAAAACATAATAAAATAACAAAACAGAATTTCTATGTTCTAAAAAAAAAAAAAAAGTCAGGTGATTTTTGATGGATTTATAACAATCTCAGATATCATTAACTGATTTCAAAACAGGAAGCAGTTCAAGGACATAAACGTTTGAGCACGCAAATAAATACATTAAGTGACAATAAATCATTCTATAATGAACAGACTTTTCTATTTTAGACAAATCATCCTACTCAAGATAAACAATGATATTAATATGTGAAATATGTTCGCGAAATTAGTTTTAATATCAACCCACGCATGCTGCAGCTGTCTGAAGTCATCAAAAGAACACTGATTCAAAAAAACTCTTTTTTATTATTAAGCTTAGTTGCCCTTTTTATCTCAATAGAGAAAGATGTAATAATTTTAATCTGTTGCTGCAAAAGGCAGCTGTATGTAAAATGTTACTTGAAATTAATAAGTTGAAATTTTAAAATATAATTCTCCATTACAAAAATGATTGTGTCAAGTGTGGACTCAATATAAATAATATACTTCATTAACCAACATTTTCGTTTTTAACACTTTAGTATCGAAATAAATGGATTAATGCAGTTAAAAATGTGCACCAACCTGAAGTAGTAGGAATACTGATGCTGAAGAAAGATAAAGGTAAGAAATTACCTATATTATTATATTAATTGTGTTTTCATGGCCAGAATGATATATATTGATTATTTATTTATCTAAGTATTAGCGCGCGTAACCTACAGCGTAGAGCAGAGGCGGCTTTTTTGCCAACAGTCGATTACGAGACTGAAAAAGTCTCATATTTTTGTAGATAAATAATATTTGTGAAAAAAAAAAAAAAAAAAAAAAACTACTGGCCATACATGTGTGCACATGAAAAAGAAATTGAAAATTATTGAAAATATACTTAATTATTTGATGATGAAATAAATATTGTGCATTTTTTGTTGATATATATGAAATGTTAAACAATTGAAGAAAAACTAGATATATATAAGAAGTTTTATATAAAATAATAAAAGAGCAATTCCTCTTTAATAACAAAACTTAAATAACTAGTAAAATGGCCGCATCACGTGAGATACAGCTTGTAGAAAAACTTAACGCAAGTAATTACAGTAATTGGAATTTTAAAACTGAAATGTTACTGATTAGAGAAGATTTATTCAACGTAATAACCGAAGATAGGCCCACGCCAGTCACAACTGACTGGGAAAAGAAAGACAAGAAGGCAAGAGCCATAATTAACCTATCAATTGACGATTCACAAATTGTTCATGTTAAGGGGCTTAACACAGCTAGAGACACTTGGAACGCACTTAAAATCATACACGAACGGGCGAACCTCTCTAGTAAATTATTTTTGTTAAGAAAGCTCTATGGAGCCAAGCTCCAAGAAAACGGGAACTTAATCAAACACATAACATACATTGTAGAATTAATTGACAAACTTTCAGCGATCGGCGAAACAACTAGCGACTCCCATCTTTCAGCTTTATTGCTGTGTTCGCTACCCCCTAGTTATAATACGTTAATTACTGCCCTTGAATCGTGAAATGAGGACGAGCTCACACCACAATTTATTAGAAGTAAATTAACAGATGAGTACAACAGAAGGGTTGAAAACACAGACCAGGGTGAAAATTCATCAAAAGCGTTTAAAACGCAGAAAAGATTTCCTAATGATAACTTTAAAAAAGATAAACAGTGCACGTATTGCAAATTGAGAAATCACACGTACAGAGAATGTTGGCATTTGAAAAATCAAAACAATCATCCAAATACACAAAAACAACAAACATACAAAAATAAATATTACTCATCATCGTTGTGTTATCAACAATCGGATAACCAGATAGGAAACACTGACTGCGAATCAGTAAACACGAGAAATTATAGAATGGAAACAAAACCTGATAAAGGCAGCGACGCAGCCTTTCTAATAGACAAAGCAGGAAAACAAACCTGGATTATTGATTCTGGTTCATCTTCACATATCCTAAATAATAAAAATGAGTTTACTAAGTTAAATGACACAGAAAAAACAGCCGTCATAATTGCCAACGGAAAAACTCTAAACTCGTTAGGTACCGGAGAAACTACATTCACGACAAAAACATCTGATGGAGGCATAAATAAAATTACGTTAAAAGAAGTGTTATATGTACCGGAGCTAGAATCTAATTTAATTTCAGTTAGTAAAGCCACAAAGAATGGATATAAATTATTATTTGATAAAGATAAATGCACGCTGTCATGAAATGCGAAAATCTATTTGGAGGCAAAAATGAAAAATAACCTATACGAAGTTGAATTATTAGAAAATGCAGATAGGAATATAGTAAATATGGCACATGAATGCAAAAGTAAAGACTGCCTGGAACTTTGGCACAAACGCCTAGGGCATAGAAATTATAATTCCATAAAGGAAATGGTTAAAGACGACTTAGCTTATGGCATAAAATTAAATAATTGCAATCATGGAACAACATGCGAAACATGCATACAAACAAAAACAAGCGATGCTCCCTATCCCAAAACAGTGTATAGAAACAAAACAGGTAGAGTACTCGATCTAGTGCACACGGACGTATGCACAGCGATAGGAACCCCCACAATAGGTGGTAAAACAATGTTTGTAACTTTCATTGACGACTACTCTAGATTTACTGTAATATACTTATTAAAACATAAAGATGAAGTACAGGATAAACTAATCGACTATATAGCTATGGTTCGAAACCAGTTCGGGATATATCCGAAAGCAATAAGATCCGATAACGGGGGAGAGTACATAAATAGAGGGATAGAGGATTACTTAAGAAAAAGGGGCATTAAACATCAATTAGCAGTGCCGTATTGTCCGAGCCAAATGGCGTTGCAGAAAGGAAAAATAGGTCGCTATTAGACATGACTAGAAGCCTACTGAGAGAAGCAGATCTGCCACAAAGATTTTGGGGAGAAGCAATTAACACCGCGAATCATTTACAAAATCACTTACCAACAAGATCGACAAATAAAACCCCATTTGAGCTATGGTTTAATCGCAAACCGAGTTTACACTATTTGCGAACATTCGGGTGCAAAGCTTACGTATATGTGAATAAACAACATCGAGGAAAATTGGACGACAGGGCTCAGGAAGGGATTTTTGTTGGATACGATAACAACTCAAAGGGATATCGCATATACACAAAACAAAATAAAATTGTAATTGGCAGAACAGTGAAATTCATGGAAAATAGTAAAATTAACCTAAAAGAAAGCAAAGAGACAGAAAACTCATATGACGACAAAAATTACATTGAAACAGAGCTAAACAACACAACCGAAGAACCAACCGCGTCCAAACAACCGACCAATGAACCAAGAAGATCCGAAAGAATGAACAGGGGGGTACCACCAGACAGATATGTCTGTTATGTAAAAAATAATGATACAATAGAACCTAGTAGTTGGAATGAAATACTGGAAATAAATAATCCCAGAGAAAAAGAAAATTGGCTTAAAGCCACACAAGCAGAAATAAATTCGTTGCGAAAACACAATACATGGGAATTAGTGGATCCTCCACCTAACAAAAAGGTTATAGGTTGCAAATGGACATTCAAAAAGAAATTAGACAGTCACGGAAACACTCAAAAGTACAAAGCACGTTTGGTAGCCAAAGGGTTTAGCCTTAAATACGGGGAAAACTATGACGAGACTTTCGCCCCAGTAGTGTCACAAACAACTGTGCAAACTTTTTTGGCAGCAGCCGCATATAAGAAGTTGAACGTGAGACACATAGACATAGACACAGCTTTTCTATACGGTGAGTTAGAAGATGAAGTCTATATGAAACAACCGGAGGGTTACATTGAGAAAAATAAAGAAAACAAAGTCTGCAAATTGAAAAAATCCATCTATGGACTTAAGCAGGCAGCGAGAACTTGGAATAAAAGAATAGAACAATCTTTAAAAAAATTGAATTTCCAACAAAGCACAGCGGACTCATGTCTATACACACGAAAAGAAAACAACATCACCACGTATATAATAATTTACGTAGATGACTTATTAATAGGCGGTGAAAACGAATCAATTGAAACAATAATAAAAGCTTTAAAGCAAGAATATGAATTAAAAGACCTTGGGGAAGTATCCCACTATTTAGGCATGGAAATAAGAAAAACCCAAACTGGATACAAATTAAATCAAAGGTTAAAAATAGAAGAACTCGCAAGAAAATTAAATTTAGAAAACGCAAAACCAATAAGCACTCCCATGGATGCCGGTTTTCACAAATTAGAGGACGACGAAAACTTAATGCCTAACAACACAAAATTCAGACAGGCAATAGGATCATTGTTATATATAGGAACCACTACACGTCCAGATATAGCAGTCGCCGTTAACATCCTCAGCAGAAGATGTGAAACTCCACGTTTTAAAGATTGGAACGCTGCAAAACGCATAATTAGTTATCTAAACATCACAAAAAACCTGAACCTCACATTGAATACAAATCAAGAACCACAACTCATCGGTTTTTCTGACGCTGATTGGGCAGGAGACACAAAAACCAGAAGATCGACTACTGGAAACCTTTTCATGCTGGGAAATAGTCCGATACAATGGTACTCGAAAAGGCAAAATTGCATTGCCTACTCATCGGCAGAAGCTGAATTCGTTGCTGCAGCTAGTGCAGGACAGGAAATTGCATGGCTAATAAAACTATTAGCAGACCTGGACTTACAGCAAAATTTACCAGTAAAACTGTACGAAGACAACCAGAGCTGCATCAAGATGGTGGAGAACGAAAAATTCTCAAAGCGAACCAAACATATAGACGTTCGATATCACGCGATAAAAGAAATGAAAGAAGACGGTATACTAGACCTTCGTTACTGCCCAACACAAGACATGACAGCAGACGCCCTGACCAAGCCACTGGGCAAACCACAGTTTGTGAAACATCGAGAATCTATGCAACTATTACATGATGCATCCGAGATGGTTAAGGAAGGGTGATGGATTTATAACCATCTCAGATATCATTAACTGATTTCAAAACAGGAAGCAGTTCAAGAACATAAACATTTGAGCACGCAAATAAATACATTAAGTGACAATAAATCATTCTATAATGAACAGACTTTTCTATTTTAGACAAATCATCCTACTCAAGATAAACAATGATATTAATATGTGAAATATGTTCGCGAAATTAGTTTTAATATCAACCCACGCATGCTGCAGCTGTCTGACGTCATCAAAAGAACACTGATTCAAAAAAACTCTTTTTTATTATTAAGCTTAGTTGCCCTTTTTATCTCAATAGAGAAAGATGTAATAATTTTAATCTGTTGCTGCAAAAGGCAGCTGTATGTAAAATGTTACTTGAAATTAATAAGTTGAAATTTTAAAATATAATTCTCCCTTACAAAAATGATTGTGTCAAGTGTGGACTCAATATAAATAATATACTTCATTAACCAACATTTTCGTTTTTAACACTTTAGTATCGAAATAAATGGATTAATGCAGTTAAAAATGTGCACCAACCTGAAGTAGTAGGAATACTGATGCTGAAGAAAGATAAAGGTAAGAAATTACCTATATTATTATATTAATTGTGTTTTCATGGCCAGAATGATATATATTGATTATTTATTTATCTAAGTATTAGCGCGTGTAACCTACAGCGTAGAGCAGAGGCGGCTTTTTTGCCAACAGTCTTCTCTAATAAATCAGTCTTTTGCTGACTGTAAAAACGCTGAATTTTTAAAAAAAAATGTAGAAATATCTAGTGTAAATTTAATTAATTTCGAAGGATGTATGGTTGGTGTTGAAGATTAAGAAATGTATACATCACTCTAGAACAAATAGGACTGACTACATGCAAAAAGAACGTTTAACTTAGAAAATGGAATTTAAGATATTTTAGCATAATTTTAAATTAATTACAAAATAAAGAACATATTTTGTGTTTTCGTGAAAATATACAAAACAACAATGCAGGTATGCACATCTCAATTAATTTGGATTTATGATTATGTGCCTCAGGCTGCACATAAAAGCAGGGCCCAACTAGCAAGTTTTTGTGCCCCCTTATATTGGTTGATTTACTGATACTTGTTTTTTTACATATTGCATGCTTATTTGAAAATTTGCAACTCAAAAAATTAAGTTTTCTGGAAAATTAAAAAATGGTTCCGGGAATAAAAATAAAGAATTTTTTCTATTATTTATTGAAATGTGCTTTTAACCTTAGCTTGAGATATATTTTTGTCATTTTATCATATTAATACCTCAAATATCACAGTTTTCCAGTTGTGTCACTTTTCGAATAAATGTGCATATGATAAAATTGAACGACTTGATAAATAGAGTACATCAATTACTAGAAAATAATGTTAATCAGTCTACTTATTGGGACTTAAAACGGCCCATAGAGGCGCTGATCGCAGCCGTCGCTACAGGAAAATTGTACCTTTAATTAATGCTAAAGTTTCCATTGAAACCATTATTTATTGTAAATGCATTTGAAAGTGTTGATATTAAAATTTTGATAATTTTTACCTTTCCATATAAACACAGAACACAAATATCACATGAAATGTGAAATTGTGCAAAAATATATAATCATTATGAACAAAATAAAAAAGCATGCAATGCAATGGGTTGGAAGGGATTTCCCTGAAGTGAGAAGTAATATCCTTTTTCCACCAGATGGCGTATTTGAGCGCTTGAATTCCAATGATGTTATTGATATTAAATGATAAAACAAAACTGATACCAAGTGCAAACAAAAGTCCTAAAAAAAATAAAAACGTTTGCACAATAGAGAGGGGGAAAAAAATGGGAATTTAGATGAAATTACAAAAAATTTCATGCCTCTCCGAAGTTCTGTGCCCAGGCGTGGGCCCCGGGTGCCCGTGCGATACTCAAGGCCTACATAAAAGGTCACCATTCCATATGTGGCCCATGGGCTACAGGTTGAGTATGGCTGGTATAGAGAAACAGAATTCGAAATACAGCAATGCTAGTTCATGCAATGAATGAGCTTTTTGTTAAGATTTTTTTTTTTTTTAAATAGTCGTAGAATAACATTAAGCAGGAACCAACTGTACACTGACAACAATGAAAATTACTACATTTTTAATTTCTGGATATGTATACTGCCAGAAAAATATTGTAATCATAAAAAATCATATGAAATTTTGGAATAGCTTTACATTTTGTAGTTCCCTGGATCCACTTTTGCTTCTTTTTTTTTTACGACGATTCTGTATGTGTGGGCATATTTTCGCATTTCTCTACATTTTCATGTCCCCAAATCCTGTTTTAGCTGTCAAACAATGGTTTTAACTATATATACACCATTTTCAATAGGAATAATACTGCAATGAACATAAAAAACATTCATTAATTTTGTTGCAATTTCAGTAAACCTAATGGAAGTTAGAGTAAGAACAGACAAATGATCCGAAGTCTCTTCTCCACCGAGGGATTTCTATAAAATTTTCAAAAGAGGGGAAATCCAGCAAATTAAAAAAATTCTCACTCATGCATTTTGAGTAATTTAGAGAGATAAGTTACATTAAGAATGAATAAAAAATAATACTTTCGAAGTTGATAAAGACAGCATGTAATGGCGTGATTGCACTGCTGTATTACAAATGAGAATTCTAAAAAAGAAGGGATATAAATATATGCAGCACTTATAAAGCTATTTTTTTTTTATTTCAAAATTCTGTTAAATGATAAATTATTTCTTTCAAAACCATACCATGTTTTTTTTTTCGTTTTTTTTTTTAAATCATTCTACGTAATAATTAAATTGCATTCAGTTCAATAACTCTGTAGTTAAAATTTTTTTATATTATTCCTCACTCCACTCTAATATCCTAATTTGTTTTTTCATTGAATTGCATCTTTATAAAATTGTTATATCTAAATTATACAATATTATGCATGGGTTTAAAACTACATTAAAAATATTATCATGAAACATTAAATACTTATCAATTCATCAGAATTTGAAAGTCAATTTACTATGCTATTTTCTTTTATATATGTTCAATTTTTTTGTGTGCGTGTGGGGAGTGGGGTACTATTAGCCTTTACTACATTCCAACTACAGTAGAGTCTCGATAATTCGAGGTGGACGGGACCGGGCTTACCTCGAACAATCGAAAACTCGAATTATCGAAATCATAAAATTTAATTAATAAATAAATGAAGATAAAGCAATTTTTAAATTTCAGTGTATATTTAAATGAAAAATGTACTTACAAATTATTACATTACTGCATATAGCAACAGGTTAATTATATCTTAAAATAATTGTCAATTGTTTTTTTTGACACATTGTCTCGTTTCCGTGCAGCAATATCACGCCATCGTCAAAGCAGCATATTGTCGGCTGGAGTCGACTCAGTCTATTGCTCTACGTATAGCATGGCGGATTCTAGCGCAGCAGACAGCCCCTTGCTGTGACTCATTAGTGGTGTGCAATCTGTCTGATTCTGGCAGAATCCGTAAATTCTAGTTGTTCGTGACTATTTATCCATTCCTCTTTAACTTCTGGCACAAAATCGTAAAAAAAAAAAATTAATATTTCTTGAGTCATCCAAGCACTTTTTGGTTCATATAAGTAACCGACAGTGAAGATATCAAGACATGCTTAAATGCTCTTTTTTGGCTTTGCAGCTTTTCTGATAACAACAAGTTTAATCTTGTGATTTCCTAAAGCATTTGATGCAGCAAGAAGTGTTAACCTATCTTTGCTTTTATGTGAGACCCGGAGTACTTTTCTCTTAGCTTGACGCGATTGTTTTAGATGATAGCATTTTGAAATTAAGGCCAGCTTCATTGAAATTATAAAGCTGGTCGTTCGTAAGGTTTTCATTTGTCATGGCTTCCTGCAATTTCTTGCAAAATTGCACGGCGACGACCTCAGAATCTTCAGATAGCTTCTCTCGACAGATGTCTAGTTGCCGGATACGATATATTTTTTCAACTTTTCAAACCAGCCTACACTAGCAGTGAAATTTTCATCACTTTCTTCAAATTCTTTTCGAAACAGCAAAGCTTTTTCTTGAAGAATCGGACCTGAAAGAGGGCATACTTTTATACTTTGCTGTGTAATCCACATACAAAGTGGCTCACCAGTTTTTTCATACTCAGACTTTTTTAAGGATTTTCTGTCCAAGGATAAATCAGAGCAGTTGTTAGTAGAAAAAGCTTCTAGTTTACTTCTGTTCTGATACGTTCGCAGTAGACATAAAGAGTGAGTGGGGCGGAAGCTCGTTGAACAACTATTCTCTGATTCTCTCCAATTTCACCCGGCGGGATCCCCTGCACTTATAGGAAGAATACACCCGTTTTTTTAATAGAGTGGCTTCGGGGTGCACAGTTGACATATGACCCGTCGAACAACAATAAAAACCAGATACTTGAATTTTGTGGTGCGAAATAATTCTTTAATGTGTTGCGTATATGTTCGTCATTATTTGGAAGTTAAACTTGTCGTGTATTAAAATGAAGGTATTACACTAAAATGGCAACGCGCGAATAGCCAACTTTTATCTGCTGTGTTTTGGCAACGAGCAGAAACTTTGGAACTGGGATAAAAATGTTGTTTGGATAGATTTATGTTTATTGTTAAGTGTTTGTTTCTGTGTAATGTAGTTAATAAATAATGTGTGTTATAGAAACGAATCTTCAATAAATAATTATAAGACATATAAAGATATACACTAACTAACAAAGAAGCGTCACACTGGCGACGAGTTAAACGTTGATGCTTCTAGTTTTGTAATCTTGATACTTTAGATTACTACTTCAATTTCGGAAGATTGGAACAAGGTAAGAAAATCTTATTATTCTATTAAAATGGAACAATTAGTTGAAGAATTAATTAAACAAAATAAGGCGTTAATGGATGCGCTAAAGGGGGATAGCACCCTAAAGAATAATAAGGTTTCTGGAGTACAATTTGAGAAATATGATGAATCACTAGAAAGTTTTGATACCTTCATGGATAGGTTTGAAGCCTTTTTAGATATACAAAATATTCCTAAGGAAAAACGCGCAAAAACACTAATATCAAGTTTATCTGCAAAGCTATATAACTTGTTAAAAAATCTTCTTGCTCCACAAAATCCCAGTGATCAGGAATATGAAGCGCTTAAACAAATTTTGCAAGAACATTTGAATCCGAAACCATTAATAATACCTAGTAGACACACGTTTTTAAACAGGAAACAACATGAAGGGGAAAGCGTTAGTTCTTATCTTGCTGAACTTCACTCTTTAGCAATTCCTTGCAAATACACTCAACTTATGTTGAATACTATCGGCCGTATTCTCCCCTCACGCGGAATCGGAATATCGTACTGAATTCGATGATTCCAGGTGTTATTTCGAAGATCGCGATTCTCCCCTCAAAATCCGGAATTCAGGCATTTCGGAAATGTGGAATATCCTTTACTTTCTTTCGGCTGCTCAGAGGCAGCCGGAATATCGTTTTGGACGGTGGAATCTCTCTGTTTGCTAATAATGGTGGACGTAAGCAGTTATTGTTGATGTTTTTTGTATAACATTTGTAGAGTTTATTTCTTTTTTTATATGTTTTTTTTTATTAATTCCTGTTGGATAATTAAAATGTGAATATTTTTATTTTCCGTTCTATTCAAATTGGTAAGTAATAGATATTATTATCTCCTGAAATGAAGTAAAATATTATTATATATTGTAATAAGTTCAAAATTTTTCTATGACAGATTCTGTCTCCTTTTCACTCTGTATATTTGTTTGTTTAGAGACATGTATTAAAAGTATCTCTATTTTTAACACTTTCCAACCTAGTTGAAAAGTGTTTATGACTTCGGTTTGTCTGGCCGTCTGTCCGTGCTCTAACTCCCGTAAATATGCTCGGATTGCCTTGCAATTTTTATATGTTATTGTCGTTATCTATAGCACGTTCCCTATTTCAACTGAAGTGTGTAGCACTTATAGTTTTTTTACAGGGACACTCAAAAGAATTCCGTTACATGACGGTCTATGGGGAAAATCATTTGCGATTTATTTTAATGATGTTACACAATTGCAAACACATTGTAATTGATATATATCACTAACATGTATTACAAGAAGCTTAATATGGAATAGGGTGTGGATAGCACTTATAGTTAATTTACAGGGACAGTCAAAATAATTCCATTACATTACGTCTATGGAGAAAAATCGTCTGCGATTTATTTAAATGTTTGACTATTTTAAACGCATTGAAATTTATATATATCACTAAGGTGCATTACAAGAGGCTTACTACAGAATACTATATGTATAGCAGTCATCGTTCATTTACAGGGACACACAAAAGAATTCTCTACTGTCTGTTAACAATAATTCCTGGAAGTGCGTTTTAAGTTACTGAACGCGATTTTAAATTTAACTCACTTTTTGTTTATTACGTGGTGTGTATAAATTCTGTAGATAATATACAGGGAAATACAAAAGTTCCCGAACACATTTCCGTTTATTGACAGAAACTCCAGAAGGAGAATTTTAAACTGTGCTACGCTTCTTAACTGAACTAAAATTTAGCATCCTATGTAGTATATATACAAATCTATAGATCATATACAGGGCTGAATAAAAGTATTCGGATATTTTTCCGAATATTGTATACGTTGGAAATTCCTGAAATTATGTTTTTAATTATGTTATGCGTTTTTCAAATTGTTTACTTAGATGTTATCTCTCAGCTTATTAAACGGTATGATTTGTAAAATTATTTTGGAAGCGTTGGAAAGTGTTACATAATCTATGCTTGACGCATGATTTTTCGTTCTTGTTTAGAATCTAAATATTGATATGCCCCCCGAATTGTTTAAAAGACTTGGTAATATTTGATTGGATCTGTTTAAAATATGCATCTTTAGATATTTTGAAGATTTTTTTTAAACTAAATTTCATATTTCTGAATAACCTTTGTACATAACTAAAAAACCTGTGCTGTACATGTCTATACATATTTGTGTGATATTTTATATGCTTGTGTGTATTAGAACTTTTTAAAACATATTATTGTAATGTAATCTAATAAAGTTAAATAATTGCCTTCACATTTCACTGCTTAATAAGTCTTGTATCCTACATTATCACATGCAAATTTTCGTGTGATATTTTAAAAATTAATTTAAATGCTACAGTAACAGTAGCATTGCACCATTTAAAGTGTATTTGTTTAAAAAAATATGATCCAATCTCTGGAATTATTTATAAAATTAATTGCAAGTGTCAATTAAAGAGGGGTGAAAATTTGATTTTTTACATTGAATTAAAATATCCACATGATATGGCAGCTTTGTGAATTTTAATCTAAAAATATTATACAGCCTTGCAAAAAGAATTCTGAATTTATCAATATACTATCAAAATAACTTTTGGCTAGTATACATGTTGCTATGATTTAAAAAATATATATTTGGCTATTTTTTTTAAGTGATAACTAAAATTTGAAATTTTTTGTCAGTACTATTTTTATATTTTTAAGAACTATATTTCTCTTTCAAAGTAAAATGAGTTTAACTTCATGAATAGATGTCTTAATGTCAATGTTTATTGCAATTTTATTTTTCAAATATTTATTTGTTAAATACTAATTGCTAATAAATCAAATTGGTTCAAATTTGTCATAAAATATTTAATTGACCACTGGTGCCAATTTTATCACTCTCATAATTTTTTGGAGATTTGTTATTTTCTTGAGATGTAACCAGTACAGTTACCTGTTCAACATATAAAATAACTAACCCTAATCAAATATGTTGCCCCCCCCCCCCTTTTTTGGGGGGGCAAAATTACTTTTATATGCACTACATAATATAAAAATAATGCCATTTTATTGAAGGCTTTTAATTGCAGAAGGACATTCTACTATATTTTTTCAATTTAAATTAATCTTCATTGACTTACTCATACTGGCTAAACATACTTATTTTATTTTATATTTAACTTCGTCTTTATTTATTTCTTATATTATGCTGAGAAAAAAAAAAAAAAATCGCTAAATAAACAATTGCAATGTTATAAATAATTAATGCTATTTTGATTCTAAATTCAAAATCTTGAGTTTCTTTATTTCTAACTATTTACTTGAAAACAGCCTGTGTATGGGCTGAAAAATACTTGCTGCCTTTTCTGAAAACAACTTTCACAGTTCTCAACTTGCATCAATATAATATGCAGACATATAATATAATATCCAAGTGGAATAAGCTCAGTCGCTTATTTGTTTATATTTTCAAATTTTTATGTTCATGTTGCACGTTAACGAATACAGGTAGAAAATAACATAATTATTAAAAAATTACATGTTATTGTTGTATAATAATTTCTTCAAATAAGACTTTTTTTTTTATTTTTTTTAAGCAAATCTTTGGTAGTGCAGTTAATCTTTTTATCATTTTACAATAGTAATTTAGCATTTGTTGGAATCTTGTGTTTTTTAAAAAGCAGAAACAGATTTTTTAGATGTTGTGAAACCCTAGTATAACAGATGTGTGTAATATTTATTAGCTGAAATATAATCTGTAAGTTGCATTTTCAATTTTTTGTCCACTGTGAAGTATATGTGCATGAGTATCAGATCCAACAGCAAGGCTTATGAGTTAAATATCACACCCCCAAGCCCAAACTTTACCTAATGTGAATACTATACAAATATAAAATTTTTCTTTTGAATGATTTGTAAAAACTTATTGGAGTCAGCAGTCTTCGGTTTGGCAAAAACAAAGTTCATAATTATTAATAAAAACTTCCAGTTGGTGAATTTCACTTGAATAAAAAAAAAAAATCATGCTGGCAAATGAGACCCAATGAAAATAAAGATAAGTTTAAAGTCCCTATAATAATAAATAATTTTTGAACATTGAAAGGAAACTTATTTATCTTAAAAGTTTATTTTCTTTTACTTCATTTGATCTATTCAATGTATTTCAGAGTTAAAAAAGTTTTATTTAAATTGTGATTTAGATGTGTTTATCTTCCAAGATATAGATTTATCTTACAGCATAAGTCATCTGTTTAAATGTATTTATCTAATAAAATAAAAATTTTGATTTTTTTTTTTTTTTTTTTTTAAAGCATTTATTTATTATTATTACTGTTTTTGAAAAACTTTAGTTATAAAAAATTATAGAATGGAAGATTCTTCGATTTAAGTGTATATTTATAAATTTTTAGGCAAATACTGATATATATTGATAAAGTGATCAAAAGTTGTATGATAGAAGTAGGGAAACTGCCGAAGACCCTAGTTTCCTCATAGTTTGTTGTGTAACATGCTGTTTTGAGAAAGTAATGTTCTTAAAAAAAACTAGTTTCTAGGTGCATCGATTTTATTTCTGATAAGCAACAAACACAATATCATTCCATAAAAAGTTCAGAAGGAGATTAGTGTCCTGTGGTGCCTGAATAGATGTTTGGTTGCTCTCAGAAGATCACAGGTGCGTAGTCTTATTGTAGAATAAATGACTATCATTAGTGATCTTCTGCAAGCAAGTGGAATTTTGATGCCATTGGACTAAATGCTACTTTTGGAAGGATTGTGGATGCATCTTTGCCTCAAAAAAGTACAACATTTAAATCTGCAATACGATAAGAGTCCCACTGCTATGCCAAAAGAGAGGACAGTGAAATAAGTTCAATGAAGTAGCATCAAAAATAATATTGTTGCTTCCTACAAACTAGTTTTTTTTTTTTTTTTTTTTTTTTTTTTTTACATTATACTTGCTGAATTAGGTTTTCTAAAATATAGCATGTTCCACTATAAACTCTGAGAACATAACAAAAAAAGTAATTACAAAAATTATTTAGCATATTTTTAAATGACTATCATGCAATAATAGGCAACATTTTCTTTTTGTTCGAGGCTATAAAAAGCCAACTGTTTGGGAAAACATTGCAAAATTGTTCCATTTGAAAACATGCTCTTGAATAATACACTTAATTTTTATTCTGCTACTGAAATATTAATTTAATTTCAGATTAATTTACTGTTAATTATTCAATGTATTAGAAATATAATGTTAAAATAAATTATAACCATTGTCTATAAAAATGAGTAAAATTTCAAGTGTTCAAATTGAGGTTTGTTTATAAATTATGTAAATTAAAACTTATTTTACTAAAATATATTCTTATAATCACAATTTCTATATTAGTTTTTAATATTTAGAAAAAAATTCATATAATTTTTTCAAAACATGCTTTTATGAAATTTTTCATTATTTAATAACTAAATAATGAAAGAATATGCGTTTGTTTTCATTAATTTGGTTTTTGAGCTTATAAGCATGGCAGAAAATAATCTGATTAAGAGAGATAGTAAAAAATCCTTCGTTAATTCAAACTGTTCATTCTTATAATTATATTTACTCTAAAGCAGTGGTTCCCAACCTTTTTTTAACCGCGCCCCACCAAAACATCTCTAAAATGATGATGCCCCCCCTCCCCCTATAACATATAATTATCATAAAATTTTAAAAGAATTTACTCCTGACAGAGTAAAAAGCATTTAACATTGATCCTGAAACGTTCCGAAGGTAATGGATGAATCAAATATTTTTTATACTCATCTGATACTCCTCGTAGTTTACTGGCACACGGTATGCGTGATGTATAGAGTGCTCAGAATCCTTGATTAGAAAAATCAATAATTTTGAATAAAACATCTTTGTCTCATTTAATCGCAGAATTTCTGCGATTAAATTACTAATCAATTTCTAATCAGAATGAAACATGATAAAAGATTCGGTAAAGGAAGGTCGTCAAGTAATTGTTAAATATACACTTGAATAGTTTCATGTGTAAAATTGATTTTCATGTGACATATTGCAGTGCGACTCATTCAATAAATAATCGAAAAAGTTGTTTAAAATTCTAAAATACTTATAAATCAGAAAAATTTTAAAGAATTTTTAATATATAAAAGTATCTAAATCTCTTAAAATTTTTTTCTATAATTATTCTGGTGGGACTGTATTTAAAACTTTTGAATGGATACTTTTTAAAAATTGAATAAAAAACTATTTTTTTTTATTTTGTTTTTGAAATTTGAATGTATAACTTTTATTTTCAGTCTACAACATTACTATTAGAAAAACAATTCAGAAGGTATGGGTTCACAGAAATTCTGAATTGTCCCCTTGAAAAGTTAAATTGCCCCCCTGAAAAGTCAAATTGCCCCCCTGTGGGGCGTACGCCCCCCGTTGGGAAACACTGCTCTAAAGGTATGTAAGAATAATTAATAGGTATAGTTAATTTGTTATTTGTTTGTTTAACTAATGAAATGACTTATTGCAATTTTTATTATTCTATAATTAGTAACTATAATGTTGTTAATTAATTATAAAAATATAAATTATGCTTCTTAATCAGTGATAAAAATTGGAAAATGAAAGGTAGGTGTCAAATATTCATTTTTAGCATTATATACTCCTTTACAGAAAAGCACAAATATTTTGCTTTTGTTTAAAATTGAAGTTCTTAATCTACCAGATTAAAATATTTTAAGCAACTGTAAAGCTGATATAAAGAATTTTTAAGTATTACTGTATTTATAATTGAAAAATGCACTTAATCATGTAAAACAAAATTAAAACTGGATAACTTCCTACCAAGTCAGTAACAAAATTTTATCCCTTAACTGATGACACTTAAGAATTTAGTAAAAAAAAAAAAAAAAACTTATAATTTCATTACAGTCGAATCTTGTTAATATGAAATCAAAAGGACCACTTTTTTTTGTGTGTGTGTGTGTGTGTTAATCATTAAAATAATAGTACCATCTTATCCGTTGGTATTTATTAGTGCTAAGTGATTTAATGTCAACAACAATGTTCGACTTTGTACATAGATTGTATATGCATGTGTGTGCAAAGCTGGGCATCCATTCACAAAATTGGTGTCATCTGCTTTTGCAAATTCTTTACACATGGTGCATGTCATTAAGTTTTGCTCTTGTGTAAACAAGGGATTTTCTTTTTTTCCTTTCATAAATGTGTTGGAATATAATGGAAAAGTACCCAAAATACTATCTTTGAATCATTGAACCAAGACAGATCATTTAATTGACATGTTACAGGTATTCTGAAAAATTAAGATATAATAGTTTGCCACTTTGTACATTAAAGAAAAGTCAAAGGAATATATACCTACAGAAATAAAAGTTGATTAACAGGTTTTTTTTCTTGGGGCCCATTTTGTGAAAAGTAAAGGTTATTTTTGTGAAATTTATTATATTTTTGTGAAAAATAACATTTTACAACCAAAGTTTAAATCCAGTTAATCAAATTCGAACCAAGCATTTATAAATAAAAACTTTTTTAAATCCTTTTGCTGAAGTTTTCCGCCCTGGTGAACTTGTTTGTTTACAAATTACACATTTTAAAACATCACAAAATAATAAATAAATAATAAATAGTAAGTTTTTATGGAATAGAATTTTGTGAAGGGACCCATTTTATCAAATTGATTTTTGTGAAGGGGCCCATTTTATCAAATTGATTTTTGTGAAGGGGTCCATTTTATTAAATAGATTTTTGTGAAGGGGCCCTAAACAGGCCCCAAATTTTTCCTGGATCGACCACTGATTACAAAAAAAAAAAAAAAAAAAAACTATTTGTCTTTATATAAATTAGATTGAATTATGTTTTTGGTTTCTCATTTATGATAATTATAAGTATGTGCAGAACTTATTTTAATGAAATATCTTTATTTATCACAAAAATATTATTTATTATGAAATTTTAGCAATCATAGCCATCGTCAATGAATGTGTTATTTAATAATTCAACAAGTAAACAAAAAGAAAAGAAGAATTATAAATTAAATGAAAACAATTACTAACAATTAAGAAAAAAAATCAAAATTACAGAAAATTCAACATTTCATTTTCTAACAGCATTTGTATTATAGAAATAGATTTAAATCTTAGCTCGAGTTTTCTTTTTCAACTCTGAATGATAAAATTTTTAAATTATCATTGTTGTTTTGACTTTATCAGAACTTACGATATATGTCTAATTTAATCCTTAAATCTTGATCTGAAACAAAAAAACGTGGGGGGGGGGGGGGATCTCTGATCAGTTGAAATTTTTTTTTCTTTATGAATTCTAACACTGAAGATTTAAGAAATGCCCTAATGTTGATATGTATTATTTGATGGCATTCTAATATTGTTCAATATCATTATTGTTTTAAATTATTAGGAGATTTAAGATATTTTAAGTAAGAGAAAAAATGTACAGCTCAAGCAACACTTTCAAATCTTATATTTACTATTTAAGATACACAATTTTACTTTTAAAATTTTACCAAGTTACAAAATTGCAGTTATTAATAATAGTGATATTTTAAACATTGCTGTAATGTTGTAATACGTGTGACATATAATGTGAAATTTTAGATATCAATGTAGTATCTGAGGTTTTTGACAACATGGTTCACACCATGGTATAAACCATAAAAAACTGGCACATGTCAAAAACCTGCCAACCCTGATTCTTTATGAAAGGAAGAAAAAACTTAACTGAAGTACATATAATATTAATTATTATTTATGTGAATAAATATCAGTTTTTATTAAAGTCTTATGTGAATTAGTTAATTTTATTTAGTTAAATCAATATGCAAAAGAAAATTTTAAAAAGCTTGGATGATAAAAACAAAAACCTTTCTCATTTAAAGTAGTCAATTTTCAACCCAAACAATAAGTGAATACATTGACAAAAGAATTTTAATTGTATTGAATATCACCTATGAAATGCCATGACAGAGAATTTAGTCATTTGTTTATTAATTAGTGTTTTGTACGTGCAGCCTAAGCTCCAATATCTTTTGTGTAAAAACATTTGGTGCATTAGAATGTTGTTTGTGAATTTTTAGCACATGAAAATTTGCCCTACCTGAAGTAGGTTATGAAACGCATACACACACGTAATTTATGTACAAATGTATATGCATACATATATATAATTTTATTGTTCAATTTAACTGAATAATAATCCACAGCAAAATTAAACAAGGTGCTTATTAAACACTGGTTGGTACAGCAAAGAAAGGAGGGGGGGGGGGATTGAAGCCTATCTTGGAGCACCTAAAAATTGATAAGATGCAAACTAAACATTGTATTAAAGTGATGCATGATGTGTAAAAGTCAACATAAAAAACATAAACCGCTAAAGATATTTTAGAATGCATCTTCTTCAAGAACTTAAAAACTTCTTAAAACTGCTCAATAAAATTTATTTTCACTACTTGTGCTTTTCATTATATAATTTTTTACACATTCATACTCAAAATATTTTATTAATCTGTAAAAAATGGATTTATTCATTTTATAATCAATAATGATTCAATAACCCTTCTTATTTGAAGATCCTTCCTGCGCCACTATATTAAAGATAATTAAAATTGCATTAACAAGAATAAAATGTGGAATGACTATTTGAAAAACTATACTTTAAAAAAAATGAAGAATACATGTAAACTAGAATAGGAACAATTTTAATATAACACAAAATGTACTTAATACTAGAATGCTAGCATTATCTGCATCTGCATGTTATTTCAATAAGAAGTGTACATCAAAATGACATACACAAATATTCTAAGGCTACGTACAAAAGTATGTCAATAGTACAGTAGAGTACGCAGGATTCTGTTTTTTTTTTATAGGGTGGGAGGAGGGGGGGGGGAGGGTTACTGAGCTTGGGTAATATGTGGGGTTGTGAAAATGGCTTAAATTGTGAGTCCCCCTGCAGTAGCATAATTAGCAAGAAGTTTTAAAGTGGCAAGATAAAATAATGATTTAGCTAAATAGTATTAACATAAATCCACAAACTTGTATAATAAATATATAAGTAGCTATTTTTAACTGAGGCATTTGTAAAGTAAATAATATAGCTAGTGAGTAAATTTACACTAATAATATATATATATATATATATATATATATATATACTATCAGTATAAATTTATTCTTTAGATAAATTATAAAATAGAAAAATAAATTAAACTTATGTAAAAATTCAAAAACTGCATTGAGAAATTCACTCTATTTAATATAATTTATTATTTATTTGTAATATGTTCTCCATAAATCGTGAAATATACTGGTTCAAATTTAAGTTTAAATTTTGGATCCAATATCATGAATTATTTGTTGATCGAAGTACAAAATTAATAAAAATGATAACAAATGAATATATAATAATTATGCCTTTAAAACTCAGATATAAACAGTTCAATAATAAGAAATTAGATTAGGTGTTTGATTAATCATCCGATTTAAATATTTCATATTTAACGTAAGAATAAATACACCAAGAAAAAAAAAACGAAAAAAAACGGACATTCCCCCCTCCCCCTTTTAATCTTTTTCAGAAATATCCCCTGCAGTATTGAAAAACATTTTATTTTCCTTTAGGTATTCATTCCTTTACTCAAATTTATTAAATAAATGTTATTTTGATTAAATCATAGTAACTATGAACATCTTCACTAGTTAATGAAAAATTAAATAAACATGTGCAGTTGCATATGTTTACGTTCATTCTGATTGGTTTTTCACACTTCTTATGAATTTGAAACGTCACTTCCTTTGGAATGTTGGGGAAGAAATATCGATGATTCCGAATCTGGAATCGGACTAGGGGAGAATCGCTTTTTCCCACCGAACCGGAATCCAGGCCTGATTTCGGATGAACTGAATTCCGGTTTCGTTCCACTTCGGTGGAATGGGAGAATACGGCCGTATGTTGAGAGATGTTTTCGTTAGTGGTTTACGAGATAGGGCAATCCTAGATCGGCTATTTGAAGAAGACGATATCGATCTCGATAAAACAGTTACGATCGCTTTAGCAATGGAACGAGCTAATAAAGGAGTTAATGATATAATTGGTAAGCCACAAGAAATTAAAGCCGTTGGTGTATATAAGGGAAAAAATATAACACCACAACCTAAGAACACACAAAAGAAAAATAACATAGTACATTGTTCTAGATGTAACGGATCAAATCATAATAAATTTAACTGTAAGTTTAAAGCAAGTAAATGTAGAGTTTGCCAGCGTATTGGCCACATTGAACGAGCTTGTTATTATTCTAAGGAGGCTAAACCAAACAAAATGGTGAAGCAAAAACAGTTTCATGTAAATGATTCAGAAGTTCAAAATTCAATTCCACTTCATAGTTTAGAAGTAGAGAACGTTTGCATGAAAGAAGAATTTCCTAAAAGACCTCCCATAATAGTAACTGTTGAAATTGAAGGTAAATCGGTTGAAATGGAAGTCGATACAGGCGGTACAGTATCAGTAATGAGTTTAAAGAGATTTAAAGATATTTCGAAGAAAAAAATATGTCCTACAGACTTGAAATTTAAGACCTATAATGGTGAAACTCTTAAACCCCTGGGTTACTCAACAGTTAAAGTAAAATATAAGAATCAAACAGAGTACTTAAATTTATATATTGTTAAAGAAGACTTAGACACTATCTTGGGTCGAGAATGGCTGTATAAAATCAATTTAGATTGGGTAAGGATTAAAGCTCTTACAGTTGTAAATCAGGGAAATCTTACAAAACTGTTAGAAGAATACGCAGACATATTTGATGAAAAATTGGGCGAAATAAAAAATTACGAATGCAGTCTTGAGTTAAAACCGGATGCCGTTCCAGTTTTTTGCAGACCGAGACCATTACCATTTGCAATGAAAAAAAAAGTGTGTTGAAGAGGAATTAGAACGACTTGAGAAAGACGGAGTTATCAAAAAGTCGAATATTTCAGATTGGGCGACTCCAATTGTACCAGTAGTTAAAGCAAATGGGAAAATTCGATTATGTGCTGATTATTCCGTCACTCTTAACAAAAATCTAAAAATTCAAAGACATCCTCTTCCAAAAACAGAAGAAATTTTTGCTTCACTGAATGATGGTAAGATATTTTCAAAGATTGACTTTAGTCAAGCTTATTTACAAATGAAGGTTCACCCGGACAGTCAAAAATTATTAACGATTAATACTCATAAAGGACTTTATGAATGCACAAGACTAATGTTTGGAATTAACTCAGCACCTGCTATATGGCAGAAATATATAGAAAGTGTATTGCATGATTTAGAAGGAGTAGAAGTATTTTATGATGATGCACGGATCGCAGCACCAGATTTCCAGACACATTTGTCAAGATTACGGAAATTTTTCGATAGATGTCGTCGACATGGATTGAGAATAAATAAAGATAAATGCAAATTTTTCCAGAATGAAATTGAATTTTTGGGATATAAGATCAATGCACAAGGATTATCTAAAACAGATGAAAAGATTGCTGCAATTAAGAATGCTAAAATTCCTAAGAACGTTCAAGAAATTCAGTCTTTTATGGGATTAGTTAACTTTTATTCGAGATTCTCAAACAAACTTGCTACTTTAGCATATCCATTACACAACTTGACAAAAAAAAGTGTTCCATGGATTTGGGATAAAAAGTGTCAAGAAGCAATTCAAAACATAAAAGATGAAATCTGTTCAGATAGAGTATTAGCACACTATGATCCAAAACTTCCTATTTTCCTTGCAGCTGATGCATCTCCAGTCGGTTTGGGGGCAGTGCTCTCCCACAAATTTCCAGATGGTTCCGAGAGGCCTATTGCATTTGCTTCAAGAACACTTTCACTAACTGAACAACGCTATTCACAGATTGATAAAGAAGCTCTAGCTCTAGTCTGGGCTGTGAAAAAGTTTTATCTTTACCTTAAAGGCAATCGATTCACTCTCATTACAGATCACAAACCACTCGTGGCAATTTTTGCTTGCAAAAAGGGTCTTCCAGTTTTGTCTGCTACAAGACTTTTGCATTATGCTCTAGTACTACAGTCTTATCAGTTCGACATAATTTATCGGAATACTAAGGATCATGGTAATGCAGATTGTCTTTCACGATTACCCTTAAGGTCTGAAGATTTAGAATTAAAGGATGACGTTTCAGTTTTTCAACTTTCCCAAATTGAAACACTTCCAATAACAGCAAGAGATTTAGCCAAAGCAACTGCAAATGACGAAGATTTGGCACCCTTGCTAAATGCTTTAAAAAAGGGAACTTCTCTAAAAGGGAAGGAAGTCGAATATACTCTCCAGGATGGTTGCATTATGTACGGCCAAAGAGTCTGTGTACCTAAAAAATACCATAAAAAAGTTTTGGAAGAACTTCATCAAGGACATTTAGGAGTTGTTAAAATGAAGGCAATAGCCAGATCCTATGTCAATTGGAAAAACATAGATAAAGACATCGAAGATGTTGTTAAAAATTGTACAGATTGTTCCAGGATTAAAGATTATCCTCCAAAATCTAAAACACACCATTGGGAGTATCCAAGTTTTCCATGGGAAAGAATTCATGTTGATTTTGCAGGGCCAATTTTTGAGCATATGTTTTTATTAATTGTAGATGCACACTCTAAATGGCTCGAAGTCTATCCTATGAAATCGACAACTGCCTTGAAAACAGTAGAATGCCTAAGAGATTGTTTTGCTCGTTTTGGATTACCAGTCATGTTAGTCAGTGACAACGGACCACAGTTTTCCTCATATGAGTTCCAAGAATTTATGCAAAATAATGGAGTTTTTCATAAAACGGGTGCACCTTTCAAGCCCTCCAGCAATGGTCAAGCAGAAAGGTATGTACACACTTTGAAACAATCCCTTCGAGCAATGCAAAACTACCCTGGTAGTATCAATCAAAAAATCAACTACTTTCTGTTACAATATCGGAAATCACCGAATATGACTACAATGCAGTCTCCAGCAAGTATGTTCTTAAAAAGAGAGATTCGTACGAGAATTGACCTCTTAATTCCTAATACTAAAGAAAGAATTCAGAATAAAATTAGGAAGGATATATATTTCAATGATCGGTATTTTGAAGTGGGTGAAAAAGTAGCTGTACGAGATTACACTGCAGCTAATTCAAAATGGAAATTCGGTCGTATCATCAGCCGAGATGGTGAATTACATTATACCATAAATGTACATTTATACTAATCTTTTTATTACTAATCTTTTTATTACTAATCTTTTAAAGGAAAATTGGTTAGACGACATGTTGATCAAATTCGATCAGCAGGTGAAGAAGTGGACAATGATGTTCAGTATAGACAAAGAGTAACAAATATGAACGTCCCATCTGATCCAACAGTGACTTCAACGGAGACAGATGCAGCATCGACTGAGCCACCTACGACCTCCGAGGATATCGCCAAAGATATGCCTCCATCACTGCCAACAGTCACACCTCCTTCAGTTAGCACACCCCAAGTTGTCCAAAATCCAGTGCAACTAAAGCTGCGTTTTCACTGGTCGACCCAAGGCCTAACTTACCCAACTTTCGACCTAAACCCAAGCTTTTAGGCAGTTAGGTAGCGATTTTGAAGGTTTGATCAGTACTCAATCCTAAGCCCATCTAACCCAAGCTCAACCAATTAGAAAAGAGCTTTTTCATACATAATGGCGGCGGATAAATATTTATTTTGGAATTATTCAGCTTTTGCAAAAATATATTCAATTTTTTGTGATTGAAGCAAAATAGTGAGTTTTCTTAACAAATTTATATATTTTATTAATGTCTTTCCGTTTAGTAAATAGCAATCCAGTATAGATCACTTATTGTTGCACTTTTTTTGTACGATAAATATCTCTGTTTTTGGTAATGAATCAGATGCTTTTTATTAATATTAAAATACTAAATATATAGTTCGTTTAAGGATTTCGTTTCTGATGTAATAATGGATACATAAAGTGCAGTTCCCAAAATAATTTTATTATGATTGAATGTTAACAATACAAAAAAAAAAAAGTAAATGAAAATATATATTATGATTATGGATTTCTCTTTCTCATAATGAATTAAATATACTTGTTTCATTGATTTTAATTTATTATATATCCTTATTTGGTAATGTATTTTTCGGCAATTTAGAATTAAATTTCTCTTTTCTCATTTAAAATAATTATAAGTACATATTAAGAAAGATTTGTTTACCCAGCCCCCACCCCATTGATATTTAAATTGAAAATTAGTTAAAGACAAACGTCAATCCAGTTTTGTTAATACTTGAACATTCATGTTTATTCAAGCATGTAAACAAACTTTCTCTAAATTAAATAAGCCAGTGTATTTTGTATTATGTTCTCTTTTAAAGGTGAAATATGTATTACTAATTTCAAAACAGTTGGACTTTTCAGAGATTTATTTGTTAACTTTGCTATACAAAGAAAAACTCTGCTGTTCTGTTGTTTAATTTTTCATTTTTTATGCATTTCACCTGCAGATGTACTATATTTGAGTTTAATCTTATTTGTTATTCCATTCATGCTGAAACTTTTATGAAGATTTAAAACTTTGTATGAAATTTAAATCAATTGCAATCATATACAACTTTTTTAAATAGACATCTCTTGGAATTGGCACACATTATCATGTATGATTTGTTATTAATTGAGCAATGTTTTCGTGTGGTATTTCAATTCGAATGGCATTTAACTTTTACTTCACCATAGTTTAATCCACAAATCCTGTAACTTTGATTGGAACTAATGCTCTTTTTGTGTAAAAAATATTCTGTATTCTCTAAGTGAAGAGCAATGAATCTGAGAGTTATCCCATTGAACTTGTTATGTTCTTTATTTGGTCAACAAGAAAGCAGCAGGTTTAATATTATAAACAACTTATTAGATTTGGATTCTTGGATTGCTCTTCAGTCTTATTATTTTCTTAATTATGAATGTAGAAAAAAGGAGAAATTTAGTTCCAAATCTGTGTTTATCTTTTTCTTTAGGAAAATGTTAAGAATTAGATTGGAAATAAACAAACATTTATAAGGCATGTAACTTAAAAAAAAAAAAATGTTTAATAGCATGCTAAGCTTAAATAAACAAACAAGCACATTACAAATAATGTTTAAAATTTTTTTTTAATCGCAAGGTATTCTTTCACAAATTAGCATTAGAATAACAGAAACCACTTTATGATTTAGGTTAGACCTTTTATGTGTACAATAAACTTTGTGTAATGCAAAAAGATTTAAAGTCTCCATTTTAAATAGAGTTATACACTGTCTAAGGTAGAATATTCCCTATGATGGAAAAATTTCTCGGTCCTGGTCGATTCTGTTTTAGACATAGTTTGCTGTATTTCATTTAGTTTATGTAACATTTTCTACTGCATTTTACAAATAGTTATAATATTTATTTATATTGTATCAGTTATAAGATGTTTGTTACATCCTGATAAATGTTATTGAGTCAGTTTAGGTTTCTACTATATTTTAATAAGGAATACAAAATTTAGTGAATATTCTAGTGATAATTTTTTTGGAACTGATGCTTTACACTCACGCAAACATGTAAACAAAAGTTTGGCGACTGTTTGGTTGTCGGGATTTTCAAGACCGCGCCAAATGAATAACTTAATACAATGGCTAGGTTGCCATTAAAGAAAAAAATCCCCTAAATTTGGCGACTTTTTTCTTTTTTTTAACCGATTAATTTTTTATTTCTGCGTGAGTGTAAAGCATCTTAGCCATTTTTTAAAACTGATACAATGTTGCATTATGCAACTTCTGTTATTTGAAATTTTATGCTTGTGTAATGATGTCTGAGAGATAGATGGTAAAATTCATTATCTGCAGATTGACAGTAGTGCTGTGAACTTACCAATGTGAAAAAACAAAACCATTAATTTTTAGATGTTTAAAGATAATTAAGTATTGTTTTAATAATAGATTAGGAAACCATTTTATGATTTATCATTAATATTTAAAAGTCAATTTTTTTGAGCGAGTCAATTTTAAATAAAATATCGGTAAAATATAAAGGCACAGATGTCATATATGCACCACATTGGCGCAATTTTTTTCCTCCGCCAATTTGGCGAAAACTTTGTTGCAAATAGCATGCAGTTATAGCACGTGATTTTTTATTTCAATATAAAAAAAAATGTTATAACATTATATACATTATAACGTTAGTGTTATAAACGTTAACATACATTACAACGTTAATATTCAAAAACAAAGTTTTTGACAAATTGCTGGGGGGGATGGGGAATCACGCTAATGTGGTGCGTATATGACATCTGTGTCAATAAATATTGATATATGATATACATAATAAAAATAATTTATTGAATTGAAATAAAAAATAAAAGCAAATAAACAACATTTATTTTGTTCGCCAAGTTGGCGGGAAAAAATTCACGCCAATGTGGTGCGCATATGACATCTGTGAAAATATAAATATATATTTTATGACATTTTGGTACTTCTCTATTATCCCGTCGACCACTTTTCATAACAAAAAACTATCGCCAAATAAACGGAAGAACATTGCCATTGGAATATCAAAATAAATAAATAAATAAAATATAAGAATTTAAGGACACAAATGTTATTTTAATTAGTGAAATAACTAATAAATCAGTGAAACATAATGAAAAATACATGCAAATGTCGAATTAAAAACCACTTGGTGACATAACAAACACATATAATGCTTCTGACATCAACTAAATGGGATTGCAGTTTTGGCGTTTAATCTTACAGTTTGGCGATAGTTTTTGTTATGAAAAGTGGTCAACGGGATAATAGAGAAGTACCGACATTTTTAACTTAATGAACAATATTTTGGAAAAGCCCACTAATTATCATTATCTATACTTCATATTGTGTATATTATTAAACTGAAAATTTTATAAAATATTTCTAGCCTAATTTTTACATCAACCAAACTTTTAAAATCTGAAATCTTCTCTCTTTTTAGAGCCAATTTTGTTGTTGTATCCTGGACAACTGTAGATATCAACGTGATTGAAGGAACTGGGTTCACCCACATGTGAAACTTTTATTTCACAGGACAATTTTTTATCTACTGATCTCCAAGTGAGAGGATTCTCCACACCGCTACTTTTTTGTGCAAGTTTGTAGCACTGACATGGCATTCCCAAGAGCCATCCTCGGAAGAATTGACCACATCTGATGCTACCTAGCTGCCATTTTCTGGTGAAAACTACTGCTGCATTGTGGCATAGTTGAATAAATATTGCTTGGTGTATATTGATACATAATTTGAACTGTATACACCAGCAATGCTTTTTCGACTGTAAAATGGGAAAAGCTGTGTTCACCAGCAACTGATCTAGCAGGGAGAAAGCTTTACCAAAAGTAAGCGTTTATTGTTATTGTAATAATTTATCCCATTTTTATTAATATTGTGTAAGATGTTTATGGTACTTAATAAAAAAGGTTGTATTAAAATTTGTGACATAACTCATGGGGCTTCACCAATAAAGATTTCAAAGAGTTTGGACAAAAAGAACTTTTTATTTTAAAACTATGAAATGACCCTATGTAAAAAAGAAAATGAGTGCATCACTAAATAAATTAAAAAAAAGGAACTTGCAAAGCAAATTAAAAAAATAAATTTATTTCCATATTGTTAAGCCCGAGAAGGGACAGATATTAAAATTATTTTATTTAGTCAATGCTACAATAATGTTGCATTTTTATATTAAATCTTGCTCAGTCTATTTAATCTTAAAAAATTAAATTTAAATTTGAAACATGATATTAAAGCAACTTTAAAACATTTCATTTAGAAATCTAAATAAATCTTCAACTTTTTAAATTATTTGAACTTCTCATGTTTCTTGTCTGTTAGAATTTGCTACAATACAAATTTTGCATAATGCATGTAAAACTGAAAAAAAAAGTTGAAGATTTATTTAGATTTCTAAATGAAATGTTTTAAAGTTGCTTTAATATCATGTTTCAAATTTAAATTTAAATTTTTAAGATTAAATAGACTGCGCAAGATTTAATATAAAAATGCAACATTATTGTAGCATTGACTAAATAAAATAATTTTAATATCTGTCCCTTCTCGGGCTTAACAATATGGAAATAAATTTATTTTTTTGATTTGCTTTGCAAGTTCCTTTTTTTTAATATCTCAAGTTTTTTAATAACAATTTAATATGAAGCAGATAAGATTCAAACGAGGCAAGTATGTGAAAGACTGCACATATCAAAATCAGTATTGGTAATATGAAATATACAGTTCAAACATTGATTATTCTGTAAACAATTAAAATAATAAAAGTAATTTTTAACAAAAAAAATGTATATAACGGACTTTAACGGATTGTTTCTCATCTTCATAATGATAATAAACGAATCATGTTCATTTTTGCAAATAATTTTATTCCATCGTGTAAAATACATTTGCAACCACTTTGGAAATAGACACTAGTAAGCGGTGTGTGAATGCTATTAATAAAATCTTATGTTGTTTTATCACATAAGAAGCATAAAAATAATAATGAGTATATATGAAACAACTGTATTCTGATTTTGTTATAAAATGGAGGATATGGAGGATAAAATTTTCAGCAAAATATTTCTTTTTGTAGCTGAATAAATATTTTACCTTATATTGACAATTTCTTAATTTAACATTTCTGTAGAAGCAAAATGTAAACATCTGCAAGATTTTTTACAAAACGTGTACGATCTGTTATTTTCATATCGTCACAAACAGTCCATTTATTGATCTCGTTTTTATTTGAATGCACCGGTTGGTTCCTATTTGAGACCACCCTTTGGCGAAATCGGGCCAAATCGTCGATAGTTAGCCAGATGTAGCTCTTTTATTGTTGGAAAGGCTGAGCAATGATATTTTTTGTGATGACGCGTTTGTTACGTATGACGTATTTGCTACGTCATCTAGTGATTCTTTATTCGACGTTTATTTGTATTTTAATGATATTTAATGATTTATAAGTTATTTAAAACATGTTTTTTTTAATACAGTTAAATAACACTTACGTCATTAAATGGTTATGCGATATATGATATTAAAAGAAAAAAAAGCATTGAAAAAATTTCATCATCTGCTTCTTTATTTAAAGCTTGATTTTTTTTTTATGTATGTGAGTGGTTACTCTTGTTACTTTAGAACAGTATAAATTAATTGATTGCAGTTTTCATGGAAGTCTCATGTTCACGAAGCGATCATACATGCGGTATAGTGATCGCCGCATTTACAAATTTCGTGTATTTTTGTGATCTCTATACAACGAGGTTGCTGTATCCAGTGATGTTTTTTTTTCGGTTTCATGTTCGCGAAGAGATCATACGTGCCGTACAGTGATCGCGGCATTAACTAATTTCGTGTATTTTTTGGGATTCCGATGCGAAGAGGTTGCTGTATCCAGTGATGTTTTTTTTTTCGGTTTCATGTTCGCTAAGCGATCATACGTGCCGTACAGTGATCGTGGCATTTACTAATTTCGTGTATTTTTGGGGATTCCGATGCGAAGAGGTTGCTGTATCCAGTGATGTTTTTTTTCGGTTTCATGTTCGCGAAGCGATCATACGTGCGGTACAGTGATCGCGGCATTAACTAATTTCATGTATTTTTGGGGATTCCGATGCGAAGAGGTTGCTGTATTCAGTGATGTTTTTTCTTCGGTTTCATTTCGCGAAGCGATCATACGTGCGGTACAGTGATCGCGGCATTAACTAATTTCATGTATTTTTGGGGATTCCGATGCGAAGAGGTTGCTGTATCCAGTGATGTTTTTTCTTCGGTTTCATGTTCGCGAAGCGATCATACGTGCGGTACAGTGATCGCGGAATTAACGAATTTCGTGTATTTCTTGGGATTCTGATACGACGCGTTTTCTGTATCCAGTGATGTTTTCTTTTTTCGGTTTTGTGTTCGCGAAGCGATCATACGTGCAGTACAGTGATCGCGGCATTAACGAATTTCGTGTATTTTCGTTTTTTCAACTTCACATTAATCGTTAACTTTTACGTAATATCGATGAAATGTGTATAAAATGTTGTTTTTTATTGCTCATATCATCTTTTTTATATCTATCTTTTTAAATTTGTCAAATAAAATATTTTATTTCACTCATAAATGCAGTATCTAAAAAAAATCAACTGTGTATGGTATAATTTACTAATTCTGTATTTAAATTATCATTCTTTTGTCCAAATTGTTTTGAACGAATAAAATTTGACATTCGTTACATTGTTACTCTCGTATAAATGCAATCTGTTTTTCAGTGACGTTTTTATCGCTAAATTCATTACTTTTCCTATGTGTAACTATTTAAAAATTAAGAATGGCAACATTTTACCACTTTCTTATTGTGGGTTACAATATGATAAATGTAAGTAAACTATTTAGAAATCGCCAATGTGGCATCATTTTTAAAAAGCGCCAAATGGTGGCTTGAAATAGGACTATGCCGAATGCACCATTGTTATATAATGGCCTGAATCAATGAACTTTCCTTTATGCAAAATAGCAGATTTTGTTTTAAAGGTTATATTATTTATTAAAACCTTTTGGTTTGAAAATCCTGTTATAGGGCACGTAATTTTAAAAGTTTTATTCGGACCCATAGAGACATTTGTTGAAGAAAATCTGGCTAGTTGCACAAACAAATATTTTCCACAAGAATTTAATCGAGTTTGACACATTTTAGTTCTGTTTTTGCAATGAACACAGGCAATGTTTTCAGTCTGCCATCGTGTTAGGAGATCATTGAAATCAACTGCATCTTCCCTATTATTAAAGTCATGTGGAAATCTCACAATAAATGCATTAAATGGTTCTGTACTAATACATATATCTCGATAACTTGGGCAATTACTACATTTCTCCCAAAGATCTTGCTTTAGTTGAAAAAGATCTATGGCATTGACATTTTCTTTTGACAAATTTTCCAGTAGGTAATCAAGAAATTCTAACGGGTCTTGATCAGTACCATCATGAAACTTTACATGAAGTGTTTTTCTGACTTCAAGTGTATCTACGGTTTCAATCTGTGGATTTTGCAAAGTAGTGAATATTTGTTTCAAAGCTTTTGTTGTAGGACCAGGATCAATAACTCTTTCCTGAATTTTTTTAAACAAATTCTGGGATACAGAAGAGAGTTTGCAACATAGCATTTGCGTAACACGAACGATCTGTATTTGTAAAGCCTTTAAAGACAAAGTAATTTAAATCAGTAATATGGTTTTTATTATTTTTTTCACTAACAATTACTGATATGTCAGATGAAACAACCATTTTACTCTCAGAGTATTTTCTGGAACATACAGCTAATTGTGGCAAATCAGATCTGTATTCCCTTCTAAGACGATTATATTCCTTAATAGCATTTGGTGAGGCATAAACTTTACTTGCATCAAATTTAAGAAGATGTAAACCTTCTAAACTTGTGACTCTGGATAAAGCAACATAAGACATGCCACTTTCAAAAATGTTAGGACCCAAGTAAATCATTACACAATTCAGGCTCATTCCTTGACTTATGTGAATAGTTATACCATGTGACAAAACAATGGGGAATTGGGATCTTTTTACATAAACATTTTTCATAATTTCAAATTTGACATTTACTCGTTCAATGTATTTTTCGGTAGCATGGTTGTCAAATAAAATGCATATTGATATATTTTTTCCTGATGAATCTTTTTTAAAGCCTTTAACAGTACCCATTGAACCATTGACCAGAACTTTTTCTATAGAAAGATTTCTACGCAACATAATTCTGCAGCCCTCACAAATTAAAATCACTGACTCTAAACCAGCTGTATCAGATGATTTTTGTTTTAGTTTTTCCAATTGTGTCTTTACTGTGCGAGGCATTTCCTGAAAACCACTAATAGTATGTTCAGCATGAATTTCTATAACATTATTTTTAGCTTTCTGTAGCATCACAGAGTTTATTTCCAGGCATAATTTGTTTGTAGGTAACAAACATACTGGATTCAAATTTTGATTCATGAGGTCAAAGTAATAATCCGCTACATTTTCAATGTTATCAGTATTAGGGATAAGTCTTGTTTCAAGTATTTTGATGTCATCAGGAGTAACTTCACCAACTCCGACTCTGTTGAGAAGTTCTGCATATACCAAGTCATTTTTTTGTCTTTTATTTAAAGTGAGCTTATCATAAAGGAAATACTCTTTCCAAATATTAATGGCACCAACTGATCCAATTAATTTCCGTGCTTCAGTATGAGTTAATTTATAATATGGTGGATTTCCTTTTACTGGTTGAAGTTGAAGGAGATCTCCAAAAAATAAAACTGAAATGCCACCAAACAGTTCATCTATGCCTGTAATTTCAACTAATCTTAAATGAATATACGATAAAATTAATGATGATACCATAGATATTTCATCCACTATTAGAAGTTTTAGATGTGCTAGTGTCTTTTGCATAATAGCTAAACTATTCACCCCAAGTTTATGATATTCGGCTGTTTTACCATGCTCTACAGGTAACATTAACAGTCTATGCAAAGTCACATCACCAATATTAAGAGCAGCTAGGCCTGTTGGAGCTGCAACAGCATTAGTGAAACTATTATTGAAAAAATTTGAAATCATATTTTTGATTACATGAATGAGAAAACTTTTACCTGTTCTACCACATCCGCTAACAAACATTGTTAGTGGTTTGCTTGATTCAGATTTAGAACAAAAATGTTTTTGAACTGTATCAAATATTTTTTTCTGATCAGCATGTAATTGTGAAACTTGAGTGGCTAAATTGGTTGAGTAGGGAACTAAATTTTGTATCATATTTCCAGTGTGACATCTTAATGTTAATTTAACACAGCAAATCCCATTGAACGAGTTAATTTACTAGAGTTTTTCCCACTTTTTGTACGCGTTGCCACAAAATTTTAACTGTGTGCTAATTCTAATAAAATTTGAAATTTGAAATAGTGAAATTGTTTGGCTGACGTCAGGATCAAAACGGATGACTAAATGTCATTGAATATAGGTGGATTATAATCCAGGAATTAACATAGGCTATGTTTTATTTACGTTATTCAAATATTTTTCTTAATAATTCAAAATTTCATAATTTTCATTGGTAATCAATGGACGTTTTTCCTATAAAATGTAACTATGTTTCTTTATTGTTGCCAACAATTCGAAAACTGTAATAATAATTTGACCACAGCAATAAATTTTCAATTGAAAGATTTCCACGTTCAAAATGAAAATGAATTAGATTTTTTAAGTTTTAAAAAATGGAACAACAGGACGTCATACTCTAAATAAACGGACATTTTCAAATATTTGGTTATAATTCAAGCAAAAAGCAGATGAGTATGTCGCCACATTTGTAACAAAAAAAGCATTTTCTTAGTTCAGTATACATTTGTTCATAATACAAGGAGCATCAATATGAATAAATACAGGAAGCAATTGTATATATGACGTCATATTTATAACAAACAATTGAAATAATTTTCACCGATAGTGATTAATAAGTATGAATATTAGTTACATACAAGAGAAAATTTTCTGTCAAATAGTTTATAGGAGATTTCGCTAGGGAGAAAGTTGACGTCTTATTATATATTAATGGCGTAGATGGTTATTACGAAATAGATTTTACTGGTTCAACACAGTTTACTTTTTCGTTTATAGCGCCCCCTGGGAGGAAATAAGGTAACCAAATTTAAATAAAATTGATTGTTTTAATGTTTCATTGTATGATAGCTATATTGAAATTAAAAGTAGTTGGCACATATTCAACACAATTTTCTTTTGTATTTATAGAGTTTCCTGGCGGAGAAATAGGATAACTAATTTTTTTTAAACTTTATTTTTTACGGGTTTGTATAAATTATTTGAATAATGCCATGATCAAATTTATGTTTAATAAACATTTTCGCATGATTTTTTACACTGGTAGCGGCCATGGTGGAACATTGCCTAACTAAAACTTTAAAATCCATTTTTCTTATGTTTTTTCATATGCCTACCATGCTTCAAGTTAGAATTAGGTAATACTGATACAATAAAATTTATTCTTGCATGTATAGCGTCACTGGTGGAAATAGCGTAACCAAATCATATATTATAATACGAGCAAATCTTGTGTGTGTATTAGAGATCTCTTTTCGGAGCCCGGGCCTACCCGAGCCCCACGATTTTAAATCCGAGCCCGAAACATTTTGCATCTTTAGAGCACGAGCCCGTCCGATCCCGATACCGAAAAAATTGCATAATATTTAAAAATTGTTTTAAAAGTAATATCTCATTTTTAAAAATCTTCTTACAAGAAAATAACTGTTAATCCCGTGCACAGAATTAATTTTATGGAAATTTACATTCAATTTTATCAAAAGAGAAGTTTGGTATGAAATAAAAATATACTTCTTTAAAAGGATCGATGTTCCTATTTTTCTCTACCAACAAGCAAATCTGATAGTCATATTAACGAAGTACATTTTATGAATAAATGCATGAAATTTGCAAAAATTACTTTTCTATGCCGAAGAATCGAACGTTTTCTATTTCCTATAAAAGGTGTATATCGTAAATTAAGCCTTGCATGGCAGCGCAAGGCTTATTTATTTCCAGCGCGACTTTCCCATGCTATTCTAACACAACCAGGGCCCGATTAACCTCTGAATCTAGGGGAAGCACGGTATCATTTTAGGGGCCCCTTTCATTTGGCAAAAGTTATCTTAATATTCTTCATTCATGAAAACTCGCCAGTGATACTACAGTCAACGCTCGTTATAACGACCCCTCGTGTGCCAAAGAAAATGGTCGTTATAATGGAAGGTCGCTATAACGAAAGTGAACGAAAAAAATAATAAACTCTAATCAGATGCAAAATAATTAAGTTTTCAAAGGAAAGTCTCCAATACAATATTGTTACAAAGTTTTATTTATTTTTGTATCATATAAACATTGACTATAAGAAAAATCAATTTAAGAGAATGATGACAATATTTCTAAACTAAAATTTAGCGTAAATGTTAAATCACACACACACAAAAAAATAAAAATAAATAAATAAAATAAAATAAATAAATAGTAGTTACTTACGTATTAACAATTTCTTTTTTAGAAAAATAATTTGAAACCGTTGTTTGCTTTTTGTGCATTTCATATTTTCTTAAAACAAAATTTTCTATCTCTTGTCTTTCAAAAAAATGTGTTAAAGTGGCAATAACATTTGAAACGTTTTTACATTAGGTATCGGCGGTGACTGCATACTTTCTGCATCCGATTATTCATTTTCTTCTTGTATAGAATAGCGACAAATAATGTGATTTTCCGTCAGATTTTCCACACAGTATACATCGGTCAATCATGAAGAAAAAATATGGCAATTTTATCTCGGAAGGACAGGACAATTAGGTCGCTGTATTGGGAAAAAAGCAGCGACCGGTCGTTATATTAGGTGTAAAAATAGCGTAGCATAAATGGGATATATTTCGGGACATTTTGCGTTGGTCGTTATAATGGAATGGTCGCTATAATGGACGGTCGCTATAACGAGCGTCGACTGTAATATTATTCCCGGAAGTAGTTTCACCGAGGTCACATATATTGCATTAAACAGCTTTTTTATGTTCCCTGTGTACACTACAGATATATTTAGTCAAATATATTTTATTATATAGTTGTATGCTCTGCTCAATAACCAAGGTTGTTTCTAACAGGCACATCTGGATGCTATATGATTAATTAAAATATTATTGATGAAATACATATTTCTCCTTTTAAATAAGTTTCGTGAAGTAGTACGTGGATTTCCTCTTGGATTATACAAACTTTCTTTTCCAAAAAAAATTAAAAATACAATGTAAAAAAATGAAAATGGGAATTGGAGGGCCCTTTTCACAGTCATTTTGGGGCCCCTTTAAAATTTTAGAGGGGAAGCATGTGCTTCATGTGCCTATTGGATAAACAGGCCCTGAACACAACAAATCCCGTTGAACGAGTTATTTTACTAGAGGTTTTGCCACTTTTTGTACGCGCTTCCACAAATTTTCTTCAAAACACCTAATTCTGTAAAAAAATAAATTCTCCAATCAAAAAACTCTAAATTCTGGTGTTGTTACTTTCTTTAGAGACCTGTCAGGTTTCGACTAGCACTTCGACCAGGAAGATAGATTATTTTCGATATTCATCCAATCTGTTTAAATTACATTATGGGTAAATTAAAGCTTTCTATTACAGTGCGGGCGAGATAGTATGATTTTAAGAATTAGGCCGTGTAAAAAATTATGTGGAGGAAGGGGAGGGGGGGTTGCCCTTTCGGGAGGGGAGGGGGAAGGGCGCGAACACAATTTGGAAATACAATAAAGCGATATGTTTTAAACTTTACGATATTTTATAACACATAATTTTTTTTAAATGAAGCCGCGTCAAAAATTATGGGGAGGGGGGGGGGGAGCGCGTTCTGCCGACACGGGGTGGGGGGATTTTCTAAATTTTGCTGACACCACTCATATGATATATCGTTCGAAAGGCCTGTGACCGCTTATTCATATTGTACACCTCCGGTGTCCGTCCGTCCGCTTTGCCCTCCAAGGGGGGGCACTTTTCTAAATGTTGGCGAAACCCCTCATGTAATATATTGTTGGAGAGGTCTATAACCGCTTAATCATATTATGCATCTCCGGTGTCCATCCCCCAATTTGCCCCCCCCAAGGGGGGCACTTTTCTAAATTTTGCCGATACCCCTCATGTGATATATCGTTGGAAAGGTCTGAGACCGCTTAATCATATTATGCATCTCCGATGTCCGTCTCCCCACTTTGCCCCTCCCCAAGGGGGGTACTTTTCTAAATTTTGCACACAGCCCTCATGTGATATATCGTTGGAAAGGTTTGTGACCGCTTAATCATATTATGCATTTCCGGTGTCCACTTCCCCCCCAAAGGGAGGCACTGTTTTAAATTTTGCCGATACCCCTCATGTGATAAATCATTGGAAAGGTCTGAGACCGCTTAATCATATTATGTATCTCCGGTGTCTATCCCCCACTTTGCCTCCCCAAAGGGGGTACTTTTCTCAATTTTGCACACACCCCTCATGTGATATATCGTTGGAAAGGTCTGTGACCTCTTAATTATATTATGCAGCACGTGCGCAGCACGACTGCTATACGGTGCCTCAGGCAGCGAGGACCCGAGCCGGAGGTTCTTTCAGTTAGAGGTTTATACTATTTGATGTGCAAATTAAGGGATCATCCTGTGCCGAAGGCAGCGGGACCCGAGCCGGAGATTCTTTCAGTTAGAGGTTTATACTATTTGATGTGCAAATTAAGGGATCATCCTGTGCTGAAGGCAGCGGGGACCCGGGTCGGAGGTTCGTTTGGTTCGAGGTTTTACAGGATTCGAGGCACCGATGTAAGTTAAGGGCGCGCTAGTTGGCGAAGCCAGCTAGTTTTCTTATTATTTGCATTATATAACAAAAATTCTTGACACGTTCCCTGTTTACAATTATATTCAACAACATTCTGCTCATATATACTCGTTAGTATTTTTATACTTCTTATTATGTGATAAAACAACATAATATTTTATAGATAGCTTTCACACACCACTTACTCTTCCACTGTTCCATCTTCCACTGTTTCTTTCCATGGTTGCAAACGTATTTTGCACAATGGAATAAAATTATTTGCAAAAATGAAAATGATTTGTTTATTATTATCATTATGAAGATGAGAAACAATCCGTTGAAGTCCGTTATATTTTTTTTTGTAAAAAATTACTTTTATTTTTTTAATTGTTTCAAGAATAATCAATGTTTGAACTGTATATTTCATATTACCAATACTGATTTTGATCTATGCAGTCTTTTACATACTTGCCTCGTGTGAATCTTATCTGCTTCATATTAATTTGTTATTAAAAAATTTGAGATATTAAAAAAAAAGGAACTTGCAAAGCAAATTAAAAAAAAATAATTTATTTCTATATTGTTAAGCCCGAGAAGAGACAGATATTAAAATTATTTTATTTAGTCAATGCTACAATAATGTTGCATTTTTATATTAAATCTTGCTCAGTCTATTTAATCTTAAAAAATTCAATTTACATTTGAAACATGATATTAAAGAAACTTTAAAACATTTCATTTAGTTGTAATGAAATCTAAATAAATCTTCAACGTTTTTTTCAGTTTTACATGCATTATGCAAAATTTGTATTGTAGCAAATTCTAACAGACAAGAAACATGAGAAGTGAAATAATTTAAAAAGTTGAAGGTTTATTTAGATTTCATTTCAACTAAATGAAATGTTTTAAAGTTGCTTTAATATCATGTTTCAAATTTAAATTTACTTTTTTAAGATTAAATAGACTGAGCAAGATTTAATATAAAAATGCAACATTATTGTAGCATTGACTAAATAAAATAATTTTAATAATTAAAGTCTCACTTTCAAAATGCTGTAAAAAAGGATCACTGATCAGAATGATTTCAAATTTGGACTGAATATACTGGAAGAAGGGGTAAACGGTGTGGCATAAACAAAAAGTTCCAAAGTGTATCAATAGATGGCGCTGTAAGCGGCCTACTATGCAAATTAAAAGACACGCATGTGCTTTTTATGCGGTTTTTGGCCAAAGGACAATTAAAAACCGAATCATTATGTGCTTTTTATGCGGTTTTTGGCTCAAGGTCAATTAAAAACCGACTTTTCCCATTCAATGTGGTACGACCTTGCAGTGGTGGATGGGCTTTCCACTAACAGTATCACAACTATTCACCGATTTGGAAGTAATTTTTTCCGTCAAATAACCGAAACAGTCATACATATTGAACAGTATGGTTGGTTTACTGTGCAACTCATGCCAAAGCCGTCGTATTTCGATTAAAAATGTTACTTGTAGTCAAATCCACTTCCATTATGCCGCTTACAGCGCCATCTATTGATACACTTTGGAACTTTTTCTTTCTTATGCCATACCGTTTCCCGTTTCTTCCAGTATATTCAGTTCAAATTTGAAGTCATGACCAGTGGTGCCTTTTTTACAGAATTTTGAAAGTGGGACTTTAATTATAATCACCCTGTATATAAACGAGCAAGCAATTTTCCTGATGTTATCGAAAACGGCTGGAACGATTTTTAAGAAACTGGACTCCTATAGTAAATTAAGAAGGAAAAATGTATCTAGCTAGGTCTCGAATTCAAGAAAATTCGTTTTGAGAGTTCTGTAACAAATTCAGCGCTGAAAAGCTGCTTGCTATAAATCGGAAAATGCTCAAACGATTTACACGAAATGTATCTTTTATACTTATTCGAGCACGACAAAGTTATCTAGCTAGATCCTGAATTTGGAAAAGTTCGTTTTGACATTTTAAAACAAACATAACACTGAAAATGTGTGCTATAACGATGAAAACGGCTGGAACGATTTTTACAAAACTTGACTTCTGTATTAATTCGAGCACGAGAATACGACCTAGCTAGGTCGCTAATTCGGGAAAAATCATTTTATATGGTTAAAACAAACTCAATACTGCAAATGTTGGTATAAATTGAAAATAGTAGCGACAATTTCGTGAAATAAGTCATATTTGCATACAAGAAAAGGATCTAAATAGCTCTCGACATTGTAATAAATTCGTTATCATAGGTTTAAGCAATTTTCTTAATTAATATTCAGTAATGGGTATTCTGGCCAATAATATTGGTCATTGATCCGCAATACGATTACGGACGATATCGAAGGCGGTGTAATTAGTGTAATTATTTTCAGGAAATTTCCTTCTATACTAAATGCAACACAAGAAAAGAGTCTAACTAAGTCCCTAATCTGGGAAATTTCTTTGTGACATGTTAAAACAAACACAGAATTAAAAATGCTTATGTAAAATATTTAAATCTAAAACGGTTGGGAAAATTTTCATGGTATACAGTGGCGTAGCGTCAGGGGGGGGCACGATCATTTTACTACCAGTATAATTATATACTACATTTAGCCTTATTTAATCTTTGAACGGTATGAAATAAATAAGGCCAAATATAGAATATAAAAATACTGGTAGTAAAGTCACCCGTGCCCCCCTTGACGCTACGCCTCTGATGGTATACGCTTTATATACTCGCTTTGAAAAGTTTAAACAATTATTTCTGACGCTAATCTACCATAACCGAAGTTCTCACCAATAGTGTGGGGATCTGGCATCGCCGAAAACTTAAAACCAGCTAATGAGCTGGGTCCAGAATTTCGGATGTTGGATCCATGGTTTTTCATCTGTGCTTAACGGGAAACCGCACGGAACAAGCCTTCGCCGTTGAGCGGGAAGAAACAGTTAGTTGGACTCTGGACTACCTGTTGAACGCACGTATTTTAGCGTGCTAATGTAACGATTAATGCTGAATTGCCGCACGCTGGTGCGAAGAGTGTATTTTGAGTTTAAATATAATTTATTAAGTTTTAAATGTATTCTTAATTTGTGAAGTGCAATATTTCATTTAATCGATAATTAGTAATCGGGTTTAGAATGCCCGCAACTAAAGTGGTGACCTCGGTGTTTGAACAGTTCGTCTGATAATCTAAGTGCATCGACCTTATAATGGCCTTAATTACGGCGTGTGTACATCTTTAGTGACCCAAGCGGATATATTTCTCATATTTCCTCAAGAGTTTGTGTGAAACACGATTGTGTGCATTATCGGTAAACTGTGTTGTTAATCACCTATTGGCATGTGGAGACATCAGTGCTACGAGGTAAAGAGCTTGAATCCCGAATCCCGGTGAGTCGTATCTATTTTGATGGTGTTCAAATCAGTAATACCCCTGTGTGTGCATATAAATTTTACTTGCCCCTAGATAAATTCGACATTAATTTTTTGCGCATTTTATTTAATTTTTGTATATGTATTTATATTGGTAATAAGCTTTCAGTACAGCATTATTTAAGTGCTTTCAAATTGAATATTTTTTGTTTGTTTTGTAATATATGCTTATTTTGAAATTCGGGGTATGACGCGATTTATTTCGACATACTATCGTTAAGCCTGGCCAGATGTTTAGGTGATCCAAAATATGGTTTATCGTATTATATTATGCTAAAATTTTTGTTTCCATACTTTTCCTTGCATTCTTATTTTTTATTATGTCTTAAATAGCATTTGTGTACATAGTTTTTGGTAGGGTTGTTGAAACCAGTTTTTTCTGTATACAGTATATGTCCTGAATTTATATTTTTTTTCGTGGCTTAATTGTGTAGTAAAATTCCAAAAAATGTCAACAGAAACACCGGATACTGTCGTTCCAGGCATTCATAGGGTTGGGGTAAAGGCGACCCCATTTTGGCGTGCAAACCCGAAACTTTGGTTTTTCCATTTGGAATCCCAATTTAAGCTGGCAGGGGTTTCCGACAGTGTTACCCAGTTTCACCATTTAGTTGCAGCAATGCAACCGGAGGAACTGGCGATAGCAGGCGATATCATTAGTGAGCAACCCACGGATCAGCCATACGAAAGGCTCAAAAATCGGCTCGTAAATCAATATTCCATGAGTGAGGATCAGTGCATTCGCGAGTTGATTTCTGGTTTGCAACTGGGGGATAAAAAACCTTCCCGTTTGCTCCTTGAAATGCGGAGTAAGGCTGGTAGTCAGGTCAAGGATGATTTGCTGAAAACCTTATTTCTCCAGCGCCTACCCACTCATGTGCGATAAATATTAGCAATTTCGAATGACCCACTTGACAAATTGGCCGAAATGGCCGATGGTATCATTGCAGCGAATGGTCCACCCCCCATGGTTCAAAATATCCAATCGGGTAATGAGGAGCTCAAAACATTAATTCTTGCACTCTCCACACGCTTGGAGAAGTTGGAAGTGCAGGGGAATAATAGCAGGCAGAGTCGTTCCAAGTCCCGTGACCGTTTTAGGCATTATAAACGTGATAAAAGTCAAGAAAGGAATGCTGTTGGAAGGAATTTATGTTGGTACCATGCTACTTTTGCTGATAAAGCAAGTAAATGCCGCAAGCCTTGTTCATGGGAGGGAAACTAGGACAGCCGTCACTCAATTCTGGGAGTGACGGCGCAGTTCAGATAAATAGGCTCTATCTCAATGACAGAACTACTCATTTGAAATTTTTAATTGACACGGGGGCGGACGTGTCTGTCTTACCTGTGACAAAAGCTGATAGAACACGTACAGCAGATAAGCTACAACTTTTTGCCGCTAATGGCACGATCATTCCTACGTTTGGTCAGCAGCTCTTAAAGCTAGATTTAGGCCTGCGCAGGGAATTTCATTGGCTATTTATTCTGGCGGATGTTTCGCAACCAATTATAGGGGTTGATTTTCTTCGACATTTTGGTTTACTCATTGATGTGCGTCAGGGAAAGTTACACGACCCCATTACTAATTTGCAGGCGCAGGGTATAATTGATAAGTCAAATAGTAGCAATATACGCACGGTTTCTGAAATGACAACATTCCATACGCTGCTCAACAAATTCCCTAGCCTAACCGATACTTCAGCCTCCCTTAACCCCCCAAAGCATGATGTGCAGCATATTATTGAGACCAAAGGTCCACCTGTGTTTGCTAAGCCTCGCAGACTTCCTCCAGATAAGCTTCGCGCGGCTAAGCAAGAATTTCAGTTTATGATGTCGGCCGGTATTTGCAGACCTTCTAGCAGCTCTTGGGCTAGCCCGCTGCACATGGTACCCAAATCGAAAGGCGATTGGCGCCCGTGCGGGGATTATCGTCATTTAAACGCTGCTACAATTCCGGATCGCTATCCTGTTCCTCATATTCAGGATTGTACACAAGCGCTCCACGGTACAAAGATATTTTCGACTTTAGATCTGTCTAGAGCATATCATCAAATTCCGGTACGACCTGAGGATGTTCCAAAAACAGCAGTCACAACTCCGTTTGGTCTTTTTGAATTTTTGTATATGCCGTTCGGTTTAGCCAATGCTGCTGCGACGTTTCAGCGATTTATCCATAGAGTGTTATATGGGCTTGAATTTTGCATTCCATATTTTGATGATGTACTAGTAGCATCGGAGAATTACGAGCAGCATGTCAGACATTTACAAATGGTGTTCGAGCGTCTATCTCAATATGGGGTACGTTTAAACCCATCTAAGTGTGTTTTTGGCAAATCTAATGTTAAATTCTTAGGGCATAACATCTCTGCGGATGGTATTAGCCCGCTTCAGGATAAGGTTAACGCGATTAAAAATTTTCCCCGTCCCGAAACCATTAAAGAATTGCGACGTTATCTGGCCATGCTTAATTTCTATCGCCGGTTTATCTACCATGCTGCGCACACACAGGGGGTTTTAAACAAATATTTGCAAGGAGCCAAAAAGAATGACAAAAGCATAATTCAGTGGACAGAAGAATCTAATGATGCTTTTGTACGAAGCAAGGAAGAACTTGCAAATGCTGCCACCTTGGCATACTTCATACCTACGGCACCTCTATCTATTGCAGTGGATGCATCAGACTTTGCAATGGGTGCAGCCTTGCAGCAGCAGGTGAATGACAATTGGCAACCTCTAGCATTTTTTTCAAAATCTCTGTCACCGGCTCAACAAAAGTATAGTGCTTATGACCGCGAACTTTTGGCGGTGTATTCCGCAGTACAACATTTCAGACATATGATTGAAGGTCGGAACTTTACAATTTTTACTGACCACAAAGCACTTATTTTTGCATTCAGACAAAAAACAGACAAATGTTCACCGCGGCAAACTCGACAGCTGGACTTTATAGGCCAATTTTCCACGGACATTCAGCATATTAGTGGTGTGGAAAATGTTGTGGCTGATGCTCTCTCCAGGATAAATATCTCCTCCATCAAGTCTTGTGTTATTGATTTCGAGCTGATGGCCAAATTACAAGCGACCGATATTGCTTTACAACATGCGAAGCAAGACAACATTAGCTTAAAACTTCAACCAATGCCAGTAGGTGATTCAGTGGTTGAATTACAGTGTGATATTTCCACGGGTCGCATTAGACCTTTTGTGCCAGCAGACATGCAAAAAACAGTGTTTCAGAAATTGCACGAACTGTCCCATCCTGGTGTCAAAGCGACACAGAAACTGATTGCTGAACGCTATGTTTGGACTGGAATGCAGAAAGATATTGCTTTATGGGTACGATCCTGCATCTCCTGCCAGAGGAGCAAAGTACACCGGCACACGAGAAGTGCTATTGGCATATTTGAACAACCGTCTGCTCGGTTCCAGCATGTTCACATTGATTTGGTTGGACCATTGCCACCGTCTAACGGGTTTCGGTTTTGCTTAACATGTGTTGACAGATTCACCATGTGGCCAGAAGCAATTCCATTAGCTGATACTACTGCTGAGAGTGTGGCGGAGGCCTTCTACGCCAGTTGGATCGCCCGTTTTGGACCACCTTTACGTCTAACAACTGAACAAGGTCCCCAATTCGAATCATCACTATTTTCGGCGCTGAATCGTTACCTGGGCATCTCGAAAGTTCATACTTCCCCATACCATCCGGCAGCGAACGGCCAGGTGGAGAGATTTCATCGACAGCTCAAGGCTGTAATTATGGCCCACAACACCACGGATTGGGCCCGAGTTTTGCCAACTGTACTCCTGGGCATACGAACAGCGTGGAAAGAAGATCTGCAGGCTACAGCAGCAGAAATGGTATATGGTACCACCATCGCCCTTCCAGGAGAGTTCCTTGTTCCAGTAGCCGGTTCACCTAACCCAGTCGATTTTCTTGGCAGGCTACGGGAGGTGATGCGACGATTACAACCAGCCACTTCTCGGTTGACACCTGAGCGTAAAATTTTTGTCAGCAAGGATTTGAAGTCTTGCTCACATGTTTTCTTGCGCAGAGAGGGTATTAAGAAGAGTCTGCAAGCTCCATTCGAGGGGCCTTACCAGGTTCTGCAACGGACCGACAAAAATTTCACTGTTAAGATCAACGACAGAACTGTTACGGTAAATATTGACAGAGTAAAACCTGCCTTCTTCTGCACCGAGGAGCAGCCGTCGAATCCTCAATCCGAAGAAAGCCACTCTAAATTAGATTCACCAGCAGCAACAGTCACAGAAGAAGCGGAAATTCCAGCTCCAAGAAGTCCAGTAACTACTCGTGCTGGTCGGCGTGTCAGATTTAACCCTCGCTACCTCTGATGGTGAAAATTGTTTCGCTATCGCTCAGGGGGGGCTACTGTGGGGATCTGGCATCGCCGAAAACTTAAAACCAGCTAATGAGCTGGGTCCAGAATTTCGGATGTTGGATCCATGGTTTTTCATCTGTGCTTAACGGGAAACCGCACGGAACAAGCCTTCGCCGTTGAGCGGGAAGAAACAGTTAGTTGGACTCTGGACTACCTGTTGAACGCACGTATTTTAGCGTGCTAATGTAACGATTAATGCTGAATTGCCGCACGCTGGTGCGAAGAGTGTATTTTGAGTTTAAATATAATTTATTAAGTTTTAAATGTATTCTTAATTTGTGAAGTGCAATATTTCATTTAATCGATAATTAGTAATCGGGTTTAGAATGCCCGCAACTAAAAATAGTATTTGTCATTGATCAGCACGGTGTTTACGGAACATTACTCCATGGAAGATATAATGTAAGTCGAACTTCGTGTCGGTTTGTCATAGACTTAGGACAGATTGCATTGGACAGACTCCCTGTTCAGTGTTGCCAGTGGGCTACTTTTTTAAAATTCAGATTGCTTGATTGGCAGAACTTTTTTGAAATGGTATAATTCGCCTTGTATTCGCCTTATTTAATCCGTCATTAAATAAGGCGAATTTTATTTTCCCACAAAACTGTTGGGAATCAAGGAAACTCAATTAGAAAAAAGTAGCCCACTGACAACACTGTCCCTGTTTCATTTTTCCATAGACAGCATTGTATTTCGAATGATGCATGAATTGTGATATATTTCGAAGACGTAGGTTTTTCTGGGGGTCTAATTCGAATACGAGAAAATAATTAGATATGTATCGACTTCAAAAAAATTCATTTGATAGGTTAAAAATTCAAAATACTAATATGCTGCTGACGTACTATCATTCACAATCGCGTTAAAAACTGTTGAGGTTACATTTTGTAGAAAAAGAGTTTGTAGATGACAAAGAAATATTATGGAATAACATTCTGTTTAACGCTAACAAATTTCTACTAAAGGCTTCAATTTGTCGGTTCCAGTATTGTTTGAACACAGCAGGATTGACAGCCTTTGCTTTGATTTCTTCCCACCTTTACTTCTGTCTCCTTTAAAGGACGTTGTTTTATCTGGCATTATCTGATAGAACAAACCAGTTTCATCAGCATTGTACACATCATCTGGAGAATTTTTTTCAATTTTCTCTTTTTCTCGCTGTTTCCAGGATAATGCAGCTTCAACTGACTTTTCTTCTCCCGCAATAGTTTTAAAAACAATTCCATGACGTTCACGAAAGGAAGTAAGACATCCATTGCTGGCTTTGAAATCATTGTTACCTAGGAAAGAGGCGAATTTTTTTGCTTTTTCAGAAATCATAGGTTCACTAATGGGCACGTTTTGGTTTCTCATCTCGTGGAACCATCTTAGGAGAGCTTTGTCAACATCATCATTATCGGCACCTTTAAATCTTTTTCGTTTGCTATCGACTTTACTTTTTTCCACAGCATCTTCGGCTAGTTATTTAAGATCCTCTAATAGCGAAAACTTGTCAAAACTTTCGATTATTTCTCCGCAAAACATTTGTTATTTAACAAGACAAGGACAACAAATAATTATTTGTTTATGTTTATAATCATTCACAGCTGATATCGATCCGTAAATATGACGCTTGCGCAGTAAAACCGTGTCCATGATTGGTTAGCGCTAGTGCCTCCCTATAACCAGTGAAAACGCTCTTAGGTTAAGGTCTTGGGTCGCTGGGTTTTTTAGGTAGTTGGGTCGACCAGTGAAAACGCATGCGCAAGCGTCATATTTACGGATCGATATCAGCATATCAGCTGTGAATGATTATAAACATAAATAAATAATTATTTGTTGTCCTTGTCTTGTTATTAACAAATGTTTTGCGTGGAAATAATCGAAAGTTTTGGCTAGTTTTCGCTATTAGAGGGTCTTAAATAATGCCACACAAAAATATTAATCTTCCGTTAATAAATCAATGATAACTATTAATTTTTTTGTGATTTCAAAAAATAAAACATTATACTTTTTTAATAATGACGATCGTAAATCATAAGATTTCGAAGTCACTCAGAATACAGTGAAAGCTCATTTTATCTGAGAGTAATTTTTATTGCATATGACTTGTATATCTAAAATTATATTTCTGCTTTTCACAAGTTAAATTAAAAGTCCAAATATGTTTTTGATATTTACTTCAGTGCTATATACATTTTATGTGTATATCATTTTTGTGCCAGTGCAGTTATACTTTTGAAACAAATAGTAATACTTATCATTTATTTAAAAACACAGAACTATTTTTTCCCTTCTAAGAAACAGTGATGAGTGAAACCCTTTCATTCACTCCTAGAGCCCTTTCAGGATTGTCATTATACATGAGGCTTCTCCAAGGTACATGCTAATAGCATGTATCAGTTGATCACACTGGCAGCTTGTTTTATCATATAATCACTACAATGTAGAATTATAGAATGTAGTTACATCTACTTTTTGTGACACCCCCAACCCCTCCTCACAAAAAAAAAAAGAAAAAAAAATCTTCACAGTAAAATGCAAATTAAATGTATTTAAAATTGTAAATTTTACTGTATGATTGATTTCACACCAAAGTTTGATGCAGATTTTTTTTTCCCCATCTCTCTCATGTGTATATATATTTTTTTTAATTATGTTTTGAGAAAAATAAATGATGTAACAAAAAGTCAAATCCAGTTACTCTTAAATTCAAACTATGATATATATATATATATATATGTTAAGTTTACCTTTTTGGCGAGCTTATTTTGTTTGCAAATTACACATTTTAAATCGCAACAATTTTTTCTTCTTTTTATAATGTAAAGTGTTCACTTTTATAAAAAAATAATTTTGTGAAGGTATTTCCTTTATTAAGAATAATTTTGTGAAGTGGTCCCAATTTTTATCAGAAGCAATCACTGATTTTGCAAATAGATCACAAAAAAAAGGTACTTTTATGTTAGCCGGGCCAATATTATATTATCTTGCCAATATCTTTTTTTTCCCCCTCCAGCTATAGCACCGTTTATTTTTCACTTTCTTAGATTAGAAACAATGGCTTGATGTAGAAATAAAATATTTTGGTTTTTTGTGTTATTTAATTTATTATTCTTCTTCTTTTAAATAAATGAGTGAAAGGCATGTACTTTAAATATATGTGTATTTTAAATGAAAAATTCATATTTTAAATAAAATGAATGATAAGTCTATATTTCAAAAGAAATTAATAGAATACTAATAATGGTAATAACAACAATATTTAGCGATTAATCTCATGTGCTAGACTGACATAAAGCCAACATTGCATTTGGCAAAGATTCGGATTTTTTTTGTGATAGTTCGTTAAATTTAAATAGTTTTACATCATTATTTTTTTAAATGTATATACATAAATACTTTAAAATTTGAAAAAATAGGGCAGGTATATGAATTTTTATGCAATATTGCTTAAATAAATGCTTAATTTAGTCATTTTCGGTGGCATGGATGCCATAAATGGTGGTTTATCGCTCTTTTCTAGCGATCGTGAAAGTGCTACATTGGCGATATGTTTTTGTTTATTTTGTAATTGTGATTAATAATGAAGGGGCGGATATTTGTATCAATCACACAAGTCAGATGTATGTTCTCAATAAAAAAAATAATAACGAAGGCTTCTCTTAGTATTTGATTAATCTAAATTGTTTAAAAATCAATACTAAAAGTCATACAGAAGAGTAAACAATATTTAATTTGTTCCTAAATGTAAACTTAATATGTCATTTATTTGTATTGTTTTATTTATAACATATTATTTCTTTCGTTTAGATTTTTCACTTGAAAGTTACATCAGATTTTTTAAATTAATTCTCTTTGCTAAACTTAATAAGCTTAAAAAGATTATTATTAAAAGTAACAATGTTAATAAACTTAAACTGTTAAACTTGCATTTATATTATATTAAGCTTAACTATTCACATTAAACTTTTTCTCCTCATCGTTCAAAATATCTTAAACTGTTTAATTGTAAAATTTAAAAATAAAGTACAGTTGGAAATTTTAAATTAATAATCAAAATAACTGTTGAAGATTTCAATTACAAATAATATGAGGTTGTGAATAAATATTTTATTTTCAATATTGTCACAATAAAAAATAATTTAGACTAATTAAAAAAAAAAAAAATCATTCATTTACATGAAACTATTCCAACGTTCTACTACCAACAACAAATTATAGCGTAAACATTAAAATTTCAAGAATTAGGGATATTACATCAAATATGCTTCAATCAATCACTTAGTCTTATAAGCATAAATCAAATACGAATATCTTTGTGCGAATTTTAATTAAAAACAGTTACAACGTTGTAATGCACAAATAAGTAAATTGGCATAAAAAACCGCATACGGCCGTTTCAAGGATGCATCGATCCTCTTCCTCAGTGAAAAAAAAATTTTTTTTTTTTTTTTTCGCACTGCCGAAAGTCTTATAGTTTTTTCACTCTAAATAACAAACAATAGAACCTAATACTATACTAATTTGTGCTCTAAATAGCGTCACAAAAAATAGAGTGCAGATTTTGCCTGCCAATCAATTCTGCAAATTTATTCACAGAATAAACATAAAGAAGTATTTTGTTTTCTTATTAACAAAGGTTTTAAAATATTTTAGTATTTGATTTCAATAACAAATAAATAAAATCCTTTTTTATATTTTTGAATGTAGTTAAAAATAAACATAATTTGAGAATATATATTTACTGTGTATCGCACTAAATGTTATAAGTTTTTGAATGCATCTTTGCATATATGTGTCTAAAATATATAAAAAAATTTTCCATACAAGTATGGTTGTTGTATTGTTAAATTGTAGTCAGAATAAAATAAGAAATAAGGTAAATAAATAAATACTCTATTTTTCGCGAAACCTTGAATTTTAAGTGTGTGTATTTCAAAGATTTGACAGCATCAAATTTGTAAACAAACAAACGTCGCCAAGCAAAGGTGCCAAAAGTAAGGGTTAACTTACCAGAAGTAAAAGGCAAATGTTTTTACATTAGTGTCCTCAGCTTGAGGTTTACAGAAAATTCAGTCTATAAATAGCTGTCAACTATTCCACTTTTTTGTTACCAGTACTTCCGAACAGAAGTCTTCCCCTAATCTTGACGTGGTTTAATTGCAGAATTTTGCAATTAAATAATGTCAATATTACTATCCGGATTTAGTAGCAACACAGATAAGGATTAGTTGGTAGCTATGCATATATATATATAGTAAAATCTAATGAATGAACAAATAGCAAAAACATTTATAAAAAAAATTTCAGAAAATCTTACTTGCTAAGCATTTTTTTATCAACCAACAATATAAAACATACACGGATGTCCTGGTAAGTTGTGGTGCACAATATTTATAAGCTCTGGCTATATTTAAGTATTCACTGAAAACAAAGAAGTACCAGAGCTGAGCTCCATCATAAATTAAGCACTGATTGCTAGATATCCAGTATTCACTCATAAAATTCATGTAAAATAAATATTTCAATAATATTGAACACCTGCTCCAATTCAAATCCATCAAAGCAAAATAATCTGATGATTTAAAATTATAAACAAGCATCTTTGACTGCTCAAGTGTACAATTCTTAAAATTAAAAAAAAAACGCTAAGGGACCATTCAAGTATTACGTAAGCAGTAAGGAGCAGTTCAGGGTTTGATTATTTTTGCTGACAGGGAGAACAGGGAAGGGGGGGGGATTATGACAATTCTTATGAATGCATTAGACAACGCAGCAACAAGAAAAAAAAAAAACATGATGGAAATTAGTATTCTGTAGTCTGCTCGGAACTTCAAACACATAACATTTCTATGATTCCTGTTAAAAATTCTAGTTATGATGACTAATTAAGTTAGGGCCTATTGTTAAGTTTTATTGTTCAATGCGATAAACAACAATATATTAAAACCATTTTGCATTCTTTTGATACCACAACCCCTATATATGCCTATTTATATAAATTTGTAAGATTAATAGTGTAAATTGATGATAACTGTTTTTTCCTGGCAAACAGTGTTGACGTACAAAATGTCAAAATCATACATAAGCAAAAATAAAAGGGGGGGGGGGTTACTATTTGCTTATTTTTTTAATATGGTAAGGACAGGGTATAAAATTACTAAAAATATGCTTATGGGTATACTTGAACGACCCCCTAAGGTCACTTGAGAGATGACATCACCGTACCACTTTTGTTTTATTCATGTTTGACGAAAAATATCTCTTCTCCATCAGTACCACCAGCAAAAGGGAAAAGGTTGCTAGAATTTACCAGAAAATGCATATCGCCAAAATTTGACGACTTTTCAATTTTTCTTAGCAGGAAAATTTTCCTTTTTATTTTTGCAGACAAAAGCATTAATTTCAAGCTTAAATTGATTATTTTTTTAGATTTGTGTGATAAATGTGCCATATCAATATATATTTTAAATATTAATACTAGTTGACTCCTAGCTGGCGTTGCCTGCTGGGGTTACTATTTGCTTATTTTTTCTTATAAGGGAAGGACGGGGTATAAAATTACTAAAAATATGCTTACGGGTTACTATTTGCTTATTTTTTCTTATAAGGGAAGGACGGGGTATAAAATTACTAAAAATATGTTTACGGGTATACTTGAACGACCCCCTAAGGTCACTTGAGAGATGACATCACCGTACAACTTTTGTTTTATTCATGTTCGACGAAAAATATCTCTTCTTCATCAGAACCACCAGCAAAAGGGAAAAGGTTGCTAGAATTTACCAGAAAATGCATATCGCCAAAATTTGACGACTTTTCAATTTTTCTTAGCAGGAAAATTTTTCCTTTTTTTTTTGCAGACAAAAGCATTAATTTCAAGCTTAAATTCATTATTTTTTTATATATATTTTAAATATTAATACTAGTTGACCCCGGGCTGGCATTGCCCGGGCCCATGATAATAAATTTTAAAAGAAACATCAAGTTTTTATTATTTTATATCTTTAACCAGATTTTATATGACATATTTTAAAATGAAAAATATTGATATTTAGTGATAAAAGTGCTCATTTTATTCTTTACGTAGGATCGTTTCATAGTTTTAAAATAAAAAGTTATTTTTGTCCGAACTCTTTGAAATCTTTATTGGTGATAAATAAACGATTTTACAACCTGTGTAAAAGAAATGTTTTCTTATATATATTTTTTTTTTGTTTGATTGTTTTCATGTTGACTCCTTTAACATAGCAATAACAAAATAGTTTTAACTTTCAAAACTCTGACATTTCAATCAGTTATAAATATAACTGTATCCGAGCTCTCTAAGCTCTCTTTAAAATTTTGTCTGAAATTATATTTTAAAATGAAAAAATTGGTGAAAAAATATTAATATTTATTTAGTGATACACTCATTTTCTTTTTTACATAGGGTCATTTCATAGTTTTAAAATAAAAAGTTCTTTTTGTCCGAACTCTTTGAAATCTTTATTGGTGAAGCCCCATGAGTTATGTCACAAATTTTAATACAACCTTTTTTATTAAGTACCATAAACATCTTATTCAATATTAATAAAAATGGGATAAATTATTACAATAACAATAAACGCTTACTTTTGGTAAAGCTTTCTCCCTGCTAGATCAGTTGCTGGTGAACACAGCTTTTCCCATTTTACAGTCGAAAAAGCATTGCTGGTGTATACAGTTCAAATTATGTATCAATATACACCAAGCAATATTTATTCAACTATGCCACAATGCAGCAGTAGTTTTCACCAGAAAATGGCAGCTAGGTAGCATCAGATGTGGTCAATTCTTCCGAGGATGGCTCTTGGGAATGCCATGTCAGTGCTACAAACTTGCACAAAAAAGTAGCGGTGTGGAGAATCCTCTCACTTGGAGATCAGTAGATAAAAAATTGTCCTGTGAAATAAAAGTTTCACATGTGGGTGAACCCAGTTCCTTCAATCACGTTGATATCTACAGTTGTCCAGGATACAACAACAAAATTGGCTCTAAAAAGAGAGAAGATTTCAGATTTTAAAAGTTTGGTTGATGTAAAAATTAGGCTAGAAATATTTTATAAAATTTTCAGTTTAATAATATACACAATATGAAGTATAGATAATGATAATTAGTGGGCTTTTCCAAAATATTGTTCATTAAGTTAAAAATGTCGGTACTTCTCTATTATCCCGTTGACCACTTTTCATAACAAAAACTATCGCCAAACTGTAAGATTAAACGCCAAAACTGCAATCCCATTTAGTTGATGTCAGAAGCATTATATGTGTTTGTTATGTCACCAAGTGGTTTTTAATTCGACATTTGCATGTATTTTTCATTATGTTTCACTGATTTATTAGTTATTTCACTAATTAAAATAACATTTGTGTCCTTAAATTCTTATATTTTATTTATTTATTTATTTTGATATTCCAATGGCAATGTTCTTCCGTTTATTTGGCGTTACAGTTTGGTGATAGTTTTTAGTTATGAAAAGTGGTCGACGGGATAATAGAGAAGTACCAAAATGTTATAAAATATATATTTATATTTTCACAGATGTCATATGCACACCACATTGGCGTGAATTTTTTCCCGCCAACTTGGCGAACAAAATAAATGTTGTTTATTTGCTTTTATTTTTTATTTCAATTCTATAAATTATTTTTATTATGTATATCATATATCAATATTTATTGACACAGACGTCATATACACACCACATTAGCGTGATTCCCCATCCCCTCAGCAATTTGGCAAAAACTTTGTTTTTGAATATTAACGTTATAATGTATGTTAACGTTTATAACACTAACGTTATAATGTATATAATGTTATAAATTTTTTTTTTTTATATTGAAATAAAAAAATCACGTGCTATAACTGCATGCTATTTGCAACAAAGTTTTCGCCAAATTGGCGGAGGAAAAAAATTGCGCCAATGTGGTGCATATATGACATCTGTGCCTTTATATTTTACAGACATTTTATTTCAAATTGACTCGCTAAAAAAAAATTCACTTTTAAATATTAATGATAAATCATAAAATGGTTTCCTAATCTATTATTAAAACAATACTTAATTATCTTCAAACATCTAAAAATTAATGGTTTTGTTTTTTCACATTGGTAAGTTCACAGCACTACTGTCAATCTGCAGATAATGAATTTTACCATCTATCTCTCAGACATCATTACACAAGCATAAAATTTCAAATAACAGAAGTTGCATAATGCAACATTGTATCAGTTTAAAAAAATGGCTAAGATGCTTTACACTCACGCAGAAATAAAAAATTAATCGGTTAAAAAGAAAGAAAAAAGTCGCCAAATTTAGGGGATTTTTTTCTTTAATGGCAACCTAGCCATTGTATTAAGTTATTCGTTTGGCGCGGTCTTGAAAATCGCGAAAACCAAAAAGTCGCCAAACTTTTGTTTACATGTTTGCGTGAGTGTAAAGCATCAGTTCCAAAAAAATTATCACTAGAATATTCACTAAATTTTGTATTCCTTATTAAAATATAGTAGAAACCTAAACTGATTCAATAACATTTATCAGGATGTAACGAACATCTTATAACTGATACAATATAAATAAATACTATAACTATTTGTAAAATGCAGTAGAAAATGTTACATAAACTAAATGAAATACAGCAAACTATGTCTAAAACATAATCGACCAGGACCGAGAAATTTTTCCATCATAGAGAATATTCTACCTTAGACAGTGTATAACTCTATTTAAAATGGAGACTTTAAATCTTTTTGCATTACACAAAGTTTATTGTACACATAAAAGGTCTAACCTAAATCATAAAGTGGTTTCTGTTATTCTAATGCTAATTTGTGAAAGAATACCTTGCCATTAAAAAAAAATTCAAACATTATTTGCAATGTGCTAGTTTGTTTATTTAAGCTTAGCATGCTATTAAACATTTTTTTTTTTAAGTTACATGCCTTATAAATGTTTGTTTATTTCCAATCTAATTCTTAACATTTTCCTAAAGAAAAAGATCAACACAGGCTTGGAACTAAATTTCTCCTTTTTTTCTACATTCATAATTAAGAAAATAATAAGACTGAAGAGCAATCCAAGAATCCAAATCTAATAACTTGTTTATAATATTACACCTGCTGCTTTCTTGTTGACCAAATAAAGAACATAACAAGTTCAATGGGATAACTCTCAGATTCATTACTCCTCACTTAGAGAATACAGAATATTTTTTACACAAAAAGAGCATTAATTCCAATCAAAGTTACAGGATTTGTGGATTAAACTATGGTGAAGTAAAAGTTAAATGCCATTCGAATTGAAATACCACACGAAAACATTGCTCAATTAATAACAAATCATACATGATAATGTGTGCCAATTCTTAGAGATGTCTATTTAAAAAAGTTGTATATGATTGCAATTGATTTAAATTTCATACAAAGTTTTAAATCTTCATAAAAGTTTCAGCATGAATGGAATAACAAATAAGATTAAACTCAAATATAGTACATCTGCAGGTGAAATGCATAAAAAATGAAAAATTAAACAACAGAACAGCAGAGTTTTTCTTTGTATAGCAAAGTTAACAAATAAATCTCTGAAAAGTCCAACTGTTTTGAAATTAGTAATACATATTTCACCTTTAAAAGAGAACATGATAATACAAAATACACTGGCTTATTTAATTAAGAGAAAGTTTGTTTACATGCTTGAATAAACATGAATGTTCAAGTATTAACAAAACTGGATTGACGTTTGTCTTTAACTAATTTTCAATTTAAATATCAATGGGCTGGGGGCTGGGCTACAGTAAACAAATCTTTCTTAATACTTATAATTATTTTAAATGAGAAAAGAGAAATTTAATTCTAAATTGCCGAAAAATACATTACCAAATAAGGATATATAATAAATTAAAATCAATGAAACAAGTATATTTAATTCATTATGAGAAAGAGAAATCCATAATCATAATATATATTTTCATTTATTTTTCTTTTTGTATTGTTAACATTCAATCATAATAAAATTATTTTGGGAACTGCACTTTATGTATCCATTATTACATCAGAAACGAAATCCTTAAACGAACTATATATTTAGTATTTTAATATTAATAAAAAGCATCTGATTCATTACCAAAAACAGAGATATTTATCGTACAAAAAAAGTGCAACAATAAGTGATCTATACTGGATTGCTATTTACTAAACGGAAAGACATTAATAAAAGATATAAATTTGTTAAGAAAACTCACTATTTTGCTTCAATCACAAAAAATTGAATTTATTTTTGCAACAGCTGAATAATTCCAAAATACATATTGTTTATCCGCCGCCATTATGTATGAAAAAGCTCTTTTCTAATTGGCTGGGCTTGGGTAAGATGGGCTTAGGATTGAGTACTGATCAAACCTTCAAAATCGCTACCTAACTGCCTAAAATCTTGGGTTTAGGTCGAAAGTTGGGTAAGTTAGGCCTTGGGTCGACCAGTGAAAACGCAGCTTAAGACGATCTAAAAGGATCTGGAAACCTCCAAAAAGATTGTGCTGTTAATTTGAAAGGGGAGGAAACTGTCGTGTATTAAAATGAAGGTATTACACTAAAATGGCAACGCGCGAATAGCCAACTTTTATCTGCTGTGTTTTGGCAACGAGCAGAAACTTTGGAACTGGGATAAAAAGGCCGTGACTACGCTGCCGGCTGGTCGGTTTCCTAGTACTGGCCACTCCGCTGCCGTCCTACGAGTTTGTTTACAATGTTGCTTTGTTTATTCGGATCAGCGCCCTCTATCGGTTGCCGGCTGGCCAGGCCAGCCGGCAATATAAGGTTGTTTTGTTGTGGTTAGATTTGGAAACCGGCTGGTTTAAAGAAGCACAGAGAAATATGTTTACTTTGGCTTCAGATCAATGATTATATTTTTATATGATGATTATATTTTTATATGATCAATGATTATATTTTTATTTTATTTTGCTTTCCACTTTCGATTTCTTTCTAAAGATGGATTAAATTAAATTTAAATAAATAAATGTATTTAAAATTTAAATTTTAAAATATATTAAATAGTATTATTTTAAAAAGTATTAAAAATTATCATTTCTAAAAATATGAAATATAAAAAATATATTAAAATTGTAATATAATTTTTTTAAAAACTAGCTGGTTTAAAGAAGCACAGACAAATATTTTGGACCTTAGAGATTAATACAATTTCTATATTTTAATTTTATTTTGCTCTGCGTTTTCGATTTTTTTTTTTTTTTTTGTAAAGATGAGCTAAATTTAATTTTAATTAAAAAAATTACTTTTAAAATAAATTAATTAAAATTTTAAATTAAAAAATATATATATATTCAAAATTAGTATTTAAAAAAGTTAATATTAAAAATTAAATAAAATTTTTAATTATTATTATTACTGTTACTATTTAATGAAATAAAAAACTTTTTTTTTTTTTCAAATTTTCTAAGTAAAATTTTAATATCCACCAAAATATGAACAAACTGGAAGGCTGTATGCTAAAAATTGGTCCGAGTTTAATATTACTCACATAAAACTAAATTAATTAACTTAAGGAAGTAACTTTTAATATCTAGGTGATATCAAGTACTCCTCATACTTGACTTAAGATTTCAGGTAAATAAAAGATGATGATTAAAACTCCAGAAGTAAAAAAGTAAATCCCAAATTCTGTTTGATGTGCAAAGTATTTCATCAAACATATATCTATTAAATTTAGTACCAATATAACAATAACATCATATAAAAAGCAGTTTTCAATTATGAATAGAACATTGGTCTTTAAGAAGCATATTTTATTTAAAATTATGGCCTACTTTAATTCATATCAATTGGAGTTTGATGTTTTGAGATAGAAGTGTGATTAAAAATAATCATCATCCAGAGACGTAGGAAAGAAAAGGGCTTATACTACAATTTATTTAATATTTAAAACTATCAATCAAAATTTTTAACCTGTTAAAACTTTATATTTTATGAAATTCTACTCTAGTTGTCTCATAATATGATTGATAATCGAAACTCTGTATATATTTTTTAAATTTTTAATCTTCTATATAAGATAATTAAAATGTTTATTTCGTGATAATAGCATTAGTCTGGACAATTGATAATCGCAATCTGTCGATAACTTCAAAATGACTACTTGAAACACCTCCTATATATATATATATTTTTTTTTTTTTTTTTTGCTATGCTACTATCATAAACATTCTACATTTGAATGACAAGAAGCAGTACAGCTGTTTCATTAGATATATTATTTTCATTTAAAAAAATAGAAAATTTGAGGAGTGTATTATATTAGTTTCTGTATTATGTCCAATGCAAAGGATAGGGGGGGGGGTGACGTCATTCAAGAAATTTTCACTAAATTAGAAAAAAAAAATCCTACGATGAATGTAAGTGTGACCCTTCCTTTAAAAGTAGCCAAAGTTTGGCGAAAGACACAGATGATTGCCTGGATGATAGGCGTGTTCGAAGGAAGAGCCTTTGCAGCAACCCTGTACAAAACTCATTCGTCATTGTCTTACTAGCGTCTTACTAAAAAGTTGCCTTCTCAATTCTCATTGCTTTTTTCTTATTATTTCTAACCTTCTCCATCCGTTTTTTTTTTCTTTTTTGCGCATAAGAGTGGATTAACAGAATGGCTTTCGCTTAATTTTTTCTCGGCATAAGATCCGTGTAGTTAGAGTAAAGAATATAAAGAAAATATTCTTTGGTTAGAGGTCTGCATAGGCTGAAATTTCCAAGCCCGGGAACAGCCTGACGCATAGAAGAAAGTTTTTGGACCGGCCCGTACAAATTATTGGTCTGGCGAAGCCCTGTATTAAAAGCTAAAAGTACGACCGAGCTCAGCTCGGTTCGACCCGACTGAATTTCTACAAAACATAGATTTTTGCGCCTCTATGGTTAGAAATTGTCTTGTGCGATGGGTTCTGATAGAAAATACTCATTTCAGCTTTTTTTTTTTTTTTTATGTTTATTTTTTAAAAAGTACCCAGAGTTGTCGCTGTGATGCATTGCATAGGCACATCCGTTATAAAATACTGCCCCTCCCTACATTTCTTTCTTCCTGTGCCTATTTAAACTATATTGATTTTTTAATGAATCTCTATTTGTATATAATTGTTTGTGTGTGTTATCATTAATGTCTTTAATCCATATTCCATGGCTTGAAGACATAAAAATCTGATAAATGCTATACAGTAAAATCTTTTAAGTCGGAATCGCATAGGAAAGAAAAATCCGTTATAGACAGGTTCCCTTATTAGCAGGCACATCGTCTGTTGTAAATGTTTTATCTTCTTTTCGCACGTATTATTATGTACATTTTGCAAAGATCAACACTTTTTCCGCTTAAAACAGGATCCCGTCATTGACAGATTTATTTTCACAGGTTTTACTGTACTTTATTATCATTACTTATGAATAAATTTATTAACACTTTCCAACATTAGTTGAAAAGTGTTTATGACTTCGGTTTGTCTGCCGTCTGTCCGTGCTCTAACTCCCGTAAAAAAGGATTGACCTGCAATTTTTATATGTTATTGTCGTTATCTATAGCATGTTCCCTATTTCAACTGAAGTGTGTAGCAGTTATAGTTTTTTTACAGGGTCACTCAAAAGAATTCCGTTACATTACGGTCTACGGGGAAAAATCATTTGCGGTTTATTTTAATGATGTTACACAATTTCAAATACATTGTAATTGATATATATCACTAAGGTGCATTACAAGAAGCTTAATATGGAATAGGGTGTGCATAGCACTTATAGTTACTTTACAGGGACAGTCAAAAGAATTCCGTTACATTACGTCTATGGAGAAAAATCGTTTGCGGTTTAATTAAATAATGTTTCACTATTTTAAACGCATTGAAATTTATATATATCACTAAGGTGCATTACAAGAGGCTTACTACAGAATATTGTGCATAGCAGTCATCGTTCATTGACAGGGACACACAAAAGAATTCTCTACTGCCTGTTAAAAATAATTCCTGGAAGTGCGTTTTAAGTTGCTGAACGCGATTTTAAATTTAACTCATTTTTTGTCTATTACTTGGTGTGTATAAATTCTGTATTTCATATACAGAGCAGCACAAAAGTTCCAACACATTTCCGTTTATTGACAGAAACTCCACAAGTAGAATTTTAAACTGTGCTGCGAAGTTTCAAAACAAAACTAAAATTTAGCATCCTATGTAGTATATATACAAATCTGTAGATCCTATACAGGGCTGGATTCGGATAATTTTCCGAATATTGTATATGTTGGAAATTCCTGAAATTACGTTTTTAAATAGGTTATGCGTTTTCCAAATTGTTTACTTAGATGTTATCTTTCAGCTTATTAAACGGTAATAATTTGTAAAATTATTTTGGAAGCATTGGAAAGTGTTACATAATCTATGCTTGACGCATGATTTTTGTTCTTGTTTTTTATGTAGAAATTACTATTCATTAAAAAGAATTTTAATTGTACAATAATGGCGATTTAAAAATACATGCATTTTTCGCAAAAAACTGTTGAGCCAAGCGAAATTTTACTGATATTTGCAGTGGTATCAGTATGGGTCGGTACCGGGCCTGAAATTTTCAACATATGCAGACTTCTAGAAAGAATGAAGTCCAGGTTCGACTGGACTAGGAAAAAAGAATTTTGGCCCTACCCGTGTCTGCAGGGAAAAGTAATGACCGGCCCGGAAAGAGTGAAAAACATGCCCGGTCTGGACCGAGTCTTGTGAATGAAAATTGGTTCGAACGCGTGTCGTGCTCGTGCCCGTGCAGACCTCTACACTTAGTGCTGTCATTTTCCCATCCATAAAAAGCCGGACGGCGGCTTCGAAATCGGACCGTAAAAATACACTAAATTCTATGAAAACTGCATCTGTCTGAAACGGAATCCTGATTTTAATGTAAAAAAGTTCTTAGTCCCTATGTAAGAAATACCATAAAGCATAAAACTATACCTGTTAAGACGAAAACCTGTCTAAAACAGAATCTCTCTTCAGTCGTTTCAGTTTTCCTCTTAGTAGGTTTTACTGTGCTAAATAAACATGACAATCTTACACAGTAAAATCCGTGAAAGCGGGATCGCTAAGGAGGGAAACAAAATTCAATTTTAGGGATGTTTCCAATTGAATAGTTACAATCGTATGGTATATTCCTTTAGTAGGCACTATAATTTTTTTATGCTTTTAAGACAGGATTTCGTTATAAACAGCTTCCGTTATCCCAAGTTCTACTGATCCATGTACATTAAAACGTGTAAAAACAAAATCGCTTAGGGACCGGATTTTTTTTTTTTTTTTTTTTTTTTTTTTTGGGACAGGTTACAGACTTAGCATGTAGATTTGTACGATATCCCTTTCGGCAGTACCATAAAGATTTCCCATTATAGACAAGTTTTGTTTACACAGGTTTTACTGTATAAAGTCAAACTCTACGCAGTATGGTACTAAAACTATGGTATACTATGGTCTAAAAGAAATTTAAGAGAATTTGTTGGAATATTTTGACAGTTGGAATATTTTGGCGAAAGTGGTATAGTCCATTGTTTTTGTAACGCGTAATCAGTTGTAACCATAAAGAATATTTGATGATTTATCATCTGCGCCCTGCTAACAAAAAAATTGCTTAAAATTAATTTATTAATTTATAATTAAATTCTAAAAATATCAAAATGTTGTATTAAAATTCTGTACACTTTCCACAATTAAAAAAAGTTTTGTTTTAATGTAGGAGGTTAAGCATTCATATTTATTAATTAACTTTAAGGCTGTACTCAAATCCAAACTGGCAACTTTCTGACACATTTCTGAATTCTTTTTTGTTCGCAAACACATGGAATTGGCAGATGATCTTACTCAGAAACTATGTAATCTAACTGTTTTTCCTTTTTCTGTAAAGGTATAACGTGCAGAAAATACTGAGAAGTTGGTGGTTATGAATCGAATTACTGGGCGCGACAGCGCGGGAAAAGAAAAAACTGTCGTCATGCGACAACAATCGCTTGCAACCCAAGATGTAATTCAATTATCAAAAAAGTGAAAAGGCCTGTTCGATTACAAATCACTTCAATAATCATGCCTGCAAGCGTTATATCCTTTTGCATGACTTCGCATATGTGTCAGAAAGCTTCTCATTGTTAAACGGGGAAATTTTTGGGGGGAGATCCGCCTTAAGGACAATCCTCCATCCTTACCTAAAAAAGTATTTAGTGTATTGAATTCATTCTTCGCATTCGTACATTGGACACATTAGCTAGTAATTAACTTCAGTATACATAATTTCTTACTTGACTGCTGACATGGATTATATAAAAATAATAATAATAATAATGATGATGATTAACGATTGTTGATGTGATTAAAATGAAGCGAACGGTTTGTGCTTTCATTTATCTTTTAAATAACTGAAATTAATTAATCGAAAATTCACAAATATATATTTTTCTATAGACAGATTAAAAGAATTTGGAACTAAAAAATAGTTTCAGTTCCAAAGCCAAAAAACAATTTATGTTCAGTTCTGGTTTTCATTTCTTCATTTATAAAATTTTTCGTGTTTCCATTTTTCCGTTAGGTTCCAGTTCGAAACCCTACGGCTATTTTAATTTTTACGTAAAAACAGCTTTCAATTAAAAAAAAAATATTTTGTACAGCCCTGTATGTTACCTACAGATTTTTAAACACGCCACGTTATAATTTTATTAAGCTAAACTTTAATTTGTTACATAGTTCATAGGTTTGTAATAAATTATTTTATTTGTTTTAAAGTTGTCATTTTTTGTTTTATTTAAAGTTATTTTATTTTATTTTATTTATTTTTGTGTGTGAGGGGGGGGGGGTAACATTGTGTTTAATTTTTCCCCTTATATTTCATTACAAGTGTGAACTATGTAATTTACTTTCGATTGATTGACCCTTTTCATTCAATAACACTGTTTACCGTAATCATCCATAACTACTGATTTTTTTCAGTTTTCTAAGATTATATTAAACAAATAAAGAATTCTTTGTGATTTTAAACAATGGAAAATTTTAAATCCAATACCAGGATTTTGTTTTATTTATTACGAGCAAAACCAGCGGCTTTGCTCGCGTAACTCTTGAAAAAATGCAAAGTGGTATTTGTTGGCCAATTTTCATTAGAGGAGATTTTACTGCCACAGATAATTCAGAAATTACTAATTAAGCCACACTAATTAAGCAAATTTCTGTAATAACTATATCACAGAAATTGCAATTTTAAAACTTTTCTGTTCCTGCTCACCTTAAAATTTCAGATTTTTTTTAAACTGTTCTATGGATGCATTTGTGTCTCTAACGTAACAGCAATGTAAAATTCCAAGTTTCTGTCCCTAACAATTTCAGATAAATCATTGTTTAGAAGGTTTTTAGAACTTTTTCAGCTTATTTCGTCCTTTTTTAAAATCGTTTTTAGCGAGCACTGAAATCTTAAAAATAGCCACCATGCCAAAATTCATCTTCCTATACCAGCAGCATCACTAAAATCGCAACTTTGGAATGTTTTTTGCTTCTGCACCTTTTTTAAATTTCGAATTTTGTAAAAACTGCTCTTTGGAAGCATTTACGTATAACAAATAACATTCATGTTAAATTCTAAGTTTCTATCGCTAACAATTTAGAACAAAAACATAATTTATAACGTTTCCCGCTCAGTTGACACCTTTAAACTTCGAATTTTTAATAGACTTTTTATACCAAGCGTCTGCATCTTAAAAGTTACAACTATACTAAATTTCCAGTTTCTAACCCGAATAAATCCAATTAAATCATAAAGTAGAACGTTTTTAGACCGCATTTCGCTGATTTCAGCCTGTTACATTTTGATTTGTTTAGATACCGGTCTTAGCGACCATTTGCATTTTAAGAGTAACCACCATGCCAAATACGAATCTTATATACCAGCTGTATCACAAAAATTGCAATTTTAGTACGGTTTTTTTTGTTTTTGTTTTTGCTGCTGTCCTTTTACAATACTCATTTTTAGTAAACTGTTCTGAGTGATCATTTACGTGAGTAACAGCCAGGCGAAATTTTAAGTTTCTCGCCTTAATAGTTCCAAATAAATAGTAATTTAGAACGCTTCTCGAGCATTTCACTCTTTTAAATTTCGTTTTTTTTTTTTTTTTTTTCAAATTGTTCTGTGCGACCAAATCAGCAGCCATATAAATTTTTAAGTTTCTACCCCTAACAATTCCATAGTAATTGCAATTTAGAACGCTTTTTAAATGCTTTCCGCTTATTTTACCTTTTGAAATTCTTTACAAACCATTGTTAGCGAGCATTTGTATCTTAAAAGTAACCGCCATGTCAAATTTAAAGTTTCTAATCCTGTTAGTTAAAAAAAAAAAATAATAATAATCGTAATTTATAACTTTTTTTTTCTTTTTCACCCATTTAAATTTCGATTTATTTAAAAAACTTTTCATTGTGTGCACTATTGCCTTAAATAGTATCAGCCATATTAAATTTCAAGTTTCTGTCCTTAACAATTCCATATAAATCCTAATTTAGAATGTTTTTAGAACAGTTTTTCCTCATATCACTCTTAAATTTTGATTTTTTTAGAAACTGTCCTTTAGAGAGCATGTATATATTTTATAAGTTACTATCTTTCCCAATTTCAAGTTTCTAATATCTTCAGTATAATAAAAATTGCAATTTTAGAACGCTCTTCGCTCTTGCAACCCTCTAAGGATAGTGGCACTGGCATAAAATATAGCCTGTGTTAGAGCACAGACTGTCACAACAAATTTGAAAGCATTACGTTTAAAATCTGTGCGGTAGTTACAAAGATTCCATCGAAATTGTAATTTAGAATATTTTTAGAACACATTTAGCTCATTTCACCCTTTTAAATTTCGAAATTTTTAGAAACTGTTCATACAGAGCATTTACATCTTATAATTAACTAACATGCCAAATTTTAAGTTTCTAGTTATTTCAGTATGAAAATTTGAAATTTTAGAGCGTTTTTCGCTTTTGCACCCCCCCCCCCCTGTGGTAGTAACCCCGATATAAAATATAGCCTATGTTACAGCAGGGACTGTTACCTCTAATTTGCCACCATCACTTTTGAAAATGGTTCTGAAGTTCCAGAGATTCCAAAGAAATTGTAATTTAGAATGCTTTTAGAACGCTTTTCGCTCATCTCATCCTTTTAAATTTCGAATTTTTTTAGAATTTGTTCTTAGAGAGCATTTACATCTTATAAATAATTACCATGCAAAATTTCAAGTTTCTAGTTCCTTCAGTATAAAAAAAATTGAAATTTTAGAATGTTTTCCGCTCTTGCACCCCTCTGTGGTAGTGGCACCGACATAAAATTTAGCCTATGTTGGAGCAGGGATTGTCACCATCACTTTTGAAAACAGTTCTGTAGTTCCAGAGATTCCATAGAAATTGTAATTTAGAATGTTTTTAGAACGCTTTTCGCTCATTTCACCCTTTTAAATTTCAATTTTTTTTAGAATTTGTTCTTAGAGAACATTTACATCTTATAAGTAACTACCATGCCAAATTTCATGTTTCTAACACCTTCAGTATAAAAAAAAAAAAAAAATCGAAATTTTGGAACGTTTTTTGCCCCTGCACCAGCCTGGGGGTTGTGGCACCGACATAAAATATGGCCTATGTTGGTGCAGGGATTGTTACCATCAATTTGCCACCATCACTTTTGAAATCGCTTCGGTAGTTCCAGAGATTACCCCCTACAAACAAACAAACAAACAAAAAAACAATCGTTACTCCTTTATAATATTAGTATACATTATTATTTATTTATTTATTTATTATTATTATTATTTTTATTTTATTTTTTGAGGGAGTAGCGTATAGTTTTTTAGTTACATTGAATTTGTATAATAATACAAAATAACAAATAAAACAGGGGGGGGGGTTAAGAAATAAAGTATTTGTTTTATTTTTTTGCTGTCTTGTTTGTTATTTCGTAACAACAATAAATAGATATTATCATTATTATAAATTAATATGGGGGAATTTAGATCATCTAAATCCCCCTGCCCCTGTGACAGTTTTGAATATATGAGTATTGGTTGGACTATAGAACTGACTTAACAATCTTTTATATTTACAGACAAATAAAAACTGTATTTTGACAAGTATTTTTTTTAAATCGGTTTGTTTTATATAATTTAAAGTAATATATCAGCTATTAAGGTTAGAGGGAGGGAGCTACAAGGGACTAGTGGAACTTTAATAAAATCATTTACACATAGATAATTATAATACAAATTTAACATATATGTGTTTTAAGGCTGAAATAATTAGACTCAATCAATTTGCTCTAAGTAGTAAAATCTTTGTCGATTTCAATGGCTTTTTAACCTCTGGCATGCAGATAATGCAAAAGTATTGCTTTGAATAGATTTCAAAACTTTTCGAATACACAGTTGTCTAATTTAACACTAGCAAAGCTGTCACAAGTGACTTTTTATTTATTTATTTATTTATTTATTTTTTTAGGTTTAAAATTTAGAACCCCTAATATGTTAAATCCATTTGTAAGTATTGCAAACAAATTTGGTACGTGTGTAGTTTTTTTTTTTTTTTTTTTTTTTTTTTAAGCATAACTCCAGAGCTTACGTGGCGGAATGAACTGTAATTTTATATAAACACTAGCTGACCCGCCCAGCGTCGCCCGGGCCCGTGATAAAACTTTAAATAAACCCGAAATTTGTATTATTTTATATATTTTACTCGATTTTGTATGAATTTATATCTTTATATCTTTTTTTATTTATATTTTATATCTTTAATGACGAAATCGCAAAATCGTAAAAAAACATTTACTTATTTTTTTAAGTATGATCATTATATAGTTAAAAAAATAGATTTTCTTGTCCAAGCATTTTGAAATTTTCAATGGCCTTAAATATAACGGTTTTGCGTAAAAATAGTATTTGTCGTTCGATCTCTCTAAAATTTTAATCGTTTATAAATATAACTGTTTCCAAGTGCTCTATAAAATTATGTGAAAATATATATGCATTTTAGGTAGATTTCGTAAGAAATACTACATATTACATTCTCCTCTAAGTTGGAATTTTTGGAAAATTTTTGCAGATCTACGCCGATCATGACTCCCAGAACCCAAAACCACCCTCAGTTCAAAACTTTATCTATCTATCTATCTATCTTTCTATCTATCTATGTCACTTTTTTATGGACACGATAACTCGAATAATTCTTCTCAAATCTCTTCCAAACTGATACATAAAATCAAGGGGCATAAAATGTCAGTCAGGTTCGTTAATGGGCAAAATCGAACCAAGGAGGGGGGAAATGGGGGGGGGGGGGCTTTTTGTGAAAACAGAAAAAAAACCATAACGTCTTAGTTATGATACGAATCGAATCCGTTTAAAGTTATTATTACTTCTAGGAAAAGGGCCGAAAATTTATGTATGACAGAGTTTTGATATCATTAAAAATGGCCTCAAGTGGGGAGGGGGGGGGGGGGGGTTAGAAGAAAAAAAATCATAACTTCGTCAATTCAAAAGATATCAAATCCACTTAAATTTATTATAACTCCTCTTAATAGTATCTAAAACTTTTATATTGACAAGTTTTTTATAGGACTAACCCTTATAGCAAAAAAAAAAAAAAAAAAATTAAAAACAAAAAAATCCCTGCCGACTCCGCCTGCAAACAAGTTAGGTTTCCAAGTGGACGGTTCCAACTGTCGCATCATGGCAGAAAGGTCATTTCTTCCACAATTCCCAACAAACAGGCGCCCCACGGTCTGCGTCTTCGAAATGTACCTGTGCATGTAGGCCGAGTCGTCAGGGATTTTTGTGTTAATTGGCGTCTTGTAATAGGCATTAAACATAATCCAGTTAACATAAACGTAACATAACATAACGTTAAACATAATCCAGAAGAGTCAGGAAGTTGTATTATACTAAAGAAAAGGAGTGCAGTCATAGTCAAGAGACTTTTTCTCTTCCCATATGTACATGCAAACAGCCTTTTAGAATGAAAGAAGAAAAATATGTTCTACTTTTCTGCAAAAAAGAAAAAAGCAGGGAAATATTTTTACTTGTAATTCGATTATACCATTAAAGATTTTGTTAAAACGTGATGGAAAAAAAATCCCTGACGGCTCGGCCTACAGGCACAGGTAGATTTCGAAGACGCAGAACGTGGGGAGCCTGTTTGTCGGGAATTGCGGAAGAAATGACCTTTTTGCGATGATGCTGCAGTTGGAACCGCCTACTTCGAAACGAAACTTGTTTGCAGGCGGAGCCAGTAAGGATTTTTTTTTTTTTTCTATAAGAGTTGATCCTATAAAAAACATGTCAATATAAAAGTTTTAGATAATATTAAGAGTATTTATAATATATTTAAGCGGATTTGAAATATTGAGAATTGACGAAGTTATGAATTTTTTTCTTCTAAAACCCCCCTTCCCTCCCCCCCTTAAGGCAATTTTTAATTATATCAAAAATCTGTCATACATAAGTTTTTGGCACTGTTCCTAGAAGTAATAATAACTTCAAACGGATTCGATACGTATAATAATAAAGAAATTATGAGGATTTTTCTGTTTTCACAAAAAGCCCCCCCCCCATCCCCCCCCCTTGGTTCGATTTTGCCCATTAACGAACTTGACCGAGATTTTATGACCCTTGATTTTATGTATCAGTTTCGAAAAGATGCGGGAGTTGGAACCGCCTACTTCGAAAAATAACTTGTTTGCAGGCGGAGCCGGCAGGGATTTGTTTTGTTTTTAATTTTTTTTTTTTGCTATAACGGTTGGTCCTATAAAAAACTTGTCAATATAAAAGTTTTAGATAATACTAAGAGGATTAATAATAATTTTACTCGGATTTGATATCTTGTGAATTGACGAAGCTATGATTTTTTTTTCCTAAAACCCCCCTTTCCCCCCCTTGGGGCCATTTTTAATTATATCAAAAATCTGTCATACATACATTTTCGGCCCTTTTCCTAGAAGTAATAATAACTTTAAACGGATTCGATACGTATAATAATAAAGAAATTATGAGGATTTTTCTGTTTTCACAAAAAGCCCCCCCATTTCCCCCCCTTGGTTCGATTTTGCCTATTAACGAACTTGACCAAGATTTTATGACCCTTGATTTTATGTATCAGTTTCGAAAAGATGCGGGAGTTGGAACCGCCTACTTCGAAAAATAACTTGTTTGCAGGCGGAGCTGGCAGGGGTTTGTTTTGGTTTTAATTTTTTTTTTTGCTATAACGGTTGGTCCTATAAAAAACATGTCAGTATAAAAGTTTTAGATAATACTAAGAGGATTAATAATAAATTTACGCGGATTTGATATCTTGTGAATTGACGAAGCTATGATTTTTTTTCTTCTAAAACCCCCCTTTTTTCCCCCCCTTGGGGCCATTTTTAATTATATCAAAAATCTGTCATACATACATTTTCGGCCCTTTTCCTAGAAGTAATAATACCTTTAAACGGATTCGATACGTATAATAATAAAGAAATTATGAGGATTTATCTGTTTTCACAAAAAGCCCCCCCATTTCCCCCCCCCCTTGGTTCGATTTTGCCCATTAACGAACTTGACCGAGATTTTATGACCCTTGATTTTATGTATCAGTTTGGAAGAGATTTATGCATAATTTTTCCAGTTATCGTGGTCAGAAAAAAGTGACATAGATAGATAGATAGATAGATAGATAGATAGATAGATATAAACTTTTGAACTGGGGGTGGTTTTGGGTTCTGGGAGTCATGATCGGCGTAGATCTGCAAAAATTTTTCAAAATTTCCAACTTAGGTGAGAATGTAATAGGTAGTATTTCTTACGAAATCTACCTAAAATATACTGCTTATTTGAACAAATATTTGTGTGTTACAATAATGTAAAGCAACATTTGCAGTAATAAAAGAGTGCTGTTTTTCTTTCATGTTGCCAGTTGCCATATCTCTTTAAGGTAATCTCAAATTCCCTGCTCAACAATATGTGAAACTTTCTGACACATTTTTAAACGTAAAGGCATAAAACTGGCAGGTCTGATTGTTGAAGCGATTTGGAATCGACTGCGTTTTCCATTTTTTGATAAATAAATTCATTATCGAGTTATAAGCGATTCTTGTCACGTGATGACTTTCCCCATTCTCGCGCTGTCGTGCCAGGAATTCGATTAAAAAGGCCCACTTTGACAGTGTTTTCTGAAAAAATCTTCTGCCTTTTCCAAAAAATGAAAAATGTCATTTCAGTGACATAGTTTCTGAATAGGAACACTTATTAATTTCATGTGTTTCTGAACGAAAATTAATTTAGAAATGTGTCAAAAAGGAGCTCCTTTGAATTTGAGAGCTGCCTTAAGAAAACTGCGCAAAAATTAATTTTTTTATATCAATCCATTATTTTTTAACCTATAATAGTGAATTTTACACGGGAATGCAACGTCGTATAAAGAAGCAGATTTTCATTTATAAAACAGGAATTTTAAATTTGGAGTAATTTTCTACTTTTAAATGCACGAATGAAAGTATGCTTTTTAAAAAAACTATTTTTACTTTTACAAGTAATATTCAATTATAAGCTTATAATTAAATATATTTCCTGTATTATCAAATATTAAGTTGTAAAACACAAAGGGAATAGAATTATAACAGAAATTTAAGCATTATGCCAAAACTGGAATTCTGAGTTTATATAGATTTTTGAAAAATCAAAATTATATTTTAATTGTAAAAATATTATATTATAAAATAATATCAGTTTTTAAAGAAATAGAAAATTTGAATACTGATTGTATTAAGAAAAATGATAAAATCCAAATAATTTAGCAAGTAGTCTCATTAATCTGGTTTTAATACAGTTTAAAAGACATATTATAAAAATAGCATATATATGGGTCGAAAGGGAAAAATTATGATAGTCATAAACTATGTTATTCTGAGTTATTTTTCTTTACCGGCGTGGATATCTTAGCTTCAGCACTATGTATCGATCTTGTCTTTAACTGCTTTTTCAAAGGATTATTTTCATTTTATTCCTCTACCAAATGATAGTACGCCTTTCAAACCATTAAATGAAACTGTCACCCCAAAGTTCACAAAAAATGGACTATTATCGTTCTCCTCTTAATAATTTAATTTTCCTCTAATTTATCTAGAAAGAAAACTGGAAAGTAGAAACATTTTTTCCCCCACCATTTGGAAAATTTAGGAAATTTCACATTTCTAATTTACAATAATAATAATATATATATATATTACACAATTTGGCAATAATAATATCTATATTTTTTTTATTTCAATATTTTTTATTAAATAACGTTCGAACTACGCGATAAAAACTCAGAAATGATTTAAGAAATAAAAAATAAAATATTCAGCCATATTTTGTTTAGGTTTGGCTGAATAAAACCCAGGAGGAAAACAAGATTTAAAAACTGATGGAATATAATAAATTAATATTAACTCATATTTAAATCATTGAACAAAACTTGAGAAGCAAAGATATTTGAATTTTATAATCAATACGTATGAATAACTGAACTTTCTATATTAGTATTTCTCAATCTTGGATAAAGGGCACACTTTACACGTAAAGACATTCTCACATCGTAACATATTTATTTTCCATCTGTACATGCATAAAATTTTCAGATATTCTTCTGCACTGCAAAAAATAAGTGTTGATTTTACAGTATAATACTGGAACCCCCCCAGCCGTCAGTATTATACCTTACAATTAACAGTAATAAATAGTAAAATAAGCAGTAATACGCTGCGGCACATGCGCGGTAGCGTATTAATGCTTATTTTACTGTTTATTACTGTTAATTTTACGGTATAATGCTGGCAGCTGGGTTTCCAGTATTATACTGTAAAATCAACACTTATTTTTTGCAGTGTGAACTTTTTGAGAATCGTACAAGGTATTTCCTTTTACTTTCATATAAGGCATGTTTCAGATTATGCGTTCAACATTGCTGTTTTAATAAAAATATTTAGACTTATGGTGGTTTTCAAATCCAAACTGGATACTTTCTTACACAATTTTGTTCTCAAACGTATCAAAGGGACAGATGCTCCTATTTAAAAACTACGAACGCTAACAGTTTTTCCCTTTTGGGTTAAAGGTAGAAAATTTTTCAGAGAATACTATCAGTGTTAGCGTTTTGAACTAAATTTCCGGATGCGACAGCACAGAAAAAAACTGCCATCATGAGAAAACAATTACTTATAACTCAAAATGTAATTCAAAAAAAGTTGGATAACAAATCATTGCAATGTTATACCTACAAGTGTCGTGTTTTTATGTTTTTAAATGAGTTCGTAAATGTGCCAGAAAGTTTGGCGTTCTAGAGCGGGGATTTGTGTGTGTGTGCAGGGGGGGGGGGGTCTGAGCAGAGCAAAAATCATTAAAATCATGCAGGCCCGACAGGCTCAATTCCTACAAAAATGTCCGGTATTTTTTAGTCATTATTAGCCTACAATTAAAATTATTTAAGAGAATATTGCATACATATTTAAACAAACACTTTAAAGGGCAGCTTTTTTCAGATTATATATTCGCAAGTCATGGTATACGGAATTATAATATTACTGATCAGATAAGACAATTATATTCAAATGGAGATTCGTTAAAATTAAATTGTTTAAAATGAAAGAAAAGGACCTGTGTGAAGTTGGCAACCCCCATTACGAATTTAAATATATGAATTACGTAGAAGTTTTGCCCACCCATTATTTAATTTAGCCCACCTTTTATAACTCTGTAAATCACATTTTATTTTTTGACCCATTTCTCATACTAGCACCCAGCACCTCACAATACGAAATTAAAAAGAACAATTGTGCCCCACCCATTATTTAATTTTGCTCACCATTTCTAATGCTGTAAATCAAAGATATCTTTGTTGACCACGTGTGGAGTTGGCAACCCCCCCCCCCCCGCATCAATTACGATTTAAGATTTACAAATTACATAGAAGTTTTGCCCACCCGTTATATAACTTTGTCCACCTTTTATAAAGCTGTAAATTAAAAAATATGGTTTTGACCACGTGTTCAGCTGGCACCGCCCAATTCGAATATAGCTACACAAATTACGTAGAAGTTTTGCCCACTCATTATTTAATTTTGACTATAATTTTTAACGCTCTAAATCAAAGATATCTTTGTTGACCACGTGTGAAGTTGGCACCCCCCCCCCCCCCAATTACGAAATAAGCCTTATACACATAAGTTTTGCCCACCCATTATATAATCTTGCCCACCTTTTATAACGCTGTAAATTAACAAAATATGGTTTTGATTACATGTCCAGCTGGCACCAGCGAATTTCAATATAGCCATACAATTGTACAAAGCAAAACTTTTACATTTTTACGTAATTTAAATTACGTAAAAATGTAAAAATTTTGCTTTTGCACGTCTTTTATAATGATGTAAATCAAATTTTATTTTTTGACCCAGTGTGAAGTAGGCACTCCTCAATATGAATAAGGGCATATAATTTACGTAGAAATTTTGTTCAAGTTTTGCCCACCCATTACTTCCTATTGGGGGATGCTATTAAGAAAAATAGGTCAACAAATAAAATTTAATTTACAGTTGTATTGGGAATAGGGCAGTTGCGATGCTAACGAAAAAGAAAGACTACCGTGGTGCTTTACGCGTATCTTTGTTTAAAGACCGCGGGAGTCACGTGATGCTCGAATGCACCAATGCAGGTGTACGAAAAGAGCATCACGTCACTCAAGCGGTCTGTAAAAAAAGATAAGTGGAATGCACCGCGGTAGCCGGTCTTTTTTGTTAGCCTCGGGGCAGTTGCAATTGACGTCATGATGGAGGTCACACACTACAAATAGGCAGTTCTGATTGATGGAACTGATTTGACCTCCAGTTGAAGTACAATGGGTTGATTAGCTGATTGCAATTCCCTATAGTCATCGAAAAACTTTCGGAACATCAGCTAAATCCTGGCAAAACTTTAAGAACGGCCGATAAATCTCGAAGAAAGTTTGGCAAAACTCTGAGAACACTGGAAAAAACAGGGCAATTTTATATGGTCACGAACAATGCAGGTCAAAAATTTAGGAACGGTAGCGGGGGGGGGGGGACTCTAGGATATTGGGGAAAAACGGCCAAAGCCACAAGAATGTTGGACAAAGCTGGACAAATCCTTAGGAACGCTGGACAAAACTTTAGTAACGTTAGGCAAAACTTCAGGAAGGCTGTGCAAGACTGGGTAAACATTAATAATGCTGAACAAAACTATAGGGACACTGGACAAAACTAGACGAAACTCTAAGAAAAGGGGGGAAAACTGGGCAGTGCTATAAAAGAATTTGGGCTCAGCCGGATAAACCTTTAGGGACGATGGACTAAACTAGGATTGTTGGGCAAAACTCTAGAAACAATGGGAAAAACTGGGCTATGCTATAGGATTACGGGTAAATGTCACAACTGCTGAACACAATTCTAGGAACGTTTTGAAAAACTTTAGGTATACTGACCAAAACTTTGCAATGCTATAAGGAAAGGGCATGTTTACAAACAAACACTCCCGTCAATCAATCTCCCCCTCTCCCAGCCAATCAGACAAACTCGTCCCTGTTCGTACACCAATCAAAACCATCTTTTGCCCTGAGTGACGTCAAAGTTTTGCCCTGAGTGACGTCAACTGATCTTTCCTTATAGAAACAAGGGCAAAGCCAGACAAAAAATTAGGAATACCGGGCAAAAAATTTTAAACATTGGCCAAAACTAGGCTAATTCTAGAAACACTGTACAAAACGGGACAATGCAGGAACACTAGACAAAACCTGGGAATGCTATCGGAACACGTGAAATCCACGTAAAACTTTAAGAATGCTGTTCAAAACCGAGTAATGCTAAAGGAAAACGAGTAAAGTCAGGTAAAAAAAAATTGAAATGCAAGGTTAAATTCTAGAAATTCTAGTCAAAACTCTGGAAACGCTTGATAAAATTCTAGGAACGCTGTGCAAATCTGGACAAAGCTCTTGTGAAATACTGAGCAAAACAGGGCAATGCTATAGCATAATTTCAAAAAACGGTCTATGAGCACGTTCAGAGACCGAAACGCGAGTTACTCGTATAATTGGGGAATGACGTCATCTGATTTTGTCAGGGTAAAGTTGGGTTAAAACGGCTGTGAACGATTTTGGGTGAAGTTATGGGTATGTTTACAATCAAACACTTCCATCAACCAATCTACCATTACATTTTGATTGTACGAACGTTGCAGGAACCATCCTAGCCGACGTTGGCCAATTATATCATAGTCCTGTTAAAGGTAGACCAATGAAATGGTCAGGACTCAAGTGTACAGTAGGAGTCATAAAGAACAACAGTTGACAATTGCAGTTAGCTATAAAGCAAAAAAACAAATAATATTTCCCAACCACGTGATCACTTTACCCAACAAAATTCTTCAGGTAATGTGGGTTACCCGAAGTCTGGGTAATTTCCGGCTCTGAACGCTACTGGAAAACCTCAAAAAGTCACATGATATTGATCTCTGAACGCTTCGGGTTCCTTATGCGTTATTCTATGTAACTCGGGGTTCGGTCTGTGAACGCGCCCAATGTTATATAAAAACAGGCAAAGTCTGCAAAACTTTAAGAACGCTAGGCAAAACTTTATAAATACTTGGAAAATGCTGCAAGAATGTTAGGCAAAGCCGAAGAAATCTCTAAAAAAGCTAAACAAACATAAGACTGTTGGGAAAACACTCGGAACAATGGGCAACACGTGGTAATGATATAGTATCACGGGCAAAGCTTTAGTAACGCTGAACAAAACTCTAGACGTTGGACAAAACGGGACAAAATTCTAGGAATACTAGACAAATCAGAAAACTCTAACCCTGTCAAACTCTCAAACTGTCAATCTGGAATCACCCTCTCCTTCGAAACATACCGCAAATGGGACGCTGATATAACTTTAGGAACTTTGGGAAAAAGGCTACGAACACTCTATAAAACCGGACAACGCTATGGACTTTACCCACGAGTGGCAACAGCTACGTCTCTGAGAGTACATGCCCTCCAAAAAAAACTGTTTATTGAACGAAGGGAAAGTTGTGCTAAGCTAAAATGTTCTTAACGCCTATTGCTGTTTTTCTGCTATGTACCCGCAGATGATCTGGCGGGTCCCTCTTGGTGGTCTTGACTCGGCCCCTTAAGTGGGAAAGATGACCGGGAGCCAAGCATTTTGCGACTCTCCGTCGGGTTGTTCCGACTCGACCCCTTAAGTGGGGAAGAGGACCGGACTCGATATAGTGAGATGTTCGTCGACAAGACAGGGACAGGAGACGGACGAACTACCGCTTCATCGTGGTCCGCCGATGAAAAAGGGATATCCGAGATACCCAGAAGACCCATTGTGGGGCCTCAATGAGGTCCCTTAGGGCCTGCTGGTCTGGGGGGTCCCCCTATCGTAAGCGCAGATTCTCCGCGGTGCCAGGACTCGGTCAATGCTTGGAGTCTCCTCCGTAGGTGGTGGAAGGACATCCCGTAGACCAATCCCAGTTGCTTAGGCAAGGGGCTCACTAAGGAGACTAGTGCTTCTCTTTTGTGCCGAGGTAGGTGACGCTGAGCAAAGGCAAGCAAACGGTAGCTGGGCCATCTCCACAAACTTATCCAAGGAACTCACGGCGGCGAGATCAGGTTTTGGTTTTGTAGAGCACGATGCGTGGTGACTCTGTAGCGCGCTGGGAGATACGGCATGCAAAAACTATCTGCACAGTACCAGCGTCAGAGGTGGAATATCTATGGCGTGCGTGCGTATGGGGCGCATAGCCCGCAGCCACCACGTCATCCCTTGCAGTTGAAGCAGTTGGGAGCCAATCTCAATGGTGGACAGCGCAGGAGGTTCCAAAACCAGATGGAGTTTCAATCCAAAGGCGGCTCCTCAGGTCGCTGTGGACGAAAACCATATCTTGGTGAGGGGATCACCCACTCCTCGTGTTGTTCAACTACGAGGAAACGGGCCGGAGGCTCGTCGACTAATGCGACGGCGATCAAGTCAAAACTTGGTCCTTCGCACAGTGGGGCGTTTTGAGGATCTAGGTGGGCAAAATTATTGCGCTGAAGTTTAATGGACCCTATTCCCACTGATGTCAAAGTCACGTGCTTTGGGGAAATATTGCCGATATTGTAGTCCTCAATTATGCAACGACTCGTTTGCAACTCAAGCCTGCATGCCATAGAGCAGCAACGGACCAGATTTTCGTGATGTTGAGTCACGTGCTTTGGGGAAACATTTCGGAAATCGTAGCCTCAAACCCAAACGGAGAATAGGGTCCATTAGGTTTTGCTGGGTTTTCGAATGTATCAGTAATAAAATAATCAAACAGTGATAAATATTTGGCTTATTTAATTATTTATATTATATTATTATTATTATTATTATTTATATTATTATTATTTATTTATATTATAATATTGTATTGTCATTGAAACTACACATGTATTCAAAGTTTCAGCTCAATCGGATAATTAAAAGTGGTTTAAAATTGACTTGCAAGATTAGAATTAAACACTCATACACACACTTCAAGTTAATATAATTTAATGATTCGCAAACTTTCGCAGGAGCTTTCTAAAGTTTCCAATACTTTAGGAATGGCACTTTGATTTTAAAAAATGCTTATTTTTTAATAATGCTTAATACTGTATTAAAAGTCAAGATGAAGTTTGAAAACAAGATGGCGCTTATTTTCAAACAACAATAGGTTTAATCTTGTGAAAAACATGTGACATATGTTCAGTAAACTCCTGCTTTCAAATAAAACAGAAAAGTCACGACTTGTTTTCGAATTTACAGAAAAATAGTGCAACTGTTGAAACTATCTCAAACCAACTGCCTTTTTTACGGTCGTAGTTAATCAACAAATCGGATTTTTTCGATAAAACTCGTACGGATCTCGAAAAAAGAGATATTCATCTACCAATATACGCGGTCTTGTTAAATTCCGAGATAATCGGAAAAATGAATTTTGTCCACCTAGATCATCAAAACGCCCCACTGTGCCTCGGGTCGAAAACCAATCCAGCGTGTCTTTGCGTAATTGGAACTCTCCGTGCCCGATGGTTGGATTAGCGGTAGCCTTCACCTAATTTTCACGCAACTAACCTCGACCGGGACTGCTTCTTTAGCGTTCTTGAAGGAATTTTCCATGCCCATCAGAGTTCGGTAGTGGATCTAAACCTAATTTTCCGTTGTTTCTAACATTTTTGTGATATGTTAAGTTTTGTGTTTGCATGTGTTGTTTTTACATGTGGATGATCCTCTTGATGGAGTCCATTGGATACCACCTGCGTTCTGACCGGAAGCAAAGCCATCGAGAGAGGATAACCTAAGGCGTCAAGGGCCAAGTTTCTTTATGGTCCCGGGTTGGTGAGAAATTCCTTCTATCGCACAAGCAATAATCGCGGCAGATGAACTAGTCGTTTTCTCCTTCCCTAGGACTCGATGTTCGGACGCCACGGGAAAGCAAGGGTCGTCGGGGGAACTCGGCATTATGGCTTAGAACCCGGTTACCCTCATGGGGTTCCGGCGACGAAGCCGTCGGCTGTCTTCGTGGAGGTCTCCTGATTATGGGAACCTCCACGTATCGTAACGACCTATGCCGTCCCCACTTCGTAGAATCGGAGTGATGCGTAGGTGGTGGTGCTCCGACGCCGTAGCGCATATGGGCGCAGACCCTGTTCGTGCGCGTTATATGTCCCTCAGGACATGTGTATGGCGGTTGAGACTCTGACGGTCGCCACTCAGGTGCCTCGCGGCGCAGCTCAGTTTTTATACCCGCAGATGATGTGACATGGGTTTTATGTAGGGCTACTGTTATCGCAACCTACGTTATACACGGCCGGTGCATGACGTTTAATACGTCACATGGAGTGGATAATTTTTACACGGTGATTGTTGCAAAATGGGGGGCGCGCCAGTTTGCGTCAATCGCGATATAAAAATGATCCACTCCATGTGACGTTTTAACAGTCATGTACTGGCTGTGTATAACGTAGGTCGCGCTATAATACAGGCTGAATCATCAAGCATTTTGATGCTCACTTAAACCAATCCGCGATTGTTGCCACGCTGCGTGGCCAATCGTTCTCCTCCTGCTCCTATGGGCAATTAAATGACGGCGTGAGTCAGCCCGGGTTGTATTGTAGTCCTCCTTTACCCATGTGAGTGGAAAAATGGAAATTTGTAGGAACGATGAGCAAATTTGCAAGGACACTGAGAAAACCAGTTACTGCTGTAAAAACTCTGGGCAAACCTTTAGGAACGCTAGGTAAAATTCTGGAAATATGGTCAAAAGATACATATTTGATTATAGCGTTATAAAACTTTGGCAAAATTATTTCAACTTAATTCGTATTGGAAGTAGGGGCGCGACCTGCGTTATACACGGACGTTTAATACGTCACATGTAGTGGATCATTTTTAGAAAGTGATTGGTGCAAAACGGGGGGGTGCGTTGCTTTACACCAATCACCGTGTAAAAATGATCCACTACATACGTTTAAAACGTCATGCACCGACCGTGTATAACGCAGGTCGCGGTAGGGGGAGGGTTGAAAACTTAGTCACACATGAGTCAACAAATTTCTAAATCTGATAAAAGCGGGAGTGAGACAAAATTGCAGTACATACAAATTTTAAACTTTAAATAAAAGTTTGTAAAAATTTTATAAATATTTTTTTGTTGTTGTTTATGTACAGATTGAAACTAATAAATTTGTTTTAATATAACTGAACCACCCGGCTTCGCCCGAGTTAACCTTGGTCTTCTGGGTAACATAAGTAAAAATATAATATCCTAAAAACACGCCAATCACAACAACGCACTCGCGTCCATAAACCGTCAAAATGATATTAAGAAAAACTTATCTTATTTTGACGTAATCATACTAAGTCCCTCAGCTTTATAAATGATAATTATGATAATTAAAAAAAATTCTTTTAAAAATATCTTATGTAAAATATCTAATCAAAAATCAGCAATAGTTGTCTTATTCGTCTAACTTCCCATAATCGTGTTCATATCCGATGTTTAACGCCTTTAGTGGGTGAATTTCTAAAATCGCTGACATAAGTGCATAACTATTTTTTTTTTTAGTAGATTTGTTATCCTGAATTTCATGCTCCTACCTAACACTCCTGCTGAGATATGACGAAATGACTTAAAACGTTCGACCCTCCATTTAACCCCCTTAGTTGGTGAATTTCTAAAATCGCTGAAATACGTGTCTAACTATTTTTTTTAGTAGACATGTTATGCTGAATTTCATGTTCCTACCTAACTTCTGCTAAGATATGACGAAAAAAATGACCTAAAACATTCGACCCTACTTTAACCGTCTTCAAGGGGAGGGGAGGGGGATTTAAAAAAATACTTTTTTATTGCTTGCCCAGATAATAATAGCAATCTACTTTCCAGATTTCGTGATCTTGACTTTAGTCATTTCAGCTGGGCATTGATGAGTCAGTCAGGCGTTCTCTCTTTATATAATAGTATAGATATAGATATTAGATAACCAGGGCTTAATATGCGCCGGAGCCCACCCAGGCCCGTAGCTTGACCTTACTTCCAGGTGGGGCAAATATTTTTCCAGGGGGGGCAGATTATTTCTTAATTTTTTTCACGTCTCTTATACCTTGAAAAATATGTACTGTACTTTTAGTGTAATTTTTTTTCTCATTTAAAACGTAAGATCTCTCCAAAGCCAGAATGAAATTTTTAATGTTTGTTCCAAGACACAATAAAAAATATATCAAAGACACATAAATAAAATATTTACATTTACATAACGTAAATATGTTGTTTCCTTTTAATTAAGTAATTTAAATTTATGTAGGTTTTATGTTCGTTTATATTAATAAATGCATTCAAGTACAATTTATTAAATGATGTTTCGTTATATTTACATCACGCAATACAGATATGCGAAAGAAAAAAAACAGAATGAATAAAATGAATAGAACAAGTAACGAGGATGTCTTTACCGATAATGAAAAAATATTTTTTTAATTTTCATGATGGAAAAAAAAGAAAGAAAAGAAAAGAAACAGAGTACCAAATTAATTATAAGGCCTTTTATTTTATTCTAGTTTTTTAATTTTAGTTTTAGTCTTTTACAAATTTGACAACCTCTATTTGTTGTAAAAATAATTTATTTGAAAGAATTTTGAAGACTAATGGTAATCATGTATAAAAACCCTCTAATATAATTGAAACCTCCTGTCTCTACTTGTATTTAATTTTTTTAGTACTTCTTCTAAATTTATGTTTTCCGTCCGTTTTCTCTCGAAGGCCAAGAAGGCTAGATCTGCCATTCTCTTTTAGGCAAATCGAGATCGAGAATATCTGGTTTACTTGTAGTAGGTCCAGTTAATGATAATGAATTTTTATCACTACTATTTGCACAATATTCAGAATCAGGACTCTCTATTTCCTGTTTTAGTCGACGCTTCTTACACATAAATGAACGGATATCCATATTTTCAAATATAACTTGTATTCACAGATAAAGTAATCCTTTCCGTTCACAGATACATACTTATCCCAATATAATATATGCAACTTTTGAAACGAGAACCTTTTTATTTTCACTGTCACCAAAAACTGATTAGCATCTGAAATCCACAACGGTTTAAACTAAAACTGTAAGGCAGAATGCATTATTTTCACAAGCGGATTTTCAAGAGTCACTTCCTCGAAATCGTTGAACGGGACACAAAAACATCCGGGTGGTCCTGCACAAACACAGGCCCGCTGTCGGCACAATCACAGGAGCGACAAATTGCACCTATATCGTCCCATTGCAAAATTGTCAAAATCTTTCTTTCAGAAAATAGTTCATATTACTTCTCTATTTATATTTCAGATGACGGGTAACACAATTTCACACCACAGGTGGTCCAGTGATGTGTCAGAAAGTCAAAGTCAAAAAACACTAAAGGGTGCTGAGTAGAAGTACTAAAGGGTGCTGAGCAATTCGGCTGCTTTGATGGCGCTTGTTTGTGACAGGCGATTTAATAGCAGCCTTGAAGCCAAGTTAAAAACGTTTCGTGAAATCCTAACTATAAGCATTACAAATGAAACAAAATGAAGAAATAATAATAATAAAAGGAATTTGTAAGAGGCAGAAAATTCAAAACTGCATACGGACGCTCTGGTTTTTCAAACAGATGAAGTCTTAAAATTCTCACGCTTCTGTTGTTATTTGTTACTCTGTGTTGAGTTCTGAAAAAGCCGTAAATTATGGAAAAAATAGCATAAAAACAATATATTTTCATAATTTTTTTAAATGGATTTTTATGAGAGAATATTAAGATTAATACAGAATTAATGTAAATATTGTTAACACTGTATGGTAAATTACACTGCATCACCCCTTGCTACAATAACACGGAATCATTTATGTTTAAAGTATTAAACATAGATCTATTCAAGATCTAATTAGCACAACCCAGTGCTGACTCAGTTTCAGACAAAACAATCCCAGTTTAAGTGCGTTCGTAATTATATAAATGCGTAGCAACTATAGTCGTCGTCTGGTTCGTCCGCCCGTCCGCAAAAAAAACAAAAACTACCCAACCGAATAGATTGAAATTTAATATATGGAATCATTATAAAATTTTGTCGAGTCACTTCAAATTTTGTGAAAATCGAATCACAACTTAAAAAGATATTAAAAAAAGTTTTCTTTATTCTATTAAATCCTATCATGCGCAATCTATATAATAAAAACGCAAGTCATGTGACTGAGGAAAACAAATACGGGCTAACCTGCTAACCACTTCTTTTTTCTTATGCCAAGCGGTCATTTTTATTCAACATTATTTCTTCGAATAAAATTGCATAAAAGTTACATTTTTAGAAAGATCATTCAAAAAAATGGTTTGCTTGAGAGATGAGTTACATTAAAAAATGTATACTTAGATTCTGAGATAACTTCAGTAGAAATTAGGTTAATAGCCGAATATCTCAATCCATTAAAGTAAATAAACACAAGAGATTCGTTCATCATGAGTCATAGAAATATTAAACCATGGAGGTAAGCAATATCTCATGTTGAATTCTGCAGCGCTGTCTGGTGTCGAAAAAAATTCGCATCTGTAAACGTGGCATCACTAATAATAATAAAAAAAGGGCATGCTCATTTCGCTATCGTAACAGACGATATAATTCATTTCACGGAAATAATAAAGATTATTTTTTTACATTGTAAAACTAGTTATAGTACGGTCGCACCTCATTTGTCACGTTTAACGTACATTTCCAACTTGTTTGTTTGTTCCGTGCTACATTAAAAAAATAATAAACACTATTTATGCAGAATATTTAGTGTCGAAGAGTCTGTGCAAATATAAAATATTTTTTAATTTATTTATTTCACTGTCCATTTCCTATAAAGCATCGCTATTTCTTCAATCGCCATATATTTTTTGAAGAAGAGCTATACATATTGTTTATGCTTAAGACTGTTATGACATTAAGGTCACATTCACCCGTAATTAAATACCATTTCAGATATCCTCCATTAGGTTCCAAAAAAAATATATATAGATATATATATGTATATTAATTATATATATATATATATATATATATATATATATATATATATATATATATATATATATATATATATATATATATAATTTTTTTTCCGGCTGAACAACATGGAACTTTTTTGCTATATTCGCACTGTCATTTTTATACATAAAAGCATGAAATTTACAAGTTTTAAGTACTAAAGTGATTTAGAATCGAATAACGTTTTTCACTTTTCTATACACTCTAAAATTGGAAGGAGTGAGAAGTTGACTCTTTGGAAGAGTGAGAGGCATTTTCACTCTTTTAGGAGTGAATTTTATAAATATGCACTCTTTAAAGAGTGGAACTTTCCACTCTCTAGAAAAGAGTGAAATATCTCACTCCGTTGTCGAGAGTGACTGTTCACTCCGTTGACAAGAGTAAGATATTTCACTCCGTTGAAGAGTGAGGAAAAACAATTTTTTCCAATAAAATCACAAGATGGCGCCAGCTCACGGATGAGAATCCGAGTAATCTCCGTTATCGAAACGAAACACCTAAAATGAAATCCTTTATATATAGTAGCACGATTTAAAAAAAAAAACTGAAAAAGGCATTGAAATAATAAATGAATCGATAGAATTATGGACAGGAAATATATTTTATGCTTTACAAATTGCAGGATTTGCCAATGCTAAGAAAAGTGTGGGAAAAAAAAATATTTGAAGTAAATTTATGCTTAGCTGCAACACAATTTTGCTTCTATTTTATAAACAGAAATTTAATATCTCTGAATGCTAATTACTTTCCTCTTTATTTAAATAACCTATTCTACATATTTTATATCATTTCTAACCTCTTTATGAATATAAACAAAATATAACTATACAGATTAAATTTTCTGTTATTTTTAGCACGTTTGAAATTAAACATAAGAGAAATGAAAAACGTTGCATTTAATCACTGATTTTATAACATTTATTATAGAAAAAAAAAAGAGTATAAATGTGTCGGAAATAATCTTAGGAAAAATTTAACAGCTATAATTTAAGAAAAAAAAAACGTTTTTTACCCTGACTGAAATTTCCCCCCTAAAAATTAGTTTTGAAAAGTAAATTTGGAGGCCCCTTTGTATTTCAGTGAGTAAACTTCGGCTTCACGGGCCTATTTGGTAAACAGGCCCTGGGCCTCGGACAATCTTAATCGGGCTCTAATTATGCAAACATTATTAGCAAGAAAAAAATGAATGAATAAATAAATAACTGCTTTGTTGTAACCGAATTTTTGTCATAGCGGAAATGTACAGACGGGTGTTCGCACATTTTTTAGACGATTTCGGCGTTGTTGTTTTTAACGTTTAAAATATGAATATTGCTTTCTGAAATAATCTGTATGATAATCTTGTTTCTTGATTCTAATTCTGCATAATGCTTTCGATGGATATCGATGAATGTTTTCGATGTAAGATAAATTTGAGATAGTCATAAATCCTTACTTGAAACTTCGTTTTCCGCCTTGAAATGGGCTCTTTTTTTCCCTTTTTTTTTCATCTGGTATCTTTTTACTATGTATATGTACTGATTTTTGGAATAGCACTTTTCAATCAATTGTTATGTTTATTTCGCACTAAAAAGTTTTTATATTATGCGCTTTGCAATCATTTTAGACTGTGGAATTAGCATACTTCTGCGGAAGAAGAAAAAAAAACGCAAACGCATTTTCCCATTCACAGTTTTTTTAGCATGCGCAATCTTGAAATAAGAATAAATTTGAAAGTATCAGACGATAATATAAATTACACATAATAAGTTGTTGTCAGAATTTTTTCCTCTAAAAGAATTCCATTTTTTTAAATAATTTATCAATTTGTCTAAAAAATGTGCGAACAGTCTCTGTATTATATGATACAAAAAGAAGGTTTCAGTTTCTTATTTGCACAGTTGAGAAACACCGTAAATATTTATGATTTCTACACAAATTTAATAAGTGTGTTCCAATATCACAAAAGAAACAAAGCTAAAATAATGTAATAAGAGCTTTCTTAATTGTAAGCGGCTGTAGCAAGCTGTAGGTACCAGTTCTCGTCCGAGCGCAAAAGTCAAGCAGCAGCGAGCTCGGTTACTAGTTGGGAGGGTGACCGCCTACGATGAGTTTCTCTTTTTAACACTTTCCAACCTAGTTGAAAAGTGTTTATGACTTCGGTTTGTCTGGCCGTCTGGCCGTCTGCCGTCTGCCGTCTGCCGTCTGTCCGTGCTCTAACTCCCGTAAATATGCTCGGATTGCCCTGCAAATTTTATATGTTATAATCGTTATCTATAGCATGTTCCCTATTTCAACGGAAGTGTGTAGCACTTATAGTTTTTTTACAGGGACACTCAAAAGAATTCCGTTACATTGCGGTCTATGGGGAAAAATCATTTGCGGTTTATTTAAATAATGTTTCAATACTTTAAACGCATTGAAATTTATATATATCACTAAGGTGCATTAGAAGAAGCTTAATATGGAATAGGGTGTGCATAGCACTTATACTTACTTTACAGGGACAGTCAAAAGAATTCCGTTACATTACGTCTATGGAGAAAAATCGTCTGCGGTTTATTTAAATAATGTTTCACTATTTTAAACGCATTGAAATTTATATAAGGTTCATTACAAGAGACTTACTACAGAATATTGTGTGTATAGCAGTCATCGTTCATTTACAGGGACACACAAAAGAATTCTCTACTGTATGTTAACAATAATTCCTGGAAGTGCGTTTTAAGTTACTGAATGCGATTTTAATTTTAAATCGCTTTTTGTATATTACGTGGTGTGTATAAATTCTGTAGATCCTATACAGGGAAGTACAAAAGTTCGGGAACACATTTCCGTATTATTTAACTCCAGACGGAGAATTTTAAACTGTGCTACGTGTTTCCTAACTGAACTAAAATTTAGCATCCTATGTAGTATATATACAAATCTATAGATCCTATACAGGGCTGAATAAAGTATTCGGATTACTTAGATGTTATCTTTTAGCTTATAAAAGAGTATGATTCGTAAAATTATTTTGGAAGCGTTGGAAAGTGTTACATAATCTATGCTTGACGCATGATTTTTCGTTCTTGTTTATTCAAGAATTTTAGTCACTCCTGAAAGAGTGACTATTTACTCCTATCAGGGGTGAAAAAACTCACTCCTGAAAGAGTGAGTATTCACTATTTCAGGGAGTCAAGAATTTCACTTTTTCCTAGCGTGAATAGTCACTCTAAAGAGGTTGGGCAAATTTTGACTCTGCAATAGAGTGAATATCCACTCCTCCGGAGTGAATAGTCACTCTTTCTTATTTAGAGTGTAAATACGTTAAATTTTGAGTTGTAATCGATTTCTCTCTTATGAATTTTATCAGACATAATGTCCAGAAAATTGGCTTATATCTTTAACTTTGACGGTCATTTTCTGAAAACTGATTTGCTTTTACAAAAAAATGGAAAACACTATTTAATTTCTCCGTTTTTAATAAGAGGACCTGAAAAATTTTTGAATTTAAGAATAGTGAATGTGTCAGAAGATAACTAATTTGGATTTATAAAATCGTAAGTAGCCCGGCATATTTTATTCTTTAAATTTGAAATAATGATTGGTTTATTTCAGAGGCGCCAACTTTTAAAAATTTCGGGGTGGGGGGGGGGGGGCGTGGAAGAGTAGATTGAACAGATAAAGGGACATACCTTCTATTAATTTTTATTTCCAGAGGGGGAGGGCGAGCGATGGCCCTGTGAAAATTTCCAGATAATTTCTATGGCCTTGTAGTCGGCGTCTATGTAGGATTTAATTTGTTATCTTGTTCATTAATATAAATATTTTCAAGCCGTAAGCAAAGGTATGAACTTGTTTAAGCTACTTTTATCATATTATTTCGATATCTGCAAATAAATTCCTTTAAAGAATATATTTTACGCGAAATAAAACATTTTATAAAATCTAAGTATACTTAACAACTTAACAATATCATATCGTTACATTTTTCTTTTTGTTCCTGGATTTATTATTGATTGATATTATTTCGTTCCTTGAAGATTTTGTACTTTAAGATAAAAAGTTGTTTATGTTATTTACATGAAAGTTATTTAAAGTGAAATACATACAAACGTGTAACGCGGTAATAATTTCCTCTACTAACCAGTACTTGTAAAACCCGTGGGAAAAAAATATATATATATAACTTAAGACATGTATAGTATTAAAAAAAATTCACAGATAATTCTGTAAATTTCTTATTTATAAATTAAATTTATATCATTTAATTAAAACAAATTTTATATTCTATTGGTTAAAGATGATATTTTCATTGCAATTACATTTTTTCTTTACTCTGAAGAACTCCTACTATAATTTTTTTATTGTGACAAAAGTTTCACAAATTTTTATCATTCAATAATATGTAACGAAAGATCAGAAGAATGAAATACATTAGTCCCCTCTTCCCAAAGCAAACAAGTAAACATAACAATCCGTTTCATGGAATTGGAACAAGTTCCATGAAAGAAGCAGCAAACTTGTCATGTACAACAAATTCAATCATTTTCGGCTGTTTCGCTTTATTTTCAGATTCAGAAGCCTCTGGTTTCAACCCTGCTTTCACATGACGACAATTCTACAAAGAAAGTAAGCTTTATGGATATCAGAATTTGTTGGGTCGGTGCGGGCAGGAATATCCTGCAGTGTAATTTCTACAAAGCAACAAAGCGGGGAATGTCCTACGTGACAATCCCCGACAGGTCTGTTGTCTGTTAAAAAAAGAGAGAAAAAAGAAGGTTTATAGATAAATTTTTTCTGGTTTTGTTTCCATTTTTAAAACGAAATTAGGAGGAGGGGAGGGGGGGGGGGGGCTCTTTGCTTAGATCTGGCAAGAAGATGGAAAAAATTGGAAATTTAAAGTGAAATAGTGGTTGATAAAGTGATCGGAATGTCCAGTCTCACACTAGATTAGACAAAAATTTATTTAAAAAAATAATAGAAATTTAATGTTGTTTAAATCGGGATGTTAAGTTTCACGCTAGGTCGGGCAAAATGTTTTGCAGGTCGGGCTTTGCCCGACCTGGCCCCCACCTGGCTACGGGCCTGAGCCCACCTCCGGTACTTCTTTGTTTTTAGTAAACATTGGCCATAAATCAACGGAGCTATAAACACTGCGCTCCGGAGCATTAACGCTTCCGAAAAACGAATCCTAAATTACCCTTTTCTTTCCCTCCTATCTCCTATCATTTGCTTTCTTTTGTATCAAAACACTTATAAGTGACGTAATGTGCCGCTCACGAAAGAGATAGAGATGAAACAGGCTCGATTTTTATACCAGCCTTCGGGTTTGGCCAAGCTACAGCTCAATTTGTCTTAAATTCAATTTTTATTTATTTCAAATCATTTTAATGCTATTTTGATCAGAATAAAGAGTAAACAGAAATAGTCTTTTTCTATTCTGCATAGCTGCGAACTATTCATTTTTTGTATTAACACTATTTCTGAATCATACTCCTGAGCTTATTTAATCGCAAAATTCTCCAATTAATTAGCATTAAGATTAGGCGAAGGTTTCTATTTGGAAGTAGTAATAACTAAAAAGTGGAGTAATTGATAGCTAAGTATACGCAGATAGATGTATTTAAAATTTTTATTTTTCTATATAAAAAAACAATGCGTTGAATTTTGAAAATAATGTATGAAATATAAATATGCAAATTGGAGTGACGGCAGAGAGAGAGAGGGGGGGGGGGTGGTGAGGGGTACGCTACGGGTGTTAGTACTGCATAATATTAGGGCTCCGGTACTTTTTTCCTTAGAAATTAAGCCCTGTAGATAACAGTAAAATTTTAGGCTGTTTATGCTTTTTTTTACTTTAATTTTTACACATTATAATCAATCTTAACACAAGGTTTTGTATACATCTGATTATCTTTAAATGCTATGGGAAAGGCTTTAACTCAGAAATCACCCTCCGTTCAACCCCACACTTCTTCAGTGCATATAGCTTTAACTCTGAGGAAAAGTAGATGATTGATTTTTTTTTTACTTTCTTAACTTTTTCTATTGCACATAATAACATTTAACTAACTTACATAGAGGAAGACCCTGCAACGTTTAGCCCTTTAAAAAAATTGAAATTTGATAAATTTCAAACTGGAATGAGATTGATAATATTAGCTTGATGCAGATTGTTGACTGTTAAAATTTTCGACAATTAAGTTTATTTAGTAGAAAAGCAATTTTTGTATATGAAACCATGGTCACAATGAATTTTTTCAGTCAAATATACAGAATGTTTCGCTCCAACCAAACCCTAATTCTTGTTTTGTGAAAATGATGAATCTATTTTAGCGAAAATCTCGATAGACTTACCTTGTTTAGCGACAAATGTAACAATATTTACGTATCACGAGAATTGGTCAAAGTTATTATCACCCGCATCCAAACAGTGCTGAATTAGGTGCTCCATATTTCGGAATGTAGTTGACATTACATACTGTGTCATCGACTGAATTACTGTGCACATCCAGCACTTTTCTTGATATCGCACTCCGCATAAAGCAATGTAAATCTGTTAAACTTTTCGTTAAAATATCGTCATATTATTAACCTCTAAATAAATATTTGGGTTTGTCTTAAAGTCTATACCCTATATTTTTGACTAAAATGCATTGCGACCTAGTTTACTATAATACGATACAAAAATTGTTAATTGTAGTGTGCTCTATACCACCTCTTACAGTTTGTCCCATCTTTTTTGAAGTGCTCTGTATATGCATATTTTTTTTTTAAGAGAGAAAGTATGGTTGCTTTTAATATTTATTTTTCATTTGTAATATTTAATAAAAAATGATGAATAAAAATTTTAAGAGTATGTTAGCATATATAAAACATTGTTATTGACTCTTTACAAATTTTCCCCTAGTGAAAATATTTTACAAAATCACATAACACTTTTTTAATAATCATAATTTCAATATTTTTAACCATATTTTATTTTAATACTCATTGAAGTCTTTTTGTAATAATGCATAAGATACACAGATATAAATATCCGGCGATTATGTGAGGTACTTTTTAGCGCAGCGTTGGGACATTTTATTACTTTACAATATGATTTCTTTGCGCGCCATGCAATTTCCCACGTATGTCATACTGATTTTATTTATTTTCCCAATAAAAATTGCCTCACAGTCTCAGTGCTGTTAACATGTTATAATAATAAGCGAATAATACTAGAATAGTCACATATTAAGCATAATCACTAAAATTAGATCATTTATTTGGGGAGTTCCGATTTTCCTTGATACATAAATTCACTTAAATTTTCTTTAGTACCATGGTGTTCATTAGTCTGCATCGAATGGAACTGAAAAAGAAAAAAAACCTGTGTAAACAGAACCTGTGTATAACAGAAAACTTTTACGTTTTTTCTTGCCGAAAGGAATATAGTACAAATCTATACCTGCTAAGACGAAAACTTGTCTAAAAACAACATATTTTTCCTGTCACTATGTCCCTAACGATTCAGTTATTACGCAAATTTAATGTACATGGTTCTATAAAACCTGGGATAGCGGAAACTGTTTATAACGAAATCCTGTCTTAAACGTTATAAAAAAAAATAATAATAAAAATCTTTCTAGTGCAGGAATAACCATACTGTTGAAAAATAAATGAAAGGAAATAATCGGCCATGATCCAGATTAAATAATTATATTAACAAATAATGACATATCACACTAACATAGCTTTCAGATACAAGCGCCAGCAAACGCGGCAGGCATCAACAACTACTGACCGTTGCCAAATTGAGTTGCCAATCTTGTACTCAAAGGCTGTTGCCACTTCACAAATTTAATACAGTGTACAAGTTAGAAACAGTTAAGTTACACATTAATAACATTTAAAATATTAGAATTAACATATTTTAACACGCCCCCTTGCTAATTATACTATTTTAAATGATTAGAGTTCTTCAATTTTAAGAATTTGTAAGTGAGGGCATAATAATATACAAGATAATACTTCTACAATGCACGATATAGAACATACTTCTACGATACACAATATGGTGCATAAATTAACACCTTACCTGTTACACTGGTATAAAAGAGAAAATAAAAAAATATATACGTGCAAAAGGAAAGAGTTCCAATGTTTAAAGTTCAACACTGTGTCCTTATGTATTACAGTTCATGTTCATACCATAATTGAACTTCGACAATATCTTCTTAGACACTGTTTTTGTCAATAAATCAGCGTAGTTATTTTGGGACGACACATGCTCAAATTGTATCACTTTGTTAATCACCAAGTCTCTTAAGAAAAAAATACTTGATACTGATGTGCTTGCTTCTTTCGGATGTAACAGGATTCTTTGAAATAAAAATAGCACCTTGATTATCAACATGGACCTTTTGAGGAGTATTCAGAAACTCCACACAAATCTCTGCGAGCAAGTTCTTCATCCATATTACTTCTTTCGCTACATGGCACATTGCAACATATTCCGCTTCAGTAGATGATAGGGCAGTGACAGTTTGCTTCTTGCTTGACCAGGAAATGGGTGCGCTAGAGAGAAAGATCACGTATCCGCTAAAGGATTTCCTGTCATTTTTGTCACTACCCCAGTCAGCATCTGAAAAAACTTGCAGGCCCCGGCCATTCTTCTTGAACCTAAGTTTCTTGAACATGGTTCCTTTGAGGTATCTCAACATGTGTTTGATCCCCCTCCAATGTTCTTCGCTTGGCCTTTCGTTGAATTGACTCATATATGTAACTGCATATGCTAAGTCAGGGCGGGTGCCACATACTAAGTGCAAGAAACTTCCAATTGCTTGTCTGTACGGTATCCTTTTGCTTTCTTCTTTAATTTTCTCCCATTGATAGTCATCGACATGCTTGTACTTAATATTCGGATCTAAAGGTGTTGCTGCGGGTTTGGCTTCTGACATTTTAAATGTGTCGAGAATTTCAGTAATGTAGGAAATCTGATCTAGAGTGATGGAACCATCAATATCTTTGTCTATCTTCATTGACAAGATTTGACTAGCTGGTCCAAGATCCTTAGCAATGAATTTTCTCTTGATGTTTTGCTTAAATTCTTCTATATCCTTCAAATTTCCAACAATAAGGAGATCATCTACATAAACACCAATGATAAGATTCCTTTCAGCATTGTAATAAATACAGGGATCTGCATCAGATCTTTTAAGACCACATTCAGTCAAGAATTTGTCCAAACATGAATTCCAAACTCTGCCAGATTGTTTAAGACCATACAAACTTTTCTTTAAGTGACACACTAGGTGTTCTTTACCTTTCTCCACACAACCTACTGGTTGGGCCATGTAGATGTCTTCTTCCAATGTTCCGTTAAGGTATGCGGCTGTCACATCCATTTGATGAACTTCAAAATCCTTTTCTGCAGCTATGGCGAGTAGTAAACGTATGGATTTGAGCTTGATAACTGGTGAAAACGTGTCTTTGAAATCTACACCAGGCACCTGGAGATAGCCCCTTGCCACTAACCTGGCCTTAAACTTTACTCTTTTTCCAGTTTCGTCCTTCTTTTTGCGGAACAGCCATCTGGAAGATATTATCTTTACACCAGGAGGTTTGGTAGTAAGCTCCCATGTTTGGGCTTGAGTGAGGTTTGCTATTTCTTCATTCATGGCCTTTTGCCACATGTCTGCTTCGGGGGATTCCAGAGCTTCCTTTACTGTCACTGGGTTTCTCTCATCATGCCAGCATATCTCTTGGGCATTGTAGAGATAGAAATCTTCAAGATGTTTGGGAGGCTTGACAGGTCTTGCTCCTTCACTTCTCTTGATTGTACGAGTAGGGTTATCTGTCATCACTTCAGCTTCAGTGTCATATTTGTCGGGCATTTCTATTATTTCTATAGCTGATTTTGGAACATCTTCAAGCTGTTGGTAAGAATACTCTTCAGGACTTGGGTCATCTAATTCTTGAAATGAGTCAGGCAATCGATTTGAATCATCTGTGTCAAGGTTTGATTGCTCTTGAAAGGTATCTTCAACTTCTGCTTCAGGTGTATACAAGTAGTCCTCTTCAAAGTTTTCAATACGGAGTGAGACTTCTGTGGCATTATGACAACTGACAGTCTTCAATGGAAAAACATTTTCCTCAAAGATAACATCTCTGCTCACAAAGAACTGTTTTCTCTTCATGTCATATAACTTGTATCCCTTGGTTCCAGTGGGATAACCAACAAAAATGCATTCTGTTGCCTTAGGATCAAGTTTGCTTTTTCTTGAATATGAGCGCACATGGCTCCAAGCTCTACATCCGAATACCTTGAGATGATCTATTTTGCCTTCAGAATTTGACCACATTTCTTCAGGAATATTGCCATTTATTGCGCAAGATGGTCTCTTATTATGTAAGTATGCTGCAGTGGCTATTGCTTCTGCCCAAAATCTGTAGTCCGCTCCTGATTCAATAAGTAGGCATCTTGTTGTGTTTACTAGAGTCTGGTTTAGCCTCTCCGATTTACCATTCTGCTGCGGTGTTTCAGGTACACTTAGCTGCCTTTGGATTCCATGTGTGGTGAGATACTTGTCAAAATTTTCATTCCTGAATTCTCGACCATTGTCGCTTCTTAAAAATTTTATCTTCTTGTTATGGAGATTTTCAACCATGCTTCTGTACTCATCAAATTTTTCCAATACTTCACTTTTGGCCTTCATGGTATACAATGTAGTATAGTTTGAAAAATCATCAGTAAATGTCACAAAATATTTTGAGTCTCCAAAGGATGATGGGGAAATTTTGCCGACGACATCCGAGTGTATGATTTCAAGGAGATCCTTAGCTCGAGTGTTGGATGATTTTGGAAATTTCTTCCGCTTCATTTTTCCCTGAATGCAGATAGAGCATGGTGCATTTGGTAACACTGGTAATTCTTTGTCAATAGACTCTAAGTTTTTGATTGCATTATAATGCGGGTGACCAAGCCTGCGATGCATCAGTTCAATGCTTTCAGTTCTTGTTACACAAGCCATTGATGCCTGCTCTTCAATAATGTACAGCCTTCCTTTCTTCTTGGCTGACAGGAGTGTTTTGCCCTTGTTGTCAATCACTCTGGCCTTGCCATCTGCGAATTCGACCTTCAAGCCCTTCTCCTCAATCCTTCCAATTGACAGCAGGTTTCCTCCTAGTTTTGGGACAAATAAAACATTTTGAATTGTAATGTCTCTCTCTTCACTTTCTTCATATATCTTGAATGATATATTACCTATTCCACTGACATTTATTCTTTCTGAATTTGCAACTTCAACTTCAGATGAATATGGTCTAAGGCTTGAAAATTTCCTTCTATTAGAGGTCATATGTTCAGTTGCTCCACTATCAAGAATCCAGAGATTTTTCCTCTTTGATTCATCTTCGTCTGCTAATAGTGCAACACTGGTCTTGCGGTCAACTGCTGTTTTGGCACTGTTTTGATGTTGTTGTCTGGCTTCTTCACAGTTTCTTGATATGTGTCCCCATTGGCCACAGCAAAAGCATTTAGTGTTTTTTCTTCTGTTAAATTCAGCTTCTTCAGTAGTTTTTCTTGGCATAAATTTCTTAATTGATTTTGCTGCTGCAGGTCTTCTCTGATTTGATGGGAAACTTCTAGTGTGGAGGGCTTGTTCTTCATGGCATGCATTGGGTAAACTGTCGTTTCTTGCTATCCTTTTTTCTTCAACCAGCAGTCTGGACTTGACAAATGTGGTTGTCAAGTTTGCTTCATCTTTTTCAAGATTCAGGATCAGCGATTCATAGGCCTTGGGTAGTCCTAACAGCATCACTAGGGCAACTTCCCTATCTGTGAATGCATAGCCTCCGTTGGATAACTTCCTGTGTAAATCCATTAATCTTGCTAGGTAGGCTTGCACAGATTCATTAGGCTTCATTACAATGTTAAAAAATTCTCTCATGAGTTGTAGAACATGTAATAAACCGAACTTCGTATGCATTTCTTTAAGAGAGTTCCAGGCGTCTCTGGCTCTTATACAGTCCCCAATGTCGTCTAGATAAGTATCTTCAACAATAAGAAATAATAGGGTAAGTGCTTCGTCATTTTTCTTTCGCTCGGCATCATTCATGTCAGTTCCATATCCCGGTTCAATCGCTTCCCAACACCGCTTCTGGACTAGGATAGCGCGGGAACGAATACGCCAAGTGTGATAATTGTCGCCGTTTAATTTCGGCATTTTATATTCTTCAGAGGTCATTTTTTTTCTTTTTTTTTTTTTCTTTATACGTTAAAATTTGAATTAAAAAATCCACCAGCAAATTATCTTCTTCAAGCGGTAAGGAAATTCATTCACTTCGTCTTTCAACGTGGTTAGGCTTAAGATCGACCTCGTGCTACAACATCAAATACTTTTCCATTCTGGATCGCAATCAGCTTTCTAAGCAGAGCTTCGTGCTGATAACGTGTTGAAAAATAAATGAAAGGAAATAATCGGCCATGATCCAGATTAAATAATTATATTAACAAATAATGACATATCACACTAACATAGCTTTCAGATACAAGCGCCAGCAAACGCGGCAGGCATCAACAACTACTGACCGTTGCCAAATTGAGTTGCCAATCTTGTACTCAAAGGCTGTTGCCACTTCACAAATTTAATACAGTGTACAAGTTAGAAACAGTTAAGTTACACATTAATAACATTTAAAATATTAGAATTAACATATTTTAACACATACAATTATAACTTCTCAAAATAGAAAACCTCTCCAAAACTGAATTTTGTTTCGGGCCGAAGCAATTCCACTTTCACATATTTTAACTGTGCAAGATTAATATGTTTATTTAAAATAATAAAACCTACTAAGAGAAAATCTCAAATAACCACCAGAAAAATATTCCGTTTTGGAGAGGTATCAATATCAATCTTAGAAAGTATAATTTTGGGGTATTTTTCCGAAAGAGAGTATGAATTTTTTACGTTTAAATCAGAAATCCATTATAGACAGGTTCCGTTCTCGTAGAATTGAGTTATTTTATATGTCTTGATTTAGAAGCCGCTGTCCCGCCATTTTGTCAAAGTGGAACTGCCAACACTAGCTTTAAAATACAATTGTGAACAGTGTCCATTAATAACTGCTAAATTAGTCGCTCTCGCAGGGAAAGGGGCAGAAGAGGTCCGCAATTTGTTGTATATTACAGCCTTCTCTCTTATTTGGCTCAAAGTCCTCCACTTGTACGAAAGGGCATTCAAATATTAATCTAAAAAAGTAAGTCTTTATGACATAAGAAAAGTATAATACATCATAAGGCGGTCCTCAAATTCATTGGCAGATGTATTTATAATCGAATAGTGTTTTTCATTTTTCGATAAAAGCACGGGATTTTCGGAAAATGCAGTCAAAGTTGGCATTATGAACTGAATTTCCAGATGCAACAGTCTGAGAAAGGTCGTCATGAGACAACAATTGCTTACAACTTAAAATGCAATACATTTATCGAAAAATGAAAAACCCTATTCGATTTTCAATCATTATAATAGTTCAATTTCATACTTTTGCGTTTAAAAATGAGTCGGTGAATGTGTCAGAAAGTTTCTTGTTGCTAAGTGCAGATTTTTCTTTTTCGAGAACGGCCTTAAATGAAAAATTCATTTTATTCAACAATTTAATTGATTTCTCATAGATTCGTTTGTATTGAAAAAAAAAAAAAAAGTCCTATTCAATCAACAGTCTTCCATATCCGAGGATGCGTTTGCTTTATTTATTTTAGTAATGCATTTTGAACAAACAAAAATAATAGCCAAGAAAAGAAATTTTTATTATATTAATAATTGTTATTGTTTGAAAATATATTTCCCGATTACAATAAAAAAAAATTATGTAAATTAAAATTTAAAGAAATTAAATGAAAAATGTCTAAAACAGTGAGTAAACTTGTTTTAAATTATTCCAATAAACGAAATGAAAATCATTTCTGAATATTGATTGTCTGAAATCTTTTAGCACATTTTTATCATAATTACTTTAATATAAACTAACTTTTAAGTGCTTTGTTCATCTAAAAGTCGCATTTCAAAATAAAATGAAATTCTTCTGATAGTAAAAATTGTCGTGTCTAAAAATCTGTTTATTTAAAGGATTGTAAAACATGTCTCTTATTTCTCGTCGTCTATCAATCAAAATCCAACACCCCCTTAGATCTGAAACACCGCCCTTTCTAAGAAATTCACTATCACTTCCAACAGATGTTTCCCTTTACCTCCCTTCTACTCCTGGAAACAGAAACACCTCAACAACCAGACAGAGCACGTTATCGCTCTGACCATCCCCAAGACTTTATCGCTTTCTTAAAACTGTTTTATCGCCATATTTGGCGCGGTCAAGCATAGCTACACTCATCCCCATGAGGTTTTGAGAAATTAACATATATTTTTTTATAAGAACATTTTTTCTCTGTTCAGGAAGATTTTCATAAACATTTTTTTAATCAAGAGTTGAATCTGAGTCATCATTAACTCGGGGACAAGGAGAGTCCTCCTCAATATTTCAAATAAAGTAAGAATTGAAAAGAAAAAAAAAAGAAAACTTGAGCATGATTACAATTTCATTAGAAGTGTACGATACAATTTAATTTTAGCTCAATCCTATTTGCTCACTAATAATGCTTGTCTTGTAGTTTTTTAAGTAAATATTAATAAGTAAAGGAGTAAAATATTCAAGTGTTCAAATTTTCTCCCTTTATTTATTTATTTATTTTTTTTTTTTTTTGGGGGGGGGGGGGGGTTAGATCTTGTAAGTCTTTAGCTGCACTTCTTTTAAATAAAAGTACATGAGTAGTAAATGCAAATATCTTTATTATCAGCAAATTACACATGCAACATAATACTTTTAAAGCTGGTTTAGCACAATTTTTTTTTTTAACCTTTCTCTTTACATTCATAAAATGTTTAGTGATGTGTATACCTATTACCTACTCAGAAAAAAAAAGCCATGATAATAACTATTATTGATTTCTCCATTTACATGTGGAATATGAAGAAAGCAAACAATCAAGAATTTTTGAGTGAAAGGGAAAGAAAAAGGCATATGCTATGATACATTGGCTCAGTAAAAAGGTGGTGGTAGTCTTAAAATTTTACAGTGTTGGAATTCCCTCTCCACAATCTCTTTGGAAATAGCAATGTTCAAAAGTTAAAAAAATATACACACAATAAAAGGAATATAGTGGATAACAGAAAATAAATATTTTAAACTGCAGGTACTAAAAAATTCAATTGATACTATAACAGGGATCCAGATTTTTCTCTCAGGGTCCTGTTTTTGTGAAATTGTGAGAAGTTTTTATATTTGTGAAATTGCAACTATCGCTACAATCATGCTTCTGTGTATATCCTTTACACAGGAGCTTTTTGGCGTATAAAAAGAAACCAAGTAATATGTTCTTTGACAAGTTCAGTTATTTTGCGACAGGTTAGAGTTTATTTTATTTTTAGGTTAAATTATTATTAATCTATGAGATTGTTTCGAAGCAGAAAAGTTTGTGAAAAGGTCTATTTTTAAGACAACAAATTTTATGAAGGATCATGTTTTGAGATTAAATATTTTATAAAATGTTCGGTTTTAAGATGAGGATTTTTATAAATGGTGCTGTTTTAAGATGTAAAATGTTCTGAAGGGTCCTTTTTTAAGGACCCAAAAATTTTCTAAACAGATTCCTGCTGTATTATACTGTTTCCTGCCTTACCCTTTCCACTAATTGGTATTACTGACTTTTATTATAAATTTTTAATAAAAGAACAAGGGTAATAAGGTAAAATTTGGGGTCTAATTAGGACCCCTTTACAAAAATCAATTTACTGAAATAGTCCCCTTCACAAAATTCTTTCTTATTAAACAGGTCCTTTCACAAAATTTTTTTAATAAACCACGCACTTTCACATTTTTTTTATAAATATAACAGGGCCCGTCATAAAATTCCTCTTAATAAAATAAGCTACTTCACATTATTACATTCCATAAAAACATAATCTTCAATTATTTTTATTTTGTTAGGTTTTAAAATGTGTTATTTGCAAGCAAAACAAATTCACCAGAAAAGAAATCTTTTGCAAAAGAACTTATTAATAAAATCTTGGTTCTAATTTGAAAAATGGATTTCATCTTTCATTAATTTTTTTTATTTTTTTGCAAATATTAATAAATTCACAAAAATAATGCTTAAACTTTTCAGAAAACTTTCAGGGGCTTTTCAGAACTTTTCAGGGGCCTATTTCAGTAAATTGATTTTTGTAAAGGGGTCCTAATTAGACCCCAAATTTTGCCTTATTACCCTTGTTCTTTTATTAAAAATTTATAATAAAAGTCAGTAATACCAATTAGTGGAAAGGGTAAGGCAGGAAACAGTATAATACAGCAGGAATCTGTTTAGAAAATTTTTGGGTCCTTAAAAAAAGACCCTTCAGAACATTTTACATCTTAAAACAGCACCATTTATAAAAATCCTCATCTTAAAACAGAACATTTTATAAAATATTCAATTATTTTTATTTTGTTAGGTTTTAAAATGTGTTATTTGCAAGCAAAACAAATTCACCAGAAAAGAAATCTTTTGCAAAAGAACTTATTAATAAAATCTTGGTTCTAATTTGAAAAATGGATTTCATCTTTCATTAATTTTTTTTATTTTTTTGCAAATATTAATAAATTCACAAAAATAACGCTTAAACTTTTCAGAAAACGCCCCCCCTCCAAAAAAAAAAAAAAACTTATCGACCACTGAAGAAATAAGATTATGTTAGCTGTTTTCCCAGTTAACGTTTTCATGTGGTACACTGAACATTAAAGAAAAAAGAATAAAATTTGAGCATTTGCCAAATGGGCTCTTTGAAGAAAAAAAAAAATTTAGCTTAGACAATCAGATGATAACGAAATAATTTAAATGAGGAAGTTAATATAAAAGGCAGTTTAAGAGATCGAAATTAAAACTGTTTACTGATTCTTCTAAAGGTCAGTTCAGAGCTTTCCTGAGCAAGTCTTACTGAGATAGGTCCTTCCTTCCCATTCTTCTTGAATCATTTTGTGGCAATTGACAAAAGAAATGGGTGTTTTTCAACTTTTCAATGGCTCCCGTTCTTGACCTCTGACTTTTAAGATATGCTAAGCTAAAAGAAAGTCATAAAAGATGAAAGGGAGCACTTTGCCATATGAGAGATGCTGCACACTTAGAACATAGTGTGTTTGATCATTAATTCTTTCAGAGCAACTATCCGGGTGGGGGTCCCTAGTGCACGGCCACCTTTCAATAAAAAGAGCTCTGTGCACTAGAGATTTTCACCAGGCTATTGCTCTTAATATCTGAAGATTTCACAAATAGCTCCAGGGTTCAGCTAACCTGCAGACTTAAGCTTTGAACTTATTCTCTAAATCTTCAAACATGAATCTCTCAGGTGAATTCAAAACTTTCTTTTCTTTGAAACGTCTAAGCACTTCTTTTCATAGGATCAAAGATGAACTGCAACTAAAGCTTGCAAAATTGCCCTGTTGATAGGAAAAAAAGAATCAGTTTAAGTATATAATTTATAATAGTTATGTCAAAGTTTTATTATAGAATTGTACACAAACACTGCATCAGACAAACTTCATTAGTTTTTTAATTCAATTGTTACAGTGTTGAATCCAGACATTTTTCTCCGGGAGGGATTTCTGTCGCTCCGGGGGGGGGGGACATTTTAGAGTTCCGTGGGGGGGGGGGGGAAATTGCACTTTTTAACCATTAAAAGCATAAAATTTCAAATCTTCCGGGGGGGACATTTCAATGCTCCGGGGGGGGGACATTCCTCCCCGGGCCACCTCCTGGATTCAACATTGATTGTTTACCAGGGCATATGCTGTATACCTTCTGGATTTAGTTCAGGAACTTGTTATACCGTCTGGAATTTGTTACGAAACTCCGTATACACTCTATTTCTGAAACAAAGCTATAGCATATACTTTGATTTTTTTTTTTTTTATGACTACACAACTGTTGCTCATACTCAAGGTTGTGAAAAACCAGTTTTTTTAAATAAAAAACCCAACCAGGGCAGCTACCTGCCCGGGCTGGGTTTTTTTAACCTAGCAGCTGGGTACAACCCTTATGGCTGTAAAAAACCCAGGTTTTTTTTTTTTAAACCCAGCCCGGATGGGTACCCGGGCAGCTACTCACTACATCCCTGTTCATACTACACACTAGGTGCCATTTCAGTTTTCAGCTACATTACCTTAACGAAATTCGGGTATAAAAAGAGTAATAACCTGTCTATATGAAGGTCGATGATCTTAATATTAACAAACCAAATGTAGAAAGAGCAGTTACAGTTTAAAACAGTAGGACGACATATATTCAAACACTCATATTTCCCTCATACATAAAATTTGACAAGTCATAAAAGTAAAAACGATTGATGGGATATATGCAATAACATTTATCAGGGACATAATCAGAGAGAGGCTACTCTCCCCCCCCCCCCCCCCCCGCCCTCAAAAGCAGATTTTTTAAAAATTAATTTTAATAAAAGCATTGAGAGAAAAAAATTGCTGTTTATGATTGTAATTGAACTCATTATTGCAATTTCATCCAGCTCATTTTCAAAATACATGAATTAATTTAAGTATGTAACCTAACTTTTTTTTCTTGAGAGGTAGGGGGGGAGGGAGGGTACAGCTTTTTAGTTACAATGACTTTCGCTTAAATAAAAGTAATTGAATACATATTTTACCACTTATTTCGGTTGCCTGAAGGCACGTACTCTTCATTGACCTATCCACGCCTAACGAATGCGATTGATTAGAAAGTATATCCTACCACATCCACATGTAATACACGTAATTATATCTAAAATTCAACACAAAATTACACTGAGCTAAAACAGTTCAAATAACAGGATTTAACAAAAAAGATAATTAAACAGAAAACATTATACAAAACACTTACTTGGCATATTTTCTCTTTTTGCCTTCATTAACAACAGACACAACACGAGGAAAGGTTGAACTGTAAATGAATGAAAATGAAGCGCGAACGGAGGGGGAAGGCGGGGAATACACGCGCTTACTACGCATGCTCAACCAGCCGGTGCTTTATCCCTGTTGTCTACGCTGCCGTCTACCAGCCGGCAGCCTAGACACTCATTTATGTTTATTGTTAAGTGTTTGTTTCTGTGTAATGTAGTTAATAAATAATGTGTGTTATAGAAACGAATCTTCAATAAATAATTATAAGACATATAAAGATATACACTAACTAACAAAGAAGCGTCACAAAACTGATTTTTTTCACTAACTCGGATTTACGGGAAACTCGAACAATCGAGACTCGAATTATCGAGACTCTACTGTACATGAAATCCACCAAATATATTATTACTGCTCTCAATTTTGATAAACAAAATGTTCTAATGTCAAATAATTTCATAAGCCATATTTATTTTTAATGTTATATTTTGTTAGCAGATGTAACATAACAAAATATTAATCGAACATTAAATTTTAATCGACATAGTTTCTTGTTTCATCGCGTCTATTGGAAAGGAAATTGAATCACTAAATAGCGTTACCTATCTTGTAACATAATTTTCTCTTTGCGTGTTATAACGCAACTTTCAATGGTGTACTTTTGCTAATTTCTTCATTAAAATAATATTCAAGTATATGATTTACTTTGTTTCTCGTTCGATTTTCAACAAAGCAGAGAAATATTAATAAATTAAAGAAACTTTCGAATATGTAGTTGAGTTAGGCCTAATGATCACCATTTAAGCACCATTTCCTTTGAAGGTAACTTATTTAAAAGCTTGATTTTTATGTGTATCAGCTTAATGTATTTTTTATTACTGTTTTAATACAGCATTTTTTAATTGTAATAACCTTTTAGCTGTAATTTTAAAATGTCAACTCTATGTGCAAAAAATGCTTTTTTTTTTCAAATCCATAAACAGTTTAACGATATTTTCGATGCATAAATTACATTTTGGTTACTTATTTTTAAAATTATCTCCTTAAGATGCAAATTGTTTACGTTCATTGTTCAGTTTTTTAAAAAAATAATTTTAATATTGATATTTCATATCTATTTTTGGTACTTCTGCATTATCCAGTCGACCCATTTTCTAAAAAAAAAAACTATCGCCAAACTATAATGCCAAATAAAGAAATGGCCACTGAGATTTTGCCATTGAAATATCAAAATAAATAAATAATAAAATTCAAGTGTCACTAAAGTGTCAACTATCAGTAAGTTTAAACAAATATATATATATATATTAATAAAAACAGAAAAAATATTCAAAATATTCTTGGATATGTATTTACATTATTTTTCTGAATTATCCCTCGCGGCTGGTGAATAAATGTTTGTGATGTCAGGTGAAACTGATCTGTTGCACGTAAATGTGCATCACAACATTTTTCCAATGCTTTTTCGCTTTTATTATCACGGCACTGTCATTTAAGAACAAAATTGTTATTTTTGTGATGTAATGTATCTGGCAACAGTTAAAAAAGAGACTTATCGGGAACTCTGAGTTCGAGGCTGGCTATTTGTGTTTATGTTCTGAGCTGGTAATTGTGCTGTACATATTGCGCGCTTGAGATAGTTTATATATAATAAAGCAGTTTAAATATCTTCCGAATTTTCACTTATATTACATGGTGGCAGCGGTGGGATTCGAACCCATGCCTTCGAAGAGACTGGATGATGTTGCAAAGCCTCTTTACGAATTATTAAAGAATAATGTACAATGGATTTGGGAAAAATCTCAAATGATGGCATTTGAAGATATTAAACAGAAACTTTGTCATACTCTTGAATTAGCATTATATGATCCAAAGAAAGAAACCTTTATATCAGCAGATGCATCATCATACGGCATCGGCTCAGTTTTATGTCAGAAGGATAATGGTAATCTACGTCCAGTTTTCTATGCATCCGAACATTATCCGATACAGAGAAGAGGTACGCACAGATAGAAAAAGAAGCATTGGCTATCGTGTGGGCATGTGAAAGGTTTCATGATTTCATTGTCGGACTAGAAGTTCACATCGAAACAGATCATAAACCTCTGGTGCCTATTTTGATGTCTAAACCATTAGATAATTTAACTCCTAGACTACAGCGTATGAAACTACGAATGATGAGATATTCTTATAGCATCAATTATACTCCAGGAAAGAATCTAGTCATTGCAGATACGTTGTCCCGAAGTCCTTTACCAGAAAAAGGAAAAGAAGAATTAAGTGAAGAAATAACTGCTTATGTGCAAGTGGTTATGGAAAATTTTCCTTCATCAGATGCTAGATTGGCGGAAATATGGTCTTTGCAAAAAGAAGATCCGATTTGCAATCTATTAATTAAATTTTCCGAAGGAGGTTGGCCTGACAAAAATGAAGTGCCAGATGAATGTCTAAAATACTGGGAACATCGACATTCAATTTCTGTACAAAATGATTTGCTGATGAAAGACTCTAGAATTATTATACCTTTGAAACTGCGAGAAGAAATATTAAATAGAATACACGATGGTCATCTTGGAATAACAAAGTGCAGAGCCAGAGCTCGTGAGTCTGTTTGGTGGCCAGGATTATCATCAGAAATTGAGAACTTAGTCTCAAAATGTCACAGGTGTATTCAACAACAAAAATATTTTAAAGAGCCTTTACTTCCATCAGAATTCCCAAATAGACCTTGGCAAACAGTCAGAGCGGATCTCCTCAAAGTTAGGGGTAACTGGTATCTTATAATGGCAGATTACTATTCTCAATATATTGAGGTGGCAAAGTTAGAGAATCTGAGTTCAGATGCAGTCATTAATCACATGAAGTCCATTTTTGCATGCCATGGTATTCCAGAAGTAGTTAGGAGTGATAACGACCCTCAATTTTCTCAACGAATAATAGATTCCAAATATACAAAATTTGCCAAACTTTATAAATTCTCCATCAGGACATCCAGTCCAAAACATGCACAAAGTAATGGTTTTATAGAATCGATGGTGAAGAATTTTAAGTTGTATTACCTGAAATCTGAAACGGATGATCCGTATCTGATGTTACTTGCGTTAAGATCAACTGCACTTGAAAATGGCTTTAGTCCAGCAGAACTACTGATGGGAAGACGCTTAAGAACGCCCATTCCGGCAGTGAACGACAAGTTAAAGCCTAAAGTTTTAGATGAGAAATCTATATATAAAAAAGAACAGGAAAGGATCAAGAAACAAAAATTTTATTTCGATCGTCATCTTCGGGCTAGACCTCTACCACAACTAGACGTTGGTCAGCAGGTATGGGTATCCGACATGCGAACATACGGAAAGGTTAAAAGTGCTCATGAAGCCCCAAGATCATACATGGTGGAGACACCCAGAGGTATTCTGAGGAGGAATCGTGTATATCTGCATCCTTCTACGGTTCCGAAATCCTTCAGATGGGAAGATAATGATGCTCCAGTGAAAGAGAACTGTGTTCCTGATGCTGTATCCATGAAAGACGGGTCCCAAGATGCAGTGCCTATGAGTGATCCTGTTACTATCACCCACTCTCCTAATGCTGTAGTTCCAAAGACCAAGCAGGCCGCTCCATTTAAAACTCGTAGCAGCAGAACTGTTCGTGCTCCTTCAAGACTTATTGAAGAAGACTTTTAAAGGGGAGATGTGATGTAATGTATCTGGCAACAGTTAAAAAAGAGACTTATCGGGAACTCTGAGTTCGAGGCTGGCTATTATGTTTATGTTGTGAGCTGGTAATTGTGCTGTACATATCGCGCGCTTGAGATAGTTTATATATAATAAAGTAGTTTAAATATCTTCCGAATTTTCACTTATAATACACAATTTCTGAGTTAACCCAGAAGATGGCTGAGTATTTCGATTAAAAATGTTTGGAGTTTGTGGATTTAAAGCTTTTAAGATCTGGACAGTTTTTAATGTATTTTTAGCACCTGTAAGCAATTGTGTTCTAACTTCTACTTCTTTTTGAGAATTTTCAATTATTTATTCAAGATGAATATTGCAAAAAAAAAAAAATTACTTTTATTGAGAATAATTCATTGTTAAATTAATTATTGTCATTATTACAAGATTAATATTTTAATTTTTTTAGATTAGATGATTTTGAATACTAAATTTCAGAGAATTACAATTCTCAAATTATTGAGACATTGGGCAGTTTAGAGGGGCTAGTTAAAAAAAACTGATAAAAATGTCGTGGAATATTAGTGCATGAAATTGTATTTCCCATTATTCTTAAAAGTTACACTTCCTGAAACTTCTTTACATGTTTTAAATACTATATGAAATGATTTCCAGACTTGCCAAGTCTCTGGCTTTTGGCTGGAGACTCCGACCACTACATCTACAAGATTATAATAATAGAAGCAACTGTGAAACTGATATAAAGCATTTATAATTATTACTATATTTAAAAATTTATAGAAAATTCACTTTAATCATTTTCAATTCATCAATTTTCTAAAATAACTGATGATTTAATATGTGTCATAAAACCTGCCAAAACAGAATCACAAGGGTTAGATACAATTCCAATTAGACAGATTTTCAACTTAGCAGTTATATTTGTATGGTATTTTTTCCCCGACAAAATCATGATTCAAGATAGAATGTTGTTGTAGATATAGGTTTCGTTTTCACAGAATGTGCTGTATATTTTTCTCTTTAACTAGTGACTGAGAGGTTCTGCTCTCAAAGATGGAAGATGAGAAGCGCTGGGTACAAACTCATGTCGCTCTCGCCTGCCTAATCTTTTAGAGTTTTCTATGGTTTTCTATGCACCTTGCTTAGCTTGCATAAATAGGGGTTAGGGTCCCTTAGAAAAACCCCTACAGAGGGCGTTCTCCCTTTTGGCCTATATCCCACATGCAGATAATAAGCCATAACAAAACACACACTTTAACATTAAAAGTATTGCATGTTAAGTTATTTAATATTTGGGAAATTATATGTTTATCAGGACTCTATTTCATATCTGGTGTGAAATCCCTTGTTAACTTTCTACCGATCGTAGATGCATGAGTAGTGATTAGTATTGGTGCTGATTAAGTTTGCCAGCACCTGTTCTAACTAATGGCACCTGGTGCCGGCACCATTTGCACCACCCTTGTTGTTGCCCTGTGTTTATGTACACTGAATTATACTAGATGTCACATTCTAGAAAGATTTAAACTTAGTTTAATTTACAAAGCATGTCATTCAATATATTTTCTTATTTGGATGCAGGCTGGGGCAAATACTTGAACAGATGATAACTCAAAATTAACACCATTTTGGTCTATTATGGAAGTGGTACAGCTTCTACTTTTCTGAAGCATACTGTATTTATTCACATAGTTTACATCCTCTGTGTATTTATTATGTTGAACGAAATTGTAAGAAAAGAATCTTTGAATGAAGATTATGTTCTACTTTGGAATTTTAAAATTATGTTCAAGCCTGATTATGTTGTTCAAAAGAGATCATTAGATATTGTTTTTTGTGTGATTTTCTTTCTTGTGTCAAAAATGTGGGCAAGTATTGATGTAACAGATTATGTAATGAGTCATAATAGCTATTTTTTCTTGAAAACCAATCTGGCTCCGACAATCTGAACAAGTTTAAGTATTAAAATACTGTGAAACCTATTAAAATGGAAATTGTCTAAGACAGAAGTCTGTCTAAAATGAAGTTTTTGTCTTAGTTAGTCAGACTATATTAAATTTGCTTAGAATGGCAGAAATTTTCAAGTTATACAGTTGATTATAAATTTAAAGTACGATAAAACCTAGACTGGGAAAAAATGCCATTTCAAATAAGTTTCCATCGTAGCAGATACTTTTAGTACAACTGTTTGATCTTCTTTCCAACAGGGCCATGGAATTTTTCAATTATCGACAGTTTCACTATTAAAATAGATTTTCTGTGAAAAAATTTACTGACTTGCACATTTCTTTTTGCTGCAGGAGACAAAATAAAATAAAAAATGTGATTGTGCTGAATCAGATGCCAAGTCATGAATTTCTGTTACTTATATTCAGTTTTGGGTTTCTAGGCTGAGTTATTCAAAACTTACTGTCAAATTTTTTTAGCTGATTCCTTCTCATGTAAATTCAAAGACCATTTTGGAGCTAAGAAAATGTAAATAATCAAATGTAGTGATACCAGTGAAAATGGAGAAATTTCATGGTGTTGAGAAAAAAAAATAACATAAAATGATACTTGCTTAAATGGAACTTTTTATTGATTACTAGTGATTATATTTTCACAGATTTTACTGCATACAAAAAATCCAAGAGCTTTAAAAACTGTAAAAATGAAATCACAAGGGCTCAGAAAAAATTTCCAATTCAGACATGTTTATAATTTTATTGTATTTTTTTCGATGAGAGGATAAATTTTTTTCTGTTTAAGACAGGATTCTAATAAAACCAAGATTCTATTTTGACATGTTTTACTCAGTGGTGTAGTCGTAAAAGAGACAGAGGGTATATGCTAGGACTATATACTCTAGATTATTATTTTTTTTTTAACACAATTATTTCAAATTGGTAAAGTAGTCATACAAGTTGTAAATTTCCAAGTTGTAGAGTTCCATTACCTGCGATCTTTTCTGTTGAGCTGATTAAAATATCAGACCAGATGCTTCGATCAATAAAGTTAACTGGATGAATTATGCCCTCCAGATTCGACCGGGATAGCTCAGTGGTAGAGCGTGGCGGCTTCAGCCAAGCAATCCCAGGTTCAAATCCTGGCCCGGACATTTTTCGTCCAGTTGGAAATTTACAACTTGTATGACTACTTTACCAATTTGAAATAATTGTGTTAAAAAAAATAATCTAGTGTATTCCGTATCCAGTGTTTACTGGAGTTCCATTACCTGCGATCTTTTCTGTTGAGCTGATTAAAATATCAGACCAGATGCTTCGATCAATAAGGTTAACTGGATGAATTATGCCCTCCAGATTCGACCGGGATAGCTCAGTGGTAGAGCGTGGCGGCTTCAGCCAAGCGATCCCAGGTTCGAATCCTGGCCCGGACATTTTTCGTCCAGTTGGAAATTTACAACTTGTATGACTACTTTACCAATTTGAAATAATTGTGTTAAAAAAATAATCTAGTGTATTCCGTATCCAGCGTTTACTGGAGTTCCATTACCTGCGATCTTTTCTGTTGAGCTGATTAAAATATCAGACCAGATGCTTCGATCAATAAGGTTAACTGGATGAATTATGCCCTCCAGATTCGACCGGGATAGCTCAGTGGTAGAGCGTGGCGGCTTCAGCCAAGCGATCCCAGGTTCGAATCCTGGCCCGGACATTTTTCATCCAGTTGGAAATTTACAACTTGTATGACTACTTTACCAATTTGAAATAATTGTGTTAAAAAAAAAATAATAATCTAGTGTATTCCGTATCTAGCGTTTACTGGAGTTCCATTACCTGCGATCTTTTCTGTTGAGCTGATTAAAATATCAGACCAGATGCTTCGATCAATAAGGTTAACTAGATGAATTATGCCCTCCAGATTCGACCGGGATAGCTCAGTGGTAGAGCGTGGCGGCTTCAGCCAAGCGATCCCAGGTTCGAATCCTGGCCCAGACATTTTTCGTCCAGTTGGAAATTTACAACTTGTATGACTACTTTACCAATTTGAAATAATTGTGTTAAAAAAAATAATCTAGTGTATTCTGTATCCAGCGTTTACTGGAGTTCCATTACCTGCGATCTTTTCTTTTGAGCTGATTAAAATATCAGACCAGATGCTTCGATCAATAAGGTTAACTGGATGAATTATGCCCTCCAGATTCGACCAGGATAGCTCAGTGGTAGAGCATGGTGGCTTCAGCCAAGCGATCCCAGGTTCGAATCCTGGCCCGGACATTTTTCGTCCAGTTGGAAATTTACAACTTGTATGACTACTTTACCAATTTGAAATAATTGTGTTAAAAAAAATAATAATCTAGTGTATTCCGTATCCAGCGTTTACTGCAGTTCCATTACCTGCGATCTTTTCTGTTGAGCTGATTAAAATATCAGACCAGATGCTTCGATCAATAAGGTTAACTGGATGAATTATGCCCTCCAGATTCGACCGGGATAGCTCAGTGGTAGAGCGTGGCGGCTTCAGCCAAGCGATCCCAGGTTCGAATCCTGGCCCGGACATTTTTCGTCCAGTTGGAAATTTACAACTTGTACTATATACTCTGTTTGAGATATTGAGAATATACAGAATTCCTTCAAGATATCCAAAATGTATATGGCATATACCCTCTACTGAATCTCTGATTTTACTTTATTTCTAAACTTTAGTTTCAATGAATTGGAAAAGATTTGTCCCACTGCAATAAAATATTTTTCCATGATAAAATGCTTGGGGGGGGGAGGGTTGAACCTATCAACCCCTCCCCTAAGCATTTCACCCCTGTCCTTGAGATGACAAATTCTTGACCTCAATTTTTATACCAGTCTTCGGGCTCAAAATAAAAATTTCATTTATTGACAAAAAGAAAAAAACTTCCTATTTGAGAAACAAGAATGTAGTCTAAGTTTTTAAAAGTATTTTATAATCCTTTAAAAATCAGTTTGATGGAGAATTGAATTGCTATTGATGGGATATAAGAAGAAATATTCTATCTGATTCTGAAATTTGGTTTTCAGATGTGTTATGTATTTTCCAAATTGTGTATTTGGATATCGTCTTTGACCTTATTAAAGAGAGAAATTTCGTTGCATTATTCTGAATGTGTTGCAAAATATTTCATAATCTATGCTTGATGCATGTTTTTTCTTTCTTCTTTCACTTATAATTTAACATTTATATAGATACTGATATTTAATTTTTTTTCCAGTACCCTCATATTGGCTCAGCATGCCCATTTGCTAACCATGTGCCATATAACTTTAAGCAATTCAAACTTTAATTATGGACAAACATAAACCGATTTTCTGATCAAGCATTCAGTGCTAGAAGCTATTGTGGATGGGGTTGAAATAGTTTGATGTCTTCTCCTGTAAACTTTTGAATTCCTTGTTTATTTTTCTCAGAAGCTGCTAAAACGATTTCAATTTTTTTTTAATATGATACTTTTGCAGTATAGCAACCTTGGAGAGATAGAGGCAAAAGAAGGAAAACTATTCACTGTTTCATATACATAAGAATTTTTTTAACTATTTATGTAATTTATTTAATATAAAGAAACCATTTATGTATTTTTATATACAAACAGAAGTAGATTGTATATAAAAAACAATTATATATATATGTGTGTAAAATGTTTATATATATATACAAATTCATACATAAATATGTATAAAAGTTCATTGGCTTTGTTTTCATAGCTTTTATATCATTTGGTAATAAATATCACTTTCTGAATTACAAATTGCACCAAGCTTTAAAAAACGCCAAAGCCCCTGTATTGGAAAAGTAACAAAAACTGTTTTGGTGATAACTAATATATACTTTGATGGTTCAAAAAACATGTGCAAGAGCTATACAATTTTTTAAAAGGAAAAAAGATTGTCAACACTTTTACACATAGTTGAAAAGTGTTTATAAATTCTGTTTGTCTGTCTGTTTGGTCATCTGCTAACTAATTTAAATATAGTCAGATTGCCATGTAAGTTTTAATGTGTTATTGATTTCTACTATAAAATGCATAAATAAGTTTACAGCATTTATAGTTTGTTTATAGGGACACACAAAACAATTCAATAAAATTACGGTCTACAGAGGAAATATCGTTTCCAATGTATTTTAACAATGTCCAATATGCTTAACTGAAATATGTATTAAAACATACTTTTTCAGGAGTGTAGAATAAATACACAGAAAAACTTGTTCAGTTTTTGTATACATTATTATTATTTGATCTCAATTTCATTTGCATGTATTTTATTTATTATTACATCTAATTTATTTTTTAATTCTTTAATTTACATATTTATTTTATTTTTACTTATATATGTTTATTTATTTAATATTATATATATATATATTATATATATATATACTAGATGGAACCCGTCAAAATTTGACGGCAAAAAACTTGATAGTACCATAAAAATAAAATTCATAGCTGCTTTAAAATGTTTGAAACTTTTGCAAAAATTCAAATAAATAAAAAACCCACTTTCAATTAAAGCTAGGTTGAAGAACAGCAATTGGCTAAGTTTCACTGGCACATGTACTCGCGGAATTTCTTTCATCTGACACATTTAGCGCTGTTGTGCAAGTAAATGGTAAGTGCCCCCTTGGGGAGGGGGAAATGGCGGGATGGACCAAGGAGATGCATAACATGAATAAGCAGTCAAAGACCTTTCAAACGATATGTAACATGAGGGGTGTGTGCAAAATTTAAAAAAGTACCCCCTTGGGGGGGGGGGTAAAGTAGGGGATGGACACGGAACATGCATAATATGATTAAGTGGTCACAGACCTTTCCAACGATATATAACATGAGGGTTGTGTGCAAAATTTAGAAAAGTACCTCTTTGGGGGGGGGGCAAAGCGGGGAGATGGACATCAGAGATATGCATATGATTAAGCAGTCACAGACCTTTCCAACGATATATGACATGAGGGTTGTCTGCAAAATTTAGAAAAGTACCCCCTTGGGGGAGGGGGGGCAAAGTGGGGAAATGGACATTGGAGATATGCATATGATTAAGCAGTCACAGACCTTTCCAACGATATATGACATGAGGGTTGTCTGCAAAATTTAGAAAAGTACCCCTTTGGGGAGGGGGGGGGTGCAAAGTGGGGAGATGGACATTGGAGATGCATAATATCATTAAGCGGTCACAGACCTTTCCAACAATATATGACATGAGGGGTGTCAACAAAATTTAGAAAATTGCCCCCCTTAAGGGGGGGGGAAATGGCGGGATGGACCCCGGAGATGCATAACATGAATAAGCAGTCAAAGACCTTTCCAACAATACATAACATGAAGAGATTGTGCAAAATTTACAAAATTACCCCCTTGGGGGGGGCAAAGTGGGGGGATGGACACCGGAGATGCATAATATGATTAAGCGGTCACAGACCTTTTTAACGATATATAACATGAGTGGTATGTGCAAAATTTAGAAAAGTGCCCCAATTGGCGGGGGGGGGGGGATGGACACCACACAGATGCATAACATGAAAAGGCAGTCACAGGCCTTTCGAACGATATATCATATGAGTGGTGTCAACAAAGAAAAGTCTCCGCCCCGTGTAGGCAAAACATACTCCCCCCCGCCGCCATAATTATTGATGCGGACTCATTTTTTTAATTCGTTCGCACCCCTCTTCTCCCGCAAAATGTTGTGAATTTTAAAAACTCCACTTACGAATTTTTTTATACCAAAAGCACTTATGTCCGTCGTCTGCATGCAGAGTTTTGTGCTTACAGACGCCAGACACAACAACACACACACAGACAGATGTTTACCGACATTAATAGTATAGATGATACTCAGTGCCTACACATTTCACCCTTTATAATTCAGCCAATGAGTTGACGGTTGTTCATTTCCAGAAACGAAACAATAATTCTTTAGGATGAATTTTGTTTGTTTGATACACCGTGGCAGAATGCGTGCAATGCAGCGACAGGCGTCACAAACTTTTTAGGGCACCTGCAGACTAAAAACATATAATCAATCTTTGCGGGAAAAAAATCCTAGATTTCGTCAAATGATCACGGGAAAAACACTAATTTCATCAAAGGATCATGTAAAACGTGAATTTTGTTAAAAGGCCACAGAAAAACGCGATTTACACAAAAGATGAGCAAATTTTGTCAAAGAATCGCAAAACAGGAAATTTCACCCAAAGATAGCGCTTTCTTGCCAAACTTCGTCTAAAAATTGCGGAATAAAATGTATTTTATCAAAAAATCGCTTGAAAACGCACATTTCGTTAAAGTATCGCGAGAAAAATGTGAATTTCTTCAAAGATTGCTGAAAAAACGCGAATTTCATCGAAGGATTGCTGAAAATTCATGAATCTTATCAAAAGGCAGCAGAGAAAATGTGATTATTATCAAAGCATTGTGAAAAAAGAAAATTTCGTCTAAGGATCACAGAAAAACGCAAATTTCATAAAAGAATCGTGGAAAATAACGCAAATTTCGTGAAAAAAAAATCGCAGAAAAAACACAAATTTCGTCAAATTATCGCTGAAAAAAAAACACGAATTCATCATAGGATAGCTGAAAAAATTATGAATCTCGACAAAAAAAAGATACAGAAAAAAATGCGAATTTCATTAAAGAATCACGAAAAAAAAATGCGAATTTTGTTAAAGGATTGCGCAAAGAATGTGAATTTTTTGAAAGGTTCGTGTGAAAAATGAAACTGTCTGTATTAAAAACAGCACACACACAAACATCTATACAAACCTCAATACACACAAACATATTATAGGCAGGGCTTGAAATTCAATTTTTCCGAAGACGGGAGTCTCCCTGCCAACATTTTTAAATGGAGGGGAGTTGTAATGTTTGGGAGGGAGAAAAAAAATCTTTAAACCCCACTATTCTTTTACGTGCTATTTAAAGAATTACATTAATGCAGACATGACAAAATACCATTGAAAAAATTAAGTCAACTGAGAATGATTATGTAAAATTTTATTTTTATTATAAAAAAGGGAAGAAAGTTAAGTTTTATATATGCAGTGTATTTTTCAAGTTCCATTAAATGTGTTAGGGACCCTTAACAATTAGGTTGTTAAATAAATTTCTGACTTTAGATTTTACTTGATTGAGATTCACCGATCGATCGTGGAAAAGACGCAAAGTTCATCAATCTGTCACGGAAAAAATGCTAAGTTCGCCGATCTGTCACCAAAAAACGCAAAGTTCGTTGATCAGTCGTGGGAAAAAAGCAAATTTCGTCGATCGATTGCAGAATAAACACAAAGTTTGTCGATCTGTCCCCAAAAAACGCAAGGTTCGTCGATCAGTCACTTAAAAAACGCAATGTTCGTCTATCTGTCGCAGAAAAAACGCAAAGTTCGTTGATCAGTCGCAGAAAAAAATGCAACGTTCGTTGATCTGTCGCGGAAAAAACGCAAAGTTCGTCGATCAGTTGCGGAAAAAAGCAAATTTCGTCGGTCGATTGCAGAATAAATGCAAAGTTCGTCGATCAGTCAGGGAAGAAAGAAAAATTTCGTCGATCGATTGCGGAATAAACGCAAAGTTCGTCGATATGTCCCTAAAAAACGCAAGGTTCGTCGATCAGTCGCTTAAAAAACGCAATGTTCGTCGATCTGTCGCAGAAAAGACTCAAAGTTCGTTGATCTGTCACGGAAAAAACCACAAAGTTCGTCGATCAGTCGCAGAAAAAACACAAAGTCCGTCAATCGGTTGCGGGGAAAAAAAATCACGAAATTTATCGTTCGGTTGCAGGTAAATTAAATAATGCAAATTTCTCCAAAAATGCTGAAATTTTTTGGGCGGGAGGCTCCCGCTCATGATCTTTTTTGGGCGGGATTTCAAAATTTTCCGCGCGAATCCCGCCCTGAAATTCAAGCCCTGATAGTTATAGTTTTAATCTGAAATAATATACTGAACTTGAACTAACTTTTGAAAAATCGGGTTAACCCAAATCCAACTTGCAGAAATCTACACTCAGTCTGAAATCGACTCGAACCATAAAGACAGTTAATCCAACTTGCAACAAAAATAATTATTTTCTGTGAATTTTCTGATTTTTTCTTTTCTCAGAAATGCTGTAGTCATTTTGTCCCCCAATTTTGCCCTTTACAATTCAGCCAATGAGTGGAGGGGGCCAAAGGAGCGTTCCTTATCACAAACGAAAGATGAGATACGTTCGTTTGATGTCGTTGTTGAAAATTTATGGATTTCTATTATTAAAGTAATTTTTTCATTTTACCGTATTTATTTTCTTTTTGTGTTGTATGTATTTTGCTACTTTGAATTTTTTAAAACTAACCCTTTTTTTTTTTTTGGAGAGTGAGAGAGAGAGATTTAGTAATTTGGTGACACGAAGTTCAGCAAATTCTTAAAATCCACAAATCGTTTCCAATGTAAACAATGAAATTTACAATTAAGTTGCAAGTGCAAAATTTCAGTTTTTTAAAATTTTCATGTCATTCTGTACACATTTTAATATGTCATTCTGATCATTATACATATTTAGTTATGCATTATTAATTATTTACTTGACCTTTACTTTTAATATTTTAAATATTTCAAACTTACAGCTGAATGTAATTATTAAAACATTTGAAATACTGCATTCGAAAAATGAAATTTCAGCTTAGAAACTCGACAATTAAAAAATTTAAAGTAGAAAAGTACTTATGATATAAAAAGAAGAAAAAAAAATACACCAGAATTTATCTGTATTACGAAAGCGGGAGAAATGATTTTCTGTGCTATACGAAAAGATATCCAAATAACTCAATCATCAACATAGAAATAGGTATCGGTTTTTATGTTCAGGTGCACTCAATCCAAACTTGAAACTTTTAAAACGGTCATTGAATGAATGAAATTCATCTCCGCCTTTCACATCCAGAAAACTTGCTGTGTCGCCAATTATGTTTATATTTTATATATATATATAAAAAAATAATAATTCAGGCACTTTTCCGTTATACGGACACCATTGTCGCCAAACATACATACATACATACATTTTGGCATAGTATCCGTATAACAGAAAAGTACTAAAGTTCATGGTTTAAAATCACAATAAAATATCATGAAATTTATTGATTAGTTGTGGGAAAATATCGGGGAAATAATGTGTTTTTCGTGAATTTTTTGTTTTGTTAACAATGTGGTTAGAGAGACAGGGAGAAATCCAGAAAACTTGCTGTGTCGCCAATTATGTTTATATTTTATATATATATATATAAATAATAATTCAGGCACTTTTCCGTTATACGTACACCATTGTCGCCAAACATACATACATACATTTACATACATACATACATTTTGGCATAGTGTCCGTATAACAGAAAAGTACTAAAGTTCATGGTTTAAAATCGCAATAAAATATCATGAAATTTATTGATTAGTTGTGGGAAAATATCGGGAAAATAATGTGTTTTTGTGAAATTTTTTGTTTTGTGTTGTTGTGTTTAATAGTAAGCATTCATTATAATTTTCAGTGCATTATTAAATTGAAATTTTTGTTTAAAATATGTAAACAAAACAGTGACCAGAAACCTGCACAATTTCTAATATAGATAGATAGATGCATGCATGTAGTACTTTTAATTATTTGGTAAAAATACTGTGATCGTCACTGAGAAAACCTGAATTTAACCTAAAAGTAATTGTCGAGTGTTTAAGCTGAAATTTCATTTTACGAATACAGTATTTCAAATGTTTTAATAATTACATTTAGCTGTAAGTTTGAAATATTAAAAGTAAAGGCCAAGTAAATAATTAATAATGCATAACAAAAAGTAATTGTCGAGTGTTTAAGCTGAAATTTCATTTTACGAATACAGTATTTCAAATGTTTTAATAGTTACATTCAACTGTAAGTTTGAAATATTAAAAGTAAAGGCCAAGTAAATAATTAATAATGCATAACTAAAAGTAATTGTCGAGTGTTTAAACTAATTTCATTTTACGAATACAGTATTTCAAATGTTTTAATAGTTACATTCAGCTGTAAGTTTGAAATATTAAAAGTAAAGGCCAAGTAAATAATTAATAATGCATAAGTAAAAGTAATTGTCGAGTGTTTAAGCTGAAATTTCATTTTACGAATACAGTATTTCAAATGTTTTAATAGTTACATTCAACTGTAAGTTTGAAATATTAAAAGTAAAGGCCAAGTAAATAATTAATAATGCATAACTAAATATGTATAATGATGAGATTTTTTTTTTCTTGAATTATTCAGTGAAACTCGTCTAATAAATGTACGCAAATAATTCACATCAAAATCTTAAAATAACAAAGTTTTCTTTCGTGTTTAGCTATGCTTAATAACCAAAAAAGCTTGATTAATACAAAAATTATTTGGTAAAAATACTGTGATCGTCGCTGAGAAAACCTGAATTTAATCATATCACACAGAATTACATATTAAAAGTTTAAAATTAGTTTGTTTACATCGGAAACGATTCGCGGAATTTCGTGCCACGAAATCTCTCTCTCTCTCAAAAAAAGGGTTAGTTATAAAAAAATTCAAAGTAGTAAAATACATATGCCTTAAAAAGAAAATAAATATGGTAAAATGAAAAAATACCTTAATAAAAGAAATCTATAAAGTTTCAACAACCGAACAACCAAATGGAACACATACACTTCTAGAGAGAGGAAAAAGCCTTCACCTCATTGGCTGGAACATCGCGTCTGAAGATAGTAAAAGCCTCTAGCTGATTAGCTGAATGCTCGCGCATGCGTATAAATAGCATTTTTGCACGAAAAACTAAAAAGCAGGTTAGCTTTAAGTATATGGATATATATATATATATATATATATATATATATATTATATTTGCTTGTAATTTCTTTTATCTTTTCTGACTTTCTTTTAATAAATTTTCTTCATAATTCTCTTTATATTCTGTGTTCTTGTGATTGCCTCCTGCTTTCTTCAGATTACCATGTAAGTTTTAATGTGTTATTGATGTCTACTATAAAATGCATAAATAAGTTTATAGCATGTATAGTGGCACACAAAAGAATTCCATTAAAATATGGTCTATGGAGGAAATATTGCTTCATAATTCTCCTTATGATCTGTGTTCTCATGATTGGCTGATGCCTCCTTCTTTCCTACTGGCTGTTTTCTCTAACTTAACCCCTTTTCCTTCCATTTTCTTCCACTCTTACTCCTTCCTTCCAAGTGGTAGCATGACTTTTTTGCACCTAATGAAGAAAGACAAGTTCTTTCGAAAAGCCTAGCACATCTCTTAATTTTATGGTGTATATAAGAAGGTTTATTTTTGCTTTTTTGTATCACACCATTGTGTTAATTATTTTAAGATAACGAAATTAACAAGTTGGAAATTGTACGTCAAACGTAAGAAATGAGGTCTGTTCATACTATAGCTAGTTATATAAATAGTCAGATCTTGATGACTTTTAATTTTGTGACATGAATTATATCGCCTGCAGATTCATTTCTATCATAAAATAAGTATCTCGGTCGCTGGACGATTAAACCTTGGAAGCTCCTACAACAAGAAAGCACCGATTTCTTTTAAAAAATCAAAATTTCTTAATAAATATTTTTATTAATATTTTCTAAAGTTTTGATTGAATTTTCATAAAATTTTAAATGTCTCGATAAAATTATGCATTCAAACCATTCGGTTGGGCAGTTTTTGCATTGTTATATTTGGACAGAGGGACGGACCAGACGACAATAGGTGCTACGTATTTATATAATTACGAACACACCTGAAAAGGGTCATAAGTGCACTACAACATGTTTTCTATAGATTATGCAGTGTGTAGTAATTATCATTCATTTACACAGACACACAAAATAATTCTGTTACAGGGCAAACTATGATCGATTTCACTGTATGAAAAAATGACATTTCCTAATAATATTCTTTAGGGTTGTGAAATGTTTCATAATGTATTTTTGATGAATGTTTTGTTCATATTTTTACATACATTTATTTAATTCCATATGGTTTTTGTATATAAAGATGAGATTTTCGGATAGTCTAGAATTATAAAAATTATATTCACAGGCGGTTTCTGATGTCAATACAACATTTTAATAGTTTTAGAAATTATTTGTACATTAATAAATTAATTTGAAGGCTTTTTTGTTAGCCCGTCAGAGGTGAAAATGAAGGGTGTAATATTTAAAATATATGTACGTTTTCATCAGTAAAGTTTAATATTAATTAATTTTCTATTATACGTTGATAAATCAATTTAGAAATCCCAACACAATAGTTTAAATAATGTATCATTTTTCTTTCCTGTTGCCCTATCTTAAAAAAGAAACAGAGCAAAAATTAATGTATTTTTGCATGTATTTTTTAATAAATTCACATGCTTGTGCTTGCTACCAAGCATGAAAAAAGTAGTGAATTTTTCACAATCAAGTTTGATGCCTACACCAAATTAATATATTGTAATGAAAATTTTTCGATGAAAATATGATTGGCAGTCAAAAAATTAGGTGTGATTTTCAAAATGAACATTGATTGCTTATAAAAGAATGTTCTTTTAAACTATTTTTACTTATTTTTGTTTAAATTACTTCTATTTAAAACAAACTGCTTACACCATTATTTGTCTCAAATCTTTTATTATGGAAATAAAAATACCTGTATCTTGTATAGTATTCATTAACAGGTAAAGTGATAGATTCATCATTTACAAAAGATTAAAGAAAAAAGTGAACAGAAAAATTTGTGGATGAAAGATTCTTACACATAGAAGGTTGAGCTGATTAATTTTAAATGTATTTTCAATTTTACATAGAACTATGCCAACACATAAATAAGTTCTAAAAAACAATTGAATTTTAGATTAAATTAATCTACATTGTGATGTATTAAAAGTCAGTAAAAAGAGAGTAAAATTTTTAAGCAAATTGAAAAATATATAACACATTCAGAGTAAATCAACAATTTATTTGAAACAAATTATATGTTTTTTACAATATTTATGAGAAAATTAGCTTAGTTTAATTAGGTACATTTTGGACTAAAGGTTGTGTAGATTATACATGATTTTTATTTTGCAGATATAAAATGAATTATCAATATTAATGTATGAATGAATGTTAAAGTGAGAAAATAATTATTTCAAATATTTTTTTTAATAAAAAAATCCTTTAAAATGACAAAAGCTTATTCATCTGATTAAAGTATATAATGTAATCATAATCAAATAATACATAGGAATAAAAAGCATACATACTTAAATATACAAATACAAATGCACACTCACCATAAATTAGTTTTAATATTCTGGAATATTGGTGTCATTGTTGTTTCTTTTAATTGTTTTATTTTGGAATAAATTATCTTGGAAATTAGGTAATTTTTTTTACAATATTTGATACCCTTCCTGTTTGGAAATAAAATATTGTTTTGATAGAAAGTTAATATAATTGTCTAATTTACTGATTTAATTATGGTTTACTTTGTCGTTGAGAGAAAAAAAAATAATTAAATTTAAAACTCAATTAAATTAATACAGAAGAAAGAATGTAAAACAAAAGTTGCTGCTACCCAATTTTTTCACAATCTTAACTCTAAATTTAATTGTTTACTTCCAAAGATGTTTTGCGAATAAAAAGTTTTGTGTATCATATGTCTAAAGAATAAATGGAATCCATTGCATTTGTTTTCATGTGTAACTCTTCTTATCTCCAAAACAATTGAGAAAAAAGTTATCATGATGAGATCCTTGATATTATAAATAAGAAATGTGATTCATTATCTCAAGGAGAGAATGCATACATAATTACACAATCTGAGAAATGACATTTTGTTCTACATACACAGCTGTATTTATTTTAACAAAACAGGGAAACAATCATGACAAGCACATACCTACAACAAATGTCGGAGTGTTTTTAAAAATTTCAATTAGTATTTTAAATTGGTATCAAAATAGCATAGATAAATAAATAAATAATACATAGAATAAAGACAGTGATATATTTTTTTAAATGATCACAATTCTATCTGTTATTTAAACATAACTGATGGAAAAATTTATTTAAAAATAATTTCATTGTAAGTGATTTTCCGTTTCTGTCACATAAATTTTCAAATTAAGATCAATGTCACAAAAGAGGGAAGCAATACTTGAGTCAAGCTTCCTCTAGACAATATTTTCAAATGTTAGATAAAATCATTGTGATTAAATAGTTTTCTAGAAACACCATTATCAAAAGATGTTAAACAACAGTGTTTATTATAAATACTTACAACTTCCCTTATAAAATAAATGAATTCGATTTGATTGATTAAAACAAGTTCTGTTCTAAAAATAAATATGTCACTATTTAAATCAATAGCAGCGTTGGTAAAAATCAAGATTGAAAGAAAAATAAAAACAGATTTCTTTCTTTTTTTTTCACAATAATCACAAATAAAAAATTGCAAATGAAATTATTTAGCTGTAATTAAATTTATTATGATTATTAATTACATTTTTATTTCTATCTTTTTCATAATGTGCTATATTAGCATTTACAAATAATAAACTATGAATTAAATATATGAAATCCTGATTCTTTTATCCATTCTCAATGAAACTCTAGCAAATTGCAATGGCCAATAAAACTCCATCAGTGAAAATCAGAAGTAGAGCCTAAGATCATCCAGTTATTACTACTGATTATTGCATTAAAAGGTGGTCAGCTTGGATACAGTGGGCAAATATGTGAATTACAAAGATTGGAAACATACATATTTTAAACCATTTGAGAAAACACCAGAGGCTATTGAAAAATGTAAAAACATCTTTAAAAGATCTTTTGGTTGAAAATTAAAAAATATTTTGTAAAATTTTGCTTCGAAAATATTTTTATTTATACCAGTCTTATATCATAAATAAAAAATTCCTAGGAAATTCTTAGTTATTTGGCTGAATTTACATTTCAAAAATTAAAATGCGTCAAAACATAAAATAATGTTTTTGCTTAATACAGATGCAAAAATAATATAAAAACATATTGTTACTTTCAAATATTTATCTTATGAAATAATGCTTCATGAATCTAAACAAAGCATGGCTTTTGCTAGCATAATATATACAAGGGTGGTGAACCTTTTATGTGTACATGACAAAAATTCATAATCAATATCTATCAACTTTGTAACATAGCAAACATTTAGATAAAAAAAAAAAACTGCAACATATACTGCTTATACAAAAACACTGGTTAATAGAACTTTCGTGTATTAAATGTATTAAGAATTCAAGAAATTGTATACTGTTTTGTGTATATATATATATATATATATATCATTTTGTGTTGCCCAATAACAATACAATATTTTTTTAATTAATTACTCATTAATATTTTATTAAATTATATGTTGAGAAAACAATGCAGAAATCCTGAATAAATAATTTAAATATTGCTTTTATTTTCCAAGTCTATTATCGCATGTTTCAACAATATATATTCTTGATATTTTTAATAATAAAAAAAGGTTTTTTTTCTTTTCTGCTGCTATAACTTCAAAAGAAACTGAACAAATCTAAATTTGTTTAACTCTTTGAAGGGTGGTGGTTCATTTTTTGGACCACTTAATTTTAATCCATAAAAACGCCCCATTGGCAGCAGAATTTTTAAATGAAATTTTTCCTTTTATTAATTTCGTGAAGAAAAGCTTTCTTATTTTCAAATAAATTTGTTTGTAAAATCTGGTGTCATTCAATAGTTTCAGAATTTTATGAATACAATGAGAGAAATTTAAAGAATGTAGAAAATGTAGAGAAAACAATGTAGAAGTCCTGATTAAATAATTTAAATATTACTTTTTTCCCCCAAATGACAATACAATATTTTTAAAATATATTATATAAATAAGATTATTATTATATTAATATAAAAAAGATATGAGATATAATATGTAAAGTACAATGTAAGCGATAAGATAACATTAATATAAATAAGAGTGAGGAATTTTCTGTATTGGAACCCATGCCAAATTTATGTATTGTAATAGATATGCATTAGCACAACATGAATTACAATCATGAAATTACATTATTTTATATATACATAAGTGTGTTTTTTATAAAAATATTTTTACTTTTATTATTTCAATACATATTTTTTTGTTTTTGTTTTTGAGTGGTTGCTTTATGATATTTATTTAAATAAATAAAGCATTTTAAACTCAGAAAAGCAAAACAATTATTAGGTGAAAATATTGCATAACATCCCAGAATAAGAAAAATTTCCAATGTATTAATTTTTGAAAAAATAATTGTATTATTTGTGTTACTTTGTATATGTTAAACAATATTATATGTCATAATAATAAAGAAAAATTTGATATAATGATTAAGAAATTTTAATTTTTCCCTGAAAAAATTGTCATGTATGCTACCTGGAGCATACTTGTAATAGCTTTGCAAACACTAATATACATAGAATATTAACAAAATATATAGCAGATAACTCTTTTCACAATTTTAAGGATGTAAAGAAAATAATTTTTTCTTCATATCCTATTTTTAAACTTGCTTTCATTTTTAAAGGGGAGTAAGGGCAGTTTTATTTTGACTGATTAATTCATATTTTATGGTACTTGTGTGCTTTTCTGTCAACTAATTTCAGTAATCGGAACCTTTTGTCTCTGTGTGATTCAACAGCAATAATGGACAACCATAACATCATCACAGTGTCATTCCACATCAAATCAACCAAAAATTTTCAATATTCAACCTGACCATTTAAGATTTTAATGAAACCTTCAGGAATCATTCTCCCTGATGATACAAATGAGAATATATTTTTATAATATTTTTATCTCCGTAAATTTTCATACAATTAATTTTTTTAATTTAAAAAAATTATCATTTTTTGGCTTGCATAAATGTTTTCAATTTTGAATTTCTCAAGTTCTATCAGGTGTAGAAAGTTGTTTGACCCCTCATTTTAAAGGGAACTTTATAAGGTTTAATTTGACATGCAACTTGACTGTTGGGAATTCAAGCGCTCGAATACGCCATCTGGTGGAAAAAAGATATAACTTCTCCCTTCAGGAAAATCCCTTGCAATCCCATTGCGTTACATGCATTTTAAATTTGTTCATAATGATTATTTTTATGCATAATTTCAGATTTCATGTGCTATTTGTGTTCTGTGTTTATATGTCAAAGTAAAGATTATCCGATTTTGAATATCTAACACTTTTAAACGCATTTACAATAAATAATGGTTTCAATGGCACTTTAGCATTAGTTAAAGGGCCAATTTTCCTGTACCGACGGCTGCAATCAGCGCCTCTATAGGCCGTTTTAAGTCCCAATGCTTGGTTTTAAAAAAGTTAATTTAATTTAATTAAAAAAAAAATTTAAAGTAGTGTTTTTTAAAAATTTTGAAAAAAAATATATGTTTTTGTAATATTATAATCTTTAAATTCTGGAAGTTTTAGAGTGGGATCTCAATGGGGTCAGCGATTATTTAAAAAAAAAAAATGTTTAAAATGAATAAAACAATACTATCTTTAGCACAATCATAAAGTTGGTGATGTGCCAACTTTAAATACCAGCTCCAATTGGTGTTTAATATTAGTTTTTGTAACATAACTGCTGATCCCATTGAGATCCCACTCTAAAGCTTTCAGAATGTAAAGTTTATAATATTACAAAAAACATTTTTTTCAAAATTTTTAAAAAACACTTTTAAATTTTTAAAATAAAATAAAATTATCTTTTTTTTTTAAATCAAGCCTAGTCAACTTGTATATCAAATTATACCTTATGAAATTCTCTTTAAAATGAGGGGTCAAACAACTCTCTACGCATCATAGAACTTGAGAAATTCAAAATTGAAAAAACACTTATACAACCGAAAAAATGATTTTTCGAAATTAAAAAAATTAATTGAATGAAAATTTACAGAGATAAAAAAAAATAAAAGTATATTCTCATTTGTATCATCAGGGAGAATGATTCCTGAAGGTTTCATCAAAATCTAAAATGGTCAGGTTGAGTCACTGGTTGATTTGACATGGAATGACCCATAACCTTTCCCATCACTGACAACAGATTTTGTTTACTGAAAATGGTTGACAGGAAAGTACACACATAAAAAATATCTGTATTTAGTTAATTTTGTGGGACTTGGCATTTGGTTGATTTTTTAAAATATTATCATATAAATTTCTTTTACGCTTTGTTTGCTTTACTTTAAGAGGAGGTCGTCCTGCAGGAATCCTTTTTTTGATTTTGTCAAACCAGAGCGACGTCTAGATATTGATGTAGGTTGGACTTTTATCTTCTTTTGTGCTGTGAACTTGAAAAAGAAAATTCTGTTAAAATCATCGACATTCTGAACTTTCTTCAAGGTTCTTAGTAGCTTATTTGCAGTATTTATATTAACGTCTTTATCTAAAAGACTGCTAATTCTTGCTATTTCTTTTTTTATTTCTTCTTTTTTTTCATCATCTGCATCTTCTGGGATGTTTTGTGTATGGGGATCAGAATAAGTATTGGGAATGACATTTAAAACAGTGTTCTGCTTGTTAATCTCACAAAATGATGTTTCATCTTCTATGAAATCATCCAAAAAGGCAGGCTGTGAACATTTCCCCCCCAGAGCTAAAACAGCAAACTCATATCTTTCTGATGCTGACATAGGTGGAGCATTGAGAAAGGGTATCTTTTTTTCTTTCATAAGAAAAAATTGGTGTTTACAAAAAGCTCCTGATATTGCCGAAGGGCATGAACAGATCCCTATGTCAGCATTTACAATGTAAGTGTTCTGGGAGTTGCTGCCAACTGAAAACAATCCTGGGGAAATCCTTCTAATATTTGAAGGAATGAAGCCTTCTGTTTTCCTTAAAAATTGATCATACATCAAGTGGACTTTTCCTTCACGTGAATGAGTATAACTTAGCAGCTTCCTCATTAAATAAGGTTCCCACATGGAAATGCAGAAGTCTGCAAGCACTACCACATTATATGCTTTTGTTCTGCAAAAAACAATATCTTTTAAAATTCTGAGTGTATCCTCAGCAAAATTCTTGGTATTGCTTTACCTAGTAAGTAGTTGTTGTCGGCTATGCTGAGTCCACTCATCTTTTCTCTGATAAATTTTTTCAAATCTACTTACAAATTTTGGATATTGTCCTTTTTCTATTAGAAGGTCCTGTACAGGAGCTGTTAACATTTCATCTGTTTTTGCATACATCACCTAAAATATATAAAAGATCATCTTAAGATCAATTAAAATTGATCAAACAGAAAATCTGTTATTTCATTAAAAAAAAAATCTAATATGAATGAACCTTTGATTATACTAAGATATTCAAAATAGAGATTATGGTGATTATCTTTTAAACTTCCATTGAGGAACCTATTCAAATCAATCTTTTAAATACTTTTTTTACAAGGGACAGTACACATAAATATCAAAATATAAAATGTAATTCATTATAAAATTCCTTTTTCAAATAACTTATATTTAGAAAAGAGGTTGCCCTGCATCATGATAAATATTTAAAAAAAATGGTAACCATGTTATCTTTGTTGTGTGATGTATCATTTGTTTAATTGAAAAAAATTCAATTGCATGGATTTTTTATTTTTATTTTTGAGAAAATATGTTAAGTAAAAAAAATTAACATAAGTTTCAATGAGACTTTTTAAAACTGATATCGCCTATGAAAAAATATATTAATAAAATCTATGGAATCTGCACCTTAAATTAACAGATTTCATTTTTACATTTGGAAAAGATTTTCTGATGTACAATAATTGTAAAATAATAAAAAATAATAATGAGCATATTTTTAAAATTTTTTAATAAAGTAACTATGCCACATTACCTGAACACACATATCTTACAATTACAATACAACCCATATAAAACAAATCTGTCTAAATCTTAACCTTTTAAAATGCAATTTGGCACCCTTTTCTTTTTGTACTTAAAATATAATTAAAGAAATGATTTTTTTTAACTCATTATATAAATTGTTTTTTATTGTATTCTAAATATTGTATGTACGATTAGCATCTCACTAACAATGATGCATCTAAATTTATTAATAAGAATGTAACAACAAATAATTTTTAGTCTCCTTTCAGTTTCATTATAAGCAGCTTCCACTGTAGTTAGCTAAGAATAAAATAGTTAAAACTAGTAAAAAAATAAAAAAATAAAAAAATCTTACTGCTTGAAAGAGTTTCATAACATGAGGTCTTTCATTTTTTGGCACTTTTTCAGGATGTGACAAAAGCCAACACCATTCAGCTTGAGCAACATGAAAGTGACATAATAACAGCAAGCTGTTAGGCCAAACTGAACTTAAAGCATTTTTTTTCTGCAGAAGAATCATCAGTCCTGAAGATTTCAGGATGCTAAAAACATGTTACTATGAATTAAAACAGAATACAGTATCATGTACAAAATAAAAAGTATTATAAAATAACATATATCACACTTATTGACAGGGACACAGTTGTGTGTGTGAAGCAGGAGGGGGAACACCACTCTATGCTATTTTATCGTAAAATTTCACAGAGGTGTCATACAACTGGGAATTATATCTAGTTTCTGATTATGAATAGAATTTTTGAAAGAAAGGATCATCCACATTTAAAAATTGAACAAACTTTCATTTTTTGAATGCTAACAACCTATTTTTGACATTTTATTTTACTTTTAGATCAAATCAGCTCAATTTATGCACTTTTCTTAAATCTTCATAGAGTTACGGTGCTAATGATAAATCCACATGACATACATTTAATAACCCCCCCCCCCCCAAAAAAAAAAAAAAAATGTCCCCAAAGAATTATTACCTACATGAAGTTTAACACAAAAATAAGCAGTGTTTCCCAAAACACGGTTATGTGCTTTTATAACCCATCCCTGTTGTTAGTTTGAGATTTAGAAAAAAATTACTTTTCAGGAATTTAAGGGACTGTCTACTGTTATTGTTATGTATTTATCCAGCCGTTAGAGGGCGTGAAAAAGCAACTTTGACTTTGACTCTAGATTGACACTACAACTTTCACTCTGTTGGGTATTCTAAGATTCTGATGTATGATGTTGTTCTACGTAAGTTATGTGATGTCCGGTAATAAATGTTCGTTTTGTTAATATTTTAGTGGTGTTTTCTACGGACCCAAACACAAACCATGTTATTGGCGACGAGTTAAAACTGCGACAATTTCTTCTGATTCATTTCAACGTTTTCCTGAACTGTGTGATTACTGCATATTCTTAGTTTCGATTTCTTCAAAATGTCATTCGGCAAGCTGGAAGAATTTCTAGTAGGGAAAACGAACTGGATTGAGTATAAAGAGCGTTTGGATTTCTTTTTCACCGCTAACAGTATTGCTGAAGCTGATAAAAAGCGGGCAATTTTTCTTAGTGTTTCGGGTCCAGCATTATATTCTGTCATACGATCTTTGTGTACTCCTAATAGTCCGAATTCAGTGGATTTTGCCGATTTGTTGGTAAAATTAGATGAACATTTCTCACCTAAACCTTCTGAAATTCTATGTAGATTTAAATTTAATAAAAGAGACCAACGGAAAAATGAAACTATATCTGAATTCATGGCCGAGTTAAGAAGACTTTCCGAAAATTGCAACTTTGGAACACAGCTAGATTCTATGCTTCGAGATAGATTAGTATGTGGTGTTCTTGACGAAGAAATTCAACGTAAACTTCTGTCAGATCCTAAACTTACCTTGACATCGGCTTTAGATTTAGCCCTGGTGGGAGAAGCTGCAGTGAAGCAATCTACAGAAATTCGAGGTACGTTACCTAGTACCGTAAATTACGTGAAGCCAAAAGGGTCAGGCAAAAATGTTCAGGAGTGTAAGGGCAAGCAAAATAATAAAAATCCCTGTCATCGATGTGGCAACCATCATCCTTATGGGGAGTGTAAATTTATTAAAGCAACGTGCAATTATTGCCGTCGTGTTGGCCATATCGCGAAAGTTTGTAATTCTAGAAAAAATAAACAAGGAACCAAAACATCTAAGGTGCAGAAATTCGATTCAGGTAAGTCAGATATTATTGATGATGAGTATAATTGCATTAATAATTTAAATTCTATAGGTACTGTTACTGATTATCCCCCTTATGACATACTTGTTAAATTAAATGGAATTCCACATAAAATGGAAATTGATTCCGGTTCGTTGCATTCTATTATTAGTTATGATACCTATGTTAAATTATGGCCTGTTAATCCTCCTTATTTACTTTCTGTTTCTGACCAATGTCTTAAAACATGGAGTTCTGAAAAATTAAACCTTGCTGGATATTTTGATGTTAATGTTACACATAATTCTAGTAGTGTTAATTTACCTCTTTTAGTCGTTGAGGGGAAAGGTAAATCGTTAATAGGCAGGAGTTGGTTTGAAGCCTTGAATTTAAATTTAACCTCTAATGCAAATGTTAATAAAATTTCTACTTGCTCTTTAGATTCTATATTACATGAATACTGTAATGTTTTTAATGAATCTCTGGGGAAATTTAAAGGACCTCCGGTATCAATTAAAATTGATGAAAATTGTTCACTGAAATTTATAAAAGCTAGAAATGTGCCTTTCGCCCTACGAAATAAAGTAACTAGTGAAATAGAAGAGATGGTTAAAAAGGGAATTTTAGAACCTGTTTCTTATTCTGATTGGGCAACGCCCGTAGTTCCTGTTTTAAAGAAAAATGGTTGTATTAGACTGTGTGGCGATTACCGCAGCACGGTAAACCAGGCAGTAAAACAGTTTACTTATCCTCTTCCCACAGTAAATGATGTTCTTGCTACTATGACGGGCGGTACAGTTTTTTCAAAATTAGATCTTTCTGAAGCATATTTGCAGCTCCCAGTTGACGAACAAACTTCCAGAGTACTAACATTAAATACCCATAAGGGACTTTTCAAAGTTAATAGACTTCCATTTGGCATTTCTGTCGCTGTTGCGATTTTTCAAAAAAGAATGGAAGAAGTACTAGCAGGTATTGATGGCGTACTGCCATACCTAGATGACATTTTTATTCAAGGAAAAAATGTCGAGGATCATAATTTAAAGATAAAGCAAGTTCTAGAGCGCCTGCAAAATTCTGGCATTCATCTTAAACGTGAAAAGTGTAAATTTGCATTTCCCGAAATTGAATTATTAGGATTTCGTGTAAATCGGGAGGGTATCCAGCCGAGTTTTGATAAAATAAAAGCTATTCATGAGGCCCCGACTCCAAAAGATAAAACTGAATTGCAAGCCTTTTTAGGAATGCTGAATTTTTACGGCTGTTTTCTAAAAAACAGATCGGATGTTTTAGAACCATTGCATCAGTTACTTCGAAACGACAGAGTTTGGCGTTGGACGCCTAAACACGATAAGGCTTATACAGCAGCAAAAGAATTATTAAAAAAAGATGTTGTATTAACTCATTTTGACGAAAAACTTCCTGTAATTGTAACGTGCGATGCTTCTTCTAAGGGAGTGGGTGCTGTCTTGAGCCATGTTTTACCTAATGGTAAAGAATCCCCTATAGCTTACCATTCTCGTACTTTATTAAAACCTGAAAGAAATTATAGTCAAACAGATCGGGAAGCTCTTGCCATAATTTCTGCAGTAAAAAAATTTAATCAGTATCTTCAGGGGCGTAAATTCAAAATTATAACTGATCATAAACCACTTTTGGGTCTGTTTAATCCGAACAAACCTATGTCACAAATGGTTTCACCCCGTGTACTTAGATGGAGTTTAATTTTATCTGCCTACGACTATGAATTGGAATATAGGAAAGGTAAACAAATAGGAAATGCTGATGCTCTAAGTCGTCTGCCTTTACACACTCCTGAACTTGATATTCCTGCCCTGACTGAAGTTCTGTTGTTAGAGTCCTCTCCTGTCACACAACTAGATGCTAAGTTGCTGTCTTCGGCTACTAAAAAAGACCCGATCCTTTCCAGAATTTCTTTGATGATTTTAAATGGTTGGCCTTCCAAAATGACTGACAATAGTTTCAAACCATACTTTCATCGACGTAACGAGTTAAGTGTTCATCAAGATTGTGTCTTATGGGGTAGTAGAGTTGTTATACCTACTGCACTCCAGAGTCAAGTTCTCGTCCTGCTTCATAATGGACATCCCGGCATAGTTAGAATGAAAGGTCTTGCACGCAGTTATGTGTGGTGGCTTAACATGGATAGTGCCATTGAGAACACAGTTAAAACCTGTAGACTGTGCCAAGAGAATCAAAAAGCTCCAGACAAAGCTCCCATACATCCATGGGAATGGACAGAAAAGCCATGGTCTCGCCTTCATGTAGATTTCGCCGGTCCTTTTCAAGGCAAAACATTTTTCATTTTAGTTGATTCTCACTCCAAGTGGCTGGAGGTTGTACCAGTTTCCTCCATGTCGTCTTCGGCTGCTATTGACAATCTTAGATCTATTTTTGCAACTCATGGACTCCCAGATTCAGTTGCATCTGATAATGGAAAAACATTTAGATCTGATGAATTTCAACAGTTTTTAGCACGAAACCAGATTCGACCTATTTTTGTCGCTCCTTATCATCCCTCCTCCAATGGCCAGGCAGAGAGGATGGTGGCTACAACGAAGCAAGCTTTGAAACGGATAATTCAAGGTAATTGGAAAACACGTCTCGCTAGATTTCTGTTTGCTCAACATACGTTACCAAGTACCTCTACTGGTAAATCACCAGCTGAAATTTTAATGAATCGTCGTTTGACATCGATGTTGGATAGGCTTCACCCTGATCTTAATAAAGAGATGAAGTTCAAGAAAGAAAAACTAGCTGAGTCCGACAAAAGCAAACGCCTACGTCAGTTTCAAGAAAACGATCCCGTATATATTCGCAACTACAGTTCGGGCCCATCATGGATTCCTGCAAAAGTTATAGAAACAACAGGGCCATTATCCTACAAGACTCAAGATTTAGTGGACGGTATTGTCCACAGACGTCATGTTGACCAGGTTCGCAGCCGTGTACAAGATGCGGAAACGTCAACAGAGTCTTCTGCGATTCCATCTTCGCCATCTCCAGAAAATGATCCAGTGACACCTGATTCACCCCCAGAGTCCGATCCTGTATGTGATCCTGTAACTGAAGAACCAGATCTTCCTATTCTACGACGTTCTGAACGCTCCCGAACCTCACCAAAACATTTAGACGACTATGTGCTTTATTCCTAGGGGGAAGGAGTGTTATGTATTTATCCAGCCGTTAGAGGGCGTGAAAAAGCAACTTTGACTTTGACTCTAGATTGACACTACAACTTTCACTCTGTTGGGTATTCTAAGATTCTGATGTATGATGTTGTTCTACGTAAGTTATGTGATGTCCGGTAATAAATGTTCGTTTTGTTAATATTTTAGTGGTGTTTTCTACGGACCCAAACACAAACCATGTTAGTTATAATTTGCATTCATAGAAAATAAAATCTTAGACCGCTAGTAGAAATATTTTATAATTTTTTTTCCCTATAAAGTAAGTTTATTTACAATTAGAATTTATATTTCTGGTAACTAATTGAATATTCCTAGTACTTTTTTTATAAGATCTTAATTTTATTTTTCAAAACTAAGAGGGTGGAGGTGTGGAGCTGCTCCATACAAACAATTCATGCCAACTTCTGTTCAGACCCTACAATCTCTAAAAACATGCTAATTTGCTTAGTTTTTAAAAAGATCATACAATTACAGAAGATTGAATGATATTATCAAGACTGTTGGTGATCTTCTGTAATTGTGTTGCCATTCATTTCCCTTTGTCTGAGAGATTTTTTGGTTCCCAAGGCCATAAACACCATTGTTGCGAAAGCTAATGGTTGTTTTTGTGATTAAGATATATCAACAGAGTGATGCCGCTAGGCTGTTGAGAGCCCGGGTCTCTGGGACCCAGACACTTTTAAAAAAACTAGATCCTTCTTTTAGAAACGTTATTTTATTAAAAATATGCCTTTTTTACATTCTTTCAAGATAAAAATTATGCATCTTGTAGGGCCTATCACAGTTTTTTATGCACCCCTCAATAATGCAGAGGATGCACTATAGTGCATCAGTTAAGCGAATAATTGGAAAAGGGATACATTAAAATAATTTTTATGGGTTCTTCAGGATAAATAATGTTTTTGTTGAAAGATCACAAAAGTATATGTAATATAAATACTTTAAATATGTCTATTTCTAAAAGATGACACCTTTTTGTAAAAAATGACCCAATTTTTTAGATGTGTCCGAGTCCTAGGGACTATGGTTTCAAAAGCCTAGCGGCATCACTGGATCAATTACACATTTGAACATCAGTTTGTGTGAAATGGTTATGTAAACAAATGGCTCTGCTTTATAGAAATACTTTTCTTTTTGATTCGATAAGAAAATCATTTTTAATATATCCTTTTGAAGAAGACCATTTTCAAAATTAAATGCTTTTTGAACATAATTTTTTCAAATTTTCTTTCTTTTTCACAAAGGTGTAAATATATTTTTCAATTGGAAATTATTCGGATGTATTATTATTTGGGCATTTAAAATTTTTGCAATATTATAAAAATGTCTATTTCAAACTATAAATTGGATTTCTATTAAGATAATAAAATTTTGAATAAAAGATTGAAAAAAACTTAGAATGTTAAAAAATGATTAAATACTGTATGCAACAATTTAGTCAAGGATATGCCTGCAAAAAATCTTTAAATTACTACATATAGTTTTTAATTCCATTAAACTGAATTATCTTTATAAAATAAAAAACATGAAATATATTTTTAAATAATTCTCTTGTTTAAAAACTGTCTGCTTCAAAATGCCAGTTTTCATGTTTTTATATGCAATAGTTTTTGCAGGGTAAGCCGAGAAACTGAAAAGGTCACAATAAATTCAATTATGACAACAGTAAACATTAGTTACCACAGTTTTTAGAATTTCTAGTTACATGTATCTCTCAGTTTGTGTAAAATGTTAGGTCTTCATAAACAGAAATAATATCAGATGCTGATTTGTTAATTTCACTTGATATATCGGAGGTGACTAATTTAACTTATAAACTTCACAAAAATATTTACTGGCATAATCACTTTACTTAACATTTTTTAACTTGAAAATTTTGTATACATCTGTACCTGTGAACATAAGCAGAAAATAAATAAGATAAAATAAATCAAAAAAGTATGTTTACTTAAACTGCCATATATATTATAACTTATGTTATCTGAAAATTATAAAATTTTGCATAAATAATAAAGGTTTGGTAGTAAAATTAATCAATGCAAAAACCCTTAACGGGTTAAAAGTTGTAAAGCAGCAGTTTCTTTTGGCTCTAAGAATTTTAAATATGGGTCTTAAAAGCAATGATATGAAATTTGAGTGATGCTATGTTAATAATTTTAAAAAAATCATCATTTTCTTTTTTGTTTTATTTGCATTCACAGATGCAATTATTATTTTGGACATGAAAAGATACATAAAATTTATTTGCTGATGCTTTTTCATTCACATCTCTCTTGCATTCAAAATATGGGTTTTAAAAGAAATGATATCAAAATTCAAGTGACACCTTCACATGAATTTAATAGTATTGTTTTAAAATTCAATTTAAATTATTATTGATTTGCCTTCTAAAGTATATTTACACATACAAAAAATACTTTTAATTTTTCAATACACTTTTAAATATATTACTTTCACTGAGCCTATATTATTCATTGAATTTTATTTCAATAAATTGATTTATCTTTTGTGCCACGCTATCCAAAATCATAAGTAAAATTAATGTAAATGATTATTTTGTGTTATATTATCCACTTGAATACATTTCACTTTGTTTGGATACTACGACACAAAATAATCATTTACATATCCCATTAGATTTTTGACACGATACATATATTTCATTTCTCTGTTTTCTTTTATCAGTTTCCTAGCAAGTATATGACCTATAAAAATAACTTAAAAAATCCCACTTACAAAAGATTAAGCAGAAAATCTGGATTAGGAAAATAAAAGATCAGCGAATGCTTTGTAATTGGTATAAAAGTTAGGTTTGCTTCAAATATGAATGATGATAGTAACATTACAGTTAAAATTGAAGATTAAAACTGTTAAAAGACTATCACAAAAACTATTTTGTAACTCCAAATCACATTTGCTAAAGTAGTCAATTAGCAGTGGACATGATTATGGATGATTATCCATTATCAGGGATATAGGTTTAAAAGTCTGGAAATATGCCTATTTGAGGCAATTTTAGTATGTTATTCCTATTGTGTAGATTAGGATGTATTTTGATACAGTCTTACTTCTATATATTATAGTCCAACCACCAAAACTGTTTTTGGTGGAAAGGATTCACCACCTTTTGGGTTTTATGTTACACCCTTCGAAATGTATATATGTAAATATTGAGTGTTATTTTTTTTAAATTCTATAATTAGTAAATAGTTCTCTTTGCATTTATGTACAATTAGTAATTATTGTGTTTTCTGTTATATACATGTTTATGCATTTTTATATATAATTCTTTACACTTCAAGAGCGGTACAATGGTGGGTATCAATTTAACTATCAAGGTGACAGACAGTTTTATTAGCGCTGTCTGGCGAGGAAGGCGCACTGGAGCCAGGCTATGAAGCTTTTATGACTTTAAATTTATGAGGAGTGCCAATCACACTTCGTGTGTGGTACTGGGAGTTCGAGGCTGAAGGATTCCGAGTAGTCATAGTGGTGCCTGGATAATTTTAGGGGGGCCAGAGAGACTGTGATCATTGGCCGGACTTTCCTCCTATGAGCAACGAAGGTAGGTGTGGTCATTGACACACTGAGCCATTTGGGCACACGGTCGTAAATAAAAGTCAAGTAGGTGGGAGGTACCAACAGCAACTAAAAGAAAGCCAGAACTTGGAAAAGAGGCAGTGAATGAAAAAATGCGAAAGAGTCAGTGAGTGAAAAACATGCGAAGAAGTCAGTGGATGAAAAAGAAGTGAATGTGGTCAGTTGAAAAGATTGAGTTGAAAAATATTATTATGAGAGAGAGTGCTGCAAATAGTTTCTGAACAACGATACTACCGGGCTTGTGAATGAGGGTAGGCCCATAAAGAGTCACTCTCCCCAGCCTGCATCAGGGTCCAACCTGGGACCCGGGAATTCCCCACTAACTGGAGATGAGTCTGTCGGTGAACGACTAAGGTATGATGTTTAACTATATAATACCAACCTAATCAAATTTGTACCGCTCCAATTTAATGGTAATTTTTTGTTTGGCAGGAGAACTGGTTCATATAGGATTTAAAAATGAGTAATGTTTAATTTCAATTGTGAGAACGAATCATTTAGTAACTAATATTTTTTTAATGTATAAGTTAAATTGTAGAAAGAGGATTGATATATATATTCTTACTATGTTTTCTGTGCTGCATATTTTAAAACGGATTAATTTATATATCCTTACTAAGTCTCTGATATGTTTATTTTAGAAAGGATTGATGGACATATCCTTACTATGTTTTTTTTTATATGTTTTTTTATTTTGTTTAATGTAAATAAAGTAATTGTTTCTTTAGTTAAAAAAAAAGTGTTGTCTTAATTTAATGGCTGCATAATTAATTCTAAAACCTAAATGTTTCTTTAGAATTTGCTTAACTTCAATTTTGTTTTTTTTATTTAAAGTTATCTTTAGGGTTGTTTTGGGTAATTATTTTATGGAACTATATACACTCCATTCCCAAAATCTAACTGCCATATATTGGATACTCAGCACACAACGCAAATTAATTTCCTTTAATCATAATTCTCTAGTATCTAATTAGGCAACGATCACGGAGTCTTCTGTAATCAGAAGCCCCTATTGATAATTATTAAGTAATGGTAAAGGTGCACCCCACACCTTATTTTCTCTATGTGTAGTGATGGTCTTTTATTGACAGTTGTAACCGGCCTCTAGTAGGAGCTGTCTGCAAATCACCAGCAGTTTTCCCATAACAAAAATTGTATAAACATTAAATTTCTAATTTAAGTACAGTAAAACCCTGGTTATCCGAAAAGCATGGGACCAAAGGATTTTTGGTTAAACAGTATTCCGTAGGAATTTTAAGATAACCGGGAGGCTTCCTATATTTATTCTACCAGATGGCACTACTCACCCTTCTCACTCTTGCACAGTCAGGTAACATGTTCGTGACTGTAGATGCAGCTAAAGCTCCTATAATAGCCTGATAGGAGCCTTAGATGCAGTAACAGCAAGAGTCCGTATTCTATGCAATTTCCTCTTCCTGTTTTCACATGTTTTAATTTCCTCCAAACTTTATTTATACTAACACTATATATAATATAGTGCTGTTTCTTATTTAACTGTATTAAAATCTACATTTTATCGGTTAAATTACAATCGATAACTACTAGGCTTACTGAGTGTCTTTCATGTCCCATATTTTTTATCATATCCCGATTCACTTTAAAATGACTCGAGATTTTTCCTCCGTATCGACATTTTTGTTAATTTTTGATCATTTAAATATTAGAAATATTTTATTTCCTATTTTACAAGGTATCTAATGATCATGAGACAAATTACAAATTTCTACAATTTGATCAAACATTGCACATGGATATACATTATTTAATCATTCTGAGTAATACTTTTTCTGAGTAATACTTTAAATTTTGATTACAGGGTTGAGACATGTCATCCCAGGGACTATTTCTTTATTCTATTCTCATCATATTTTTAATATCAATACCTTCCATACTCTTATAGCAACATAATTTCAAGAGAAATCTACCACAAAGAAATTCTTTTGTAAATTGTGGTATGATTGAATATAAAAATAGTCGCCAGTCCTAGCCTGTAATCAAAAGGTTAAAGCACAAACGGTTTTTTATAAGCATGAAGATCTCAATGTGTTGAGAAAAGTTGGTAATATCACTTCAATATATTGAAGTGCAAGGAGATGCAACAACAGCATCACACATGTTGTTTATTTAGAAGATAGCGTGATAAGGCAGCACTGAAGCAATGCAAAGTTAAAAAACAAAACACAACTTATTTCGTACAGAAATGAAGTGTTGTATGTGTCCGTGCAATAAAATGCCTGCATTCATGCAATGTCCATGTAAGTAAGTTGACTCTTTAATTATTTCATAAACAACATGTATAAAAATAAATTTTTCTTTAAAAAAAAAATAAAAAGAATTTTAAGGTGTTTCGGTTAAGCCAATTTTTACATAACCGGGATTCAGAGAATCGGGTTCTACTGTATATATAAATAGATATGACTAAACATTCATATAACTTAATAAGCAGCCATATATTTATTCGTTTCTTACATTTTTAATGTTATGTGTTTTTAAGTATGTCATAAGAATACATCGTACAAATCGTACATTTTTCAAATTTGACATGTTGGCAGGAAGGCCTGTTTATCCGAAAGGCACAAGAAGCACATGCTTCTCCTCTAAAATTAAACAAGAACGAAAAATCATGCGTCAAGCATAGATTATGTAACACTTTCCAACGCTTCCAATTCCAAAATAGTTTTACAAATCATTGCCGTTTAATAAGCTGAAAGATAACATCGAAATAAACAATTTGGAAAACGCATAACACATTTAAAAACGTAATTTCAGGAATTTCTAACATTTATTTCCAACATATGCAATATTCAGAAAAATATCCGAATACTTTTATTCAGCCCTGTATATGATCTATAGATTTGTATATATACTACATAGGATGCTAAACTTTAGTGCAGTTAAGAAACGCATAGCACAGTTTAAAATTCTCCTTCTGGAGTTTCTGTCAATAAACGGAAATGTGTTCGCGAACTTTTGCGCTTCCCTGTATAGGATCTACAGAATTTATACACACCATGTAATAAACAAAAAGTGAGTTAAATTTAAAATCGCATTCAGTAACTTAAAACGCACTTCCAGGAATTATTGTTAACAGATAGTAGAGAATTCTTTTGTGTGTCCCTATAAATGAACAATGACTGCTATACACACAATATTCTGTAGTAAAGCCTCTAGTAATGCACCTTAATGATATATATAAATTTCAATGCGTTTAAAATAGTGAAACATTATTTAAATAAACCGCAGACGATTTTTCGCCATAGACGTAATGTAACAGAATTCTTTTGACTGTCCCTGTAAAGTAACTATAAGTGCTATGTATACCCTATTCCATATTAAGGTTCTTGTAATGCACCTTAGTGAGATATATCAATTACGATGTGTTTGAAATTGTGTAACATAATTAAAATGAACCACAAATAATTTTTCCCCATAGACCGTAATGTAATGGAACTCTTTTGAGTGTCCCTGTAAAAAAACTATAAGTGCTACACACTTCAGTTGAAATAGGGAACATGCTATAGATAACGACAATAACATATAAAAGTTGCAGAGCAATCCGAGCATATTTACGGGAGTTAGAGCACGGACAGACGGCAGACGGCCAGACAAACCGAAGTCATAAACACTTTTCAACTAGGTTGGAAAGTGTTAAAAAGGCAGCACCAAAATGACTGTGAAGAGGGCTCTCTAATGACAATTGTCCTTTTTTCCCACTGTATTTAATTTTTTTTTCTTTGGAAAAGAAAGTTTGTTTAATCCAAGAAAAAATCCCTGCACTACTTCAAAAAAATTATTTAACGGGGGAAATATGAATGTCATCAATAGGATGGTAATTAATCACATAGCATCCTGATATACCTGTTAGAAACCACCTGGGAAATTGAGCATACAGACAAATGTACGAAATAAATCTCAAGTATATACAGGGGACATAAAAAAGCTGTTTAATAAAATATGTGCCCCCTTCTAAGCTATTTCCGAGAATAATAATAGTATCATGGGTGAGTTTTCATGAACTAAGAAAACTTCTACCAAATGAAAGGGGAACCAAATTTCCCCTAAATTTAGAGGTTAATCCGGCCTTGTTGGCAGGTACGTTATAAATAAATTTACCTTAAGCTATTTTCACAAAAAGTATCAAATACTGCGAATCTATTTTTAAGAGACCCTAAATGAATGATTCAATTTGAATGACCATAGCATTTTTACTTTGAGAAAGCGCATGCTCCTTTGGTTGATCAGGGCAGTTGTAATAGACATCATGCCGGTGGTCTTGGTTTTTCAATTATAAATTACAAAGTGATTAATTTTTCACACTGGAATTGTTAAATGAATTTATACTTTTTTTTTAATTACGAAGTTTTCTAACATTAAATCCATGCAATAAAAAATCAGAAATTTGTTTTTTGTCTTTGCAATTGCGTAAATATAATTATGATAAATCAATATTACATAAGATTCATATAAAAGTACAAGTACAATATGTAATAGCATCGCAATAATAATTTTCTTTAGTTATTTGTTAAATTTTGTATTTGGCAATTAGTTTTTTTCATTATGATGGCAACAGAAATGTGATAAGTTTATAATCGAATATTACATTTCGATTTTATGGAAAATGGTCTAAAGTACAGGCGGCTAGCACAGAGATTTGGACAATTTACTACAGGTACGTCGTTTAATATACTCTATTGTCTTTAATTCCTCTAAGAGTTTATCATCTGACTTTAGGCAGAAAAAACTGAAATGTAATCAGTGCTGTTTCTTATTTAACTGTATTAAAATCTACATTTTATCGGTTAAATTACAATCGATACTAGGCTTACTGAGTGTCTTTCATGTCCCATATTTTTTATCATATCCCGATTCACTTTAAAATGACTCGAGATTTTTCCTCCGTATCGACATTTTTGTTAATTTTCGATCATTTAAATATTAGAAATATTTTATTTCCTATTTTACAAGGTATCTAATGATCATGAGACAAATTACGAATTTCTACAATTTGATCAAACATTGCACATGGATATACATTATTTAATCATTCTCCATCCACTATATGAATGTCAGCATTTATGTTAAACTCATTTTATTATAATCTAAAGCCTAAAAAGAAACAAAACTTTTTCATATTTATTGCATATCTTTTTATATTTTTTAAAATATAGATTTTTTTCTTATCACAGTAAAAATTAAGTATAAATGGTTAAAATTCATTACTGAATTGATTGAATCTGTTTCTTTTTTACTTCAATAATTTTTAAATATTGTATCAATTAAAAAAGTTTATTACCACAGGGGGTCCATTAGGGGAGTGCTGGGGGAGCCCTCACTAGTTTTTGTGGAAATCGCAGATATCTCGTTTTTTTTCCCACTTCCCTTCCATTTTATGAGCGACCTACAGACGCGAGTCAGCAACCATAGATTTCACCAGGCCAGTGATATATGTCAATAGATGTATATTGAATATTTATTTTCAAAATATTATGTTTGATATTTTTATGTGTATCTATATGACATTTAGTTTTAAAATATCATTCTATATAACGTCATTTATGTTTTTAGTCAAAACAAGTGTATAATAAAGGAAATTTTCAACTTTATTGATTGTTGTTTTGTAGATAAAGAGCTTTTGCCTCTGTCAGTGACTTTCTTAGATGCCCCCCCCCCCTCCCCTATCAAAAAAAAAAAGATATTATCTAAGCGTTATGTTTAAAGCCAAATTTTTAAACATAGAACTAATAATTATGTGAGAAAGTATCAAGTTAAGAACAGCCATTGAAAGATAAACTATCTAATTTAAGTAAACATCTTTTTGTAATATTGTTAGAAATTTTTTTTTCTGGTTTTGATTTAGCTCAGTTTAAACTACACAACAGGTTAGGAAATAAAAAAAGCATAGGAACAAACATACATTTATGTTCAAAATTTGAATTTAAAAAAACTATTTGCATTTATAATTTTGTTGTATAAAATATCAAATTTTCACGTTACTTGATACTGAATCATATATTCTGTTTTCAATGGGTAAATTGCAAACTGTTTCTGCTTTCAATTAGTTGATCTTCAGTTTTGTTGTAAACGGGGAGAAAAAAAAAGACATTTGAATATTGTTTTATTAAGTTTTCCTGTTAAGCACAATATATTGCAGATTCTAATTTATATTAAGTCTGAAAAATTTTATAATCAGTAGTAAGCTGACTATTTTGAAATATCGGATATGTACAAACTATGGAATATATATTTATATTGAAGTATGAGATATTTTTTATATTTTTGAAAATGACATAATACTTACAAACCCTGTGTTTCACGAAAATTGTTTTAAATACCAATTTGCTTTAGTTTTTATAAATATATTATTTTATATATATTCTTTTAAGACAAATGACGATCTGAAGGACCTTTCTTTTAAACGAAGATTTTTGTGAAGGGTCCTGTGTTAAGATGAAAAAAAATTGTAAACAGTCTTTTTTAATAACAGATTTTTGTGAATGGTCCTGTTTTAAGATGAAAAAAATTTTGAACCGACCTTTTTATTTTGGAGCTACTGCAAAACTAGAATTTACATGATCCAAAACTGCAATTTGACATGCTACAAAACTGCTTTAAGAATAGATTTTTAGTTATTTATTTATTTTTTATTAGGTTTTGGTATAAATTACCCAATAGGTGGTACTGCTATATTGCACTTTTTGCGATTTTCTCAGTAGTCATATCTCAAGAACTAATGCATGTAATTTCACCAAACTTCATATTCTGTTAGACCTTGACATAAATAGATGCTGAGGTTTTGATGTAAATCGCTCAACAGGTGGCACTGCCATATTGTATGTTTCATGATTTCTGTATGAACTAATGTACAGAATTTCGAGAAATTTCATATTCTGTTAGACCTGGATATAAATAGACCCTTATTGGGTTTATTTGTATACTGCCTAACGCTCGTATTCACGAATAACTTCGACCCCGAGTTAAGCCGAAAACCCAGGTCGAAAGCTAAAATGGCATTCATCGTCTACCTGACTGGACCGGTTTGAAGGCGAAATCTAACGCTGCGTTCAGTTACTGGCAGTTACTGGACCTGGCTTTACAGAGGGTTGAAGTTCAAGTTTTTCAACCGAGCATGCGTAGTTAACAAAAAACAAGACGAGAGAGCAAGTCTAGTCACATTTTACAATAATGGCGGCTTACGAACTTACGTACTGAATCAAGTGTCTGTGTATAAGATATAATAGAAATTTATTACTATTATAAAACAAAAGAACAATATGCAAAGGTATGTGATCTCATATATATGTATTAGCTTCAATTTTTTTTATCTGGTTTGTTTATATTTATATATAAATCCTCTATATTTTATGTTCAATTGTTTGTTTATATAAATAAGCATGGTCGCATAAGAATTTTATTTGCCATAAAAAATAGTCAACATTACATTAATGGTAGATAAATTGCTATTAAAATAAAAAATGTTGCATTTAAGGTTATTTGTTTTTGCAATTTTGATCTTAAAAAGAATTTATGAATGTATTTTAATAGTAGCGAAATAAATGTCGTACGTAAGTTCTAATTAAAATTTGAGACATCAGACTAATTTGCATTTTTCTTTAAGTAAAAAATACTTAGATTATGTTCAAGTATCCATCGACTCAATGTAGGTTTTCGATTTTGGTACTCGTAGAATATGGGTAAAAGTTAAATTTTGTGTCTTGTGTGAAAGATACACTATTATTATTTATGTACGATCTGTTATATAAATATAAGATTAGCTCTATAAATTAGATATTGTGGTTTTAAATTAAACAATATATCATCTGAGTTGTATTTATCTATTGAAGATTTTTAGTAGGTTTATTCTTTGTTTAAATCACGAATATGTTTATATTAATTAAACAACTCTATCATTGATTAACACTATACTATTGTTATTTCTGTTTTTGAGCTTTACGTTATATTTCCCAATTTTTGAGAAATTTTAAATATTTATTTAATTACATTTAAGTTTCAACTGTGTTTTAATTTCAAAATTATATATAATTTAAAATATTACAATAGAAGTAAAGGGCTGAAATACATTGATAAAAAATTGTTCATTTTTAAAATAACACCAGGGAAAAAATCCAGAAACACCTTTGTTTTAAAATAATGCTTCTCTTCAAATAAACGTTTTGTCACTTCCAATTTTGTCTATCATGACAGAATTGATATGACCTAAACCATTGATTGTACGGTATATAAAAAAGTTATAACAGCTGTACATAATAAACTTACAGAACCAAACTTATCCCCTCCCCCTTTTCCCATCATGTTTTCACATATACACATACTAAGGATCAATCCAGACCAAATTTGGGGCCTATATAGGGTCCCTTCACAAAAATCCATGTCATAAAACAGTGCCCTTCATAAAATTGCTTTTAATAAAACAGGGCCCTTCATACAATTGCTTTTAATAAAACAAGTCCTTCACAAAACTCCTTTTAATAAAATAGGACCCTTCACAAAATTCAATTCCACAAAAACATACTCTTCATTACCGTAATTTCGGGTAGATAAGCCGCCCTGGCGTATACGCCGCTACGTCCGAAAATGGTAAAGAAAAGCTGAAATTCCATCGTATACGCCGCACCGGCGTATAAGCCGCACTTATTGAAAGTGGTGTACATACTACTGTAGACGCCATATTGAATATTTTCGCGTATTTTTTTAAACCACTTTAAAAATTTGAATTTTAAATTTAATACAAATAATGAAAATAAATAAATAACTTACTTTTAGTTTGTGAATTTATCCAATTGCATCGCACATTTCAGCCTTGGATCGGCAAGAAGAAATATATTTGATGGAATTCTTAATATAAAACATTACACTAGAATTACAAATAACACTATTTTTTATTCAAATCCATCAATTAAATAACAACGTAAAATTCTGAAAATAACTATGCTTCATCCATTACAGGTATTCATTCTCCGCATACGGCAATATTCGATTCAAACGATAATCGAATGACGTAGTAAGCTTTAACTTCAACAGATGGCGCCAGACAAATCTTTGTCTGATTCACTGATCTCATAATATTAAATTAAAAATAAGACAAAAGAATAAAAAAACTAGTACAAGGATTTTATATTTAATTTAAACAAATATTTAAGTAATTAACTTACTCAATTATAATTTTATACTAAGTAATGTAAATCTTCTGAATTCATTCTACTTATGTGTAATAGAATTGCAAATATCTTTGTACTGAATTATCATTTTTTTTATTTCAGATTTATTTAATTATCAAGTGTTATATTAAGTACAAAAGTTAAAAATTAAAATATTTTACAATAAATTCAATATTTTTTCTCTTATAGCTGAACGTTAGTCCTGTAGATCTTGTGAAAAAAAATTTAAGTGAAAATTTCACCTGCAGATTATACGCCGCTGCGGATTATACGATGATTTTTTTTCAAAATCTTATGAGATTGACACCTGTGGATTATATGCCGACGCAGATTATAGGCATTCGTTTCGTTATGCAAAAAGAAACCATGTATAGATTTTTTTCTTTTTTAATGAAATAAAAAGAACTTAAATGGGATATTCTATAACATGCTTAGAAAAGCAATCTGAGTAACAGAAATAGTAAAGAGGATGCGGCGATTACTTTACCAAATTCCCGATATATTTTGAGCAATTGTTATTTCTAATCCGTGAAGCATTTTTAATATTGTTTTTCAGATTTTCACTCTATAATATGTACATGATCCGATTTTTTTTTCTGGAAAAATCGTTATTACTTCGTATACGCCGCACCGGCAGATAAGCCGCAAAAGATAAAATTTAACTTTTAAACACATATAAGCCGCGGCTTATCTACCCGAAATTACGGTAATTATTTTTATTGTGTTAGCTTTTAAAATGTGTAATCTACTAACAAAACAAATTCACCAAAAAGTAAAACTTTAGCAGAAGGACTTAAAGAAGTTATTTTTAATAAATGCTTGGTTGAATTTGAATAACTGAATTTCCTCTTTTGTTACAAAATGTTTTTTTCGCAAAAATATAATACATTTCACAAAAATAACTTCTTTTACTTTTCACAAAAATGTCCCCCCCCCCCCTTCCAAAAAAAAAAAAAAAAAAAAAAAAAACTTGCATTTTTTTACTTTAGTTGGTAAATCGAAAATACTAATTAGTTTGATATCTGAAATTTCATTTATGTAAACAGGAGTCATTTCGCTACTGTTAAAATACATTCGTTATTCCTAATTTTTTTTAAATGAAAATTTGAAAAAAATAAATAACCTTAAATGCAAAATGTTATTTTAGTAATGTTTTATTAGCCTTTTAGGTAATGTTGACAATTTTTTAAGGCAAATAAACTCTACTCTTCATGATCTTGAATATTTATGTAAGCAAATAATTAAACATATAATATATGAGTTGTATGTATAAATATAAACAAACCAGCTAAAAAGTTTGCAGATAATATATATATATATATACAGGGTGTCCATAATTAAACGACCCTACTTTAAAGTTGTCTACAGACGAAACTATTGGTCAGAAAGTTGTGAAAGTTCGTGAAGGACATAATGAAGGAATGGGAATTTGTTTAAGCAAAAAAAAATTTAGTTCAAAATTTCGCCACCAGATGGCGTTTTTAGTGAATTACACATTTATAATACACTTACGATAGTTTACAAATTTTTATTTCAACAAAAATTGTTCAACAAAACTTTTTTTACGATAGGTTCTTAGCATTTTCCAGAACACACTACGGGCAACTGTGGAACCTGCTATCTTACGATTTCAGATGGTAGCTGAAAATGATGGTTGTCAAATGGAAAATGTTTTGTTGCAATAAAATATATACATGTATGCTAAATGTGTAAATAATTCATTAGAAACGCCCTCTGGTGGCGAAATTTTGAACTAATTTTTTTTTTTTTGCTTAAACAAATTCCCATTCCTTCATGATGTCCTTCACTAAATTTCACAACTTTCTGACCAATAGTTTCGTCTGTAGACAACTTTAAAGTAGGGTCGTTTAATTATGGACACCCTGTATTTTAAACAGTATAAGAAATAAAAGACATTTGTGTATCTGTTCATGTAGGTATGCCTCAGAAATAAAACTATTTGGATAATTTATTTTTATAAATATTTCTTGCTGGCTTTATAATCATTAAAAGGTAGAATAATAGTGAGAATTATTCTTATCTAAAATTTACTTTAGCTCCTGAACTTCTTTTGTTTTGCAAGTTTTCATATCTTGTATTATTGTAGAATAAATTGAAAATAAATATATGTATTTCAGAGAACTTCATATTTTAAAAAAAGATTCAAAACTTCTTCCCGTAAAATATCTGCTTTTTTTCATTTTCTCCCTTCCCCTTTAGTGCACAGTATTAAAAATCTTTATTGCTCCTTAATTTTTTATTATCTGTTTTATTTGTTGTTTTCTAGTAACAGTAAGTGGTACTTTTATGTTAGCCAGGTGCCAGTGATATATATATATGTGTGTGTGTGTAAATATACATCGCTGGCGCTTGTCTCATATAACAGTACCCAATAAATAAATAATCAAATCTTGCGATGCTGCACAATCAAAGGTAAAATGATTTTCATGAAAACTGTTCTATTTGCATAATTATACAAGATAGAAAGAAAATTATATTTGTAATAGTTTAACATGATTAAAATGCACTGCAAACAATTTTCCACATTAAACCATAATGTAATGGAATCCTTTTCAGCTTCCCTGTAAGCTAATTATAAGTGCTAGATGTACAATGTTCGATAGTAAGCATTTTGTAGCATATTTCAGTGATGTGTATTAATTTCAATATATTTTAAATAGTATCACATCATTAAAATACACTGCAAAGGGGTTTTCCTTGTAGACCATAAAGTAACGGCATTCTATTGAGTGCCCCTGTAAAAAAGTATAAATGCTACATACTCCATTTTCAATACCGAACATGCTATAATAAACCTCAATAACATATGTCAATTGCATGACTATCCGGATATATTTACGCGAGTTATATCACTTAGAGACAGACAGACAGACATTCAGAATTAATAACATTTTTTAACTATGTTGGAAAGTATTAAAAAGGGTTTCTAACTCTACTATAAAAAAAGAATAATATAATATCTCATTTCTTATATACACTTTATTTCCAATGTAGAAAATTGAATAAATATGTATTCTCATTCCCATTCGAATATACATTTATTTGCATCTCATAATACATATTTCTGCTAAAATGTTTTGGGAAAATCCTTACAACCTGACCTAGAAATACGTAAATCGGCCGACCCACAAGCAACCTTCTAGCTAGAGTGAACTCGACTGCAGAAAGAAAAATAGTCACCCCTCCCCACCAAGAAAAAAAAAAGCCAATTTGGCCCTATACAGGGCTCGATTGAACGATTCCAATGTGTCAGCTATTCATAGGTTTTATAGTATTTGAATATTAAAAAAATACAGATGTATTCATTATATAAATAATAAAATTTGTATTATTGATTCAATTGAAGACTTCCTTTTAATATTAAAACATGAATTGATTTTCTTTTATTTCTGGTTTGAGTCAAAATACGTCAGGTTCATGTCCGTTCGAGTGTCAAAGAAAATTTACTTTATCTGGTTGTGGTCGATGAATTTGTTTTGTCTGAGTCGGGTTGCAGATTAAATTCAAATAACATTTTTGGGTCAACTGCAAGAGTGAAAACCCAATCTGAAACTTAACTAATGCAAGTCAAGCTGACCCGCAACAAAAAAAGTAGAAATGAACAACTCGGGACTCGACCTGCTGCAAAAAAGTAGAAATTAACCTAATCCGCAATGAAAAAAATATCCTCAAGCCGACCAGAACTGCAGATCGGATTGGAATGTAACATCGCTCCTCTCCTCCCTGGAGTCTCCCCAGGTCCACTCTGGGGCTATTAGTCAATTGTTACGAAAGTTAAAATTTAAAAAGTAAAAAAAAGGCATGTAAATATTCAGACAGTTAAACTTATTATTGCTTACATTCTGCTGAAAAGATAAACCTTTCCATTACAAAAATAATTTTAAAAAAAGTATTAAATTTGGAGTATCCGTTTAAAAGTTTTGTGTGGATATACATACAGAAAAAAAAATATATACAAACAAAATGTAGAGTCTCCTTCGTTAAGTCGATTAAAATTTATAAGTAGCACTAAAATTAAGCTCATAAAAAAAATCTAAATTTAGTCATTTTTAACAAGAGTATTTTACTGAGATTTAAAAATAACCGAAGTCAAAATAAAGTTTCTTACTAAATATTCAATCAATCTTACGAGAGTTTCTATTTGCTATTCCGAAAATTGAAATATCGATAATAACCAATCAGACTATCAAGAGGCGTGTCTTAGCACAGGTGGAGTTAGTGGAGGCGGAACAGCTGTTTCAGATGTTTTTGCTAAATTTTGCTCAAAGTTCTTGCGTGATTACACTCACTGTAATTACAGTAGAATTATAAAAAGCATATTATTGGAAAGCTTAAACTCTAAGCTATCGTTGTTAGTTTTTAATTTTTTCTGTATTTTGCTGGTATTGATTTTACAACAGTTTAAAAGACAAAATACCTCGATTTTCACTGATTCCTAAATTGAGAGGGTTCTCTGAATTAAACTACAACAGAAATCGAAAATGTAAAAACTAACAACGTTGGAGATCGACCTGAGCTATCATATGCAAAAAAAAAAATTATTTAAAAATATTAAAATGCGAGCTAGAAATTGCGCAAGAACCTTCCCATAGACTTAACATTAGCTTGAGCGTTTCTTCGCGTAACTAGTGTAGGCTCTTAAGGGAGTCTACTGTATATACATATATATGAATTCTTCATATACTTTTGAATGTAGTAAGCCAATTTAACATAATGGAATAAAATGCAATATGCTGCATGATTCTAAGCCAATACTTAAAGTAAGAAATCATGGGTGCAATCAGACATGAAAGTGCAAGCTGGACAAAAGAAACTGAACATTAATACAAAATTATCACAATATTAATGCATAATGTCTATGCATAAATTGGCACAACACACAGAATAAAGTATTAGATCCTGATTTATCAATAGATTTGCACCAATCTCAAACATAGCAACCTGAACAGCAGACAAAAAAAACTCATGCAGATCTCTACTTTTTTTAAATATATATATAAATTAGCAGGAAAGATCGAGCTACGCTCAATTAAAATTAGCCAGCACAATGTACAATATATCTCAAACATTTATTTACATTATTGTAATCATATATCTCGGCTCCTACTAGGAATTTCTAGAAAATTCTTAGATTCTGAAAGCCAATTTTCTCACCAAATGTCACCAAAATTTGGCAAAAATTCGCCCACTTAACAATATTTTTTCATTTGGTGTCAAGCATGTATATTAGCATTGGTAATTCTGAAAGTCAATTTTCACTCTAATATTTTGCCAAATATTGGTGAAATGTTGCCACTTTGCGACTTCATTTACTGCGAACTGTTCAACAACTTAATAACTGTTTCAACCTTCATCCCCATTGAAATGCATTGACCCATACTGATCCCAAAATGAACCACTAATCGAATATTTTTGAACATGTGACTTAGCTAAATGGTTTTCCAGTACCCCAAAATGGAAGGATACAAAAGTTAGTCAAAATCGTTAAAGCCATTTTTTTAGATAATATTTGTATACACACACATACACAAGGTTTGCTCATATTATAATAAATGATAAAAGCTGGGAGAAGAGATTGCATAGTCAGATAAATTAAACTTCAGCAGCACAGATTCAAATGAGATAAGCAAAGAATTCCTCCCTCATTTTGCACGACTAATTAGATGTTCATAGAATTTAAACAGATTTGCAATAAATATTGTGCAGTTTGTATCATTTTTATGGTTTAGATTGGAATGTAATAAGTTTAACATAAAACATTCATGTTGCAGATAGAGAAGGATTGATCCACTAAAAGCCATGTAATTTTTGACAAAGCTGTTGAAAATTTCAATTTGTTCTTTACTGATCAACAAAAATCACTATTTTAAATAACAGATTGAAGAAAATTGAGACTTTAGTGATCATTATGTATCTATAAAAAGGCACATATGTCTACTCCCTCCCCGTCCACACCCAAATTTGAATAAAAATTTGCACTAATCTAGAAATGGTGAAAATCAAGATACAACCATATAAAAAAGTGGAAAATTTGCCTTTTTGTGGAAAAGTAGCATGTCTGTGACCATTAATCATTATCAACCATAAAACTAATTATAAATAAAAAACATTTATTGATGATATTTATGAGCATGCAAATTGAAATGATATTTATACACAGCGTTTTAAATTTATTTAATGACATTACATGCAATATACCAATAGTATCTTTGAGCAATTACACAGAATGAGTCCTGATATACATAGTATATCAGGGAAAACAAATATGCATAAAAATTGTCAACAGCAGTCCGTAAAATTAGCCAAAATTCTTAGAAACGCAAAAACGTCTATAAACAGATGACTTCTATATGCTTGAAATAATCTCATTTCCTGTTCATCGTCCTTCAACTAGAAAGAAAAACATACAAAGATTTGTTTAAAATAAAAATAATATGAAATAAATATTTTTTAATGCAATACTAATGACACTGCTGGCCATCCAAAATGCAACATCATGAAGGAATGCAAATAACAGAATGATATTTATTGGACAAATACATTATAATGAGAAGAACAAGTGATTACATTTTCAGAAAATTTGGAGGTATAGATCCTGAGAAAACACTACCCAAAGCAGCTACCTCTGGCTGCAATAACAGCATTTATCTGCCTATCCATGGAGTCGAATAGAGATTGGATGTCATGTACGGATACATCAGTCCATGCAGCTTCAACACTATGTCACAGGTCATCAACCATAGTGACGGGCAAGTGGTGGCGGGCCAGTCGCTCAGAAGCCATTGGCAGGACATTTTCAATTGGTGAGAAATCAGGAGAAAACGCCAGCCAGGGCAACAGTCGAACATGTTCTGTATCAAGAAAGGTAGGATAGTACGAGCAACATGCGGTTGTGCATTGTTTTGCTAAAACGTAGAGTTGCGGAGGCATCGAAGGTAAGCCAGAACTACGGGCCGCAAAACATCAGAAATGTAACGGCTGCTGTTGAAATTGCCGGCAATGCAAACAAGAGGTTACCGCGACGTGTGTCCAATGGCCCTTCATACCGTCACTCCAGGTGATATGACAATATGACAGTCCAAATGTAAGCTGGCAATGTGCATTTTCCATGATGCCGCCAAACATGGATGTGGCATCATGATGCTGCATACAGAGCCTGGATTCATGAAAGATGACATGAGACGCCATTCCTGCGTCATATACAGCATCATGATGAAAAAAAGGAGAAAGCTGTACTGTACATCTATAGAAGATTTTATACTTGTATAAAATTTAACAATCTAAACTAGTACACTATTTTTGTACCAAAATACTGAAATTCAGAATACAATCATTCAAATCCAAAATAAAAGTCTTATCCATCACGAAAAATTTTGCCAACTTAACCTTTACATGGGGCTCGGACAGCATCTGTCCAAGTTTGCATGTATTCTCGGACAGATGCTGTCCAAGCCTCCCTATAAAGGTTAATAAAATTTCTATATTTATTTCAATTATTCGAGAAAAAATATCACAAGAACATTTGATTTGACAGATAGCAAAGTTTGCGTACATTTCTTCATTTAAGTGATTTTAAAGACAAAAAGTAATTATAAAATTTAATGACCTACAAATTGAACATTAATGAATTATGATGTGCATTTTTTAATGCAGTTTCATTTTTGTAAATACAACGTTGAAATATTAAAATAGAGTGAGGAAGGAAAATTTCAGCATATGTCAGAAGAAATTTAAGACATAGATTGATTGACACCTTTTTATTCATAGTTACCCCAAAATAAAAAATACAGGAAAAGAAAGAAAATATTACTTTAAAGATTGTAAACTTAGGGTTTTTGAGGAAAATGAAGGGTAGGCGAATGAATTTCAGAAAAGAGAATTATGATTATTTAAATAGTGTTACTATAAAATAACAAATAGGGCAAAATTTTCAAAATTTTAAGAGAGCTCTAGATTTGGAACTCTCTGTAACAGGGTTGTTGGCCAGTTTCTTATATATATATATATATGCATATATATATGAACTCGGTTTATGGCGTCAGGTGCTGCCATCCAAAAACTCTTCAAGAAACCACTCCATTTATTTCGGTGAAAGGCCTATTTCTTCTCCAGATCCCACATGACTTCTTTTATACCATTTATCCAGGTCTTTTGCGGTCTGCCTCGTTTATTTTTTCTTTCTATTCTTGGTATCTTGCATGATCTTTTTAGGGCATCCATTTCTATTGCTGCTAATTTCTTCCTTTCTGTCTCCATAATTCTCCATCTCTCTGCTCCATATAAGAATATGCTCCTTATGCATTGTACATATTATATTTTCTTTTCTGGGAGATATCCTCCCTCCACCAAATAGAATTTATTAGTTTTACAGCCTTTCTTCCTTGACAGATTCTGCATTTAATTTCCTGTGAGTCTGTGCTATTTCTATTAATGACTACATCAAGGTATCTATAATACTCACAGCTTACTATTTTTATGTTATTATTTAAATTTAGTTCTGTCTCATTTCCTCCTATACAAAGGTTATTTGGTCTTACAAAAGTTCATGTAAACTCCCCCTTTCTCATATTCTTCCTTAATTTTTATTGTCATTTTCACTAAATCATTTTTACTTTTTGTAATTATAACTTGGTCATCTGCGAATTGCAGAGTAAAAATTGACATTCCATTCACATTAAGTTCCATTCCTCTGCAATTTTCTTTCTAAATTTTCAATACTTCTTTAATATAAATTTTTAAACGTTTTGGGGAGACACAACATCCCAGTCTGAGTACTTTATCTGTTATAAAACCTTTTGACAATATTCCAAAGTGGACAAAAACTAGCCAGAAGAAGTAGATGTCCTCCAGTACTGGTTGTAAGCTCAAACCACCATGCGGTTGCATGAAAAATAATTTTTCTTGCAATCACAGTTTTTTTCATATTATCCCATAAACAATCATTATGAATGGAAAATCTTCTCACAACTTCTTTTTTTTTCTCAAATGATGTTTAGTTTAAACTTACTGGTGGATTAAAAGAAGTAACTGCCATTTTTAGTTCATATATAGTTGCTAATGCTGACTAAGATACTATTGCCCTGGGATAATATCATCACCACCATAGAACCATCATAACAAGTTCTTAATTCAGATAATAAAATACTGAATAAAAAATTATCAAATCTCTGTCTTTTTATACAATTTCATCTTAGACAGATTAATTGTGTTGTTTAAAACATGCTTTCTCAAGTTGCATTTTTGTTTTGAGGGCTGATAAACCAACTGTTTACTCAAACGATGTTTGGCTCAAACTCACTGATAGATTAAAAGAAGAAACCACTATTGCTAGTTCATACACAGTTGCTAATGCTGGCTAAGATATTGCTTATTTAGCAAAAATCAGTCACATTGACAAAATGAAAAGGTAAATATATTTTTTACATCTTGTCAGTACTTTTAAAAACATTCCCCCCAACTTTTCTGGATTGATTCAGATCTGCTGCCTCCCATTTTTCGACACAATTTTAAAATAACTTTAAAGTTACTCAGTAATCAAATCTTTGAGGCTGAAACAATGTTTAACTTACAGACATTGGGAAAACAGGAGAAATTACACTTTAAAAAATTGTAATTTTTAAATTAATAAAAAGGAGTAAAAAGACACAGTAAAAAAAAAAGTTTTTTTTTTAAATTTACAGATTTAAATCTTTATGTAGTCTGACTCAAATACTCACTATATGAATAAATATCGAATTCTTCTGGCAGCTCTGATATAGTGACATTGAACCTTTCTTGCACTTCATTTAATGTCTTGGCATCTGCTTCATCTGATACAAAGGTAATGGCTAAGCCTTTTGTTTCAAATCGACCAGTTAGAGCAACCTACAAAATTCATTGAACTAATGTTAATAGTATATATTAAAATTTAGCTAATTTCACTTCATAATCATTGACGATTCAAGATCGTTAATGGTCTATTTTCTAGAAATTATTAACCAGACAACAGTTATAAGCAGTGGTGATATAGATGCAAATTCAGAAAAATATAAAATGGAATTAAAGATATTATGTATGTATTCATGGGGGATGGAAGATGAAGTAATATTAATTGTATATAATAAAATTCAGCTAATTTCGCATCATAATCACTAAATATTGCTGATGATCTATTTTTTAGAAATTATTAACCAGACAACAGTTATAAGCACTGGTGATGCAGATTCAAATTGAACAAAATATAAAATGAAATGAAAGTTATGTATATTATTCATGGAAGGGTGGGGGATATAACAAAGAGATTCGAATTTGAAAGTATATACGCATTTTCTCTCTTCCTTCAATGTGAAAATTGTATTTCTAGAAATGGAATGAATTGCACCATTTTTCACAAGTGAGAACAGATTATTTGGAAGTATGATGAAAATTTTTGCTCTGCATTTCTTTCCACAATGCCTACAACATATCTCGGGAGCAAAAATTTCAGATTGATTATTTGTTACTACAATGTTGATATGACCAAAATAAAATAAATGTTTTAAATATTCTAAATCTTGTTACTAAAGATATGAGCATAAATTTCAAGGGAAGAAAGAAATTTATATTATTGATTGATTTAAAAATAACAAAGCAGAAAGGTTAAATAATGATAATAAGGAAATAAAGAGCTATAAAAATTGCACTGAGCAGGAGAAGAAGGAGGGAATGGTATTATTATTTTTTAATTAAAATATTTTGGCATAGTTATTCACATTCTGTTATGATATAACACAAAATTTTGACATTACTAGAATATTTTATGAGGATTAAAGTGAATACTAGAGACACAGACAGGATCATGAAAGTAATTTTGGAAATATATAATCAATAATAATTTAAATCAAATTAAAAATATCAAACTCTTTGTGACTATATCCGTTGCTCTTCTTTGCTGTGAAAATAGGAAATTGTAACATGTATTGTGTAAAAACTAACAGAAAAATTCAAAAACAAATTTAATGAATTGAATAAAATTAGATATATTGCAATAGAAAACAGCCCCCCCCCAATACATAAATAAATTTATGAAATAGAGCAGAAAAAGCCAATGAATAAGATAAACATGAGTGGTCACGAATTATGCAAATTTAATTACATACCATAATTGCATGAAAGATTAAGATATACATTAAATAAATTTGATATCAATTTGGTAGCTAAACCTCCAAGAAAACTGAAAAGATTTAATTCACAATAAAATGGATCTGATAGCAGTTAACGACATCGCAGAAATCTACTCTATCCCATTTTGTATAGAAACGCAAAATGGTTTATCCTATATACACTGTAAAATTGACCAATGTTTCTTATTTTATGAAAATATGCTATAACCATGAACGAAAATATAATATAATCTTCTGAGTTATCCGAAATTTCAAATAGCATGTTACATTGTCTTTTGAATCCCCAGAAACGAATACATTTTCAAAATTTAAAGAATAATTTATAAAAACAAATTATTTTTATCAGCCCGAATTTTTCAGAAACGTTTCCGAAGGGATTTTATAGTGTATTAATTAGTGTCCTCGGTCTGGAATACCTGTTTTTCGAATGCTATCAATTCTGAAGTAAACATTTTCATGCTCAAAAAAAATGTTTAACAGACAAACATGCAAAATTAACAGCGTTAACAATAACATTAAAATTAAGATTATTTCTTTACTCTTTCATGTATAAATTAACTTATGCGGCGGAAAACGTGTACTTGAGAATGGATAACATTCGAAAAACAGGTATTCCAGCCTGATGACACTAATTAATTAACTATAAAAACCCTTCGGAAACGTTTCTGAAAAATTCGGGCAGCTAAAATGAATTTGTTTTTATAAATTATTCTTTAAATTTTGAAAATGTATTCGTTTCTGGGGATTCAAAAGACAATGTAACATGCTATTTGAAATTTCGAATAACTCAGAAGATTATATTATATTTTCGTTCGTGGTTATAGCATATTTTCATAAAATAAGAAACATCGGTCATTTTTTACAGTGTAGGGATGACCACTCGCAAATTTAAAGAAAGATTGAAAGAACATACTTCTGATATCAAGTTTAACCGACCATTCACAGCATTATTAAGATTAAGTCAATGACAGAATATTAATATTGATTTTTAAAACGCAAAAATTATAGAACCTGCAAAGAACGATTTCACTGCTAAAATCAGAGAATCATTGGAAATTTTAAGTAAAGGAAATAGAGCTTGTAATGATTGTTTATCTTATAATGTACCTAAGATATGGTTTGATATTTTGAAATTATCAAAGACTCCAGCGCCTGAACTCACGGATTTTTCACACACTCCTACCGATTAATAGACTAGCCCTTGTTCAAACTCTGTTACATAATGGCACAGGAAAAACGACAATTGTATTATCAGTCAGCAGCTCCCCTTGAAGTTGGACACGTTTGCATTCGAAAGATCTCGGGATTAAATATGTTTTATTATCTTTTACATACGTCTGTCTTATTTTCAGCATCATTTTAATGAGTATTTTATTAGTATGTAAAGACTTTCGAAGTTCTGAAAGCAAAAAATCAGAAATTATCTGAAATCAGAAGATATTTTTTCAGTGCAAACTTATTACTTTTTAAATGTAAACATGTTTAGTACAAGTTTAATTTTAAACAACACTCTATTAATATTGAAGATTAAAAAGAAGTATATAACTCTTAGAGATGGAAATGCTCAGAAAAAAATCTAAAATTGTGAGAAAAAAATTGTTTTTGTTTTCCTGAAGTGGTTATTTTTAATTTTCAAAATTGCAGAAATTGAAAATTCATTTATAGAATAATATGTTTAAAAAAAATTATAATGGATATATTCTGATACCTTTTTCTTTATTTTTTTCATGTTCAGTGTCCAAAATGAAAACATTAATATGAAAAATATTATCTGTAAGTTGTTTAGGAAAAACTTGAGTCCTTTAAAAGACCCTTCAGAATTTTTTTTCATCTTGAAACAGAAGACCCTTCACAAAATTCTGAATTTTTTCAATCTCCAAAATGAATCCTGCACAAATGTGATGATTTTAAAATTAAAATCTGTCATATAATATCTGAAATCACCAATGATATACTATCTAGCTGTATATATGTACAAAGGACCTTATTAAAAATGACTAAATAGGAACCTAAATATAACAATAATTTCTAATTTACAAAATTATGATTATTTTTACGGTATATACAAAAGTTCAGAATGTCACAAAAACAGGATCACTGGAAAAAAATCTTAGCAAATATAGCTATTAAACTTCTCTTGTTAAATGTGAAAATTAATGTGCAAAATTATTTCAATACCAATTAACAGAAGTGGTAAAATTGAAAATTTAATTTAAAATTTGAAACATGCATTTATTTTTGTTGGCATAGCTGCAATTTTTCATAGAATTAGATGTAATTGCCAGAAATGTGTAATTATTATTAAACAGAAAAATTAATAAATTAATAAAATATTATTTACTCTTTTCAAGCTCCTTTACTCTTTTCTTCCTTTTCCTTAATTATAAATTCTTAAGCTTGTCTAACTGTACATATATATTTTTAATACAAAACGAAATGAATACCAATAAACTTTGCAAAGAAAATGTAAACAATTTTCTGAAACAAATTTAGCTGAAAAAGGTTTTTATAAGTATGCAAAATTCTATCTGTTTTACCATTTTCATTAATAGGGGAGAGGGGGGTACAGTGGGGCAATTTTCACTTGTTTTATGATAATTTCTTCCCTTTTAATTAAAAAACTAAGACAAATACAGAGTAATATTTTGGCAACTTATAGCTTTCATTGTAATTTTTTTCATAATTTATACTTATTTTATTCTTTGAAATTTTTTTTTCGAAAAGTCCTCAAGATGTCCCATTGTGCCCCCTGGCGGGGCACAGTGGGACAGGGAATGGGGCACAGTGGAACGGTGAGTAAGGCACATAGAAAATTAGCAATATTATCACAACACATTTATTATTATTAAATACAGGTTTAGATATTGAACATAGAATATATGAAATTCATTTTCAAATGATAAGACTTAAAAATAGTTATAATAATGGAACACATTTAAGAGTTGAAAAATTCTTTGCAAAATAATGTATAATGAATTGAAAATAATAAGGTGTTATCAAATTAAATATTATAGGGTAACAAAAAGTTTTCTAAAGTTCATTTTATCATGGAATAACCTTGGAAGTCTACAGGAAATGATAATTGTGTCATTGTTATTTCTGTCCCTCCGCAAGCCATTGGTTTTGGTAATTTCATTTCAATGTCAGCAAGAGCAGCTAAATATGTTGTCTCATCATCAATGACAAAATTGTATGCTGGCAAAGTCTTTTCATATACTTCACTTCAAAGTCAATTTCACTTTTATTTAAGATTTCTGCAGCATAATAGCATATGGCTCCTTTCCTTTTCCCACACACTTTGACTAATACAAAATCTCCAATATTATTAGAAACGCTTTATCTTTCTCCCATATCATCCTCAAAAATACTTTCTCTTTCTTCCACCTCATCATCTGAAACACTATCACTGAAGAGAGCTTCAAATCTTCGTCTTCTGAAGAACTGCTTTCCATAAATTTTTATTTACAATCTTTTTTTTTTTCGAAACATTAGAAGAATACTTCTTTTTACCTTTATTTTGCTTTTCAATTCTTTGAAAAGTTTCCTGCTCTATTCTACTTTTTACAGGTGATATCAGTCAATGCTTCATATTCCTCTAAGAATTATCAGGTGCATATCATTTTATTAGAGGCCTTATTAGTTCTGGTGACAAAAGAGGTTCATCAACTTTTTGGTTTTCCACCAGAGATAAATTTAAATTGTAGCACCGTGGTTGTGGCTCTTCTGTGAATGGTCTAGATTTACTAGCTTCACTTCACTCATGTGATAGAATGACATGTTCAGTAGTTGATGTGACCACACTAAGTGACCATTTACATTATCATTTTTTTTTTATCCAAGGAAGAGAATAAATTGCCATAGCTGCCAAATTTATCCTTTTTTCACAGTTAAAAAACACTTTAAACCAGAAATTTACTTAATAAATGAAATAAAATAAATCGTACAAAGAAACAAGGAATATTTTATTAAATAAATTTTCTGATTCAAAACTAGTTTATTTGATGAAAAAAAAAGAATAAAAATTGGCAGCTATGAATGTGCTCTAATAAGATTCCTCAAAAATATTTTGATGTCATCGAAAACTTTTTGTTGTTTTCATTTGGAATTTTTTTTTTTTTTGAGCGACGGGTTGAAGATTCCTAGTTTGAAAACATGAAATCTTTGCATTTGTTAGTGTGAAGACAAAAATATTTCAGAAAATTTATTAAAAAATAGAATGAAGCACAAAAATGTTTTACACATATATATTTATTATACTATTAGAAAACTGTAATTAATTTTGTTTGATTACAAACCATAGAGAAAAAAATTAAAAATGGAAAACACAAATACCTGAAGATAAAAGTCAGTAAAATGTGAAAAGCTATTTTATTAAGAACAGAGTAATTAATAAACTATATTTCGATGACAATAAATGTGACAAAAACTGATGTAAACAAAATATAAAAGGAAACCCTTCATAGAACATCATAAAAAATAATAATTGAAATAAACAAGAGCATATAAAGCAGCAATAAATGGGTAAGTAAAACAGCTTTTTTGTGTATGTTTTAAAACATTTTCTTTTAATTTACATGAAAATTCATATTGAAAGCAACATTTATAATTATGTTTATAGAAGGTTACATAAACAAAACTGTGATTATTTTTCTTAATAGTTTCATATATTTATGCCATCAGTACAGGGATGAGAACAGCCAAACTTCAAAAAAAAGAAAAAAAAAATTCCTCCCTTTCCCTAAATAATGAAGATTACTTTTTTTGCTTGTTCCTCAATATCGATTTTCAAGACTTCAAAAATAAAAGAATAAAATAAAGTCATAATCTACAAGTTTTAATAACTAAAAAAAATAATGAAATTAGACTCTTATCCAGGATATAACTACTACACTAAAAGAATAAAATATACCTCGTGTAAGTCTTGCAGTTTTCTTCCCAAAATGTATTTAAAATATTGAGGTGTAGATCATACACGAGTATTTAGGATTTGCATGACCTCTGTATATAGATAAAAATGTTTGACGGCAGATTTTATACTTAAATTTTCAAAACCATGAAATAATACATTGTGAATAATTTTAACAATTTCAGTAATCACCATTAGATTTCAATAGAATAAAACCTGTTTAAAATGCTTTTCTCCTATAATGAGGTAATTAAATATAAGGGAGCATATTTTACTATAGGGGCAGCATACATGAAAAAAAAATTCCACTTTTTTGAAGTGTTACAAATTCACCATATAAATCTCTAAAAAAAAAATTATTGTATTTTCAATTAAATAACCAATTGCAAAAATAGAAATAAGACTTTAATTAGAAGGAAATTTTTAATGACAAAGCATAAAAAACGTAAATGATTTCAAAAGAAAATCATTTGAAATAATAAATTGTTCCGAATCTTGAAAAGAAATAAATATTTATTTTCATTGGTGCATCAAAAGACTGCACCATATCCAGTCTGCCCTTTAGAAGCGATATGACGACAAATAACCATTGATTAAATTAATCTAATACCATCATATTTCCATTGATTTTGAACTCTGATAATGATATCAAAATATAAGATTTTATTCTACAAAAACGATTTTATAAACTAACTATAATCATAAATACTTTTTCAGAAACCACATGCAAGATTATATACATTGAAAAGTATAAAAGCAGTTCGATCTAATGCATCGAATCCTTCTCGGAAATATATAATTATGGAAATATATGAGTTTAAAAGCCCATTTGCTTCTGTAGCCTGTTAAAATGCAATTATTTATTCACTGTTACTGAAAAATAACATATGGGTCAGACATATTTAAAAATGAAAATGTTTTAATGATTTTCAACTTTGTGCGCTGCAGCATGTTAGAATAAAATGAAAGTTTTTAAAAAGTTATTCTTTTGGAACAAAGAATAAGGATTCATTCCGGAATAACAAAAAATGTTAAATCATGTAAAATGAATTTAGTTTTAAGAACCTGGTATAAATTTCAGGTTGGATAGCTGTTATTATTCTGATTGTTAATGGTTGGGAACCAGATGTAAGTAATTATAGAAGTAAAATATGCAAACAAGCCACAAGCAAGGGTGGTGCAAGTAAATTATGCAAACAAAATAGCAATTAAAGATATGAGTGGTGTGCCTACATACGTACTAACAAGTTAGATGCTCCATTACTGCCACCAATTTCCTTAAGTGATAAAAAATCGGTAGAAAAGATATATTTTTTTGCTCCAGGCACCAAAAAAATTGTTATGGCACTGTACAAACTACTATACACTGAGAGATAGTGAACAAATTTATTTAAGTTATTTGACAAGGGTTGCAATCTTTATAAAATGATTTTTCTCACTTATCTGGAATAGGTATGAATGTCCTAGCAGGTATCCAGGGATTTTAATGTACACTTAGCAATGTTGCATACTGTGCTGCAAAGCAAAATGATTGCTATCCTGATTAATGTTGATTGCCAATGTACTTGGAAGACAAAATAATTTTATTAACATGTAATTGGGATTCCATTAATCGTGATTTGTAGCAGGGTGTGTGAAGCTGCTGTGTGTACTTTCATAATGTTACAAAGTCTTCCACACCTATCTTTAATAAGCAATAAAAATCATTTAATAAAGTTTTCAACATTTATCAACTACTTAAGTAATTTACTTTACAAGCTCTCATTCTATCGGGAAGTACAACTCCGAAGGACTGCTTATATGAACAACATGAGATGAGAAAGATTGCTAAGAGAGAAGTATTTTATAAACAAAAGTCCTTATTTTGCCAATTTTAAAGTACACCAATGCATATCTGGTCTGTCAATCTACCAACATCATGATTAATAGTTACAACTTAAAAAAAATATCTAGATATATTCTTAAAGAAAATATTACAGTACAGACTTCACAACTGCAAAGTGTATTTTAATCAGACAATGCAAGTTTAAAATCAAATTCAAATTAGAAATGTTTAATCACACTAAAAGCCGTTGTTTAGATATAAAAATAAATTATATGTGAAATATATTAAGGAAGTGTCATATTTTGGAATGGAAAGATGATGCCTATTTAAAACAGATTTATCAGAAAACCCTTTGTTACACATTTCACAAGATTACTCTTGTTACTTGTTACTCTTTTGTATGTACATACACAAACATTTAAATGCGATTTTTCATAAAACCCTTTGTTGCACACCTCTCAAGATAAAGGTTTTAGTTTACTATGAATTTGTAGGTGAACATTCAAATTAGATTTATCTGAAAAGCCTTTGTTGCACACCTCACAACAGAAAGGTTTCTCTTCAGTATGAATTCGCAAGTGTCTATTTAAATGAGATTTATCAGAAAATCCTTTGTTGCACACCTCACAACAGAAAGGTTTCTCTTCAGTATGAATTCGCAAGTGTCTTCTTAAATTAGATTTATTAGAAAATCCTTTGTTGCACACTTCACAAGAGAAAGGTTTCTCTCCAGTATGAACACGCCGGTGGACATTTAAAAGAGGTTTTTGAGAAAACCTTTTGTTACACACCTCACAAGAGAAAGGTTTCACATCAGCATGAACACGCCGGTGGACATTTAAATTAGATTTGTCAGAAAACCATTTATTACACACCTCACAAGAGAAAGGTTTTACATTAGTATGAACACGCTGGTGAACATTTAAACGAGATTTATGAGAAAACCCTTTGTTACACACGTCACAAGAGAAACGTTTCTCGTTAGTGTGAATACGCCGGTGCACATTTAAATGAGATTTGAGAGAAAACCCTTTGTTACACACCTCACAAAAGAAAGGTTTCACCTTAGTATGAATTCGCAGGTGGACAATTAAATTAGGTTTACGATAAAACCTTCTGTTGCACACATCACAAGAAAATGGTTTCTCTTTGGAATGGATTCGTAGCTCATCACTTAAAATAGTTTCTTGAGAAAATTCTCCACTACTCATCTGACAAGTGAAAGATTTTCATTAGTATGGACACAGTGAAGTCTACATAAATTATAACTTTTGATATATTTTTTTAAACGCCTCACAAGAAAAAGGCTTCTATTTAGTATAACACAAAAATTCCATGGAAATAATTTTTTTAGAAACCGTTTCTTACAATCGTCACAAAAGGGTGATGAAAGAAGACTAATGCAGATTTGCCCGAAAGTCTCATTTTCTAGATCTCCCAGGTGGAATGTTCTTCCTTACCATCAGTATGATGGTGCATATAAAACAAAATTTTCTGATGCTTTATTACAATATTGTCCAATTAAGTTTTTGGTTCAAAGTTAAATTAGATTTTAATAATAAACTTTATTTTATATCTCATATGTTGACAAGTTTTTTAATGAATATAAATATGAGTTGCGTTCTATGTAGTATGAAATGGCAAAGCCTTTGTAAAGTGATGTAATAGACTGTTCTGTAAAGTCTAAATGCAGAAATGAAGAATAATTGTAGATTTTTTAAAATATACCAAAATATGTACGTATACATTTAAATTATTTTCTTTTTAACATAAATATAACCAATTTATTGAATAAACCATTTACTGTATTGAATATATATATTAGACATTCCAGAAGGTTCTGATTTGCCAACAGAACCTCTTCTATATAGCCCACTGAAGCTGTAAAATATATCAACAAATGTAGTATGATGAAAGGTCTTTTAATTCTCCATCGAACCTTCAAAAAGGACTCATTCTCTTACAAAACATGCTGAAAATATATATCATACATGAAATTTTCGCAGTAGTAATTTTATTAAATTTCAACTTCTTGATATCTTTTAATTTATGTAAAATTCTATCCTGCAATGAACATGTGAAAATGAAGAAATTCATGCTATTGTACACTAGCTCAGAATCTGAAAAAGATTCTTACAAGTTTTTTTTATGGGAGAATTTATTGAATAGAAAAAAAAAATAGTCTCTAGGCATGATTTCTTTTCATTAGTTGTTTCACTGTATGTTACACCTTACAGAGTAGACTTCACAAACATCTTCACCTGAAAAATAAATTGAAATGTATACGTACCTTATAACTGTTTATCAATTTTCAAAAGTTTATTGAAGAAATTATATTACAATGGTCATTAATAAAATAAGAACATTGATTAAATCCATAAAAAACTTTTGTTACATTTCACTTTAATTTCTACAACGTCATGCAAAGTATTTTTACAAATCTGTTAGGGGCATGCCAAAGTATATTCAGATTTACTTCCAGTTCAGATTTCTTACAGTTCTTTTACCATTTTGATAAAAAAATTATAAATATGTAATGTACATGTGTTATTTCACAAGTGTTATTAACCAAGCCTATTGAATTTTTCAAATGCAAAATATTGTAACTAGATGGATATTAGATTAACTGGATTCAGAGTCATTTTTATTTATTAAAAATTAGAACTATTCTAATGAAAGTTATTTTGAAAGGTTTTTAATACATTTTTATTTATTAAAAATTAGAACTATTGTAATGTAATATATTTTGGATGGTTTCTAATACACAAAGGAATAAGTGCAAAGTAGGTTCATTGAGAAAGTTAGGTTGGTTGAAATTTAAATCTCTGTTCAAGATTCACCAGTTTTGTAAATAGCATTTCGAAAGTTTGGAAATTGTGGTAATTTTAAATTCGTTTTATAAGTAAAGCTTTAAAGATTTTCGTTTTTGCGAAGGGGTGGCAAAGGGTGGAATCAGACATTTTGAGAGTAGAGAGATAATTCATATGGCTGTTTATTTATTTATTTTTACTAGAGAGCAACAAATAAGAGCATGTATTATTTTAATAAAGACATTTAAAGATTTTAAACTTTGTATGCTGAGAGGAGAGTGAGGGAAGGGGAAGTGTAAATTTCGGAGATATGGGGTAATTTAGATGATTGATTATTCGCTTATCCTTACTAGAGAGCAGCAAATAGGACACAATATTTTAAAATAGTATTTTAAAGATGCAATTATTTTTGCTGGGATTTAAAATGGGGGGAAGTAAACATTTTGGGGTATAAGAAAAATTTAAATGATGGATTATTTATTTATTTTTACTAGAGAACAATGAATAAAGATAATTTTTTTAAGTTTTAAGATTCTAAATTTTGTATGCTGAGAGGGGAGCATAAATTTTGGATGGATGGGGAGAGGTTGTAGTTTAGATGGCATTATTTTCTTTAAAAGTTTGTTCTAACAATTTAGGAACACCCTGTACATTTCCAACATCTCAAAGCAATCGTTTGCTTTAGACATCATTTCACTTTAGACCCTCTGGTACATACAAAAACTTTTTTGCTAAGCTGCCACCATTTGAATATTTTATATTTTTTTTACTCGCTTCCTGGCAAATAAAAACTATATGACTATAAAAATTTAATTAACTGATAACTTAATTACACAAATTAAATATTTATTTCAACATATCATATATATATATACTGTAATTTTCGAAAGAAACGCTGCTGCTTTTACATCTTTTAAACTTAAAATTTCAAGCACTGCGGCATTTCTACTAATGCAGCACTTACGTGCTGGGATAATTAAAAAAATGCCGATAGAGGGCGCTTTAGACTTTGGAGTAACGAACAACTATTTTTTACCGTTATTTTGTTATCTTAATAGATGCTTTCAAAAGCCTAAACTTAAACTTAAATTTTGAGCTCAAAATCTGAATCGTTGGGAGTGGTTAAGTAGCGCAAACTGAAATGTGTTCAAGAGTTGAAATTTGAACCCCCGCTCCCCCTGAACAGAGTTCAGTTATTCCTGATCTTGGTGTCATAGACCAGGCAGAAACTACCTCCCCTACATGTAAAACAAATGATAGAGGTATGACAAAATTAAATAAAAAATTAATTTTAAAAATAAATTGTAAAGATAAAGTTAAAAAATGCTGATAGAGAGGGCTTTTTAGACTTTGGAGTAAGGAACAACTATTTTTTACCATTGACTCTGACGAGGACCTGGTTGAGAGGATTGCCGTCGTAGCAGGCGATAACTGGGATTTTTGAGATGCCCGGGGTATTCGCTAATGTTCACAACTCCCTCTGCCGGCGGTGTGATGCCTGCATCGTTGCTGGTGGGCACTCTTTTGAGCAATTTTTGTGATTCTGCACAAACATCATGCGTATACCATATTCTACGAGTCAACCTTCATTCAAATTGGGCACTACGTGCGTACATCATTTTTTTTTTTTTGTGTGTGGAGAAATTGCTTATGTCTGTTATGAATAAATTTTCTATTTAATTTTGTCATCTCACTATTATTTATTTTATGTGTAGGGGGTAGTAGTTTCTGCCTGGTGTACGACACCAAGATCGGGAATAACTGAACTGTGTTCAGGAGTGGGATGTGTGTGTGTGTGGGGGGGGGAGGTAGTTCAAATTTCAACTCCTGAAAACACAGTTCAGTTTGCACTTCTTAACCACTCCCAACGATTCAGAATTTGAGCTCAAAATTTAGGTTTAAGTCTAAGCTTTTGAAAGCATTTAATGAGATACAAAAAATACTGTAAAAAATATAGTTGTTCGTTACTCCAAAGTCTAAAGCGCCCTCTATCGGCATTTTTTGAACTTTATCTGTAAAATTTATTTTTAAAAAAATACTGACATAAAGAATAGTTTTAACGAAAACTGCAAACGAATTGACCAATTTTTCCATCTTTTATAATCATTTGAAATTTTGAACCCTAAATTTTAATGTTGCCTATTTCCTTCGGAAGATGTTTGGGACCCTTAGTTTCTTATTTAATATTGTTTGTCTTGATGTGTACTATCACCCCTTAAAGTTTTGCCCTCGAGTTTAGATTCACACTGTATACTATTATAGTATACAAATGCAAACCAATTAAAAATTGCAATGGCCATGGGAGTCAGAATTCAAATTTCTGAGTATTGGAAAAATAGTATACATTAAAAAAGTTTTTTAAAGTCAATTCTGTATCTCAGTATATATATTATATATATAATATATATATATTATATATATATACAGTCGAACCTCGTTAACACGAAATTGAAGGGACTGCGAATTTATTTCGTGTTATCCTAAATTTCGTGTTAACCATCACAATAGTGGGGCCATCTATGTTAGATATAAAAACTAAATAAATTAACTTACAAATATAACCTTGCGTATAAAATCATAAATTAATAAGAAATAGAAAATTTCATTAACAAACTAGTAATCATTTTTTAGGCAATAATAAATTTATTTACTTGCTAATCATTTTTTTAAAGTCCGTTATTGACTTTTGCTTCAATTTTTGTAGAGTTAGTTCTTTTAGGAACTTAAGGACCTCATCTAATTTGTTCAAAGTTCTGGAAGTAACCTATTATTCCAGAAGGAAACGTTGTGTTATTTTAATGACACTAAACTTTTCGCTCGGTGTCAATTTCTTCCTCTTCGTTCGACACTTCAATGTTGTCATTTTTTTCTTTTCAGCAATTATTTCTTAGTCTGTCGTCACATCTGAAGTCAGCACATCTTCATTTATGGAAATGTACTCGGAAAAAACAATGTCTAAGAAAGAATTTTCCGTTTTTTGGCTACATGTCTTTTTGTAGACAATTCTATGACGCTCTTAAAATCTTTTCAGTTCTTACTGGTTTGAATTGACTCACAGCATAAGCGGTTTCAATCTTTTCACGATTCTTTAAAATTGTATAGAGGTTAAATTGTAGAAGAATTGAAGGTGTCACATACTTCGTGGCATTTTCTGATTTTTTCAGCACTTTATGCTAACTTCGTTTAAAGTTTTTTGCTTGGTTTCTAAAGATGTAGCTTGTTGTTTTCGACTCATCTTTCACAGAATTCTACAGAGCAACTGCAAACAGAGTTTCAATTATGTTAGTCAGGTAGTGAAATAAGGATTGTCACTCACAGATAGGGGATTTCGGAAACCCGGTTTATGTCCCACATATCAATACAGTTAACTGGGTAATGGGAGAATCACTTTCAAAAAAGAAATTCCTTCACCCAATCTTTCATTGTGACTGATCTATAGCTCATACGGTTAATGTGGAAAAACTTACGCACATCAGAGATCAAAGAAAAGCAGGGATTAGTCAGGAATTCAGTATTTCACGATTTTCTGAAACCCTTTTCCACTTTATATCTTTTTCAAATGACAAGAAAATGCCCTCTTTAATAAGAGTGTGTGACATGTAAATTAGTTTGAAATATCGGAAAAAACTATACATAAGGATTTTTTTTTTTTTTGAGCAAAAAAAAAAAAAAAGTTCGCCTTAAGCGGGAATTTCTGAAATTCTATTTCGCATTAAACGAATTAATTAACATTAATTTTCAGACTTAAGCGATTTTGTGTTAACGAGGTTTGACTGTATATATATATATATATATATATATATATATATACAGGGTGGTTATAATATAAGTATCCAATTTTGGAGCTGTCTGTAGCTTGAAGCAATAACCGAATGAAGCCAAAATCGGTACACTTACTATTCGTGAAGGGGGAAGAAGAATGGAATAATAAAAAATAATAATTGCAATAATCACCGACAGATGGCGCTACTGAGTGTGAAATGATGGTTGATACATTAACGTATCACCATAAAATTGATTAAGAATTAAGCAGAGGTTAGTTACTACGACTAACACACAGTCTGAAAGCGCATTAGCTGAGGTCAAATTTATCTATAAAAATGTCTATTATGATTTATGTAAATAAAGCATTAATCTAGAAATAAAAAGGAAGTCAAATTTAAAATCAACCAAATATCTTTATTAAAAATAGAATAAAAACAAAAGAAATTAACATAACTAAATTGATAACATTATGAAGATCAAGATTTTTATAACAAGTACTTTAAATTTATTTCAATTAATATTTAATTTAATTGATATACAAAATCAACCGAAATGGAACCATGGTTAAATTAAATATAATAAATCAATTCCAGCATGTCAAATATGAAATTAAACTAAGTACCGTAATTTCGGGAGTAAGCGCCGCGGCGCATACGTGTTTGAAAGTTCAAAATATCGGCGATGCGGCGCATATACCAGGGCGGCGGGTATGATGATTTTTTTCCCTCAACATAGCAAAATCTGGATATTGTGAAAAACAAGCCTTCATTTCAGGTTTTTTTTAGTCTTACTGCTTCAAATACACTTTTAAACACATGGATTCATTAACATTCATTCATATTTCACCTTTATTTACATTCATTTAATCTCAGTATAAAGTTCATAAACAGTACATAGTATCACAATATATCTTTATTATAAAAACGTAATTACTATAGTCAAAATATATTTAACTTACCCATATTTCTCTATTTTCTGTTCACTATTAATAGCTCACTCTTTAAAAGTATTTATTGTATACTTTACAATAGTTGATAAATTATATTTATTTCATAAGCACACCGCATACGGCGATATTCGAGTAAAACGATAATCGAATAATCGATTGGCGTAGTATGCATATTGGCGTTGTACGTATTTTTTTTCCTATTGTATTTTAAGATAACCTGTGTTTCAATATTAATAGCTCACTCTTTAAAAGTATTTATTGTATACTTTACAATAGTTGATAAATTATATTTATTTCATAAGCACACCGCATACGGCGATATTCGATTAAAACGATAATCGATTGGCATAGTACGCATATTGGCGTAGTACGTATTTTTTTTCCTATTGTATTTTAAAATAACCTGTGTTTTATTGTTAATTCATATATCTTGTAAGATTTTATCGCTATTCTTATTACTTTTAATCCAATTTTGCTGATCGTTTTTTATCGTGACTATTTCATTTTTACCGATTTTTCAATGATGCGGCGCTTCTAATGGGTGCGGTGCTTACGTGTATATTTGGTTTTTTTAAACCGATTTTTCAATGATGCGGCGCTTACGATGGGTGCGGCGCATATTCCCGAAATTACGGTAAGCAAACTTTAATTTTCCTTACAAATAGAAACCCAATTAAAAACTATTGAAAGATTAAACATACTAACGATTAACAAAAATGATGATGATGCCGAACGCGAGAAAAATAAACATCTACCGTTTAATGAAATGATCCTTGAAACCTCTCAATGATAGAAGAGGGAAACTTTTTGTTTTTCCTGCACATCTGGATTGTACCTTCACTATCAATACTTTGTCATCCAAACTTCTAACACTAATTAAACATGAAGTTGATAATGGCCATCATTGAACGTGCAGACGAAAACATTTAACACTTCTAAACGGATCACCACATTATTAACACAACGGCAGCTTACACTTGAACAAAAATAAGCTCTTTAAAAGACGATATCTATTTGTTATAAAGCTGAACAAAATGACCTACTAAGCCAACTGTAACTCAACATCAACTTAATAACTAAAGAAACAAAACTAAAAGGTTTAAAAACAACATACACGAAGCTAATTCAAAATTACCAGCCATCTGCTTATATACGCTCCTGGTTGAAGAAAAACAAACATACCACGCAGCTTGTACACACGTGCCTTCCGATATCCAGAAACATCTGGGAAATGACGCAATACGTGACAGCCGCAGTGGTGAGAATCTTATACTGATCGAAGGACGCCATCTGCCGGCCTTTGGCCAAACTCTTCAGTCAACTGGCAAGAGTGAAATAATGATGTTTGGAGAATGTAAACAACGGATGTTCCCGGGAAGTTGAAACGTAATAAAGAGTTTATAAAGGATAAAATTTAAATAGAAAAGGTAAATTAAACTAATTTGAACTTATAATTTATTTAATAAAAGTAAATTATATTTAAAAATAATGAAATTATATTCAAGAATATTAAAAGATAATGAAACCTAAACATAAACATTTAAACTTAATGTGATAGATTTGAAATAAGAGAATTAGGTAAATAGATGTAATGGGAATGGAATTTAACTAGAATAGTGATAATTAATACAGTACAGCCTCTAAAATCCGGAATCGTTCTGGACATGGCTTTTCCGGATTTTCGATAATTCTGGATTTTAGAGACTCTAAAATAACAACTTAAAATTATAAGAAAAATTATAAATAATAATTATAAAAAACCATAATACTTATAAAAAATCCTAAATAACATATTAATGATTCAAAAACAAAAACAAACTTCATTTAATCTTATAAAATTAAATATACATAGAACATTTTTACGATTACGATTTTATTTAACTATGTCTGTCAGTTTTTGTTGTCTTAGTTTAGGCTTATTGGCCATTACTTTCTCTCTAATCCTATATAAGGACATTAATTCATTTTCAGTTACAAAATTCCCCTGTTCTAATCATAATATTGTTGTGTCTAAACTATTTATTAGTTCTTCTGTACTTATTTTTTCTTCATTTACCGAATCATCGGCAGCTTTTCCTTTGTTTATCACACTCTCAATGATTTAGGATTGCTGAGTAAACCGACAATTGGTATATTTTCATCGATGCCCACAACTTCATCTATATCTGATTGATCCAGACTTATATTTCCATTTTTTGCATATTCTAGTAGTTTCGAAATTTTTTTTTTTTGAGAAACGTTAAATCCTTCAAAGTCAATAGCGTTATCATCATCGGCATCATTAAATATTATTGTTGGCAATAGATGGCGCCAAGCATTTAACATTGCCCTTGATCATGTGCTTTTAGCAAAGAAATTTTATCCACTATTGACAAAGAAATATGCTTTCTTTTTTTAATGAGTGCAGACATAATGGAATGCACTTGGATGAACCAAAAGGAATTTAATATATATTAAAAAATCTTAATTTTAATGTAACTGTATGATCGCTGATCATATAAAATCATGAATAAAATAAACCTCTGTCTAAAAAGAATTAAGGAAAAAGACTGGTATGGCCATCTATCGGCGAAATACCGAATATAAACTAGAATGGCAAAAATTTAATGAAATTGTTTTGTGCTGCCAATGAACAAAGTAAGAAAGCAAAACTAACAAAAATGTGAAAAATTAGATTAACATTTATGCAGTCCGGATTTTGGAGGTTTCTGGATTTAAGATGTCCGGATTTTAGAGACTGGACTGCAGTAATGATAGAAGTTATAAGAACAGATATATAATCTATTTCCTAACATGAAATGTAATGTGTAATACAAGAACAAAGAATTAAGGCATCAAACCAGATGACACACCTAATTTATTCGAAAATGTTACTGTGAATGTAGTTACGCTTTCGCAAGGCATTGCCGATCATGTTCAGGTTCCACACGGCCACTGTGCTCGAGAACGCAATCCAGGCGGTCCGCGACTTGCTCAACTTTGGAATGTAACGCATCAGGAGTGATGTTTCGCATATGTTTTGATATGCAGTAAAGTAATGGAGGTTTGTGACAACTCCATAGTACATAATATTACACATTACATTTCACACTCAAAAGCGCCATCTGTCAGCGATTATTGCAATTAATTATTTTTATTGTTGCATTCTTCTACCCCCTTCTTGAATAGTAAGTACACCGATTTTGGTTTCATTCCGGCTATTCCTTCAAGCTACAGACAGCTTCAAATAGAGATACTTATTTACCCGGTATAGATATTTCCTAATTTTTTACATGATTTTTATGCTACAATTATTTGAAGATATTGAAATATCCAATAATCTATTATAGTAAAATCCCATGTCAATAACTGTGGAGGTAAGGAAAAAGGTAGAAACGCCTCGTGCATTACTGTGCGAAGTATTTCTTATTACAATTGACAAGAAAAATGTGCAATATATCTGAAGATTTATATAACCAATGACATTAAATATTTAAGAAAGAGAGAAATCTATAAATAAAAGCTTTATGTTTATCTCTAAAACCTTGATTTTTATGTAATTATAAATTTCTTAATAAACTAAGAACAGAAAGTTATATTTATTTGACAATAAAAATTTGGGCTAATGTGAATGCTTTTGGTACTTTTCGGTTAGCCGGGCGCCAGTGATATATGTGCATATATAAATACTACATATGTATATCCATATATTTCTATATATATACATACATATATGTATATATATGTGTATGTATATGTAGATATGTGTATATATATATATATATATATATATGTGTGTGTGTGTGTATATATATACATGTATATGTATATCACTGGCGCCAGGCTAATCGAAAATTACCATGGTTTTTCATATTAGAACAAAATATGCTCAAGGCCCTAACTATTAGATAAATAGATTCAGTTAGTAATCACTACTTCTCAGAACAAGTAGTTATAGTAAAAGTTAACTACGTTTTACAATAAAGTATACGTTTTTGGTCACTAAAAAAAAAAGAAAAACGGTAGTTTTTCTTACAAATAAATGCTAGTCTAATAGGCATATAATGCAAATAAAGATTATTTTTTCTTCTTTATTCAAGCTAGATAAATCGACTTTTCAATAATGATATTTAACAAATAATCAAAATCACATCTATTTTGCATTAATGCATATAATATTTTGATTGATTTGTAGAAATGATAACTTACCACACCCGACTATGCTACATTCCACAAAATGGCGACATGACGCTATCTGCAAAATAAGAAATACTTCGATTAAAAATTCCTGTTCGATTTCCTTTTCTCCATGCTGCCATCTATTTTCAAAACAGTGTTTAAAGACACTTTAAAAAAAATATTTTATTTGTTGCAATTGCAAATTAAACTAAGTTTTGCCTGTTTCTGCATAGAACTGTACTCAAAATAATTGGTAATTATTTATATTACACTTTAAAATAGTCCGAAAGTAAATAAAATATCACACTGAAGCTAATATTATACTGTCAGGGAATAGAAATGAGCAGGAGATTTTTAAGTAAAACATTCTTTATGCCTAAAGTTATATTGGGCTTTTTTTCCTACTTTAACCTCAGTTTTTGTCTTCCTGTAAATTTAGTTGTCAAATTAAAATTATTAAAACAAATTGTAATGTACAATAAAAAAAAAAAAATATGTACAATTTATCTATTCTGTCAAAAAATTATAATAGCTATATTTTCTCTTATAAGCTAATATATTAAACACCCGCCTATAACATTACATATATTCCCAAATATGTACCATATATTCTGGCGTATAATTCACAATTTTGATACAAGACAACTAAACGAAAATTACAGGTTTGAATTGTATGCCAATCATAAGGATGAAAAAAAAAGAAAAAAAAAAAGATTATCATAAGAACTTAGATTTCTAATTTAATGAATGTGCTATTTATTGACAAAAAATTTTCGCATTCAGATTGCATGGAAAGTGAAAGTTATTACATTTTACAAAATCTTTGTTTTATTTTTTGTTATTTAGTATCTGATGAATGTTTCTTTGCAAAGAAGGATTTGCACGTTATGCGATGATTGAATTTAAAAATAGAAAATGAAGAGTGAGAATATTTAGTAGGTGTGGGTTATACACTGAAGCACTTCGTATCTATATTTTGCTATTACCAGACTAAGTAATCGTTGCAAATTTCTTAAAATGCAGAAATTCACACACCAGAAATATTCAAAATAAATTTTGAATGAATTTTTATTTTAAAACTACTTTCTAATCAATTTTTATCTGTCCTTTTCTCTTTTTAAGCAATTACATTTGTTAATCTATACGCTGAGTATTTCTTTTTTAACACACTGTTTCTGAAAACTTGTAATCTTCTATAGAGTTTCTATTAAAAAGAAAAGAATAGAACAAGGCAGTTGCATTGTAAAAAAAAATTCTGCTGGTATGGCTGTAGTTTATTATCTAAGTCATATGTGTAAGTGAAAGGAAACTTTGATTTACAATCTTCTTTCATCTGTTGACCTTTTTTGAAAAAAAAAATCTTCAAACTTTCCTGAACATTTTGCAGCTCTGTTTATTTACAGATATTTTATAAAATGGAAACTCGCTTTATGGTTACCACCTCTAAAGTGAACCCTCATTTTACCACAGTTTTCTGAATCCCTTGGCTAGTGATAAACCCGAGTTTCAATAAATACGAGCAATTTTTGCAATCTCCACACTGTTTATTTTAATGAGTCTAATTATCTCATATCAAAATTGCGAGTATCTTTATAACTTCAATTATAATATGTAACATTTTCCTTTTTTACATACTAGCTGACTCACCCAGTGTTGCCTGGGCCCGTAAAAAAAAAATTGTTTTATATTTTTATATTTTTAACTTGATTTTGTATGAAATTCTATTATAAAATGAAAAATTAGCAAGAAAATATTGATGTTTAGTGATAAAAGTGCTTTCTTGTTTTTTTTTTGTCCAAAGACTTTTTGTCCCCTTGAAATCTTTATTTGGTATAAATAAAACAGTTTTATAGCCCGTGTAAAAATTTTATTAAAAATTATTGTTATCCAGTTGTGAAAGAAATGTTTTCTTCTCACTTTTTTTTTTTTTTTTTTTTTTTTTTTTGTATCGGCTCTTTTAACTTAGCAATAAAAAAATAGTTCTCATCTTCTGAACTCTTTGAAATTTCTAATCGGTTATAAATATAACTGTATCCAAGCTCTGTTTAAAATTTTACAAAAAAATACAGTAGAAGATCTTTATAATGCAAACCTGAAAACATGAGGTTGTGCGTTATATAGAATTTTGCGCTATATGGATCACATTTAACACATCATTAAATTTAGCTTGTAAAACATGTGTGAAACATACCAAAATACATTAGAGTATCTTTATATTGCATTCTTTATTACCAGGAGTTATATATTATTAATTTTTTGCATAATATAGATCATTCCACACATTGTTATTTTTACTTTATAAAGATTGTCCAAACATAGCTGTTTCAAATCATAGCAAATTTTTCAGTAATTAGCTCTGAATTAAGGAGATAAAGTTAAATTAATGTATCAGATTTAGTCCTCTAGAGAATAGCAACTATTTATAATGTAAGAATTCAGGTGTTTCTTAACTGAAAATTCATTGTTTACATCTGAGAAGTTGTGTGTTATATGGAGAATTGTGTTATATAGAATTGCGTTATAAAGATCGTCTACTGTATGCATATTTAGAAGTGAAAACATGACTTCTTTAAAAAAAAAGAACGTTTAATGCAATGGCCATATTACGCTATCTGTTTTCAATCCCCCTCGGGTAAACAGGTGAGGGCTAAACACATTTCCCGTTTCTGAGGGCAGAAGCCTTCAAAAAAACATTGAAGCATGTGCAAAGAGATGATTTTTAAGTGGAAAAGAGAGTGTGAATTTGACAGAATACTCTTTTTGCTTTAAATATATAGATACTGCATTTCATACATTTTTACTAAATTTAATCAATTCAAATAAATATATTTTATGTTTGTTTGTGTTCAAATAGAAGACTATGCTAATGTTCTTGAGCAAATGATGTTTCAATGGGTGGCTGAACTGTTAGTTCTATATCTAGGAGCAGAGATCTAAAAAGGCACAACCAGGAATGCTGATAGTAAATGATAAGGTAAGGTAGTAAATTGAAGGATGAAAATCAGAATTTTACTTTTAAAACCAACAAGTACAGTTAAAAGGCTGGACTATGATTAAAGAAAAAAAAACCTAATTTGACAACTAAATAAAGAAAATTGTAAATAAAAGTTAAGCTAATAATTTACACATGAATATTTTCCCTAGATTGCCGCAAACCTTATCTAATCACTTATAAACATAAATGAAGAAATGTCATGGCTCAAGTGCATTTTTTTTTAATTTTTTTTTTTACAGTTACATGCTGATTCTTGTGTTTCCTTCTGAAAGATAGATTTTTTGTAGGTGAATGAAACTGTTTTATTAACTCTGTTACAAAGTTAAGATTTTGTTGCAGTAGGTGGCTGGAGCCCATGTAACTTTTCTGTTAATACTGTTTCAGAGACATATATATATACACACACATATATATATATATATATATATATATATATATATATATATATATATATATATATATATATATATATATATATATATATATATATATATATATGAGGGCAGATATTTTTTTTCATTTGACAAAATGCTTACTTTTTATTGCTCTGAGTTAACAATTTTTTATATTTCCTGAGATTTCTGTATAGTGCAAAGATTATTTATTTTTTAATACTATTAAAAAAAATACAAACTCAGAATTGTACCCCCTCCCCACCAAAGAAAGCAAAAATTCAAAACTGTTTCATTCCTGGTAGCTATTGTTCATCAAGCTAAAAAGTTAAATTAGATGTCACAATATCTTATTTCACTATGATTTTATGCACCTTAACTTTTAAATATTAGATAATCCAAATTTTTAATCGATCAGATGAAGTAAGAATGTACTTTCAGATACATTCAATTCTTTTCAAAAATTGTAAATTAAATGGCTGATTTTTTATTTAAAAAAATCTGGCAATCTTGATATATCAACATGTCATATAGCAATAAGCCTTTATTTGCTATAGTAATGTAAAACAATATTTTCAGTATCAAAATAAAAAGGCATTTTCAAGAAAGAGGAAATCCAGCAAATTTAGAAGATTCTAACTCCTGCATTTTGAGTTATTAAAGAGAGATCAATTACATTATAAATGAGCAAAAAAGGAATACATTACTTAGGAAATAAAAAAAGCATGTAATGGCATCTGCTGTATTACAAATGAGAATTGCAAAAAAAAAGAAAGGATATACATATATGTAAGAGTGGTAAAGATTATTTTTAAATTGCAAAGACCTGTTAAATGATGAATTGTTTCTTTCACTCTATGTAATAATTAAATCATGTTCAGTTCAGTAGTTTACAATTTTTTTAGATTATTACTCACTGCACACTAACCCCCTAATTTGGTTTTTCTTTGGATTGCATCATTATAAGTTTGTTATATCTAAATTACAATATTATGCATGGTTTTAAAACTATATTAATAATTTTATCATTAGACATTTTGTAGACATTTAATACTTATCAGTTTATTTGAATTTAAAAGCCAATTTACTATGCTATTTCCCCTTATATATGTTCATTTTTTAATTTAATTTTTTTTTTGGGGGGGGGGGTGGGAGGCGGGGTAGGATACTATTAGTCTTTATTACATTCCATCCATATAAAATCCATAATATCACTGCTCTCAATTTTGATTAAAAAAATGTTCTAAATGACATATAATTTCATACTTCATATTTATTTTTAATGTAATATTTTGCTAGCAGATGGCGCTACATTACATGCAAGCATTTTATTATTAACTAATTGAATTCAAATGTTCAAAGCCATGTAATAAGGTAGTCAAATTGTTTCAAAAACTGATTTTAGTTATGGCTTGCACACATTTTCTTAAAATGCAAGCCAGTTTTCTAATAAATGGTATAGTAATTGATCATTTAATACAGAATAAGTTTTATTTCCCTTGAACTTTTCTGTGAATACATAGAAAGCTTGCAAGGTTTTAGATATTATAAATAGAAAAAAATAATTACGCTCCATTTGAAAAGTTAAATACATTTATGACAATCTTTGTATTTTACACTTCCTTGATTGAAAAAGATGAAAGAAGTAGTTAATTAAACCTTTCAGTTAAATAAAACAAACAATTCTGAAGATAAATGTCAAACTGTATTATCTATAGGTCAGTTTTATGCAACATTTCATAAAGCTATTAACAACCTGTCAATTTTATCTTCACTTGATACTTCAATTATACTGATGAGAATACAAGAAACATTTATTAATTTGATGTGACTTACTTAATTATCATTCTTGTGAAATACTAATTTAACAGGTTGATTTCAGTTTAATCCTTTTGATCGAGCCAATTACTGTACATTTTTATAAATAAAATTAAAAATCAGAGCTACTGCATCTATTGAAATATTAATAATAATTATATAATTTTTATCTAAAACTTAGAAGAAATAGATTATAGAAATTAAAGAATATAAAAAAAATTAAATAATTATTAATATATTATTATTATATATTAATATATTATTATAATATATTATTATTAATAATAATAAATTATAAAAAAGAAAAAAAATAACCTTATGTAGGGTTTTGTTATATATCGCTAAAATTTGCTAATATTTTTTCCCTCCCCCCACCCGTTTTTTGTAAGACACACAAACTGCTACTAGTTTAAATTATTTCTCCTTCCCTTTACATTTATAATATTAAATTTCTTCCTTTTTTGAAAGGTTTCAAGTATTTGATTGCAATTTTAGGTACTTCTCTATTATCCCATCAACCACTTTTCATAAAAAAAAACTATTGCCAAACTGTAAGATTAAATGCCAAAAATGCAGTCCCTTTTACTTGATGTCAGAAGCATTATACGTGTTTGTTATGTCATCAAGTGGTTTTTAATTCGACATTTGCATGTATTTTTCATTATGTTTTACTGATTTATTAGATATTTTATTAATTAAACTAACAATTGTGTCCTTAAATTCTTATATTTCATTTATTTATTTATTTTGATATTCCAATAGCAACGTTCTGCCGTTTATTTGGCATTACAGTTTGGCGATAGCTTTTTGTTATGAAAAGTGGTCGACGGGATAATAGAGAAGTACCCAATTTTAATTTGTTTCATTTTGAATAATTCTTCTACACATAATTTTTTTCTTTTAAATGAATTAAGTTATTATGGATTATTTTTGCTAGACATGCTTAGTATATCACAAGCATAATAATGAAGCAAATCTTTTATTGGAAATCTCATAATCTAAGCAAATATTTTAAATAAAATATACTAGATCTTTCTTCTTGTTGAGTATGGATGAGATAAGGGAAATGTTTCCATAACTGTGCTTAATTCCAAAATTACCTTAAATATTTATGGACCTTCCTTATAGACACTTTTAAAGCTGTTCTCAAATCCAAAGGACCTACTTTTTGACACAATATTGAATTCATTTTTGTTCAGAAATAGATGAAATTGTCAGGTGTTCTTATTCAGAAACTACCTCATCTAAATGAGTTTTCCATTTTTTGGTAAAGCAGAAGATTGTTCAAAACATACTGTCAAAGAGTCGACATTTTAAACGGAATTCTTGTGGCAGCAGAGAGAAACAAGAGAACATGACACGAATTGCTAATAACTCAATAAGTAATTTATTTATCAAAAAATGGAAAACTCATTTTGATTTTTAATTGCTTGCATAGTCAGACCTGCCAATTTTATGCTGTTGTGTTTAGAAATGAGCCAGAAAATGTGTCAGGTAGTTTCGTGTCATTAAGCAGGTCATTTGAGAACCACTCTTAAAATTATTCTGTCTATTCTAGTTTATAAAAGGTAGTGTGTGGTGAGGTTCATATTTTACCCATATATACGAAATATGCAGGTAATAGAAAAATTATTACATGCATATTTTGTATATATTAATTATAATGAAGTTTTGCCGTTGCTTTCAGTATACAGTCGAACCTCGTTAACACAAAATTTCGCTTAACATGAAATATTACTCAGGTCCCGCCAGATAAGTCTGAAAACCAATGTAAATTAATTCGTTTAACATGAGATAGAATTTCACTAAATCCCGCTTAAGGCGAAAAATTTTTTTGCTCGAAAATCAAAACATTCTTTCTTAAGCTAAGTTTCCGATATTTCAAACTTACATGTCACATCTTATTTACTAAATATGGAATTTTTCTTACTGTGAAAATGACATAAAGAAGAAAAGGATTCCTAAAAAAGGTGAAATATTTGACTAATCCCTGCTTATCTTTATCCTCTGATAATCCGCATTTCCCCCTTTTGTTTAAAGTGCATTTACATTTACATTCTGAGCAAGTCTGCCAGAGATGGGAATCAATCATATGTCTTTCCATTCTTTTGGAATTACATTTTGTGGTCATCAACAAAACACAGGAGAGAAAAAGGGAGGTTAACAAAAGAAAGGGGTGGTGTCCGAATAGTCAGCAGCTCCCGCCCTTGACATCTGACCTTTAGAAATTCTATCTGTTAGTTATCTGTTTGGTCCTTTATGTGGAAATTTTCACTCACTGACCATATGAGCAGGGAAACAATGAATGTTTGGGTGAAGGAGTTTCTTTTTTTAAAGTGTTTCTTCCAATAATTGTTGGACTGTATTCACAGTGACATAAACCATAAACCTTGTTTCCGAAATCCCCTATTTTCCCGTGAAAGAAGTGAAAATCCTTATTTCACTACCTGACTACTGAAACTCTGTTCGCAGTTGCTCTGTGAAAATTCTGTGAAAGATGAGTCGAAAACAGCAAGCTGTATTCTTTAGAAACAAAGCAAAAGATTTTAAATGAAGTCAGCGATAAAGTGCTGAAAAAATCAGAAATTGCGGCAAAGTATGGAATACCCAATAGCACACTCTCTACAATTTTAAAAAACCGTGAAAAAATTGAAACGGCTTATGCTGTCAGTCAATTCGAACCAGCTAGAAAAAGGATGCGTTCAGGAAAAAATGAAAAAATTGAAACGGCTTATGCTGTCAGTCAATTCGAACCAGCTAGAAAAAGGATGCGTTCGCCAAATTTGGCGACCAAAATAGGTTGCCATAAATAAAGCTAACTTGGCTGTAGAGGATTAATTTGGCGATATTCTCATTCAAATTCAATGTTGACGAGAACTGAAATTGAATCTTCTTTAATTAGGTTCCACGCATTTTACCCTCGTGTTTCCCAGTAAAATTACCGTAATTTCTGGAAGAAACGCTGCAGTGTCGTATATGCCGCACAATGAAAAATTGCACCAAAAAAATAAAGAAACGGTCGTAAACGCTTCATCATCATAAATACCGCAGGTGAAATTTCAGCATATAGGCTGTAATCGTTAATGACTTGCAAACAGAAACACATTAATAAACTGAATTTAGAAATTGTTCCATTCTAAATATACAGCACACGACACAACACTACAGCCATCCTAAGACGACTGTTTACAAAATGATTAGTTAATCAAAACAAAACCGAATTAAACAATCAAGTTAATGCGTATATATACCTTGCCAAACATACACTTGCCAATGAAAACACATTTCTAGAAAGATCCGGGAAGTGACGTGTGGCTAAAACATGAATAATCATGAGATTTTCGAATCAGACAAAGACTTGTCTGGCACCATCTCTCGGAACAAAAGCATACTACGCTTATCAATTATCGTCTCAATTGAACATTGCCGTATGCCGTGAATGAAAATAACTGAAGCGCAGCATTTGAATGTTTATGAAATAAATATAATTTATCAGCTATTGTAAAGTAAAAATTAACTGCTTTTAAAGAGTGAACTATTAATATTGAACAGAGAACTAGAGAAATAAGGGTAAGTTGAATATATATTAACTATAGTAATTACGTTTTTATAATAAAGATATATTGTTGATATGTACTGTTTATGAGCTTTATACTGAGATTAAATGAATGTAAATAAAGGTGAAATATGAATGAAAGTTAATGAATGCATGTGTTTAAAAGTGCATCTGAGGCAGTAAGACTAAAAGCATTAACCCTTTGAGGGGCGGTGGTATATATTATATACCACCTAATTTTAATTCTATTCGAACCAGAAACTTTTAATTATATTTTACTGTTTTTAACTTTGGCGGGAATAGTTGAAAAATTGCTTTTCTTTATTTTGAACTAAGTTCTTTTGTAAATACCGGTGTGAGTTCGATGTTACAGGAACAAAATTGCTTGCCCCTGAAAGGGTTAAATGAAGGCTTGCTTTTCACAACAATTTTCACCTTAAGTGTACAATTAGAGATCTGCACAGCCTCGGGCCAATGTTCTTTTATTAGTCTCGTGCTGGGCTGCGCCCAGGCTTAATTTTTTTCTGTAGACTCTTGCCGGGTCAGACGTCAAACTCTTTTTTCCAGACTGTGTCAGAGCTCCTATTTTTTGTGAAAATAACAGTGACATTATATCTTTGTTTGACGAAATCGTTAGAAATTAAATTTTGTTTTATTAATTATAGTTTTTTTGGTACTTTTCGGTTAGCCGGGCGCCAGTGATATATATACATGTATATATATACACACGCATACATATATACACATATCTACATATACATATATATACATACACATATATATACATATATGTATGTATATATATACATACAAAAATACATAATATGTATTTATATATGTACATATATCACTGGCGCCCGGCTAACTGAAAAGTACCATTTTTTTTTAAAATCTACTTAAAAAAAAACCTTTATTGAGCTTCAATTTTTCTTTATCTGTCTTTTTCTTCCATTTTAAACTAAAAATGAAGTCTAAAAATTTCAGCCCGTGCACAACATTTAAAAATCTTATTAACAGGAAGATTTCTCATCTTTGGTGTCTGAATCTTTGGAGTGAAAAAAAATTTAAACTGCACGTAAATGCCGCATCGGTAGAAACGCCACATCGCTTGAAATTTTAACTCTAAAACACGTAAATGCAGTGCAGTTTCTTCTGAAAATCACAGTAGCTAAAATCATAAAACCAAGAAATAGGGAGGCTATCTGTTCCTGTCAGTCCAGGCCAGGACTTTTTGTAGTTCAATATACATCAGTTGATCGCATTCTGGTAACACTACGATTTGCAAGCAACTGATGTACAACAGAATGACGAAAAATATTGATTTTATTGGCGATGTGATAGCGAATTTTCAAGTATTAACATGACTGAGATAGAAGAAAGTTTCGGGATTGGCACATCTGAGTAGTTTGCTATCAAAAAGACTCAATACCATAGTAAGCATGAAATGATTAGGAAATTTTTACAGCATAGTCTTCCCATTTTATTCCAAATCTATATATATATTAGGCTATCGTACGTGGCACAGAAATCGCGATTATTTATCATTTGCCGATGACAACGAGAGGTTTGTTTTCACTAATATGCGAATATTAAGAAAAATATTTGAGGTATCGATTTAAAAGTCACCACACATATGTAGAATTTTTTTTTTGCATCCGAAAATACAATTTTTGTAAAAATTGGCCGGCAATTTTTCTTATTTATTTTTAAAAACTAGCTACATTCTAAAAAGGAAAGAAAATAAAATGCGAAATCAAACCAAGAAATGCGCCATTTTGTTATTAATTGAACCATTGACACCATTGTTGTACCTTATGCAGTTTAACCTCATTTTTGTCCGCATCGTTATGACGTCAATGTTACGAATGTGCGTATTTGTTATTTATAATATAGATTGAGTAATAACAAATAAATAATAATAATAAATGAATAAAATAATCTTATTGGGTGGAGATTTCCGTCAAGTCAGTCCTACCTGTCATTTTTAGAGGTTCAAGATCACTAACAGTTTCAAGTTGCATAAAGAAGATAATATTTTACATTATGTAACTCACAGCAAATATGCATGCCTTTCAAACAGAGAGAGTGTTAGCAAGTTCGCTGTTACAGGTTGGCGAATGCAAAGGTGGGAAAACTATCGAGTTTCCCCCAATTTGCTATCCAGATATACAAGATCCAGTGCAGCAACTTTTAAGTAACATTGATTTTTAACGGTGACACCCTAAAAGCTTAAAAGACGAGCCATACTAACAGTGATAAACAATTTGTCAATTAAAATTAATAATAATATCTCCGAGCTCTGAAATTTACAGTTGTGTATATAAAGATGTTTTCGATGCAGAAAAAAAAAAAAGATAAAAACATTTTCCTAATTGTGAATGGTGTAGATATTTTCAATATAATATGTATACACTTTTTTAATTTTAAAGAGTATCCAGCAACTATTGTGTGCATAAAAATGTTTTTTATATGCACGATGCTGGAAAAATACCTCTGTTTTCATATTTCTAAATGGTGTCCATATACTATGATGTGTATATATTTTTTATTTCAAAGTTCCCAGTCCTAAGTGGAGAAGTTTTTATGGATGATATTTATACATATAATGCTGAAATTCGTGTATTTTAATATGCATAAAGTATTTAAAAGATTAGGCACTAGAGTGCAGATACTCTGCGCAGGGTCAGCTAGTATTTATTAAAACATGTATGTTTCTGTCTGAACATGCTCTATCAAAAAGAAATATTGCCAGATAAAATGTAAAAATGCTTTGACAATTGTATGGCTGTAATGTGATTTTAATTTGTCGCCACATGTTTTCTCCGGTATTAGTGTGGGAACCTGTAGAACAACTTGGAAATTGTACATCAAATGTGACAAATAAGGTACATTCGTACTGTTATTATTTCAGTGAAATGAATTATATCGTCTGTTATTATGGTAGGTTTAATTTTCGTAATAAAAAAAGTGCATTTTAAGTTGGCAACATTTTAGCTTTTGTTGATATTTCTTGAAAATTCCAATGTGAAACTTAAGCCTAGCTTTGAAAATTTCAGAACTTGAAATCCAAATTTAGTTTATTTTTCCATTTAATATCTATTTCTCTGGAATCATCTATCAAAAAGATTGTTGGTAAATTATACGATTGCTATAATTAAACAATTTCAGTATACAAACTCAGTTTTTAAATTAAGTAATATGACTCCATCTTAAATATGACATAATTATCAAGGCATCCTAGAATCATTACCTATCATGGGATATCATTGAATTAATTGCATAAGTTTTGATACGATTTTCATAAAATTTGAAATGACTAGATAAATTTCTGCATCGATTATATGCAGTAAACTCCATCAAATCCGCACAGCTTACGACAAGAGATTATGCAGATTTTAGAATTTTGCATATTTCTGGTCAGTCTTTTCTTTACATTTTTAAACAGCAATTTGACTAGTAAAGCATTGGAAATTGTAATGAATAATTCAATAGGTAAAATATTAAAATAATTGAAATAAATTATTAAATTAATTATGTGAAATTATAAAAATTAGGAAAATTTAAAATATAAAAAATTAAAGATCAAGTAGATAATAATTAATAACGCAGTGCTGAATATATATACATAAAAATGATGAAATATCAATCCTTCTTTCATTCAGCCCAATTAGTCAAAATTACGTATAAAATCATGAAAAAATCAAAATAAAAATCATTAAAGACTAAAAACTGAAATTAAATACTGATGCAAAGTGGCTACTGTTACTCTATTTTTTACCGTAGATACAAAATAATTTGCCTCAGAATCTTAAAATAACGAAATTTTTTTCATGTTTATGCAGATTTAGTAAACAGAAAATCTTGATTAATTAAAAATTGTCCTGGAAAAAAAGATCGCAATGGTCACTAATATTAACACCATTTTGATTTATTTTTCATAGAAAATGTCAGATTTTCTTCATGCGAAAGCTCGCGTTCGGCCATATTAACCATAATTACATTTGAAAATGCTTACATAATAATAAAAAAATAAAAAAAAATATTGAAAAACAAAGAAATGAATGCAAGAAAAACAAACAATCTGGTTACAGTTTACACTTGCGAATATTGTGCAAGTTACAATATATGATGAATTTTAGCTTTTAGATACACTAATTTACATCAAAATCATAAATAAATAAATTTTATTCTGTAATTAATCCGCTGTAATAGCCAAAAGAACAACAAAAAAAATTAGTAAAAAAAAAATTATGATCGCCACTGATTTCAATGCCATTTTAAATTTTTTCCTTCAAATTAACTATAAGTTTCACATCTGCAATGATATTTGGATTTTAAGCGTTGGTGGATTTGATGGAGTCTACTGTATATTAAATTTCAAACCTTTCAGTTGGGTAGTTCTTGTGCTGTTATATGAGGACGGACTAATGGACCAGACAACAACTATAGGTGCTACATATTTATATAATTATGAACACACATAAAAATCAACAAAATGAAGACTGGTTCAAATTTAGCCAATTATACCGAACTTTTCCCAAATTATCAGAAGCCATCCAACAATCACTTTAGACACTGTTTTTCCTTACTTAATCAAAGTTTCTAGAATTTGTTTCAAAGTCTCCTGTGTCCTGTGTGTTTCAGTAATGCTTCATATACAGTACAGCCTAATAATCATGTAAAAAATTAGAGAATCTATATAATAAAGGCACAAAGCGTTTGACTGTCATCAAGAGTTACAGATGCCCACTTTTCCTTTTTCATATGCCAGGCAGCCAGTTTTATTATTTTATATTTAATTTAAACAAGTATTTAAGTAATTTACTTCCTTAATTATAATTTCTAAACTAAGTAATGTAAATCTTCTGAATTTATTTTTACTTATGTGTAATAGAATTGCAAATATCTTTGTACTTGAATTATCAATTTTTTATTTCAGATTTATTTATTTATAAAGTGTCATATTAAATACAAAAGTTAAAAGTTAATTATATTTTACACTAAATTCAATATTTTTTCCCTTATGGCTGAACGTTAGTCTTGTAGATCTTGTGAACTTTTTTTAAGTGAAGATTTCACCATATCATAAAATTGACACCTGTGGATTATATGCTGCTGCGGATTATAGGCAGGAAATTAGGGTAATCGAATGGCAATTTACATTTTTTGGTAAAGGCAAAAGCTCTTTCAGAAACTGTCGAGGATGTCGATTTGAACGAAATTTCTGGACGCGGTAGCACGAGAAATGGGTAAAAATTTTTGTCACATGACAAGATTCTCTTATACCATAGCATATTTATCAAAAAATGGAAAATGCTATTCGATTCCAAACCACTTCATTAGTCAGGCCTACCAATTCTATGCTTTTACATTAGAAAATGAGTCAGAAAATTTCGTGTTGTTGAGCACAGACTTTGAGAACCACTAGAGCAACTAGTCTGCTAAAAAGTTTTTTTGGAGTTTGGATAATTTTTCTTCATGTGCACCATAAGATCATTGCAGTTTTTCTAATCTCATGTTTGTTTAGTGCTGACTCTAAACCAATTTGACAGAATTCAGCAACCGCTGTCTCTTACTGACCTTTTTGATTCTTTTCCCGTTTCGGTCACAGGAAAAAATCTTTAAATATGTCTATCAATCATACAAAAAAATTGTGAATTTAGTTAATTGAATGAGGGAGTATAATCATAAAATTCGCCACATGCATGAACATAAAACTATATAAGGACTTCTAACAAAATAGTGTTAATATAGATTTGCGACTTTGGAATTAAATGTCAACTGGTGTACAGTTGTTTACTACTTGACCAATTTTAAAAGATGCACCTTGGTGTGCTGCCAAAATAACAGACCATTCTGAAGGACATTGGATTAGAAATAAACAAAATTTAGGTTTCGCCTAACCCATCTGACCCATGTCATGTTTTCACTGGCTGTTCTATGTTGTTGTACTAGTAAATACGAAACTATCAGAATTCTCTTATTCATCCCCCACAAAAACTAAAATAGGGGAGATTCTTTTCATTACCTACTTCCCTTTTATCAAGGATAGACTCGTCTTACACAGACCTGTTAGTCACATGACCAGTCTTTAAAGTTTGGTTCAGCAATATGGCAGTGCCACCTACAAACAACAATATGGATACATGCCATAGAATAAATCTATGATACGTACCAGACGATAGCTGTCAATCAGGCGAACTAAAACAACTGTCCTACATAGACATTGTATTTGAAATATTTCTTGAGGAAGGATTTTCTTGTTCAAAAGGCTATTTCATTAGAAGTCCTTATCTATTTCTATGTCCATGGTCATATGGTAGAAAAAATCGCTAAATTCTTCAATGAGTCGCAGGAGAAAACGGCAAAGTTTGCGAATCGGTCTCAAGATAAAACAGTGAAATTCGTCAATCTGTCATGAGAAAATAACATGAAATTCAACAGTTAGTCATGGAAAAAATTGTAACATGTTTCAGTGAGGCACGAGGGAAAAAATTGTTAATTTCATCAATCTGTCGCCAGAAGAAAAAATGTGCAAAGTTCATCAGTTGGTCAAGGGAAAAAAAATCTCGAAGTTTGTTGATCGGTTACAGGAAAATGTTGTTAATTTGTTGATTGCTCACCAGAAAATATAATGAAATTCATCAATCTCAAAATTTGTCAGTTGGATGCAGGAAACAAATCTCTAACTTTGTCAGACAGACGCAGAAATAAAATCGCGAACTTCATCAATCTGTCACAAGAAAAAAACGTTAAATTTGCCAATTGGTCATAGAAAAAATCACAGAAATTCTTAGTTGATTGCAGAAAGCATTGTGGAATTCGGCAGTTGGTCACGGAAATATATTGCGAAATTTGTCATTCGATTGCAGAAAATCTGGACACAGGGCCGGATTTAGCCTTTAAACCACTCCGTGCAAAAGTAAGAATTTGCGCCCCTACATAATAAGTATACATAGTAAGCATTAAAAGAAAGTACATGATCGTTTTTACATTTTGTAGGGAACATCCAAAAAACAACAGGGAAACACACACTCAGTAATTGACACAAATACTTATAATATTTTTTCATTTAAAATACTTTACTTCATTTTAGTTCAGATAATTCTTTAATTAATTCAGAAACATCTAAATTGTTACTGAGTTCATACTCAATTCCTAAAATAGCGAGGTCTGACAATCTTGTTTGAGATGTTGTTGTTCGCAAATAGTTCTTGATTGTTTTTAGTTTGAAAAAACTACGTTCTCCGGATGCAACAATTATTGGAATAGTAAGTAAAATTCTTAGAGCAATGCTCAAGTGTGGAGCAAAATTCATTTTTGTTATGAATTTGAAAACTTCCAAAGGTGGTAAATCTTTTAACAATAGAGAACACACCACTGATATTTCATCACAAATTTCCAGGCTGTTTATATCCGATGATTCTCTAGCTGTTAAAATGGTTTCCAAATCTTTGCATTTGGCCAAAATTACAGTAGAACAAACATCTTTTAGTCCATATATATGATATAAAAAACTGAAGTAACTGTTGTTATGTTGCAGCTGAGAAAATCTTTGATCTAAAGACTTGATTGCAGTGTCAGCAAGGTGGTAAAAGAATTCAATTTTGTATTTTTTCTATGCATCGATTATAGGTTCATCCTGATTTTAATAATCAATTTGTCTTTTTCGCCGACGAACTCGATGTCTCGGTATTGATTCAAAATTTTTATCTGCATCTATTTCGGATGCCGTTTCGCCAGCATCGACAAGGATGGCATTAAAGTGATTGTCCGATCTCAAATTCTTAAAAAAAACGATTGGAACTTTCCAAAAGCAATTGCCAATGCAATATCGAAAATTTTCCCCTGCATGAGTTTACTAATGGAATTGAAATTATTTAAAACCTCATACCACATCACGACAGAACAAAGAAATTTGTATCGTTTTATTTGCGCAAGTAGCGCAGATGCTTCATCTTTTATAGAACTATATCTATATCTTTGTTCTCGTAAATGCTAAGCAATGCATCATATACTCGACCGATTTAATACCTTAGTGGCTAGCATCAGTTCGACTTTTCCATCTGGTGTCGCTGAGAGTTTTTAAGGTTACTTCTTCAAAATGCTTCAAAAGAATGGCCGATCTGAAAGGCGATGAAGAAAAAAATACGTACAATTTTTGGATAATATTAAAGAAGTTGGCTCCCTCTAATGATGATTTGGCCATATCATTTACCACCAGATTAACGGAGTGGCTACCACATGGTGCAAAAAAGCACCAGGGTTGATGTTTGTAATCATTGCTTGCACTTGCACCCCCGCATGTTTTCCTTTCATGTTGGCATTTATACAAGATTTTTATATAAGCTGATTTTCAAATTGTGATAGATCTTACTTAATCGATCACGAAAACTGTCGCGAAAGCGATGGATGCGGCCTTGGGAATCGAGAAATATCCAAGTGAAAGGGAAACGAACAGCAACTTGATTACAGAAGATCACTACTGGTCGTGATAATGTCATCCAAATCTTTCGTAATGAAGTAATCTTTTTAAAACGAGCAAATTAGCGTGTTTTTACAGCCTTCAAAGTGTGGACAGGCGGGAAGGGAGGTTACGAGCGTTGGTCGTAGGGCGCAACCCCCTAGTTTGTTAGAAAATGTAACTGTGAGATAAACTTTTATTACGAAAAAACAATTTTTCCAGATTTAAAAAAAATGCAACACTTCAAATTTCTTACAAAATTTACTTTTCTAGTTCAATCCATATCTTGGGAATGAATTAAAAGTTCTAAACATGTATGCATTTTTTTTTCAGTTTGACTGAAATATGTCAATTTTTGCACAAAATGTGATAAATTTTATTAAGACTGTTCTCAAATCGATAAAGGAGCTACATTATGAATTAATTTTTGTTCGGAAACGTATGAAATTCGCAGATGTTCTTATTCAGAAACTATGTAATCGAATGGCGATTTACATTTTTTGGTAAAGCAAAATACTGTCAAAATAAAGCAAAATCTTTCGCAAAATACTGTCAAAGATGTCGATTTGAACCAAATTTCCGGACGCGGTAGCACGAGAAAGGGGTCAAATTTGTCGTCGCGTGACAAGATTCTCTTATACCTTAGTATATTTATCAAAAAAATGAAAAACGCTATTCGATTCCAAACCACTTCAATAGTCAGGCCTACCAATTTGATACTTTTACGTTTAAAAATGAGTCAGAATATATGTCAGAAAGTTTCGCGTTGTTGAGCAGGGAATTTGAGAACCACCTTAATTAAATTAATGTGAGTATATTAAACAATTTAACCCATACTTATTGATTTTTAGTAAATTGCACAAAAGATAAAAAATATATACATGAATATGGAAAATTTAATAAAATAAGAATGTGTAAAGCAATCTAAATAATGAAATTCATAATAAACCAACTAACTTTAACTACTAAGATAAAAAGATGACAATAAAAAATATTTCACAAACAATCAAATTAACATGAGAGATGTAATATTGTTCAAACTTTTTTTTTCTCTCTTTCTTTTTTTCAAGCCACTTAAAAATATACAGTAATAACAATGGTTTTCTTCAAGTTAAATTTACTCATACCCAAGAACAAGGGCTAACACACTTCTTAAAATCTTCTTATAATATTATTTTACGACAAAACATACCTTTTGATTCTTTGTCTGTTTTTTCATAGATTTCATGCAGGAGAATAAGACAAAAGGTTTTCCCAATGCAATGGTTAATGGTTCTCAGAATAACAGCTTTTACTCTCTCCTAAAATATAAATAGCGCCAAATAGAGCCTTCCTGTCGCCGTCCCCCTCTAACCACGTGACTCGCATCAGCCAATTACGATACGACAAACAGAAAAACAGAGAAAGGTATTTTTCTAGGAGCATTCGGATCAAGAAACATGCTTAACGCTTAAAACTTTTGGCTTTGGAGAAAAAAAATATAAAGGAACTTCTAGTTGCATTTGAATAAATTTTCTTCAATCTGAAAGCCAGCTATTGAGGGTATTTTCTTAATTTTTTTCTCCTTTTGTTTTGGAAATTTTGCGCCCCTCGATTTTTAATACTCCGTGCCGGGGCACGGATTGACGGAGTGTTCGTCCGGCCCTGTCTGGACAATTTGTTCAGTCCGACGTACAGAAAAATTTTTGAATATTGTCAATCTGTTGTAAGAATAAACCATGAAATTCGCAAATTATTTGTAGAAAATATTGCGAAATTCGTCGATTGGTTGCGGAGGGAAAAATCACAAAATTCGGCAATCAATCATGAAAAAAAGCTAAATTCGTCGATCAATCATGAAAAAAACGTGAATTTCATTGAACGGTTGCAGAAAAAACGCCAAATTCGTAGAATGGTCTCGGAAAAAAGTGAAGTTCATCGATCAGTCGTAGAAAAAACGCGAAATTCGTCCATTGGTTGCAGGAAAAAAAATCAGGAAATTTACCGATTGGTTGCAGGAAAATTAAATAACATATATATCTCCTGAAAATGGGGAATTTTTTTGTGTGGGAGGCTCCTGCCCATGATATTTTTTGGGCATGATTTCAAAATTTTCGGCACAAATCTGCCATTCAGCCCTGAAATTCAAGCTCTGTATATATATATATTGGTTGCTTTATATATTCATTGGTGTTTTATATATGCGGAAAAAGAAATTATTTTTAAATAAAAAGTGATAAACTGTTTACACTTCTGAAATTATTTCCACTTGCTTAAACAAAAAGATATCTGAAATGTACTTTACTATTAGGGTTTGTAATATTATATTACAAAAATAATCTAGAATCAATACAACTAAGTTATAAATTAAAAGAAACCACCATCATGAGTGATAATAAAATTTATCAACAAATTATTGTTTTGTAGGGATGCACCGAATAGTTATTTTGGCCAAATACCGAATATTCGGCACACAGATAAACCGAATAATGAATATTCGGCTAGCCGAATAGTAACAGTGAGGCCGAATATCGAATATTCGGCCAACCGAATAATAACTTTTTACCGAATACCGAATATTCGGCCAACCGAATAGTAACTATTTGGCTGAATACTGAATATTCGGCTGGCCATATTTTTTTTATATTTCAGAGTTTAAAAGAATTAAATGTTAAAGTATGAAACAATTTTGTATAATATTTAACACAGATACTACCTTTTTATGAACTAGACCTTTACATAAAAAAATCCGTGCTTTGAGTTATAACTTAAAAAGAGGATAGTCTTAAAACTTTTTTAATTAATAAAGCTTTAAACTTCGTAGCTGCTTCTGTGAATTAAAATAAATTTATAAAATGTTCTTATATTCTATCTATAACAAATACTTTAAAATCAAAGTAATTTTTTGAATGTATTAGAAGAAACATTTTACAGTGATATAGTGTTTATTTGTCAGGAAGGGACTAAAGTAAAACAATACAATATATTAAAATTCTGGCAAATCAGCAAAAATAACTTTCATGCTTCTTTTGATTGGCAAGGAAGTTTTTAAATGAACCGCAGAGTAGGTGTCTGGAATGGGCGGTCATATTCAAAGGTTGTAAACATGCAGTGTGTTCATACATCTTGGTACAAATTTTCTGTGTAAATAAAGTGGTCAAGGCAAAAAATTTTTGAGCAAGAAATAGTACCTCAATCCACTTATTCCATCAAAAATATAATACATTCAATCAGAAATACAGAGTGTGTCACCGCAATCTGAAACAGGATTTTTGTTTAAAACTTTAACAACAATGAAGATATTTTAGCAATATTTGTATCGTATTAATTTTGCTTGTAGAAAATATGATAATACTATTGGAAATGGCTGAATTTGGCCAGTGACACAGTATAAATATTACTGTCAGCTGCATTCTGAATAAAGGAATATCTAGCTCAGTGTTGTTTAGATATGAATGGTGGAAATTTCTGGTACTTATTGTGATTCACAGAAATCAAAGTAACGATGTTGAAAATATAGTTACAATATCTTCAATATTACTAAAGTAACAAGCGAAAATTCAAATTTCACTTGGAGTGAGGTGCACTTTATTTTTGACTGAAAAAGTGTGTTGTGATTCTGGTTTCCTGGAAAAAATTGTCTGTCTTGATGTCTATTATCACCTGTGAAAGTTTTTTTTTTCATTTTATTTAGAAACATGATGATTGCAAAAAAGCAAGAAACAGATTCTTTACTAGACACAATATTCAGGAACTTGCATTTATTTGTATATCATTAATTCCTATGAGAGTCATCATTAATGGATAATTTTCCTAAGTGACACTTTTCAAACAGCGAATAAATAATTTAAAAGTATTCTCTTTCTTTGAAATATGATTTTATTTCGAATTATTTCGAATATGTTTATTAATTGACAGTTAAAAGAAGAAATTGTGGATTTAAAAAAATATTTAAAAAAAGTATTCTTAGGTATTCGGTTTGGCCAAATATTTCGATATTCTGCCAAACCGAATATTCGGCAGGCTGAATAGTTTGATATTCGGCCTAACCAAATATTCGGCAATATGGCCAAATACCGAATATTCGGTGCATTCCTTTTATTTTGTGTTGAATTACAATTACTTTATATTTACATTCAAATGTGTTTCATTTTATAAATTAATTTAATCAAAAAACAATCATGGATATCTTACTTTATATTTTAAAGTTTCTTTATTTTATAATTTGAAAAATGAATGAAGAAATTTTGTAAAATTATTGCAACATCTGCAGATTACCGTTAAATGCTCAAATATCTTTCATGCATTGCCAGAAATGTTTTTGCTTCTGTGCTAATTTGATTGATTTATAAAAATTATATCTACATTTTATTTTTCTAATTAAAAAAACGTTTTTCTAACAGACAGTATTGTATAACTAACTTATAACTGACATAAATATTTAGTATTGGACTCATTGTTTTCTTTCAAAACTTCAGAGCCAATGGTGAAAATCAAGCTTATATTACCTGTTTTTGTATTATACTATTATTTTAAATGCCGTAAACAAATTACGAATAACTTTTTGATATTTGTGAATTGTTTAGATTTTTAGTTACATGTTTATGTACTACTTAAAGATTTTATTACTCTTGATAATGTAATACACACAAATTTATTACAAAAAGAAAATAAATTTTAAAAAATGTACCATTCTTGTTATCTTTTTGTTTTCAATTGTATAAAAGTAAAATCAGAAAACATGAAAATTCCTCATTGGTGAAGTCTGCTTAAATATATATAAAATGCAAATGGGAATTCCGTTCCGGCACTATGTAACTAGAGTTCGGCTGACAATATTTTGATGGGACTTGAACTGTTAGATAATTTTTTAAGGAATATATTAGGTTAAATCCTAAAACGAGGGACATACTTTATGGGGCGTCGAAGTTGGTGAAACGATAAATGAGATTTTCTTGCTACCGGTTTGTTTGTTATGTTTCTTCCACGCCTTCTGTGGTTGATTGGTTGTTCTGGAGGTTGGGTTGTATTTTGAGCTCAAAGGAAAGATGTAAGAAGGTCTTGATTGGATTATTGTGTGTCAAATTTGTTGAATTACGTTTGTGGAATGTTTTTTGTGAAGTTTAATTATTTGACGTTTGGTGGTATTTCATCGAGGCTAACGAAAAAGAAAGGCTACCGCGGTGCTTTACGCGTATATTTTTTACAGACCGCCGGAGTCACGTGATGCTCGAATGCAATAATGCAGGTGTACGAAAAGAGCATCACGTCCAGAGCCGTCCTTAGGGGTGTGCGACAGGTGCGGCCGCACAGGGTCTCGCGCTTAAAGAGGCCTCGCGCTCGGGTAAAAAAAAAAAAGAAATCAATTTAATAAAAAATTAAATATTTAGCCTTTGTTTTACTGGAAGATATTTATTTCACGAAAAATTTTGAATATTTAAAAATGTTTATTTATAAAATGTAAAACTTTTATCTAGACGCGGACATTCGAGAGCAAAAAATATTACTTGTAGTCTATTATATTCAATCTGTAGCCATTATTATACTCTAGTTTTGTGCACGTGGTGCGACCTTGTCACAGAATATGCTGAATAAAATTTTCTTAAAAGAAAAAAACAGAACAAAACAAAACTCTAGGCGCCACCCTGCATGGCTCGACTCTGTGTTTCCCCTCCCCGCATCACCTCTTCCCTTCACTGTAGACACATTGGCGTTAATGTAGTAGTCTATGCTGAACAAACAATAAGTAATTAATTTATTATTGTATCTAACCACTGAGTTACACGCTTGAATTTAATTGTACCTCTTTACTCCGTGGAATTTAATACTAAATTTTTTGACGCAGTTATTTCAAGAGCTCAGGTACTTATCTAGATTTTTCAATTGTTACTAATAATTTTGAGAATATATGTTGGGTTTCTTTGAGGGTTTTAGTATAATATCCAGTGTTGAATTCAGAGCGTGTCCCGGGGGGGGGGACATTACCTTCGGATCATTAAAATGTCCCCCCCCCAAGATTAGAGATTTTATGCTTTTAGTGGTCAAAAAGTGAAATCCCCCCCCCCCCCGCTGAACTCTATAATGTCCCCCCCGGAGCAACCGAAATCCCTCCCGGAGAAAAATGTCTGACTTCAACACTGGTCATAGTGATTGCTTTTCTCAATCAGGAAGCGTGTTTAATATTTCGGAAATGTTATATATTTACATAATTAATATGAAAATTAAAATCCTGATGTAACATAATTAATGGTCTCGTATTTCGTCCTAGAAATTGGGATGAAAAATGTTCTATTCCGCTGTAGTAATTTTGGGCCACAAAGACATATAATTTCTTAAATTCATCTTTCATTATCCTCATCTGATAAAAATGTAATAAAGAAACTTATATTTACTTTGCTTCAAAATATTGTATTTTTCTCCTTTCAATTATATCAAATACATTCCAAACATTTATTGTTATTATTTATTTCGCATAAAAATATTCAGATTATATACTTCAGTTAAAAATTTCATTCCAATTTTCATATATATATATATATTTTCCATATCAATGTATTTTAGATTTATATATGTCATTTATATTTTCTAAACTTTGATATGCATGTATGTTTGAGCGCGATCTCTCATTAGTGTTGCCAGGTGTCCATATTTACGCGGGACGTCCCGATTTTTAGGGGGTTTGAAGGTACGTCCGTGGACCCATTGCGCGGGACACCAAATGTCCCAATTTTTCAGAAGGCACAGGGCACAATCCCCTTTAAGTCTTTCACGTGTAGAATTCTTGGTATGTGTAGAATTCTTAAAACACTAAACAGTTTAAGAGAAATAAGTGAAAATATTTAATTTTTAAAGACTTGATATGTATAAATTTTAGTGTGGAATTTCCAGGAGAAATTGTTTCTTTCATTTACAAACAAGCTTTTTATGCTTTAACAAGCTTATTATACTTTCTTCTTTTTTCAATTCGTATTAAATCTGCAGTTTTAAAAAATGCATTTTAAGTTGTAGCATTTTAAAATAAAATTATTTCCACAACTTAAAATTCAAATAAAAATGGGGAACTTTATTAATTGTAATATTCTTAATTAGTAAAAAGACTTGCCAATGTTTTAGTTTGGGATTTTGCTAAATCGCAGCAAACAAGGTATAATGTTCTTATGTGCTTCTTGAGTAAGTATGATTTGTTAAAAATGTTTGACAGAAAAGTATTTGTTAATCATTAAAAAGGGTTACGTATATTTAACTAGCTCTCTAATGTATCCTTTAAAGATGGTTTAATTCGCAGAAATTTAATATGATAAAAGAAAATATACTTATATTTTCATATGCCGCGATTAAAACGCGGTTGTTTCGCTTTTTTTTTTTTTTTCTTTAACGCCCTTTCCAGCTTTTGTCATGCTGGACCTGGTAACACTATCTTTCAATTGATTAATTTGATTTATCTCTAGATATAATAAAAGTGAGTGTATGCGTATACACATAGTTCTACCTGTATGATGTACATAACGTAGCGTGAGAGATCATAGCGGGGTCCCCTTCCTCATTCCAATTTTCTGAACACCAAATTTTTAGGAAATAATAGCGCTAGTTAAAAATTGTCGTCTGTTGATTCGAAATCGTAATTTAAAAAGATAATTACTTTTATTTTCGTTTTAAATTTCCTCATTCTATTTATCGTAAATTATATGGTTGCTTTCTACAAAACAAGAACCTTGATTTCAAAGCTTTCTGGTTCATATGTGTGCGGTGCGAACTTAGTGCCTGCGTAAGATTTCAGTATACCTTGCACGTTAAAGAAAATTCACATTTCTTTTAGGAATTTTTTCAAATGGCCTTTGACACCAAAAAATTCATCTTTGCCTAATTAAATCTACTTCTCGCTCCATTATTACATTTTTATTATAAACACTCAGTCTTCTGGTATCGCTTTGCCATCTTTTTTTTTTTTAAATATCATGATTATGATTTTTTTCAAGGTGTGAACATTTTTTAATTAGATTCTTTAATATAAAAAACACTAATAAACATTCAAGTAATATATCCCCCCTCCCTCCCAACTGGTCACGCTATGCCTATATATACATGTCTCCTTAACCTTACTGGATTATTGACAGTCTCATGCAGATGCACTTCCGCAGCCACTAGATTTGATACAATGGTGTCCCGAGAGCCAAATTAACGGATTTTGAAGCAATTTTTCAAAATTAAGTGAGATTTTTTTATCGGATGTTTTGTGCTTTTATTATTATTATTATTATTTTATTATTATTATTCTCTATTGTGCGTTCTATATTTTTGAAAACAAACAATTTTAGCACCGAAAAACACTTTTATCATTCAAATAAAGTTTGTTTTACATTCTATATATATATATTTTTAATTTTTGGCAGATTTTGAAAACTGTAATTTTTTTTTCGCAAATATCGTGTTCTTATTCTTAAATTACCGGATTAAAAGAAATATTATACATTTCATTTTGAAATTTTCGGGAAATTTAAAGTGATTACTTCCTTTTTTTCAAAACCGAAAGAACTTTTAAAAACCAAAATCAGTCAATTTTTGATTAGTCGATTAATATTTTATATTAAAAACGAATTATTTTGCGTTTTTATTTCGTTCCTCCTACTAAGACTTGTGAAACACACGATTTATTTCTGCTACGATGACAACATGACATACTGAACATAAACACATATTTAATTTACAGTGTTAAAATAAAAATATATCGTACAGCGCACACAAAATTACGTTAGATTTTTAGCACTGTTGTCTATCAAGTTAAAGGATATTCTTCCCAAGGATATTCACTACTTTCCGACACTTTTACAAAACATTTTCAATGTTTTGTAAAATCAAATTAAATTGAATAAAATCAATTTTTTCAATGCGCCGCAGCAACTCTTTTTGGCGCCTGATGCAAAAAAAAAAAATGCTACTTTTCTACCGATCGTTCGTGCATCAGTAATGATAACTAACAGCGTCAAAGAATCTCTTATCTGGCTTGACGCTAGCGCACCACTCGCATCACCATTGTTGCAGCTTTGTCGTTCATCAGAAACATGTTTCAGTAAAAACGTGGAAGTTATACTCGCAAATAACGAAAAATGTTGTATAATGTTGTTTCTGTTTCTAATTTTAGAGTTTATCAAAACTTTTTAATCAGAATGTATTCAGTAATCGGAAGCATTTATTTTTAGGTTGAAGTTTTCTGTGATTATGCCAAGGGATCGAGACAAATTTAGAAAGTTTGAGTGTGGTAATGATAAATTAAAGAAAAAATAAAACGTGAGAATTTTTTAAAATCTCAGCGACGTGCTTTTGAAAATTTTTTGTGCCAATCGATATAGGAAATGGTGATAATAATGAATCTGAATCTAAAGCCTGTTGTAGTTCTGCTAGCTCGGAAAGTACAACTAGGCCTCGTGAAATCATTATAAGTGAGATTACAGACGATGACTCAAGTACTACGCCAATAGTTACTCAGGAAAATATACCTGATGATGTGAGCAAGCACATTTCAGTCAATAATAATAAAGATGGTTCCTTCGACATTCTTGCGGCAAAAAGACTTCCTGGCTCAGATGAGATTACAGACGATGGCTCAAGTACTACTCTAGTATTTACTCAAGGAAGGATACTTGATGATGTGAGCAAGCACATTTCAGTCATTAATAATAAAGATGGTTCCTTTGACATTCTTGCGGCGAAAACACTTCCTGGCTCAGATGAGATTGTAGACGATGGCTCAAGTACTACTCCAATATTTACTCAGGAAATGATACGTGATGATGTGAGCAAGCACATTTCAGTCATCAATAATAAAGATGGTTCCGTCGACATTCTTGCGACAAAAACACTTCCTGGTTCAGATGACACTACATCAAAGAATTTGGCGAAATTCTCGATGGGAGATATAATTTCTGATCTTGTTGATCCCGGTATGTGGCCAGATGTTATTTCAACTTTACACTTTGACAAAATTATAAAAAGGGGACCTTTACAGATAGTAAATTTTAATTTTCCTATAAATGAAGATAAAAGGCATTTTTCTGCTAATTTATATAGCCGTATTTTGCCAAATGGAGAAAAAATTCTAAGACGGTGGTTAGTATATAGTAAAAGTAAGAATGCAGTATTCTGTTTTTGCTGTAAATTGTTTCGAAACGTATTCGGAGGAAAATTAGCTGCTGAAGGATTTAGTGACTGGCGTCATCTTAGTACTAGGTTACAAAGCCATGAACAGTCAATGGAGCATGCTGAAAGCATTCAAAAATGGATAGAATGTGAATTGCGCTTAACTAAAAAAATGACTATAGATGAAAAACACAAAAATTTAATCGAAAAAGAAACAGAACACTGGCGCCAGGTTCTCAAGCGTATTATACAAGTAATTAAATTTTTAGCTGCGCACAATATTGCTTTTCGGGGATCAACTTCCAAATTATATCATTCTAACAATGGTAATTTTTTGGGGTTGATAGAAATGATAGCAACTTTCGACCAAATAATGCAAGAGCACATTAGAAGGATCAAATCATCAGAAATACACGATCACTATTTAGGAGCCAGAATCCAAAATGAATTGATTCAACTTATGTCAGAAAAAGTTCGAGAAAAGATTGTATCTGATATTAAAGCAACAAAGTACTTTTCAGTAATATTAGACTGCACTCCTGACATCAATCATCAGGAACAAATGTCTATGATTATTAGGTATGTGAAAATAGAAAGTAATAGTGTAGAAAATGATTCAGAAGGAATTTATGTTGAGGAACATTTTATTTCATTCTTAGACGTTAAATCAACTACAGGGAAGAACTTAACGGACATCCTGCTAGAAGAACTAGATGTAATGGATCTGAATATCAAAGACTGTGGGGGGCAGGGATACGACAACGGTTCCAGTATGAAAGGAATCCACTGTGGTGTTCAGGCGCGGATTTTACAGATTAATCCAAAGGCATTTTACATGCCATGTGCTAGCCATAGCCTCAATCTGATTATTTGTGATGCAGCAAAATGTACCCCTAAGGCAATGACGTTCTTTGGAGAAGTACAGCGAATTTACGTTATTTTTTCAGCATCTACTAAACGATGGGACATTTTGAAAAAAAAAATGTACCCAGTCTAACCGTTAAGAAATCATGTGATACAAGATGGGAAAGTAAAATCGAGAGTGTTCGAGCACTTCAGATAAAAGAGATAAGAGATGCTTTAATCGAAGTGGTAGAAATTATTGATGATGTTAAAGAAAAAAGTGAAAGTAGATCACTTTTAAATGTGATAAGTAGCTATGAATTTTTACTCGCTTTAGCCATATGGCATGATTTACTTTTTTCAGTAAACACCGTGAGCAAAAACCTGCAGTAAAAAAAAATGCATCTTGGAGTGGCTTCTGAGTTACTTGAAGGACTAGTAAGATTTCTTGAGCAGTATAGAAATGAAGGTTTTGTATCAGCAACAATGGTAACTAAAGAAATGAGCGAAGCGTTGGATATAAAGCCAAAGTTTCAAGAAATGAGACAAAGAAAAAAACGGAAATTGTTTGACTATGAGGGTGAAGATGAGCCTGTGTCTAGTTCAGTTGAAGAAATATTTAAAATTGACTATTTTTACCGTATTGTAGATTGCACAATACAGTCCATAAGAAGTAGATTTAAACAATTGACTACCTATAATACAATGTTTGGTTTCTTACATGACCTAAAAGAACTGAAAACAATAAACGAAAAAGAACTCCTCCAAAAATGTAAAGATTTAGAAGAGATTTTAAGTTTAGAAGAGGATAAAGATATTTCTGGTAATGACCTATTTACGGAACTGAAAATTCTTCGAAATCTACTTCCTATACAAGTTGAAACAGCAGCTGGTGTCTTAAGATTCATGCATAGGATTCAAAATCCATTTCCCAATGCATTCATAGCGTACAGGATACTGCTTACCATACCTATTACAGTTGCATGCGCAGAGAGAAGTTTCTCTCGATTAAAACTTATTAAGACCTATCTAAGATCGTCGATGAGCCAAGAAAGGTTGTCATCGTTGGCATCACTGTCAATTGAGGCAGATACAGCAGGCAAAATTAATTTTGAAGATTTAATTGATGACTTTGCTAGATTAAAAAAGCTAGAAAAGTCAAATTTTCGTAAATAATTAATAAAATAATTTAATTTAATTAATAAGTATTTTTATTAACCTCGTAGAATGTTATGTTCTTTAACGCGGTCGTAAAATTGAATAAATAGTTTGAATAATTATTATAATCTAAATGTAATTTGTTATTTGTATTCTTATGGAGCGTTATTTAAATTATTTGTTTATAAAATAAGTAATTAATTAAAATAAAATAATATTCCTTTTCGTAAGAATACTTTAATTTATTTTCACATTTCATTTTACGTCAAGATTTTGAACTCTTATCGAGAGTGCATATTGTGTGTTTTAGTTGCAAAAATTATCCTCCTCCTTTATCAGTATATGGTGTAAACCTATTTAAATGCTATTGTTGCAAGTGCGGTATTTTTCAGGGATGAAATCTAACAATTTTCATATATTATACCGGAAATGAGCTATTCTGTCAGTCAAAGTAAACTCCTGGTAGATATTAAGGCTATTGATTCTAGCCATAGCTCACGTGCGTTCACTTTTTATTTTGATGTTTGAATATGAATTTTTCAGAAGACGATGTTGTTGATGAATTGAATAAACAGCAATAATATAAATTTCATTTAATAACATATGCTTAATTCTCTGTAAAAATAACATTTTACCCTTAATATGCATATTTTATTGTTTGATTATTTTTCCATGTTTATTCATCGAATATCCCTTAAAGGTTCATCAGTCCACAGTCATGTCTAATATGCAATGCGAGTTTTTACAAGAAAGTGGTTGCGTTATGAAAAGATGGGAGATTAACTAATTTCGAAAGGAATAAACCCGACCCCAAAAATTCTGTTTCAAGTCGACCCAAAACTCGACTCATCCCCCCCCCCCCTAAAAAAAAAGAAAGAAAGAAATCATTAACCCGCAGCCGACCCGAACACGGCACACTTTAACCCGAGCCCGAAAAGAAAGAAAAATAATCCATCTTTTAATCCAGTTATGAAAATTACTTTTAATTAGATAAATGAACATGTATTATACTCATTAATATTCACATATAAATATTTTTACATCTGAAAAATATTCTGGATTTTTCATTTTAAAAATTGGTTATTTCGAGCCCGATGTTCAAGAATCAGCATCCAGCCCGAAACATTTAACGTCAACCCGACTCGAACCCGGCTCTTAAAACGGAAAAAAATTAGCGTCAACCTGACTCGACTCGATACAAGACTAGAACGAAAAGGCCTCGCAAAAGTTCTCGCACCCGGCCTCGCTTTCGCTAAGGACGGCTCTGATCACGTCACTCTAGCGGTCTCTAAAAAAAGATAATTGAAATGCACCACAGTCGCCTGTCTGTTTCGTTAGCCTCGGTATGTCATAGAAGGATAATTCCTGTGAAATAATAATAAAAAAAGATGAGAAATATGGGTGTTATATATATTGTTGTAGTGGCAACACTATTTTTCTATAGACGTTTTGGCAACAAGACCGTTTATTTTAATATTCGATACATGCCGCTATGTTTGCTTGTATACATTTATTAATGCTAATTAGAAGATGAATACAAACAAAAATAACAAAAGGTAAGTGAATTTTTGTTGATTTTATTTGATAAAATGTATTTCATGTATTCTAGAGACTTCTGCACCGAGAGGTTTGTCATCCAGAGGATTTTTTTTAGGTTCATGTAAGTTACTAACCGCTGCTTGTATGAGTTTCGTTCATTCTAGAGATTGCTGCACGTTGAGGTTCATGCATCCAGAGATTGTTTTTTTTCTAAAATGTCCGCGAAGCGTAGATATATTTAAGTTACTACCCGCTGCTTGTATGAGTTTCGTGCATTCGAACAATCAGGAATCTCGCGATTCTCCCCAATCATAATCTGTGTGCTTTGTGGCAGAGAACTCATTATTTACGCAGTTCCTATGAAAATTTCTTTCACGAAGTAAACATTGGTTTTATTCTGTTTTGTGAGAATTTACGAAGTTTAAAAAAAGGAGGAAAAAATAGCTTAAGATATGTAAGAATAGAACAATCCAGAGGAAAAAAAATGGTAAATGTTTGTAAAAATTGAAATATCTGGAGGAATATATTGCTAAAAGTTTGTAAAAATAGAAAAATACGGAGGAAAATGTTGCTAAAAGTTTGTAAAAATACAAAAATACAGAGGAAAATATTGCGAAATGCTTGTAAAAATCGAAATATCGGGAAGAAATATCGCTAAAAGTTTGTAAAAATAAAACAATACGCTGGTAAATATTGCTAAAAACTTGAAAAAATTGCTAAAACTTTGTAAATAGTCTAAAAAAGGAATAAAATCGATGTTTACTCTGTGAAGAAGTTTGCCGTAGGAAGCATGCTTTCTGATTGGGTAGAATTTAGAGGTTGCCGAGTTTTGGGTTGGCGCGCGTAAAAATATCACCCATATCGGGTATCCCATATCACTTTGTAGGATTTTGCCAGATTTTAATATATAACATATTGCTCTATGTTGTTTATTTATAGACTTATGGGAGAAAGTTCTATAATCTGATGAACCCAACTATGAAAGATCTGCCTTTTTAAAAGATTCTGCTCAATAAATTTCGATGTAACTTCCATTGTTAGATAATTCTTCAAGAAAAATTTTAGTATGTGACACATTGTGCTGCATTAATTTGTTACAGAACTATGGTTCTATAACTAGGCAAACCCGATTATGAAAGATCAGCTTTTTTCAAATATTCTGCTAAATGCATTTCGATGGAATTTATCACTGTTAATTAGAAAATTTTGTATGGAAAGTTTTAATTATATAACATACTGTGGTACATTACTGAATTACAAAACTATTGGAAAAGCACTATGATCAGACTAACCGGATTATGAAAAATTATCCTTTTTAAAGGATTCTGCTGAATGCATTTTGTTTTTTACTACTGCTGTTAGTTACATGATTTTAGTTTGTAACACGTTGTGCTACGTTGCTTAGTTAAAGGTCTATGGCAGAAAGCTCTATAATTAGGCCAACATTTTTAACTTCCATGCCCCTAAACAGTATTTTATGGGACTTACATTGTAATTTATGTACGTAATATTTGGGGGAGGCATTAGTATATAACTTGTTGTCTACTTTGCTTACATATAGATATAGCTACAGTTGAAAGATCTGTAATTAGATGAACCGATTTTGAAATTTTATTTTTTTTTGCAAAGTTATAATGAATGGATTTTGATGAAAATTCTCACAATTAAATGAAAGATGAAAAATTACAATTTAAAAATTATATGTAAAATTTCCATACTGAATTGGAATACTTACATTCTAAGTGAGCGGAGCCACAGGAAATGCTAGTAAATGATAAAAGTAAGCTGCGCCGCAGGCTCTCTGAGGGAGCGCTTTGCGCGTCAGACGACTACCGAACCCAAGTCCTGAGGGACATATATCGCGCCAGCAGGTTTGTCCCCCTGCAGCGCTTCGGCCAGTCAGAGGACACCCACCTGCGGACCCTCTAACATTGAATCCACGTGTCGACGACGTAGGTCGTTGCGATACGCAGTGAAACCACAGAGAGTCACCGCGAGACACTTGGAGACGAGCCCGCATCCCCCAACAGCTTCGGAGCTGGAAATCCAAAAGGGAACCAGGCCCTAGGCTTTAAGTCGGGATGTTCCAACCTGTACTTGCTCTACCACAACTCGAAGGGTGTGAAAACCTACAGAGGTAGTCACGGTTCCCTCTCACAGTCGACCCTAGTAAATGATAAATATGATAAATAGTCCTTATTCTGTTTACAAATATGTATAATGAAATGGTTATGCAAAACATTTTAGCCATAAAATACTAAACATTTTAGCCATAAAATACTTTTTTCGAAACAATAATTGAAAATGTATTTTATTAAATTCTTTTAAAATTACTTTTTTGGACTTTTGCACATTTCATCTCTTCATATGATGTGTTTTCCCCTCTGTCACAGCTTCAGAGTTGGCTGGTCCTCTAGTTATGACAGAGATGGACATCGAATACAGGGCTAAGTCTGAACAACTAACATAACTTTACTCAGAATCTTCGCAAAATTCAGTAAATAGACTTATTTTTTAAATCTTGTTTAATTAATCCACATTTTTAGTTTCTCCATATAAAACTTAGAAAAAGAATTTTTTTAAAATAAATATTTAAATGTACTTAGTTCTTATCCATCCATTAAGAGTTTTGAAAAATTATTTTCACATAAAATATTTAAATTCAATTAAACTAATTGGAATAAAATGAAATAAATATTTATTATTTTTGGCAATTATTTTAATTTTGTGTTTATGTGTTTATTTATATTTCATGTGGAGATGTTTGTGAAATTTATTCTGAACATACTGTGAAAATATATCTGAACACAAAATCTGTTTTATTTTCTGACGATTAATTTTAATTTAGTGTATATGTTTTTATTTATATTTCAGGTGCAGATGTTTGTGAAATTTATTCTCAACGTACAGTAAAAATAATTCAGAACACAAATTCTGTTTAAAAACTATAGTGTATTTATTCCACTCCATGTATCCTGGCATAAAGGAACTATTTAGTGAGGATTTTCTAAAATTTTGAAACTTGTGTGCAACAGTAAAAAAATTTTAATTATACCTGCAAATTTCTACATTGTATTAGTTTATGATTACTACACTTTTTAACGCATCAGTGAAATATTTACACATATTTATAAAAATATATATCATTCTTACAAAATATTTTACATTGTCAGTACTCTATATAGAAGTTTTACTTGCAAAATGTGCCAGATTCGTTAAAATTGGCTACATTTCTGATGGAAAGAAAAGTGACTTCTTTTTTCATTTCCTAATAAGAAGAAAACAAATTGTTTATAAAACTTAAAAGCATCTTTTTCATGTGTGATGTACAAAAATATTTTTCGCAAATCTAATTTAACTCTGCAATTATGTCTTTGTTTTAAGAACTTCATCTGTAAGTTTTATGGTAAAACATATGACAGAAATCTAATTTAAAAATGCACCATCGTACTGCGAACAAGGAAAAAGTACTGCACTTGTGAGATCTGCAATAGAAAACTTTATGACAAATTTCATTTAAATAGGCATATTCATTTTCACATACAGCAGAAGATTCACTTCTGAGGTGTGTAACAAAGGATTATCTGTGATGTCTAATTTAAATAGCCATCACTATGTTCATATCATAGAGAAATTATTCACGTGTGAAATGTGCCACAAAGGATTTTATTATAAGTCTCATTTATATCAGCATAGTCGTATGCACACTAAAGAGAAACCTTTCTCTTGTGTGGTGTGCAAAAAAGGATTTTCTCAAAAATCTCATTTGAATGTCCACCTCCGAATTCATACTAAAGCTAAACCTTTTTCTTGTGAGGTGTGCAACAAAGGATTTTCTCAAAAATCCGAATTAAATAGACATCTGACAATTCATACCGAAGCGAAACCTTTCTCTTGTGAGGTGTGCAGCAAAGGGTTTAATCGAAAATCTGATTTAAATGTCCACCTGCGTGTTCATACTAAAGAGAAACCTTTCTCTTGTGAGGTGTGCAACAAAGGATTTTCTCAAAAATCTCATTTGAATGACCACCTCCGAATTCATACTAAAGAGAAACCTTTCTCTTGTGAGGTGTGCAACAAAGGATTTTCTAACAAATCTCACTTAAATCGGCATTTACGTATTCATACTAAGGAGAGACCTTTCTCTTGTGAAGTGTGCAACAAAGGATTTTCTAACAAATCTCACTTAAATCGCCATTTACGTATTCTTACTAAGGAGAGACCTTTCTCTTGTGAAGTGTGCAACAAAGGATTTTCTCAAAAATCCGATGTAAGTAGACACCTGCGAATGCATACTGAAGAGAAACCTTTCTCTTCTGAGGTGTGCAACAAAGGATTTTCTCGCAAATTTTCTTTAAATGCCCACATCCGAATTCATACTGAAGAGAAACCTTTCTCTTGTGAGGTGTGCAACAAAGGATTTTTTCAAAAATCCGATTTCAGTAGACACCTGCGAATTCATACTGAAGTGAAACCTTTCTCTTGTGATGTGTGCAACAAAAGATTTTCTCATAAATTTTCTTTAAAAGTTCATCTCCGAATTCATACTGAAGAGAAACCTTTCTCTTGTGAGGTGTGCAACAAAGGATTTTCTCAAAAATCCGATTTAAGTAGACACCTGCGAATTCATACTGAAGAGAAACCTTTCTCTTGTGAGTTGTGCAACAAAGGATTTTCACAAAAATCTAATTTGAATAACCATCTTCGAATTCATACTGAAGAGAAACCTTTCTCTTGTGAGTTGTGCAACAAAGGATTTTCACAAAAATCTAATTTGAATAACCACCTTCGAATTCATACTGAAGAGAAACCTTTCTCTTGTGAGGTGTGCAACAAAGAATTTTCACAAAAATCTAATTTGAATAACCACCTTCGAATTCATACTAAAGTGAAACCTTTCTCTTGTGAGGTGTGCAACAAAAGATTTTCTAAAAAATTTGCTTTAAATAGACACCAGCTAATTCATGTTAAATAGAAAATTTTCTTTTCTTAGGATTGCAAAAATGGATTCTCTCGCATGTCTTATTTAAATAGTCGTATGCAAAGTCATATTAAAGAAGACCATTTCTTTTGTATGTAATGAAGAGTTTTCTTAAGAATCTCATTTGAATGTTCAAATATGTGTACAAACTAAAGAAAAACCTTGAATCTTGTGCAATGTTTAAGAAAATGATTTTTGCAAAATCTCATTTAAAAGGTGTACCACTTGTGTATGCATATAAAGGAAAACTTTTTTAGCTGTGAAATCTAATTTAAATAACACTAGATGGAACCCGTCAAAATTTGACGGCAAAAAACTTGACAGTACCATAAAAATAAAATTCATAGCTGCTTTAAAATGTTTGAAACTTTTGCAGAATAATTCAAATAAATAAAAAACCCACTTTGAATTAAAGCTAGGTTGAAGAACAGCAATTGGCTAAGTTTCACTGGCACATGCACTCGCGGAATTTCTTTCATTTGACACATTTAGCGCTGTTGTGCAAGTAAATGGTAAGTGCCCCCTTGGGGAGGGGGAAATGGCAGGATGGACCAAGGAGATGCATAACATGAATAAGCAGTCAAAGACCTTTCAAACGATATGTAACATGAGGGGTGTGTGCAAAATTTAAAAAAGTACCCCCTTGGGGGGGGGGGTAAAGTAGGGGATGGACACGGTACATGCATAATATGATTAAGTGGTCACAGACCTTTCCAACGATATATAACATGAGGGTTGTGTGCAAAATTTAGAAAAGTACCTCTTTGGGGGGGGGCAAAGTGGGGAGATGGACATCAGAGATATGCATATGATTAAGCAGTCACAGACCTTTCCAACGATATATGACATGAGGGTTGTCTGCAAAATTTAGAAAAGTACCCCCTTGGGGGGGGGGGAGGGCAAAGTGGGGAGATGGACATTGGAGATGCATAATATGATTAAGCAGTCACAGACCTTTCCAACAATATATGACATGAGGGGTGTCAACAAAATTTAGAAAATTGACCCCTTGGGGGGGACAATTGGGGAGATGGACATTAAAGATGCATAATATGATTAAGCGGTCACAGACCTTTTCAACAATATATGACATGAGGGGTGTCAACAAAATTTAGAAAAGTGCCCTCCTTAAAAGGGGGGAAATGGCGGGATGGACCCCGGAGATGCATAACATGAATAAGCAGTCAAAGACCTTTCCAACAATACGTAACATGAAGGGTTTGTGAAAAATTTACAAAAGTACCCCCTTGGGGGGGGGCAAAGTGGGGGATGAACACCGGAGATGCATAATATGATTAAGCGGTCACAGACCTTTTTAACGATATATAACATGAGTGGTATGTGCAAAATTTAGAAAAGTGCCTCAATTGACCGGGGGGGGGGGGATGGACCACACAGATGCATAACATGAAAAGGCAGTCGCAGGCCTTTCGAACGATATATCATATGAGTGGTGTCAGCAAAGAAAAGTCTCCGCCCCGTGTGGGCAAAACATACTCCCCCCGCCGCCATAATTATTGATGCGGACTCATTTTTTAAATTCGTTCGCACCCCTCTTCTCCCGCAAAATGTTGTGAATTTTAAAAACTCCCCTTCCGAATTTTTTTATACCAAAAGCACTTATGTCCATCGTCTGCATGCAGAGTTTTGTGCTTACAGACGCCAGACACAACAACACACACACAGACAGACGTTTACCGACATTAATAGCAGTGTTTCCCCCAGACAGTTTCAGAAGGGTGCTGCACCCTGCCTGCGCTTTGGTTTGCAAAATAGCACCCTTCTTGCCACTCATAAAAATAATTAGCACCCTTCTTGCCCCCTCCAGCAAAATAATTAGCACCCTTCTTGCTCCCTCCAGCAAAATAATTAGCACCCTTCTTGCTCTCAGTAAAAAAAGTGCCCTTTCTCCTTTTTGCATTAAAAAATTTGGTTTCATAATAAAAACTGACTCAATGTTGTCTTAAAAAGAGTGTTTTGACTTTGAAATATCAAAAGTGGCTTTAAAAACCAAAAGAATACCTTTAAGCTTTAACAATTAAAAAAGTGCCCTTAAGATTCTGAAAAGTGCCCTCAAAAATTCAAAAAGTGCCCTTAAGAATAAAAAAAGTGCCCTTTTTCTCACCAGCAGCACCTTGCCCCTTTTTAAACCTGGGGGAAACTCTGTTAATAGTATAGATGATACTCAGTGCCTACACATTTCACCCTTTATAATTCAGCCAATGAGTTGACAGTCGTTCATTTCCAGAAACGAAACAATAATTCTTTAGGATGAATTTTGTTTGTTTGGCGTCACAAACTTTTTAGGGCACCTGCAGACTAAAAACATATAATCAATCTTCGCGGGAAAAAAATCCTAGATTTCGTCAAATGATCACGGGAAAAACACTAATTTCATCAAAGGATCATGTAAAACGTGAATTTTGTTAAAAGGCCACAGAAAAACGTGATTTACGCAAAAGATGAGCAAATTTTGTGAAAGAATCGCAAAACAGCAAATTCCACCAAAAGATAGCGCTTTCTTGCCAAATTTCGTCTAAAAATTGCGGAATAAAATGTATTTTATCAAAAAATCGCTGGAAAACGCACATTTCGTTAAAGTATCGCGAGAAAAATGCGAATTTTTTCAAAGATTGCTGAAAAAACGCGAATTTCATCGAAGGATTGCTGAAAATTCATGAATCTTATCAAAAGGCAGCAGAGAAAATGTGATTATTATCAAAGCATTGCGAAAAAAGAAAATTTCGTCTAAGGATCACAGAAAAACGCAAATTTCATAAAAGAATCGTGGAAAATAACGCAAATTTCGTGAAAAAAAAAATCGCAGAAAAAACACAAATTTCGTCATATTATCGCTGAAAAAAAAACATGAATTACGTCATAGGATAGCTGAAAAAATTGTGAATCTCGACAAAAAAAAGATACAGAAAAAAATGCGAATTTCATTAAAGAATCACGAAAAAAAATGCGAATTTTGTTAAAGGATTGCGCAAAGAATGTGAATTTTTTGAAAGGTTCGTGTGAAAAATGAAACTGTCTTTATTAAAAACAGCACACACACAAACATCTATACAAACCTCAATACACACAAACATATTATAGGCAGGGCTTGAAATTCAATTTTTCCAAGGACGGGAGTCTCCCTACTAACATTTTTAAATGGAGGGGAGTTGTAATGTTTGGGAGGGAGAAAAAAAATTTTTAAACCCCACTATTATTTTACGTGTTATTTAAAGAATTACATTAATGCAGACATGACAAAATACCATTGAAAAAATTAAGTCAACTGAGAATGATTATGTAAAATGTTTATTTTTATTATAAAAAAGGGAAGAAAGTTAAGTTTTATATATGCAGTGTATTTTTCAAGTTCCATTAAATGTGTTAGGGACCCTTAACAATTAGGTTGTTAAATAAATTTCTGACTTTAGATTTTACTTGATTGAGATTCACCGATCGATCGTGGAAAAGACGCAAAGTTCATCGATCTGTCGCGGAAAAAACACTAAGTTTGTCGATCAGTCGGGGGAAAAAAGCAAATTTCGTCGATTGATTGCAGAATAAACACAAAGTTCGTCGATCTGTCCCCAAAAAACGCAAGGTTCGTCGATCAGTCGCTTAAAAAACGCAATGTTCGTCTATCTGTCGCAGAAAAAACGCAAAGTTCGTTGATCTGTCGAGGAAAAAACACAAAGTTCGTCGATCAGTTGCGGAAAAAAGCAAATTTCGTCGATCGATTGCAGAATAAATGCAAAGTTCGTCGATCAGTCAGGGAAAAAAGAAAAATTTCGTCGATCGATTGTGGAATAAACGCAAACTTCGTCGATATGTCCCCAAAAAACGCAAGGTTCGTCGATCAGTCGCTTAAAAAACGCAATGTTCGTCGATCTGTCACATTCGTTTGATGTCGTTGTTGAAAATTTATGGATTTCTATTATTAAAGTAATTTTTTCATTTTACCGTATTTATTTTATTTTTGTGTTGTATGTATTTTGCTACTTTGAATTTTTTTAAACTAACCTTTTTTTTTTGGAGAGTGAGAGAGAGAGATTTAGTAATTTGGTGACACGAAGTTCCGCAAATTCTTAAAATCCACAAATCGTTTCCAATGTAAACAATGAAATTTACAATTAAGTTGCAAAATTTCAGTTTTTTTAAATTTTCATGTCATTCTGTACACATTTTAATATGTCATTCTGATCATTATACATATTTAGTTACGCATTATTAATTATTCACTTGACCTTTACTTTTAATATTTTAAATATTTCAAACTTACAGCTGAATGTAATTATTAAAACATTTGAAATACTGCATTCGAAAAATGAAATTTCAGCTTAGAAACGCGACAATTACTATTAGGTTAAAAAAATTTAAAGTAGAAAAGTACTTATGATATAAAAAGAAGAAAAAAAAATACACCAGAATTTATCTGTATTACGAAAGCGGGAGAAATGATTTTCTGTGCTATACGAAAAGATATCCAAATAACTCAATCATAAACATAGAAATAGGTATCGGTTTCTATGTTCATGTGCACTCAATCCAAACTTGAAACTTTTAAAAAGGTCATTGAATGAATGAAATTCATCTCCGCCTTTCACATCCAGAAAACTTGCTGTGTCGCCAATTATGTTTATATTTTATATATATATAAAAAAATAATAATTCAGGCACTTTTCCGTTATACGGACACCATTGTCGTCAAACATACATACATACATACATTTTGGCATAGTGTCCGTATAACAGAAAAGTACTAAAGTTCATGGTTTAAAATCACAATAAAATATCATGAAATTTATTGATTAGTTGTGGGAAAATATCGGGGAAATAATGTGTTTTTCGTGAATTTTTTGTTTTGTTAACAATGTGGTTAGAGAGCCAGGGAGAAATCCAGAAAACTTGCTGTGTCGCCAATTATGTTCATATTTTATATATATATATATAAAAATAATAATTCAGGCACTTTTCCGTTATACGTACACCATTGTCGCCAAACATACATACATACATTTACATACATACATTTTGGCATAGTGTCCGTATAACAGAAAAGTACTAAAGTTCATGGTTTAAAATCGCAATAAAATATCATGAAATTTATTGATTAGTTGTGGGAAAATATCGGGGAAATAATGTGTTTTTGTGAAATTTTTTGTTTTGTGTTGTTGTGTTTAATTGTAAGCATTCATTATAATTTTCAGTGCATTATTAAATTGAAATTTTTGTTTAAAATATGTAAACAAAACAGTGACCAGAAACCTGCACAATTTCTAATATAGATAGATAGATAGATAGATGCATGCATGTAGTACTTTTAATTATTTGGTAAAAATACTGTGATCGTCACTGAGAAAACCTGAATTTAACCTAAAAGTAATTGTCGAGTGTTTAAGCTGAAATTTCATTTTACGAATACAGTATTTCAAATGTTTTAATAATTACATTCAGCTGTAAGTTTGAAATATTAAAAGTAAAGGCCAAGTAAATAATTAATAATGCATAACTAAAAGTAATTGTCGAGTGTTTAAGCTGAAATTTCATTTTACGAATACAGTATTTCAAATGTTTTGATAGTTACATTCAACTGTAAGTTTGAAATATTAAAAGTAAAGGCCAAGTAAATAATTAATAATGCATAACTAAAAGTAATTGTCGAGTGTTTAAGCTAATTTCATTTTACGAATACAGTATTTCAAATGTTTTAATAGTTACATTCAGCTGTAAGTTTGAAATATTAAAATTAAAGGCCAAGTAAATAATTAATAATGCATAAGTAAAAGTAATTGTCGAGTGTTTAAGCTGAAATTTCATTTTACGAATACAGTATTTCAAATGTTTTAATAATTACATTCAGCTGTAAGTTTGAAATATTAAAAGTAAAGGCCAAGTAAATAATTAATAATGCATAACTAAAAGTAATTGTCGAGTGTTTAAGCTGAAATTTCATTTTACGAATACAGTATTTCAAATGTTTTGATAGTTACATTCAACTGTAAGTTTGAAATATTAAAAGTAAAGGCCAAGTAAATAATTAATAATGCATAACTAAAAGTAATTGTCGAGTGTTTAAGCTAATTTCATTTTACGAATACAGTATTTCAAATGTTTTAATAGTTACATTCAGCTGTAAGTTTGAAATATTAAAATTAAAGGCCAAGTAAATAATTAATAATGCATAAGTAAAAGTAATTGTCGAGTGTTTAAGCTGAAATTTCATTTTACGAATGATATAAAAAGAAGAAAAAAAAATACACCAGAATTTATCTGTATTACGAAAGCGGGAGAAATGATTTTCTGTGCTATACGAAAAGATATCCAAATAACTCAATCATAAACATAGAAATAGGTATCGGTTTCTATGTTCATGTGCACTCAATCCAAACTTGAAACTTTTAAAAAGGTCATTGAATGAATGAAATTCATCTCCGCCTTTCAGATCCAGAAAACTTGCTGTGTCGCCAATTATGTTTATATTTTATATATATATAAAAAAATAATAATTCAGGCACTTTTCCGTTATACGGACACCATTGTCGTCAAACATACATACATACATACATTTTGGCATAGTGTCCGTATAACAGAAAAGTACTAAAGTTCATGGTTTAAAATCACAATAAAATATCATGAAATTTATTGATTAGTTGTGGGAAAATATCGGGGAAATAATGTGTTTTTCGTGAATTTTTTGTTTTGTTAACAATGTGGTTAGAGAGCCAGTGAGAAATCCAGAAAACTTGCTGTGTCGCCAATTATGTTCATATTTTATATATATATATAAAAATAATAATTCAGGCACTTTTCCGTTATACGTACACCATTGTCGCCAAACATACATACATACATACATTTTGGCATAGTGTCCGTATAACAGAAAAGTACTAAAGTTCATGGTTTAAAATCGCAATAAAATATCATGAAATTTATTGATTAGTTGTGGGAAAATATCGGGGAAATAATGTGTTTTTGTGAAATTTTTTGTTTTGTGTTGTTGTGTTTAATTGTAAGCATTCATTATAATTTTCAGTGCATTATTAAATTGAAATTTTTGTTTAAAATATGTAAACAAAACAGTGACCAGAAACCTGCACAATTTCTAATATAGATAGATAGATAGATAGATAGATGCATGCATGTAGTACTTTTAATTATTTGGTAAAAATACTGTGATCGTCACTGAGAAAACCTGAATTTAACCTAAAAGTAATTGTCGAGTGTTTAAGCTGAAATTTCATTTTACGAATACAGTATTTCAAATGTTTTAATAATTACATTCAGCTGTAAGTTTGAAATATTAAAAGTAAAGGCCAAGTAAATAATTAATAATGCATAACTAAAAGTAATTGTCGAGTGTTTAAGCTGAAATTTCATTTTACGAATACAGTATTTCAAATGTTTTGATAGTTACATTCAACTGTAAGTTTGAAATATTAAAAGTAAAGGCCAAGTAAATAATTAATAATGCATAACTAAAAGTAATTGTCGAGTGTTTAAGCTAATTTCATTTTACGAATACAGTATTTCAAATGTTTTAATAGTTACATTCAGCTGTAAGTTTGAAATATTAAAATTAAAGGCCAAGTAAATAATTAATAATGCATAAGTAAAAGTAATTGTCGAGTGTTTAAGCTGAAATTTCATTTTACGAATACAGTATTTCAAATGTTTTAATAGTTACATTCAGCTGTAAGTTTGAAATATTAAAAGTAAAGGCCAAGTAAATAATTAATAATGCGTAACTAAATATGTATAATGATGAGATTTTTTTTTCTTGACTTATTCAGTGAAACTCGCCTTATAAATGTACGCAAATAATTCACATCAAAATCTTAAAATAACAAAGTTTTCTTTCTTGTTTAGCTATGCTTAATAACCAAAAAAGCTTGATTAATACAAAAATTTTTTGGTAAAAATACTGTGATCGTCGCTGAGAAAACCTGAATTTAATCATATCACACAAAATTACATATTAAAAGTTTAAAAAACTGAAATTTTACACTTGTTTACATCGGAAACGATTCCCGGAATTTCGTGCCACGAAATCTCTCTCTCTCTCTCAAAAAAAGGGGTTAGTTATAAAAAATTCAAAGTATTAAAATACATACGACTTAAAAAGAAAATAAATACGGTAAAATGAAAAAATACCTTATAAAAGAAATCCATAAAGTTTCAACAACTGAACAACCAAATGGAGTCGTAGTAATCCACACACGCTTCTAGAGAGAGGAAAAAGCCTTCACCTCATTGGCTGAAATATCGTGTCTGAAGATAGTAAAAGCCTCTAGCTGATTAGCTGAATGCTCGCGCATGCCTATAAAAGGCATTTTTGCACGAAAAACTAAAAAGCAGGTTAGCTTTAAGTATATGGATTATCGGTCCAACCTCATCATGTTAATGTTCAAAAGAAGTCTTTTTTTTATCATGTTTGCAGTGAAGATTTTTGTAACTAAATATTGATATTAAATGTGTATAATTTTGTCAAAAAAATTCTCATTTGTAAAATGAACGATTTTCTGTAAGAGTGTAATATGGTATTTTCTTATTCTTTGTAAAAGTGTAAATATTTATTCATGATATAGTGATTTGTGATTATTAGAACATTTATGCTGTTATTAAATTCAAATTAAGCGAAATGAAATCTTATGTTTATAAAACATTGTCATACATAAATTGATGAATGTGCTTAATATTTTAGTTTTTAATATTGTATCCAGTATATTATAAATTTGTAATAAAATGTATATATATATATATATATATATATATATATATTTAAAATCTGGAGGTCTAGATTCATTTGGTTAAATATGAAACTTGTGTTCACTACTAAAGAGAGACAAAGATCTGTTTGTTCCAGTTTCTTTAACCTTTCGTGTCTTGATAGTTCAAGGTACCATTAGATAAAACCTTAAAATTCGTTTACATATTAATTTGGGGTGATACAATTATAGAATGAGCTATAGTACTTTATCTTGTTCCAAAAGCATTATTCGTTGTACAAAACAAAAATGGATGATTTCTATTCAAGTTAAGTTTGTTCCGCAATATTTTTATTGTAACAGCACAATATAAATATTTTAATATTTATTGTACGAGTCCATTTTCTAATTATTTTCTATAAAATACAAAAAAAAGGAAATTTTAAAGAAAAAATATGAGTGTAGTTATACGTTTTTCACAAAAAAGCAATAAATCAAGTTTTAGTTCATTAAATTTAATTGGAATATCTTCCTAAATATTATTTATTTATTGTATAAATCTTTTATTTATTTATTTTTCAAAAAATTGAGAGAAATAATTAAGAAAATGGAATTTCCATTAATTTGCAATTTTGCATATAACAAATTAAAATATTTCCATTCTAATCCCATGTTACTCGAGTATCTTAATAGTAGAATTATACTTTTATGTAGTTGTCTAGTTAAACGCTTCATGAAAGATTTTTATAATACAAAAGTCAGTTTATTGTTTGACTTCAAGAAGATATGGATTGGGAGAAAAATACAATTAAGTGTTCAGGAATAGGCTAATTTTTTATTTAAAATGAATAAAATTTCTTTACTAGTCACAATTAGCCTAAATTAATTAATAAATTGGTATTATCTTATCCATGAATACAGTCACAGACTCTTCACAATACCTCTGGTGCTGGTCAGACTAGCACAACGTTCCTTATCATTTAATGCTGTCCATTGAAATTAAACTTTTGCATAATTTACTTTCATAAATCTTTCTTTATGGCTTTATAACCATTGGAAGCTAAGATAATAGAGTCATTCACTCTGAAATTTTCTTTGGCACATGAGCTTCTTTTATTTTTCGGGATTTCACATCTGGTGTTATGCTAGAATACCTGTATGGCAGAAGACTTTTATATTTAAAAAAATAATCATTCACTTCCATGAAACATCTTCTTCTTTCTTTATTCCCACTTCTTTAGCATGCAATATTAAAACTATATTTTCCTCCATAATTACGTATTTATTGTGTGCCTATTTGTTATTTTGTAGTAAAAATAAATATATAATCAAATCTTAACATGCTACTGTATCACACATGTGTGTGAATCTGGTCATATGATATCACTTCTAATTTACAAATTGAGATTTTGGAATCATCATCGGATCTGAGAATCAATTAAAAGTCAAGAATATTATATCTGTTTGATTGGTGACTATACTTTTCTATTCCTCTTTTAAAAGAAAGACTGATAACATAAGTTTACAACACATCAATGAAATCGACTTTCAAAATATTTTTGTATTAATTTTTACCATTGAAAATTCCTTATTTTTCATGATCAGAAGCGGTTTTGGCAGTACAATATGTATTTATTTAATGTGCTTTCTTACTTTCATTTTGGTTACTGATTCGTTAATTAAAATTACAAACTATGTTCATTGAAATGCTAGTTTCAAACAATTTTATGAAAGAAAAAAATTGGCATTGATATGTTAAAGTCTGATAATTTTCAAGTAATAATTACATTTTATCTGAGCATTGTAAAATTGTATCTTAACATTGCAAGATTTGTGGCTAAAATATATATTAGAATGATTTATATTTAGAATTTAAATATTTTTTTCTCACAATGCAGTATTTATCACTTTGTTTTTTATTCTTTTTTGAAAACACATAATTTTAAAAAGCAAAGAGTATGTATCTTTTACGGGTGAAAAGCAGATAATTTTCTCTTTTTTTCTCAATTCGAGTGATTGTACCATTGTAATAATTGCATAAATATGTAAGGTCAAAGTAATGAGAAATTTTAGTGATACACTGGGATATTCTAGAAATTTGTTAATTTTAATCATAAATTCCCTTTTGATATGAAGGGTTGAAATTGTCATGTAGTTTGTATATTAAGTACGTTTTTAAATTAACAGCTTGATACTATGTTTTATTGATTTTGTCTTCATTTATTTACTTCTTTCATTACCATGTATCTTTATGGTTTGCCATTGTATTTTTGTGGTTGTTTGAATTTCAGAAAAAAAAATCCTGACAGCAATTTAAATAATTATGTGTAATCTATTTTCTTATAATATTTTTATTTTCAAAATATTTTTGTCACTACACTAATAAATACAAGCATTTTTAGACCAAAATAATATTTGGAATAGCAGGAAGAAATCAAATACCTCAACACCATATTTATACACTATAATTTTTCAATAGCAGTTATTTTATTTTGTTTACATGTCGGAATCTAATGTTAATCTTTTTAAATTACTGTAATTTTTGTTTTGGACTAAAAAATGTTATTTATTTTAAAGCCGGATTCTAATTTTTTTTAAATCATAATTCAATTTATTAAGCCTACTAGGGGGATACCTTATTTAGGTATATACGAGCTTCGCAACCCTGTTCACCTGGGCGATCTTTCTCTTTTTCAATTTTCCACTATTTTATTTTGGCAATTCATGGAGAATTGTAAACAACCTACGCGTTAGCCATGCATGGCGACGCGTGTCCGTGGAAAGGAGGAATCTGTCAATTGAGAAAAACTAACGCACTGCTTTGGCCACTTACTCAGGTAGACGGGCGATGCATGTTGGTCCCATATGCATCAATCGGCTGGTCAGCTGACTTGTCACTGGCTATGGATCAAGTGAGCAGCCACATACTAGTCATATCATTAAGGATGCAGACTAACATAGGTGTGTCTTGCGAACATATGAGCCCTGGTTAGCACTGATGTACAAATGTGCACCCTCATGTTGGACTCAGTAATAGGTAGTGTGGCCAAGGTCTGAATAGTTATTACTTTCTAATATAGATGGAAGTACTTCCTATTCTTCTATTTTTCTCACATGTGGAGAGCAACAAATTGTTCAGAAAACTTCCTTCATTCGCTTTCATGTAATTAAACACACTAATAGTATTTCTGATAGATCTTTTAAGATAAGTGCACCGTTTCTTATCGCAAAAACATTTCAACCTGTTCTTGGAGATAGATATTCACTTTAAAAACTGTGATCTGGAAATTCTGCTTGTTGAGGTTTCTTCGACCTACCAGTCACAATTTCTCTCAAATTGCACTACCATAAGTTACTTTTCCGTTTCTGTTCAGGTACATCAAACTCTAAATACAAGCCGTGGTTAATATCTAAACCAGAATTTTTATTCTCTACAAAGGAAGAACTTCTAAAAGATAAAAATGTCATCGATGCATGCTACAGTACTATCCTTCCGAATGGACAAGTGCTTCCTACGAAGCACATTATTCTGACTTTCAAAAGCCCTACTTTACCAACTAGAATTAAAGTTGCCTACCTGAACTGTCCTGTCTGGCCTTACATTCTTAAACCTCACCATTATTTTAAATTTCAGCATTAAGACCATACCACAACTACCTGTCTTCGTTCGGTTTCCTGGGCTGGAAGTCGGCCACGTTGGTAAGTCTTGTGAAATCTCTGAACGGTGTGCAAAATATAAAGACTATACAACGTACTCCCACTCTTGTCCAAACTGGATCTATGAAAAAGAAATTTTTACTATTAAAGCTACTCAGAAATTTTCTTATCATGAAGCTCGTAAACTTGTTGAATCCAGAGCCCCATCTGTCTGGGTTTCTTACTCCAGTTTACTCAAGCAACAATCAAAATCTGTAAGGCACATAAAAACCCAAACTGAGTGCTCTTTTCCACCAAATGATTAATCTATTACATTATCGAGCACTATACAGAAGAAACCCGTAATATGTACTCTAATACTACTAAAAGAGTACTATCTGTACTAGAACTTTGACCACCATTATCAGAACCTGTAAAAATGGAAATGCCTAATCGTCAGTCACAAACTCCTTTAAGTCAATCTAAAAAGTCGACCGAACATGAGTCAGATCAAACTTCCGTTTCATCTGGCATGGCTTCCTGCGATCTCTATACGGCTGTCCAAACGGCGATGAAAACGCGAATAGGAAGAACTTAAGTTTTCTCCCGCTGCGATGATTTGGCGCTGGCGTCATGCACGAAGGGAACTAAAAGTTAAAGGCCTAGTTCATAAGATAAACATTATAACGTAAGGTTGCATTTAGCTCTTAAAAAATTATTTTGTACTTACAAAAAATGAAAAACAACCGCAGAATTATTTATATTACATGTTTTTGTAACAAAAAATCCTTGGAGTATTTTCTTAACGTGAAAAAAAAATTGAACACAGATATTTTTACAAGCTGAGCATGCACTTGAAGAAAACGTATAATGCTTCTATAATATACAAATATGCGTTTTGATTGTTTTCTAAATGCGTTTAAAAAATAAATGTTTTGAATTTATACTATTTGTTTGAAAAAGTTGGACACCCCCCCCCTCCTGGAAGTAGCGTTAAAAGTAGCATCGGTTCTCGGTACAAACTACATTTTTTTTATCACGCTACTCGCTACACTACAAACTACTGTAAAAAGTAGCGATTACTGTAGTTTTGCTACTTGTAGTGTACTATTTCCGACCCCTGATTCTTAAATATATCTGAAAAACTTCCCATTCCAATTCGATATTACAGTTACATTTCATTAAGCAATATGATAAAGAGATTATCTGATGTAAGTAATCAGAAAATGCAAAGACGATCTCCTTTGAAAATATTTTATAGTAATGTAAATGTTTAGAAATGTAATCTTATTTTCTATAAAACTCTGTAATTAAAACACACATTTTATTTGACAATATTACAATTTATTCACAAAATAATTACAAACAAAAATAATAAAAATGAATTATGTTTTTCCTATATGCTTGATACTATAAATTAAATATAGGGTAGATGTTCCAGTAATGGACCTCCTTCCAGTAATGGGTCACTTTCAAAGTTTTTGATTTATAAAAAAATAACCAATAAAAATTTAGCCTTTTATATATTTTTTCATAATTCCTCCTTTCTTATTTTATAATCTGGATTATTGTTGACACTCTTAATCAAACTAATCAGGAAGCAGAAAATAATGTTTCACAGTTCCACAGATTTTCTGTTAAAATCTTAATGAACATGCTAAGAGCTGGCTTCACTTAAACAATTGATATCTTTTTTCATTTTCTTGAAAAAATTGCATGTTTTTGTTTAGATAATAATAGAAAACTTTGAAGTTTACATACTAATGGCAATTTACAAAATTTCATTTATTTTTCAGGTTTTAGGACCATGGTCCATTACTGGAATGCTTAATTAGTCAATTTCCAGTAATGGACACCCCATGTGGACATTACTGTAAAAGCAATTTCAGTAATGTTCATAGTGCATATATATATATTTTTTATTTGACTGAAAAGTTAAGTAATCAAATTTAATTTTTAAATTTCACTTACCAAAATGTAATAATATATATTTTCATATAAATAGCTGTTTTTATTAATTTCACGTAATTAATAATTTTTTAAGATTGATATCAAATTATTTTTTTGTAAACCGTACCCTGCATTTCATAATATGGCAATCAACATCCATCAGGAAACAGAGAATAATCTTTAAGGGCATGGGAAATTGAGGGGCTCATGGGGTTCAAACTCTTCCCCATTTCAAAAAAGACAATTCTTTAAGTCACACAAGTTCTTAAAAATCTATTATTTTCTGTCTTAAATGTTTCATTATTCATATCTGACAAAAGAACTACATACATAAAAAAAATCTCTATAATATTAAATTTATAGTAGCAATGAAAGTAGTAAATCTGCAGATCAGGGGGCTCAAATGTCAGTTCTGATATTTTATTTTGAAATAATTTTATTCAGTATTTAAAACACATTCAATCTACACTTTCATTTATTTGATATATTTTATACAAATTGCTAAAAGTAATATATAAAGCAGTTTTAGGAAGTTTAACTGTTAAGAATAAAAATAAATATGATTACATGCACTGGTACTCCAAGACACTTTTCTAAAAAATATTTTTTTTTAACTAACCCTTCTAAATCCTCTCCCCCTCTCAATGACTTAATAATTTGATAAATATAATTCTTTGAAATTTAGTATTTCAAGCCTTCTATCTAAAATAATTAAAATGTCAATCTTGTGATAGTGACAATAATTAATTTAAACAGTGAATTATTCTCATAAATATTTTATTAATTATTGATATTTTAATTGTTAAATTTATTTGAAAATGACTTTTTATTTCATTAATAAGCTTACATTAAATTCTGGTTTTAAATACAATCATAAAATCAATTGCCTATTATTTTTTGTGGGGTGTCCATTACTGGAACAGAGAGTGTCCCGTTACTGGAAGAGAGGGTGTCCATTACTGGAATTTAGGGTGTTTTGATTTATTTCTGTTATTTACAATTAAATTTTTATTTACATTGGGAAATATGACTATGAGCATGATTACATATTGTTGATAGATTAATATAATATTAAAAAAGTGGACTATAATAATTATGACTATTGATTAAAAAATAATTTTTAAAGAAATTCCTTAAGGGTATCTATTACTGGCACATCTACCCTATATTTACATTATGCCAAAAATAGAGTATATAAGAATAAGGGCATTTCTAGAATTTTTTATTTATTTATTTATTTATTTTTTTTTTGGGGGGGGGGGGGGTTCAGAAAATAAAAACACAGAGTCATAAAAACACTTATTTATATATATAATTTGTTTATTAACACAAGAAAACACACCTCGGATTAAAAATTGTAAAAAAATATATACCTCATTATTTTTAATTAAAAAATTTAACACACCTTCAAGTAACATATCTAATCAATATATTTTTAAAGCATATATATTATGCAAAAGCAGTTCAAAATGTATGGAATCTATCACTTTTTATTATCCCTCAAAACAATGTGTTTTTTTTTCATGATAAACAGACATGGTAATTATAAAAAACTTTATGCAAAAAAAGTATTTATATTATTATTATTTTTTAAATATTAATTCTTATTTCAATTAATTCTTCTTACCAATCAACTTCAGCGATCTGAATCGTATTAAGATGCCCTTTATTTGCATTCTACAGAAAGAAAATAAATACATATATTTTTTTTTTTTAATGTGAAACAGGGAATTTTAAACTCACGAATGTTACACTGGAAAGGTACTAAATTAAAAAATTAAATTAAATGTATATTATTTACATGAAATTTAATATTCTACAGATTACTGGGTTAATTCGGAAATGTGTATAGCGAAAAATAAATTAGTATATAGTTATATATTTTTGGACAGTATAAAAATTAAAGGACTTTAGCATATGTTTACAATGGAAAATATACTGGTAACGCGTGCATGAGGGCAGCGCTCGTAGTGGGGGAAAGATTAACTACGACTTTTCGCGCTTTCCTATTGTTCGGCGTTTCGTTTGGACAGCCGTATAGAGATCGCAGGAAGCCATGCATCTGGAAACAAATTGGGAAAACCTGATGCTTCCACAACACAGAAAGTAAAACAAAACAAAAAGAATGTGCGCAGTAAGAAAAAAGAAAAAACTGAACTGAATCCTCTTCACAGTGGAAAACTAAAGAAAAGGAAATTTATGTCTTCGCCCACTGCTTGCTAATATGAAGGATTCCAAATAGCTGCTTCACTGCGTGAAAGAGGCTATCCAGTCTGACTTTTACAGTTATGACTCGGAAGCTGATGAAGAAATTACTGTTTTTGCGCCTAAGTGATTTTAAATTGTTCTTTTTTTAAAGATCTGTGGTGTAAAGAAACCTGTTTTTTTGCTTCATTATTTGGACATTTTACACTTTTTATTGCAATAGTTGCTTTACACATTTTAACGGCAAAGATTTTCTTGCTGTTTTTAAACATCATTATGACTCCAATAAATTATTTTAATAACATATATCATCACATCAATGTTTGCAGTAAATTGTTGTTTTATCCATCTAGTTCTTCTGACACGTTTTAGATAACTTTTTAATTATATTTTTATGTCCTTATTTCACTTCTCCTTGTTGCAGCATGTCCCAGGAGAGATTTTGTGATATATAACCTCATTCAATCCACCAACCAATTTATTAAAAGGCTCCAAAATTTAAAAGATTGTTATGCTACTTGGAAAATCTAGAAGATCCATAGAATTTTAGAACATTTTATTTTCATGTAATCGCCATGTAAGTGATCTTTACATCAGATATGCGTTCAAAATTTCCACATTTTAGCAGATTTCCATATAAAAAAAAATCATCTAACTTTTCTCTTCCCCTCCATCAAAATTTCAGCTGTTCCCTTTTAATTTCCTATTTTACAAAATTTAAAACTTTATCTTAAAATCTAAATTTTTTTTAAATGTGTCTGCCCCTTTTTTCTATTTTGAGGTATTTTTAAATAATAATAAATCAAGTTTCTGATTCCCCACCTTTTTCTTTCTAACACACAATTTGTATGTCTTGAAAACTTTATTTTTTTAGAAGTTTTCTCCACTATTTATTATTTTGCAGCAATAATAAATAATGAATTAATTATCTAAATCAAAAATCAAAATGTCTGTTTTCTTCCATCGTATCCTGCAAATAAAATTAAAAATATTTTGCCATTTTTTGTTACATTGCAGTAGCAATTAATGAAACATCATATCATATTAGCATGTTGCAAAATAAAACTTTATATTAGAGTAAGATATTTTTCGTAAAGTTTAATTAAACTGTTTAAAGTGTTTTTTTCTTATTGAGCAAATTTTCACCTACTCATTTATTTTAACTGCGAATGTTTTAAGTATTTTGATATAAACTAGAAGTCAACCCCGATATTCTGTATTTTTTTGCTTTACCATGTAATTGGATGTAAAGTTTATCTTATAAACTCTAGTGAAGTTGGGATAGAGTTGTTGCAAAAGATTGTGGTTCAGTAAATACAGAGGTGGTTTAATAGATATAATGCACAGAGCGGGAAGTCTTTTAACACTTTCACGAATTTCTAAAGAGTCTGTTAAATTTTAACCAATTATTTTGAATATTTTTTACCCATGCATGACCTCACGGATTTTTTACCCCTGCAGTCGGCTGACTTCGCTCCCATCAAAACTATAACCTTGAGTACACGAATATTCTGTAAGAAGTTTTTTAACTTTGGTGGAAACTTCATTTAACATTTTTTTACTATCAGAAGTTAAGAGAGGGAGCAACACTTGTTATAGTCCTGGAAGCTAGTTTTTGGGATATTCAGAATTGTTGCTGTTAAGCAATGTGATTGAAAAACTAAAGTATTTACAAGTTTACAATATTTTATTAGCCTTCAGCTCAGATCATATACACACTCTGTTGTTGGACTGGATTTTTCTTAAAATGCATCTGTAAATTCAGGAAATTTCTTTCTCCTGTTTGAGTAGCAACTGAAACTCCAATGCTTTGCTTCATCCTTTCAACGTTTCTTCTTAACTATGTAAAATAATTTTTTCTTTAAAAATAATAAATTAATATAGATGTTTAAACTTTGTGTGATTTTCTATTTAACTACCTGTTAACCTTGAACACCTTGTTAACATGAGTGTAACTGTGCTAATGGGGAAGAGTGGTACATAGTATTTGCATGTGTCTGAATTGGGCCCCAAAAGTTCAATTTCTGCATAGATTGAGGAATTTTCTGATATTCCGTAATGTGCAAATCAGTAGCCTTATTCGCTATATCACTTCCTTTGATGTATCCCATAAAAGAAAACTTTTACCTTAAGGCAGAAGATCAGTCAGATTTTAGTCTACCTTTTTTCATGTTAATCCTATGCAATCAAAATACGTCCATTTTTAAAATGCTGTCTTAAAGAAAAAATTGAGGTTTTTTAATTTTGTTTTTTATTTTAAATTGCTTTATATTGACATTTACAATTGTTATTTAAAATAAACTTAAATATTTTACGTGGTATAAAATAATCAGATCATGATTTAAAAAAAATTGGCTGCAATAAACTAGAGTTTTAAAAATGCTATTTGAAAAATTTCAAACTTTATTTAAACACACAGAAAAGAAGATAGATTAGAAGGTAGAAGGCAGCAAAAAAAAAAGGTTCGTTAAGAAGGTAGACAGTCTTGATATAAAACAGACTTTTTCATTCTGAACTTTAAAATTTCTTCCCCTTCTAATGCATTCAATCACTCGCCAAAAAGGCAATTTCCAATTCATGGTAATTCACCCAAATCATTTTTCACATGTCTGAAAATTTCTGGGAGAAGACAGATTTTTCTTTGGATGAGAAATGCATTTTTTTCTGACTGACCAAGTCTTAACACCAATGTTTAAATCATGTTATATATGTGAAGTCTAATTCTCTGTGTTTCATTTTATTAAGGAAAATGTAAAATGCATATACAGTAACGTTCAATGCCTCTCCAAGTGGATTTAACTCCTTAAAAAAAAATATGCCTTAAAAATTTTATCATGCATTTTTTCATGCTTTGTTTTTTAAAATAAAATTTAGCCTGTTTTATTGCTTAAACCATACCTTTTGTTACTGAAAAGTATTGCGTGCAGCAACAAAAATCTCCATTTGAAATTAACGCCTTTTATTGAATGAAAGGTTTAAATACATGCACAGCATTGATGCTGATAATACAATATTCCATCAATGTTTGAGAAAATATGTTCGCTCTTCTTCTTAACATCTCAATTAAGGAATAATGATTGGTTTGAGAATTACATTAAATTCTGTATCATTATTTATGAAAATATTTGTTTCTTTTTACAGTTTAAGAAATGCTTACATAGTCTATTAATGTGGTTCTTTGATAAACTTAAAAGAACACTCATTTTCAATCTGAATATTTCACATAAAAAAGTTTATTTTCTTCATGCATCACAGCGTGGAATAAATCAATCAGCAGAACTATGTTTTAGTTTACGTGTTAGAGGATAAACCTTACATCACATTCAACTACATACACAACACATAAACATCAGGAATGGTCTTGAAATGTTCTAAAATTACACAACCTGATGCACATGCTCAATAACAAACAACTATAATTACACAAACCGAATGATTTTTTGATTGCTTCTGTGAGTATAACATATCACAATACAGTAGCCAATTACTGTATTGTTCATTCGGAATTTTAGTATAGAATTATTGCCTGCTGATATTTTCTCATACTCTTATTTTCCATTTGAAACAGCTATTTTTATGATTTCTGCCGGCTATACAAGAAATGTCTCAGTTTCAACAATATAATATTCTAAGTGACCTGTGTAATTATGTTTTGCTGATGAATATATTTCTGGAAAATGGTCCTATTGTTTTGATTCTAAAACAGTCACTATATTTCAGCCATCAGAAGATGAATAAAAGAGATAATGCATGTCGCTCAGCAAAGTATGTGCACCACAGCTTTTGCTTTTTCGCTTCCTTCTATTGTATTGTAAATATCGAAGAAGGGGCATCCTTTTCTAAAGGATCAAAACATCTAAATTCTTATTTTGACTGTTTTGGCTTCTTATTGCATCAGCAAAGCATGATATAATGAATGCTTTGCTGAAAATTCAGCATACCCAATTTTCAGCAAATTTCTGATTCAAAATTAGCTGAATCAAAAAATTTAATAATTATTATTTAATTTCAAATTAATCATAAAATTAATTTATTGAATCAGTAAAATTTAGTAAAGTTAGGACGATTCAAACAGGATTTTCATTCAACATCTATTTACTAAAAATTTTTTTATAAATATTTAGAACAACAAAATTGTTCATTTTAAGAAAAAATAAGTATTCAAAAATCCTCCCAGGTGAATATCCTGATCGCACCAGGGTCTTCGCGTGTAATCTATAACAATTTTATCAATATCACATAAACACATGTAAATGAAGAGTTGAGAAATAGTCATGTACATTTGTGTCCAGAAATCAAGGGGCAGTGACCAATTTTAGACGTTTCGTCGAATATCTTACTGAAACTCTTGAAGAAATGTCCGGAATGCCCTTGAACTTTGAGGATGTAAAGAACATGTTTTACAGTGAAGATTTTGTCACGAGGACAATTAGGGGGGCGGAAATAATAATTTAATAATAAAATAATATTTTCGATAACCCAAGTGATAGAAAATGGTAAAAATTGTCTGTCACTGTAACAAATGACTATGTAGGTCCTGTTCAACATTTGTGTGCGTTTGTATAAGCATAGCATGTATATTCGTGAAGATGTTAACGTTTCTGTGAAAACTTCAAAAGGTTTCTTTTATAGCATGCAGAGATTTCAGCCGAATTTAACACCGCTTTTCAAAAAATTGTAGAAATAGTATACTGTGATTAATATTTTGAATATTTGATGAGATATATGTATTTTTATGAAATAAATTTTATCTGTTCATGCGCGAAGCAAAGATTTTTTGTCATGATTTGATAGTCAATACTACAGGGCAACTAATATAAAATGACCAGTGAAATATCGTGAAAACTCAAAAAGTTACAGCAATAATTGAGAAATTGAGAAATAAGTTCCATAGGATTATATGGGACTTATTTCTGAATTTATGACAGAAAACAATATCCATTAATAAATGCTAGAAATAAATTATTCTCTGCTGGTGGATTACATAATGAAATATTAACGATCTCTCATTTTTAAAATGATAACCCCCACTTTTAACACTTAAAAAGTGCTGATTTGAAAAAGAAACTTGGTATAATTTTTAATATGTAGACGACCACTGAAAAATATTTTACGCATGACATTAATTAGTATTAGAATATATGAACAGATTATAAAAGAAAAAAAGGCATTAAATTAGGAAGTAATCTTAAATGTTTCTACAGAAAGATGAAATCAGTGATTTCCCTTAATGATGCAAGATGGGAAACTCTAGAAGGTTATTCCGACGATAAATAAACTTTATAATAATAGAAACTTTTTAACTGCCGAATTCGAGAAGCGGCGGCGCTTGATGGTCCAACGTCCCTGCACCCTTTTCCCGACACACTTGACCGGACTCTTTAAAAGCTGAATTCAATACTGGAAAAATTTAGAGGGTAAATTATACAATTTTAATGCACCGAGAAACGAGAAGGGTTGGGTTCGGAGCTCTGGGATATTTGGACGACCGCTGCAGCTTCGAGTTTAATGTTCATCTCTGGAGGCGATCGCAAGTGTGCAGGCTGGGAGACCGCCAAATTCGCGAAGCAGCGGCACACGACCGTCCAACGTCCCTACGCCCTTTTCCCGACACACTTGACCGGACTCTTTAAAAGCCGAATTGAATTCCAGAAAAAACTAAACGGTAGATTTCACAAGTTTAATGCACCAAAAAGTGGGAAGGGCTCTGAGATCATCGGACACTTGCAGCGGATTTGAGCTTAATGTTCGTCTCGGCAGGTGGTCAGTAATAATTAATGTAATCTTTATGTATTATAAATTCTCAATACCGCATGCGCATATAAAAAATACTTTGACTTTCTTCTGAAAAATTCAGTATTGTAAGAAAGAGCGAAAATGGTTTTTGCTCCAATTTAAAGTAAACTTAAATGAATTTTTGCAATTGTTAAAAGTCTATTAAATGCTTTGTAGTATAAAATGACTGACTATAATTCTTTAACACTAAATTATCTAATCCTGAAATAATTTTCTCTCCTTACTGAGCAGTGAAAACATCTGTCCATGGACATACACTGTGTAAGTGGTGTCAAACGGATTAATTCAAACGGATTAATTAAACGGATTAATCAAACGGATTAATTAAAGCAAAACGGATTAATTCAAACGATAACTCGTCTGACCCTTGCATTATAAATCACAGAATGTAAGTGGAAACTTCCTTACCTCTCTCTTTTCAATAAAGTAGCTTATTCTTGAGATGTAAAAGGCAACAACGCCAGAAGGTTAATAAACTTTAAACACAAATATTTCCATCAATTAGCAGGTAATATTCCCAGCCGATGGGTACATATAGCTTCTTTATATAAAATTATTTGCTGCAGAATGAGTTTATTCAAAAAGCACATTTACTTATGCATAGATTTTATTTTCAATTACGTTCAAAATGAATGGAATGCAAAGTATCAAATATATTAATGACCACTTACACAATTAAGTACATAAAATACTGACTAAAAAATTACTTTGACAATCACATTCAAATAAAGATTAAGTAATATAAAAAAAATTCTTTGTAGACAGATTCTATTCTTAAATGGTACATTATGTGTTGTATGTGTATTACATTCTTTTTGCACAAATCAAGACATTTTTCAGTTTAAGACAGGTTCTATTTCACTTGTTTTACTGTACTTTAAATTTTTTTTGCCTAAAAATGCATATACTATTATTTTTTAGAAAGAATTTTAATTGTAGATTTAAAAATATATGCATTTTTTGCAAACATTGCTGTACCGGGTTTTATTATACTAATTTTTTAATCTCTAGGAAGAATGAAATTCAGGCCCACCCTTGCGCCTGGACAAGAAGTATGGCCCGGCCTGAGTCTTCAAAAAAAGATAGGCGCAGAAAGCGTTATGACTATGTCCGAGTCTGCAAAGAAATGTTAGTTCTGGGCCGGACCCGGTCCGAGTCTCGTGAATGAAAATTGGCCCGAACCCATGCTGACGTCTATTAGTGATACATAAGATAATCTGTCGGTTACTGTTCAAAAAAGCAAAAGAAGCCAGAACGACTATGTTAATGACAGTTCATGAGAAAACATTCGTAATACTAAAGGGAGCTTTTTATATGAAATGACACAGTGTCTGTCTCATAAAGTTCCAGCTTTTCACGGCAGAAAAGGAACAAATTCTCGTCACTGGTATTTCATTTGACGTGGAGAAAAACTAAATGTATGGAGTAGCATTTATCTTGTTTCATGATCATTTTTATTTAAAGAAGAGAATAAATTGTCATAGTTTGTCACACAATTGTCACCTTTTTCCAAAGCTAAAAAAAACTTTTTGTGCCAGAAATTTACTTAATAAATGAAATAAAATAAATGTAACAAAGAAACTAGGAATATGTTATTAAATAAATTTTCTGGTTCAAAACAAGTTTACTTGATGTAGAAAATAAAATAAAAGTTGGTAGCTATGGATTTGCTCTAATAATGTGCTTTGAAAATTTGTCATATTGCTAAAAATATTTTGCTCTTTTTATTCGAAAAAAATGGTGGGCAACATATATAAGATTTCTACTTTGAAATCTTTGCATTTGTTAGTGTGAACTCTGAAAAATGAGTTATTTTTGTCTTCACACTAACAAATGCAAAGATTATTTATTAGAAATAAAGAAATCATAAAAATGTTTTGCATATTATCTATTAAGCTATTAGGCTGTATCAAAAGTACTTTCTTTTTTTGAATGCTTTTATACCAAAGCATGTATTCAAACATTAATAATTGTTGAATGTGTAGTTTTGTTAATTTTTAGCATCAAAGTTTATTGTATAGAATGGATTCTTCACTTTTTTCCCCTTACATTGCTCAAAATTCACCTGTCATTTCTGGGTTTGATTTCAAGGCTAAGATTCCCTTCCTTAAAACGTTTGGATTTGTTATGAACTGTCCAGACAGAGACACTACTCTTGCCTTGACCTCCAAGTGCATGAGATTGGAGGACAGATTCGTTGGTTTTAAGGCCTAATTAGAAATCGTGCCTTAAGATACATATAATCTCAAGATTTGTATCAAGATGAAGTAACCTAAAAATGAAAAAAAGAAGCCTGTACAATTATATAATATAGAGAGACATGCATTATCTTAAATAACATTTTATGTTCAACAATAGGGGTGATAATGTGCCTGCTACAGGCTTTGGTACAAAAGCATTCAAAAAAGAAAAATACTTTTGATAAAGCCTAATATAAAAAAAACTGTAATTAATTCTGTTTGATTACAAACAATTGAAAAAAAAAACGATTAACACAAATAACTGAAGGTAAAAGTCAGTAAAATGTGGTGTTAAGACATTTTATTAAGAACATACTAATATACAAACTACATGTTGATGAAAATAAAATGTCACTAAAACTGGTGTAAAACAAATTATAAAAGGAAAAACTTCTTAAAATATCACAAAAAATTATAATTGAAATAAACAAGAGTAAATAAAATACCAATAAATGAGTAAGTAAAACAGCAGCTTTTTGTGTATATCTTTTAAGAAATTTTTCCTTTAAATTAAACAGAAATGCATATTGAAAGCAACATTTATAGAATATTACGTAACCAAAGCTGCAAAATTTTTTCTTAATAGTTTTATATATTTATGTAAGCTTTACAGCGATGAGAGCAGTCAAACTGTAAAAAAGAGAAACATTTTTTGTTCCCCTTTCTCTAAATAATGAAGATTTTTTCTTTTCTATAAATATTGTCTTCAAAAATAAATGAATAAAATTAATCCATAATCTACAGGTTTTAACACATATTCAAGACTCTTATCCAGGAGATTTGTATCCAGAAGATAACTACTACACTAGAAGAATAAAATATACTTTGCATATGCCTTGCAGTTTTCTTCCGAAAATTTATTTAGAATATTCAGGTATACATGATACATGAGTATTTAGGATTTGCATGACTTCTGTATCTATGATCATTGGTCAAGGATAAATTGCTACAGCAGCCAAATTTTAAGTGTTTTCCAAAGTTAAAAAAACATTTCGAATGAGAAATTTACTTATTAAATGAAATCAAAGATATTGTACATAGAAACAAGAAATACATTACTAAATAAATTTTCTGGTTTAAAACATACTTAATCGATGTGAAAAAAATAATAAAAGTTAACAACTATGGATTTGACCTAATAAGGGGTATAGAAAACTTTTTGCGCTTTATATTCGAAAAAACATGGCGGACCATGGGCAGAAGTTTCCTAGTTTAAAAGTACAAAAACTTTATGTTTCTTAGTGGGGAGACAAAAATTCTAAACTATGGAGAAAACAGAAATAACCATAAAAATATTTTAAACATATATTTATTATGCTAAAAGAAAATTGTAATTGATTTTGCTTGGAAACAAAGAATAGAAAAAAAAATGAAAAAGAAAATCACAAGCAACTTCAGGGTAAAAATCAATACAAAGTGGAGATAAGATATTTTATTAAGAATATACTAATATACAAACTACACGTCAGCTGCAATAAAATGTTACAAAAATAAATGTAAAACAAATATATGGAGGAAAACTTCTTAAAACATCATAAAATCAAATAACTGAAGTAAACAATAATAAATGAAATACCAATAAATGAGTAAGTAAAAGTTTAAGCCTAAAGTTTAAGTTTAAGCCTGTAAAACAAATATATGGAGGAAAACTTCTTAAAACATCATAAAACCAAATAACTGAAGTAAACAATAATAAATGAAATACCAATAAATGAGTAAGTAAAACAGCATTTTTTGTGTAAATGTTTTAAGACATTTTCTTTTTAAATTACGTAAAAATCCATATTAAAGCAACATTTATAATTATGTTTATAAATGATTACATTATATATTTTTTCTTAATAGCTTGAATATTTTTCTTAATAGGCATATTTAAGCAATCATTACAGGGATGAGAACAGTCAAACTGCCAAAAAAAGAAACACTTTTTTGTCCTCCTTTCTGCCATATAGCATAAATATTCATATATATATCTCCGTTGAATGAATATTGGTTTTCAAGACTTCAAAAATAAATGAATGAAATGAATCTATAATGTATAGGTTTGAATAAGTAATCAAACTCTTTTCCAGGAGATAACTACTACACAGCAAGAATAAAGTGTACTTTTATGCCTTTCGCTTTTCTTCCTCAAATATATCTAAAACATTGAGGTATACATGATACATGATTATTCAGGATTTGCATGACGTACATATATATATATATATATATATGATCATTAAGTAAAATTGTTCGGCGGCAAATTTTGTTTGTAAATTTGCAAAACCATGAAACAATACACTGTGAATAATGTTTACAGTTTCAGTATTGACCATTAGATTTTAATCGAAGAAAACTTGTTTGAAATGCTTTTCTCCTATTTCATTTCATTAAATGGGATAACTAAATATCAGGAAACACATCTTACACTAGAGTGCGGGATATGTAAAAAAAAAAGATACTTTTTCCACTTTTTTGAAGTGTTATAAAATCACCATTTGAAATATGGCTGTATTTTGAATTAATATATAGCAAAATTGAAAGCAAGACTATTTTAATTGTTAAAGATAAATACTTAAATTTAGTTAGTGAAATTCTTAACAACAATACAAAATATATATAATATTCCATAATAAATTTTACTTGGAATAACAAAGTATTCTGATTACTGAAAAGTAGTAAAAAGTTCTTTTTATTGATGCATCGAAAATACACCATATTCAGTCTGTGCTATTTAGGAGAGGTACGGCGAAGAATAACCGTCAATTAAATTAATCTAATATCATGAGATTTCAAATCATTCTCAGCTCTGATAATGATATCAAAATATAAGTCTTTATAGTACAAAATGATTTTATAGACAAATTATAATCAACAATAATTTATGAGAGGCTATAAAATATTATATTCAAAACCAAAAAAGCAGCTCTCTTTAATGTATAGACATCCATCTTAGAAATTCATATTTTCTACTTATTATGATTATGTAAATATATATGTTTTCATGCACATTTGTTATTGTAGCATGTTAAGATGCAATTATTTATGCACTGTTAATGCAAAATAACACACAAGGCATACATATTAAAAATAAAAAAGTGTTAAAGATTTTTAACTTTGAGCACTGAAAAATGGGGGAATTGAATAAATTATTTAAAAAAAAGTGATTATTTTGAAACAAAGAAAAATTTTATCTCTGATTCATTCTGGTATGCCACAAGATAGGAATTCGTGTAAAATGAATTTAGTTTTAAGGATCTAATATAAATTTTAGATTGGATGGCTGATTATTTTCAATGGTTGTGAGCCAGAATGAAATAATTATAGAAGTACATTATGCAAACAAAACCATAAGTAAGGCTGTCCTTACACAGGCATTAAGGCAGGTGAGCGCTTTATTGCTACCAACAACTATTATAGACTGATAGCTGATGAAGAAATTTACTTCAGAATTTGATAAGGGTAGAAATCTTTGTAAAATGATATTTTCAATCAACTGGAGTAGGTATGGATGACCTAGCTGGTTGCCAGGGGTTTAAAAGCATACTTAGTAACGTTGTACACTGTGCTGCAAAGCAAAACGAATGCTACCCTGATTAATGATGATTGCCAACATAGTTGGTAAACAAAATACTCTTTACTAACATCTATAATTGGGATACCGTTAATTTAAAGGTGAAAATAAGCAATCGCTAGTCACCAATCGGCGATTAAACTTTAAAAACTGGCAATTAAACATATGGAAAGAACCGATCGAATGCTGGATTTTCTAATTTGAACTTTCCCAATTCCTTTTTTACTACACCTCGGATGCTTCCGATTTCTGAAGTCTGCATCTTTCTCATAGGTGCCAACCTTTCATTAAAATTCCGTAATATGAGGGTTAATTTGACCCAGGTTTAACACGTTTCGCACCAGAAATTTAAAAAAAAATGAAATGAAATAAATTCCCCGTAGAAACCTGAAATTGAATAAATAAAGATTCATCCAATAATTTTTCTGGTTTAAAGCGTTGTTAAACTGGGTCAAGTTAACCCGCATATTACGGAATATTAATGAAAGGTTGGCACCTATGCTTTCTGCATCCACTTTTGTTTTTTAAATAATTATACAGATTTAAAAAATAACTTATTCTATAACATTAATTTTTAATAAAAATACGTTTTTTTTAATAATTTTTTTTTGCACGTATGAAATAAGAAACACCTATTATTTCATATATCTCTCAATCTTTTTCACATCCAATTTCATTTTATTATTATACAATATATTCATCAAAGAAATAATTTCACAAACAAAATGCTAAAAGAAATTATGAGTATATTTGTACCCAATAATGTAGCCAGATTTTTTTTTTGGGGGGGGGAGGTAGACAACTTCTGAAATACAATAAAAAGAATCAAAAATAAATAAATATTTCTCTCAAAATTTAATAATAACGTATTTTAAAATAAATTTAATTAAAATTGGTCAGAAAGAGGGGATATTTTGTTGATAAAAAATGCCCACCCCCTTTGAGACTTAAATTTTAATTATTATTATGAGATATTATCATTATGCTGTTAACTTATTTTAAAATTTTAAATACTGAAAATTAGTTTCTCAAGTTTATTCAAAACAAATTAAATTAAAATACTTTTATTTAGTACATAAATTACTTGTTTACTATAAATTCATTATATATATTTTTAATTAAATATTCAGTGACGTATATGTACTTAGTGTCTACTAAATAAATTATTCTCACTAACCCAGTAACTGGCTGCTAAAAAAATTAACCTACCGGCCGCAAAGCAAACTTCCTTTCCTTCCCTTTTACATTAATTGTGTTTTGCAGCAAGATGTGTGAAGTTGCTGAGTGTACTTTTAAAATGCTGCCAGGTCTTCCATACCTATCTCAGATAAGCATAAAAAATCGTTTAATAATTTTTAAACTCTTATCAAATACTAAAGTAATTTTCTCGGCTAGCTTTTATTCTATAGGGAAGTTCAACTTGAAAGGACTGCTTATATGACCAACATGAGATGATAAAGAGTGATAAGAGAGATGTATTTTATAAACAAAAGGCTTTTTTTGCCAATTTTAAGGTAGATCAATGCATATCTAGTCTGCCAATCTGCCAACATCATAATTAATAGTTACAGTTTAAAATAAATACCCAGATATATTCTTAAAGAAATTATTAGAGACTTCACAACTAAAAAATTGATTTTAATCAGACAATGCTTGTTAAAAATCAAATTAGAGTTACAAATATTTAATCACACTATAAGGTGTTATTTTGATATAAAAGTAATTTGTATCTGAAATATGTTAAGGAAATGTCATACTTTAGAATGAATATGATGATGCCTATTTAAATTAGATTTATCAGAAAAACCTTTGCTACACACCCCACAAGAGAAACGTTTCCCTTTAGTATGAATTTGGAGATGTCTTCTTAAATGAGATTTGACAGAAAAACCTTTGTTACACACTTCACAAGAGAAAGTTTTTCTTTAGTATGATCACACATGTGGATATTCAAAACAGATTTTTGAGAAAACCCCTTGTTACATACCTCACAAGAGAAAGGTTTCCCGTTAGTATGAACACGCCGATGCACATGTAAATGAGATTTGTGAGAAAACTGTTTGTTACACACCTCACAAGAGAAAGGTTTCTCTTTACTATGAATTCGCAGGTGATCATACAAATTAGATTTCTGAGAAAAATTTTTCATGCACACCTCACATGAGAAATGTTTCTCTTTAGTATGAACACGCAGGTGTTGATTTAAAGTAGATTTTTGAGAAAACCCTTTGTTACACACCTCACAGGAGAAAGGTTTCTCTTCAGTGTGAACACGTAGGTGTTGATTTAAAGCACATTTTAGAGAAAACCCTTTGTTACACACATCACAAGAAAAAGGTTTCTCGTTAGTATGAACACGTTGGTGCACATTTAAATAAGATTTGTAAGGAAACCCTTTGTTACACACTTCACAAGAGAAAGGTTTTCTTTAGTATGAACACGCAGGTGGACCTTTAAAACAGATTTTCGCGAAAACCCTTTGTTACACACCTCACAAGAGAAAGGTTTCTCACCAGTATGAATTCGCAGGTGGTCCTTCAAATATGATTTGTGAGAAAATTCTTTGTTGCACACCTCGCAAGAGAAAGGTTTCACTTTACTATGAATTTGCAAGTGGTAAGTCAAATGAGATTTTTGAGAAAATCCTTTGTTGCACACATCACAAGAAAACGGTTTCTTACCAGCATGAATAAGCAGGTGTCTATTTAAATGATTTTTATGAGAAAATCCTTTGTTGCCCACCTCACAAGAAAAGGGTTCATCTTTAGTGTGAACACGACAATGCTGATATAAATGTGACATTTTAGAAAATTCTTTGTTACACAGTTCACACATAAATAATTCTCTTTAGTATGAACATAATAATGCTGATCTAAATCCGACATCACAAAAAATCTTTGTTACATACCTCACAATTGAAAGATTTCTGTTGAATGTGAACATGAATATGGATTTGTCATAAAGTCTTCTATTGCTATTGCAGATATCACAAGTGAAATACTTTTTAATCAGAAAATAAACTAATGTAGTTCTTAAAACAAAGAAAAATTTATTTGTAAAATATAAATAATATTTGTGAAAAAATAAATAACTTTAAACATGGAAAAGAGGCTTTTAACTGTTATAAACGACTTGCTTTCTTTTTACTATTAAATGTATAAAATGTGAAATAAAGGAGATTTTTTTCTTAAGTCCAGAAATGAACAGTAGTGTTTTTAAAGAAAATTTGTGTTCAGAGGTGTCTTCATAGTAGTTGTTCAGAATAAATTTCACAAACATTTGCACCTGCAATAGAAGTAAAAACACAGGCAGTAAATTAATGTTAATTGACAAATAATTAGTAAACATTTAGCACATTTTATTCTAATTGTTTTAATACAATATAAATATTTTATGTGTTAGGGTTTGCAAAAAAAAAAATTATATTTAAATAATTTTTTTTACAGTTCTTTTTCCATTTTTCTTATACGGAAATTAAAAATATTGAATTATCTTAAAATTTTTAATAAATATGTTTACTTATTGGATTTCTTAAGATTCTGAGTAAAGTTATGTTGGTTCAGATTTAGCTCTTTTCATCATTGTTATAACTAGAGTCCTAGACCTATAAACCTTGCAACAGGATATTAAGAAATGTATTAAAGGTCTGACAAACTCACCGCGGCGGTGAGTTTGAGACGAGCATGTTCTAGTCGTAGGTAGGATCTCTCGGTAGCTTAAACGTCCCGAGCCCACCCTCCCCGCTCTTCGGTGTCTTTATTTTATTTATTTTTCCTTTCAAATTTGTCCAGTATCAATTCTTTCTTTTTTTTTCTTTTCTATTTAGAGTCTAAGGCATACGGGTCGCACGTAAGGACGTTTGACGGTGCTGCTGGCGCTTGGCAACGGCAGCGCTCCGCGCAAGAGTTTAGTGCACAGAGTTTGCGCACGGAAATTGGCCGCTCACCGCCGCGGTGTACATAAATTGACAATTGCGGTGTACAATTTCAGTACATAAAATAAAGACACCAAAGAGCGGGGAGGGCGGGCTTGGGACGTTTAAGCTACCTAGAGATCCTACCTACGACCCGAACATGCTCGTCATATGGATATGCTGTGCATGCATCAGCCTGCGCCTTGTAGAGCACAGATTGTGAAATATATCTGAAGCAAACAAAATCAAACTTTTCCGAAAACATATTAAATTTTGGGCGGCCATGAACCTATTTTTAGTAAAATTGACTTAAATTTTGTAAAATGTTAGTCACTCAAAAAGTGTAATTTTTTCTGCCCTATTTTCTCTAACTTCAATCAGATAAGAAAAAAATTCCTGACGGCTCGGCCTATAGGCACAGGTAGATTTCGAAGACGCAGACCGTGGGGCACCTGTTTATTGGGAATTGCAGAAGAAAGACCTATTTGCCATGATGTAGCAGTTGGGACCACCCACTTCGAAATATACCTCTGCCTGTAGGCAGAGCCAGCAGGGATTTTTTTGTTTTTAATTTTTTTACCATAAGAGTTGGTTCTATAAAAAACTTGTCAGTATAAAAATTGTAGATAATATTAAGAAGATTTATAATAAATCTAAGCGGATTTGATATCTTGGGAATTGCCGAAGTTATGAATTTTTTTCTTCTGAAACACCTATTCCCCCCCCTCCTTGGGGGCATTTTTAATGAAATCAAAAATCTGTCATACATAAATTTTTGGCCCTTTTCCTAGAAGTAATAGTAACTTTAAACGGATTCGATATGTATAAAAATTAAGAAGTTATGGGTTTTTTCTGTTTTCACGTTTGCTTGTAGGCGGAGCCAGCAGAGATATTTTTTTTTTGCTGTAAGAGTTGGTCCTATAAAAAACTTGTCAATATAAAAGTTGTAGATAATTTTAAGGAGATTTACAACAAATTTAAGCGGATTTGATATCTTGGGAATTGACGAAGTTATCAATTTCTGTCTTCTGAAACCCTTATTCCCCCGCCTATTTTGGGGGGCATTTTTAATGAAATCAAAAATCTGTCATACATAAATTTTTGGCCCTTTTCCTAGAAGTAATAATAACTTTAAACGGATTCGATATGTATAAAAATTAAGAAGTTATGGGTTTTTTCTGTTTTCACGTTTGCTTGTAGGCGGAGCCAGCAGAGATATTTTTTTTTGCTGTAAGAGTTGGTCCTATAAAAAACTTGTCAGTATAAAAGTTGTAGATAATTTTAAGGAGATTTACAACAAATTTAAGCGGATTTGATATCTTGGGAATTGACGAAGTTATCAATTTCTGTCTTCTGAAACCCTTATTGCCCCGCCTATTTTGGGGGGCATTTTTAATGAAATCAAAAATCTGACATACATAAATTTTTGGCCCTTTCCTAGAAGTAATAATAACTTTAAACGGATTCGATATGTATAAAAATTAAGAAGTTATGGTTTTTCTGTTTTCACGTCTGCTTGAAGGCAGAATCAGCAGAGATTTTTTTGTTTTTAATTTTTTTTTTGCCGTAAGAATTGGTCCTATAAAAAACTTGTCAATATAAAAGTTGTAGATATTTTAAGGAAATTTACAACAAATTTAAGCGGATTTGATATCTTGGGAATGGACGAAGTTATGAATTTTTTTCTTCGAAAACCCGCCTTTCCCCCTCCCTTGGGGCCATTTTTAATGATATCAAAAATCTGTCATATATAAATTTTTGGCTCTTTTCCTAGAAGTAATAATAACTTTAAACGGATTCGATATGTATCATAATTAAGAAATTATGGGGGGTTTTCTGTTTTCCCAAAAAGCCTCCCATTTTGCCCCCCTTGGTTCGATTTTGCCAAGTAACGAACTTGACCGAGATTTTATGCCCCTTGATTTTATGTAACAGTTTGGAAGAGATTTGTGCAGAATTTTTGCAGTTATCGTGTCCATAAAAAAGGGACATAGATAGATAGATAGATAAAGTTTTGAACTGGGGGTGGTTTTGGGTTCTGGGAGTCATAATCGGCGTAGATCTGCAAAAATTTTTCCAAAAATTCCAACTTAGGGGAGAATGTAATAGGTAGTATTTCTTACGAAATCTATCTAAAAAAGATATATATATATGTAAAATATATATATATATATATATATGAAAGGTTCATGATACCATAAAATAAATAATCTTTAATGTCTAAAAAGAAAAAAAATCAGTGGTTCATCCATTTAAACGCTATTTTACTCGGTGTGGCATGCGGAAAAATGTCGTTTAAAGAAAAACGAGTTCAAGGTATTAAAGAAAAGGAGTAACCAAATTATAGTCTACCATTGTATTTTGCAACTTACAGTTAGTAACTTACTTATCATAAACATCAAATTTCATAACAATCCAGGCATACGTTTTGAAGATATCATGCGCGCAATGACTTGCGGAGTAAAAAAAAAGAGCAACTTTATTTTCAGCAATGCTCAAATTCTGTAAAAGACTAGTCAGTTTCTAATGGTATTATATCAAAAAGCACAATCTGCTTAATCAATAGTCAAAATTTCATGCTTACACTCAAAAAAGTTTTGAAGATACACTAATTCAAAGTTTGAAAGTTTTTGTTGATTTTCTGCGAGTTTAAATGGTACAAGACCCTTCTTCTGTAATATTTATTTTTAAAAAGTTTCTGTTGAATTGCATATCTACTAAAAATTTTCCGTTCCTGTTTAAAAATTTATAATTGTTTTATGCATTTGATGGAAGAAAAAAATCACAAGCATTATGTAGTTTAGTGTCGCCATCTATTGACCAGATTTGAAATTGCTATAAACAGTGCAGATATAGAGCAACATTTATTTTAAATAGCGAAAAAATATGCTTGCGGATTATACGCTACAGTGGATAATAAGCAGAAAAATATGGTAGTACCCAAACATATAAAAATTAATTTTTCATTAAAAGAATGCATAAAAATATATATTGAAAACCAATGAATTTAGATTTTAAATGTAAAACTTCAATTTATTCAATCATAATCACAAATACTGAATCAATTTCAGGAAAATATTCTAAAATAAAAAAAGATCAAAATAAAAATTGCGCAATTTAAAAAAAATAAAAATCCAGGTGGCCAGCACTAAAATCAGATGCCTAATTTGATGCATGATTCTACTATAAAGTATTTTAATTAGTTATATAATAATAAAAACTTAAAAATATATATTAAAATATTACCAAAGCTGATAAAAAACTAATTTTTCACGAAAAGAATGCATAACAGGCCCGTAACTACCGCCGGGGCAGCCGGGGCACTGCCCCGGGGCCCCCAAGCCCGAGGGGCCCCAAACTGATGGTTAAAAAATTATTGTATTTTAATATCTAATCTAACTTCCTATAAAATACCCAGCACCTAGCTAAAAGTTAATAATATAAAAAAAAAACATCAAAGTGCTAGAGTAAATGTTTTTGCATGTCCGTTCATATACTTGCATGCAAAAGCAGCTCTAGAGCAGACAGAAGAATGTCGAGTCGAATGTGTCATGTCACGCCAGGTGCCTGCTGAGTCAGGGATACTGCGGAAACGCTTTCCGTCACAACTTGGCCCACAGTCACAAATCCCGTCGTACGCGATACAGCGGAAACGCTTTCCGGCCAGAGGCGTCACAAAGTTGCGACCGTCGTCCCAAAAACCTGCGACTGTTTGGAAGTCGTCGTGAGCTGTTGCAAGCCGGTCGTAAGTCGAAAGCAGTCAAGATGGCGGAGTCATTAGACGTAAAAAAAGAAATAGAATTTCTCGTCATTTAATAAAGGATCGTGAAGATCCTTTTTCTTTAAAGGAAAGCGATTTCGTTATGACGTACAAACTTACAAAAATAGCTGCAAGAAATGAGAGCTAAAAGAAATAAGCTTCATAATGATAAAACCTTTAGTTGCCCTAGAAGGAAATACAAGCTATCATCTTGAGATAGGTACGTGTAAGATCAAGAAAATATATTTATAAATAATATATATTTTAGATTTAATCAGTGTAGATTAAAAAGAAAGAAATTAATAGTGTTAAGTGCGTGACGTTTATGTATATATTATTGAATGCTTTTATTTATGGGGAACGAACTTTTGTCTGTATCATGTTTATAGGAATATTGTTTATAAACTCTTGCACAATGATAGAATGAATAACATATCTGGCTGATAGATATCAGATAATTAGTAGATTCGGTAGTATTCAATTTTTTATCGCCAATTTATGTAGATTGAAAAAATGTATGAAAAGTGTATGTATTGTATGAACAATTTTCACAGTCCAATACCGATTCTTTACTTTAAAAAAGTAAATATACCAAACAAATTAGCTTTGAATGTACTATTTTACGGTTATGAAATCAATAACTACAAATAAGTAACTTTGCATTACAGAAAATTAAAATGCTAAAAATTACATTATAATTGTGGAATTTTATTTAATTAATTTACTTTTTAGTACATACTTTTCCCTCTACCCGTTAGATTAACTTAATAATAAGTGAAAATATGATTATCTTAGATTATAATATAGAAAATGGCCTTTTTTTTTCTTTACTTCAATAATAGTGCATATTACTCACAGTTTATTGTAAATAAAATTTTAAACTAATATTTATTTTACAGTATATTTTCTGTGCTAAATAATGTAAAGTTTTAAAATAGTTAAAAATAAGATTTATTTCTTTTAAAAGTTTTCAGAACACACCAACTTCCTATTGATTAACACATAGTTCAATGTTTGGATATTGGAAAAGAGAAAATACACTGGAAATTTTTAACTTTATCCTAAAACTGGTACAATAAATTTTTAGCCATATAATTCATTTTTAATTAACTTCTCGGTTTTCTCTGTACATGATTTGCATTGTTATTCATCAGTTTTAAATGTATAATTTTTTTCAATGAATCAATCCTAATATATCTACAATATTGCAGAGATTTTAGATTGTATTTAGTTTTTTAGCCATCCCCCCGCCGCAAAAATATATATATATATATATAATTTAACTTTTGTTATGGTGAATAAACATGTTTTTAAGTAAACAGTTTTTACATTTAGTTGTTATTACTAATTATTAAACCATTCCTTATTCTTTTAAAAATTTTATTAGTTTGTTTATTTTTTTAAATTTCCTTTAATAATTAATCAGTAGTAGATTACATGAATTATTGTACTCCCCCCCCCCCTACCTTTCACAACAAGAAATGGTTTAAGTTGGAAAACTTCATAATTTTTTTTTCAGAAAAAGTTTGAAAACTTTCAAAACCCATGAATGGTGCAAGAGAGATTGGTGAATCTACTGGTCCCAGGATATGTTGCTCTCAGGAGATCACTCATGCGTAGTTTTACTTTTTAGTAATTGGCTATCATTTGTGATCTTCTGCAAGAATTTGAATTTGGGCCTTGGACGTGTGCTATTTTTGCTTCCAAATTGTCAAGCAGGAACTGTGGTAAATAGAATGCCAATCAATGAAGTATATTGACTGTAAGTATGTAGTTTTTCAATGTATATTTAGTTTGTTGCATAATAAAGAGGGATTTTAAAATACATTCTACATTGTTTATGTTATTTGATACTTTCATATTTCTCTTCTTTATTAATTAAATTGTTAATTTACTATCTCCCTAAATCCATGAAAATATAAGTTTATAAATTATGTAAAGCAATTAAACATTTAATTTGTTGTTTTGCTTGTAATACAGGCAGTTGAAAATTAATTTTTAAAAATGAAATTTAATTATTACTCTTCATAACTTATATTACTCAAAATACTTTATTTACTCCAAGTGATTAACAAAAATGCAATTTTTGAAAACTGAAATTTAAACATTGTCAGGTGTACGTTGCTATTGACCATCCCAAAACTACAGCAGTGAATGTTTCGAGATAATAAATGCAAATGTGTTTTAGTATGTTTTCAGATATAAGTTTAAAAAGAAAATTATTGAATATCAAGGGAAAGAGAGAACAGTGTTGAATTCAAGGGATGGCCCTTGAAATGTCCCCCCTCCTCCCCAGAAGTTTTGAGATTTTATGCTTTTAATGGTCAAAAAGTACAATTGCCCCTCGAGAACTTTATAATGTCCCCCCAGAGCCACAGAAATCCCTCCGGAGAAAAATGTCTGAATTCAACACTGGACATAAATTTTCTGATTTTTTATTTATTTACTGCATTATGTGTCATATTAGCCATAGTATTCCTGGAAATATTACATAAACGATAAAAAAAAACATTAAAAGCATACTAGAATAACAATTATAGTTGTCTTTCTTAAAGAAGATATTTAACAGTGGATTTCCTTTAAACATGTCATTTTATAGACATATGGAACCTGGAAAGTAGCATTTTCACATTTTATCTGTAAAAAATACAGATAATACTGTAGTAGCTTCCTATTAAATTGCTCATTCAGATATAGCCCTATTTTTTTATCCCCCCCAACTGCGGGAAAAAATAAAGGTTGTGCAGTAAACTTAATAATTTTATTTGATTACAAGAAATGTGTTAATTTTTTTTTTTAAGTTTATGCATACACAAATATATCTTACTTTTTTTGTCTTTTTTTTTACGTACATTTTGATATAATTCTATTTTTTTGTTTCTTTAATGAATGGCAAATGCGATAAAAAATATAATGCTATGAAATTTATAATCAGTTTGAAGTTAAGTTAAAAGTTGCTTTAATACACCCTCCCCCCAATTCCCACTTAATGAATAATTTCATGCACTTTTTAAAATATTTAGTGTGAGTTTTGTTTTTCTGAAAGCAATCCTATCGTGCCAATTTTTTTTCCATCGATAAGTTTCTTTAATTAATGAGTGGCTGTAACACATACCGCACTATAAATAAAATATAGTAATATTTTTTCTTTTTAATGGAACTGGAGTTAAAACCACCTGTATTTCTGATATCTTCAAATCCACGGATATTCTTAGCAGTTTGAATGTGACACTTCTTTTCATCTCGCTGATTAATTTATGTATTTATTTTAATAATAGACTGAAATTTCTGTTTTTCTTTTTTTTTTAAGCATGCCAGTGCTTGGCTTTGATGTTATTACTTATCATTTTTAATTATAATAACTGAAAATTATAATAACTTGTTTCTCCCATTAGATTAAAATACATACCTGTTTCTGCTGAGTATCATGCCATCATCATTAGCGTGCCAGACTGTTATTTATGCATTTTATTTCTGATATGTAGTATATCATTATATTCAGAAATAAATTTGTTATGTGATAATATTTATAATATAGAACAATATTTTGTTGTTTTATTTCTGTAACTTGTATTTTCAAATAAAGGAAGTTTATTAAAAATTTACTGTTATTATCATTTGACTATAATTTTATTATAAATGATCATTTCATATATCTACTTGTGTTGTTTAAATAACAGAATGTATATTAGACAATAAGAAAATACTTAAAGCATTTTTTAATTTAAAAAAAGGGTTAAAAAGAAAGTTTATTTAAATTTTACTATTAAAGTTTTTATTTTATTTTAATATATATAGTTTTAAGTAAGTGTCTATAATGCTTCATAACAATACCTTTTAATCATATCAAGGAAAATATTAAAACAATATGTAAAACATTTTTTAAAAAATATAAATAAACATTTGAAAATAAATAAATAAATGTAATTTTTGAAAGTTTTTTTTTTAAAAGAAAGTCTATATCATAATATAAAAAATTCTCATTTTTTAATGTTTGATATGTTACTTATTTATCATTATGAATCCATTTAAGTCAAAAATAAACTTGACTCATCAGTAAAAATTGTTTTAAAAAGCCATTATTTTTAAATTAGTCTTTTTTAAGATTTTTATTCATTCTTTAAACATGAACATTAAAATATTTAAAAAGGCTCAGGAATTAAATTAACAAATTAGAGATTTGTTAGATTTACATTGTTTTATTTATCGTAAAAAATAATTTTATTTAACAGCAATAACAAAATGTTATGACAATTAATTCATTCGATGAATATTTTGACGTTGTAAACATAGATGTTCACAGAAAAAAAGGGAGGGGCAATATTTTGGATAAAATATGCAAAGGTGCAGAGAATAAACTTGGGGCCCAAGAATAAAGTTTCCTAGTATGTCTACATATGTATTCAGATGAAAGGAGAAAATTTTAGAAGATAATTATTAAATATATTGTTTTAAAATTTTTATTTAATTTATGTGTTCAATGTTTTTAAGTAACTAATTTTGAGTAGTATTTTTTAATTAATTTCATTCTTAAATCAAATTAACATTTAATAAATAATTATACTATTTTTCATACAGTTTATTATCTGTATTATACTGTGAAACATACAAGTTAAAAATAAATTTCACTAATCCAGTATTTCAGTATATGTTGGGCCCCATTAACTGCTTTGTCAGTGCCCCGTACAGCATTGCACTGGCATTGGGTGTGTATAAATTCTATATACAGTGCTGCATGAAAGAATTTGCACACATTATAGGACATGGACAGACAACAATTGCTGAAAATAGATTTTTACTGAGTTATGTGCTTTTAAATTACTCATTTAGATATCACATTTCATAAAAATGAAATTTATTAATCATAGTCTGTTAGTGTTGGAAAGTGTTTGTTTGTATGATCCTTATACCAATGACACAGACAGGAATCACATCTGGGAGGGGTTTGGAAAAAACTGCTGTAATGAAAAGCACAAACAACCATAATCTATTTAGCATTTATGTGTTTAAAAGAAGAGCATTTTCAGAGGGGGGGGGGGGAAAGAGCAATAGAGCAATAACATATGTACTACTTTGCTGCTATAGCTCTTAACTTTTTCTTTAATTAATTTTGTGTAGAATCCTATTATAAAGTCTTGAAACAGTTGAATGGTAAACATTTTATGCTGCTTTCCTTTACTTTGGATTTTAAACATCACATTATTTTTCTTAACACAAGGTGTTTTTTATGCATCTTATCAGTTTTTTAAATACTCTGAAAGTTGAATTTAACACTGAAATCTCCCCCCCCCTTTCTTCGCTGCACCAATGCTTATACAAATCTACAATTTTTGACCAACTTTCATGAAACTTGATATACACGTTTTAGAATTAAAACAAATTTGTCAACTTAATATGAAATTGGCATCATGTTTGTTCAAATTTTGTATTTAAATCTTGATGGGAAATTTCTGATTTTATATAATAAATTAAACCTTATTTGTATGATTACTTTGTCAGTATAATTTTGCAACAAAATAAAATGTGTGATCTCCATATATTTTTATTTTTACCAGGGAAAATAAAATGTGCACAGAAATTGTGAGACCCGGTACAGATATGGAATAGGGCTTCTGCATGCCCTGTATATGCCTATATTTAATACGTAATCGGCTGATCACTGAGCCTTACTCAGTCCCATACAACTATATCTCTTGTGAAACCCCCTGTGCATACCTCAAACATTTAATAATAGCGAAAGAAGAGCGTTAAAAAAAAAAACATTTTTATATTATCTGCCTTCCATTTTTCAAGTAAAAAATAAATTAGCGTGCGCATTAATCCTCAAAGTATTTGCATGATCATTTCTTTGCGAATGTAAACAAACAAACCACCCCTCCCCCATCCCTTCAATCTGCAAAACATACGCATGCGCAGAAATAAGTTTCTTGAAAATAATCGATATACAAGAAACCGGAAGTCACATCTTTACGACCCACTTGCGACGGTCACAAGTGTTTCCGCTGTATCACTATTTTTGTGCCGGTCGCAAATTTCAGATTTGAGACCTGCGACTGTCACAGCTACGACGGTTTCCGCTGTATCCACGCCTGAGTGATGAATCAAGTGCAGACTGGGACGTGCAGTGAACTAGTGCTATTCATGATGATTCATTCGTTTGCTAACTGCTCATCAATATCGGACTGTCAGTGCAGTTGAGAGTCGCTTAGTAGTGGTAGTACGCGTGTAGTTTATTACTTAGTCTTACTTTGCTTGTGTTGAGATAATAGTTTATGTTATGAAACGAATTCGGCACCAGCCAAGTGGAAATAAAAAAAGACAGACACTAAAAAGAAGAAACTTGGAGGCTACAAAAAGTTCGAAGAAGTTATCAACATGGCTGGACAATGGAAACGACTCGACAGGGAATGGTGATAAGAAAGGTATGTATGGTTTGCTTTATTCAGTGTGATGTGCAATTCATGTAAAAATAGTACAGTCAAATTTGAATAATTCGAACGTGTATAATTCGAAATCGTGGATAATTCAAATGTTTCTGTCGGTCCCTGGACATTCCTATAAAACACAATAAGTGGTGGATTAAGCACTCAAGAGGTCCCAGGCGCAATTAAATTTTGAGGTCCCTCCAAATATTTTCAGTACCACTGTAGTGTGCATTTTATAGTTTTACAATTAGAATTACTGAAAGTGTATGTTGTTAATTCCACACGATATTCTCTATAATTGGAATAGAAAGTTCAAATTATTTTCTATCGCATGTTAATAAAATATTGAAAGTACTTCCCATTCATTATATTATCATAATTTTTAGAACTAAGATATCACATTTTTATTTAGCTTTTAGCTTTTATTTTGAAAATCACTACATTCTATTTACTAAACTATCACTTCATTCTTTCATTCTAAACAAATGTGTTTTTCACAAATATAACTCTAGGATTTTCTCTAATCAATACATCTTTTCTTTTTCTTTTTCTTTTTTTTTTTAAGTGGAAACTTCTTTAGGCGCGTTGGGCATTTTTTGAGATTGGAAAAAACCAGTGAATTCGCGACACTGTTACCGACACCTCTGTATATGTTGCCAATTCATACAATAAAGCGAAAGTATCAAAAGGAAATAGTTCACGTGCAGAAAGCGAAATGATTGGTATTATGAATAAAAATAGTTCAGAAAATAATTTCAAGATAAATTTAGCACGCGCGGTGAAAACAGATAAAAGTGACTCAACTCGCGAGACCAAATCAAAAGATGAAAATGAAATAACAAAACACGGAAAATGCTATAATTTAACGAGCACGAGAAAAATAGACGGAAGTAATATAAAAAAAGTCCTTCCGCCTATACCAGGAGGAAAAGGTAGCTTTCCTATATCTTCGTTTTAAAATTTTAGCTAATGTTACACGAAAACAGCAAGTTAAAATGCAAAGAAACGTTTACAAAAGATTCGTTAATACTGAATTTGAATAAGAAATTCGCCAAATTATTGAGCAATAGCCAAATTGGCTTCATTTATGAAGACTTATTTTGGTCGCCAAATTTGGTGATATTTCGCCAAATGTCGCCAATTTTGTCCCCAATATTTTGGCGCTAACGGATATGAATATATAGTTTTATGCGTATGATTGGGAAAATTATTACAACAATAAAGAAAATAATTTGCGAGTAATCTCGTTAATGTGCTGTTTTGTTTCAAAATGTCAGCCACCCTAGAATTTCAAACTGCTCTATCTCAGCCATTTTTTAAGATAGAGGTAAACCAAAAAATGCTCTGGAATCCTTGTATCAAGGCGTAAAACGTAATTAAAAAATACATTTGAATTTTTAATTTTTTTGTATATTTATTTTAGTTTTAAATTTTTAAATGGCTGCCATCTTGAAACAAAATGGCGGACCAAGCTGGCCAACGAACTCGGTCGAGACATTGGTTAGCTTAATACACACAATTAGTTTCATAAAAATTGATTTATAAATACGAGCGTTATTGTATGACATAGGTCATATATATATATATATAAATCAACATTTGAACGGAGGGTGGTTTTGGGGTTTGGGGTCATGATCGGTGAAAATATATCAAAATTTTCCGGAACTGCTTTCCTCCGAACGGCTGCAATAGGTAGCTTTATACTTTTTTGTATTGAAAGCTACATAAAAATGAAAATAATGAAATATTTCACGAAAGTTTTAAGAAACGTGGTTACCGATACGGAAATGAAGTGAAATTATTTTATAGAAAATAAAAGTTTGTTGATAGAAATTATAGATACCGCAAACAATACGCGCAGTATGAAGATAGAAAAAAGCATAATGTTCACGAGTACCGTAAACAAGACAGGCAGCAAAGAAGTCATTTTTGGAGTGATAGGAAGTGGGAACCCTATTTTGCAGATAAATGTTATTACAAAAGATATGAAACTAAATCTCATGGAGGAAATGATGAATGTATTGAGAGTTGTTTAAATTGTGGATGAAAATTCACAAGTTTCATTGGTATTCATTTCAAAGAATACCAATTAAATTTTATATATCATTTATTTGTAAATTTACGTTTTAAGCAATAGATTGCAATTTTTGTATGTAAAATAATATGCATTATTTTTCATATACAATAGCGCATTAAATGAAAATTGTAATATAATTTTTGTAGTAGTAGTTTATAATAATGAATTAAAAAAACACTTCATTTAAAAGTATTTCCTGCGCAATAAAACGTTTCCTGACGATTCAAAAAATACACACGTAATTGTTCAAGTTTTCACTTCTGTCGGAACTCCCGGAGTGCCATTGTTTTTTTTTTCTTCCAGTAAAGTTATTGGTAAATCTTTTAAATAATTACTGAGTTACATCTAAGAAACATTTTAGGAATACAGAATCATATATTTTATTCTTAACTACCAATTATAATTAATCAGTTAAAATAAATTGTAAAAACTATTAATTAAGAAATAATACGACAGATTGACTATTTTACATTAGTCGGATTTGAAATATTTTTGAGTCGGCCAATCTTGCCTTTTGCCCCCACCCCCCACCCCCCAAAAAAAAATTATTTCGCTATGGCCCTGGATATACTTTTGTATATTCTATACTTTCAAAAAATTTTAAAATAAATATTTTATGTATGATATACATTTTTTCCTCTATATTATATATATTTTTTATTTGGAACATACAACTTATGCGTTAATAAATATTTAAGTAATGTAGTAGTTGGAAAAAACAAAACTTGTCTAATTCGAAATCATGGGCAATTCAATTTTTTTAGCGGTCCCTTGGACTTCGAAATATTCAAGTTTGACTGTATATGCATATGCCTCAAACAAATTACTTTTGTTAACCCTACACGTGGCAATCAGCAAAAGTAGTTTTGAAGTTTATAATTAAAGCACTACTTCCACGCGTTATTTTCGAACGGAAGCACCATTTGAATGCGGTTTGTTTTGTTTTGTAATTTCATCCCATAGTGGTCCCATACCAATATCTTTACGCTATCTTTTAGCCTTCTGCATTAAAAAAAGTAAAAAACTTGAAGGAATGTTATGTTACATCTTGTACTTGGTGAGTATTTTTAGTTATATCTCGCAAGTATCAAGAAAAATGAATTTTTGACTGGATATAAGATCTTTAAAATTAAATTTCCTACAAAAATGTATCTTTACATTTTTTGAAATTCTGCTTAGTTTTCAAGAAATTTCGTATTCACATAAAATATACATGTATCGCATACTATACCCGACACTATATCTATCCTATATACGTATATATACTAAATGTATGTACCTATATACAGGGACTGTTTACCGAATAGGCCCGTGAAGCCCGAGCTTACCCACTGAAATACAAAGGGGCCTCCAAATTTACTTTTCAAAACTAATTTTTAGGAAAAAAAATTCTGTCAGTGTAAAAAATGTATTTTTTTCTTCTTAATTATAGCTATTAAATTTTCCCTCTGACTATTACTGACACATTTATACTTTTTTTTTCTGTTGATATAATAAATGGTATAAAACAGTGATTAAATGTAACTTATTTTTATTTTTTTTATGTTTTACATTTAAATTTCGAACGTGCTAAAAATAACAGAAAATTTAATCTGTATAATTATATTTTGCTTATACTCATAAAGAGTGGAGAAATAATATAAAATATGGAGAATAGGTTATTTAAATAAAGGGGAAAGTAATTAGCATTCAGGTGATGCCAAATTTCTGTTTATAAAATAGAAGAAAAATTGTGTTGCTGCTAAGCATAAATTTACGTCAAATATTTGTTGTCCCAGCATTGTTCTTAGCACTGGCAAATCCTGCAATATACAAATATTTGCACCTGTTCCATATTTGTAAATTTATTTACAAAATTAATTTGTTATGTATAATTATGTATATAATAAAATATTTTTCATATGTGTATAGGTAGTTAGTTTTAGTTTAATATTAAAAGTGTTGTTTATTCGAAATTTTGATGCTAAAATTTCAAATTGTTGAAGCATAATTGGCCGAGTAAAAGGGGGGCCCCCTGTGTGACGTCGGGCTTCCCCTACTTCTAAGTGTTAAGCGGGCCCTGCCTATATACGTATAGCTCTAAAATATAAGAGGAAAAAGAAATATTTTTTTCTCTTTGACCTTGCCTATATTTTGAACCTAAAATTTTACGGATTTCCTGACGCACATTTTCTTTTTAGGGCCGGAGAAAACAACGAATCAAGCTTTGGAAGGCACTTCGGAAGAAAATGAAATGGAAGTGGATTCTCCTGATATAGAAATTTCACAGAACTTAAGTGCAGATAATGATACATCGAAATTGAAACAACACTACCTTTACAATGACAACGAATCGAACCAACAAAATTCTTTAGGCGAAGAAGTTGTGATAGACCCAACCAATGATACACCAAGTTGTTTGGAAGATGAAGATTCTGCCTACTACGATGCTTTTCCTACTTTAATAGAAAATTAAGATAAGAAACGTAGGCTGGTAGCAGTTGGTCTAATACAACCTGACGGACCATTTCCCAAGGATATCAATCAACAAGGCCGATCTTTTTCAAGTAACTATTATAGTACTAACACAAAGTCAGGGTTGAAGCTTAAAAGAAGTTGGTTATGTTACTAAAAAAAAAATGGGGCCTACTGCCTGCCATGTTAGTTGTTCCCTCAGTTCCAATCAGAAGCACTTGAATATAGAACCGTATATTACCGTTTTCAACAACAGGAGTTCGAGACTGGAAGCCTATTTCAGTACGTATTTCAGTTCATGAAGCATCCAAAAGCCACACACACTCTTGTGTAGTTTATGAGCAGTGCCGGAAACATGGTACTTTAGAAGACGTTTTCGACAAAAATTTGGAGAATGATAGAAGCTGCTGGCGAAAAGTTCTTGAAAGAATCCTAAATGTGACCTTAACACTTGCAATATGTAATCTCGCATTTCGTGGATCTAGTGAAAAGTTAGAATGTAGCAACAAAGGAAACTTTCTCTCGATAGTTCAGCTCTTGTCAAAATATGACCCAGTACTGCAAGAATTGATTCAGCGTCCGCAAGGGACTGTGAAATACCTTAGTTCTAAAATTCAGAATGCACTTATAAACCTATTAGCCATAGAAATAAAAAATAAAATTACTGTTGAGCTTCAAAACTGCTTGTTTTTTTCATTGATTTTAGATACCACTCAGGACATTGCTAAAGTTGATCAGTTAAGTGAAGTTTACAGGTATGTCAAAATAGTTAATGATGAAGAAGGGACACCTATTGATATCAAAATATGTGAAACTTTTGTATCCTTTAGAGAGGTAAAAGATCAGTCTGCCCAAGGTCTTGCAGAAGAAATACTTACTTCATTGGAAGAGAAAAACTTGGATTTGACCAAATGTCGTGGACAAGGCTACGACCAGGCTGCAGTCATGAGTGGGGCATACAGTGGAGTGCAACAGCGTATTAAAGAAAAAGCCCCACACATATACTTTGTGCACTGCGCTACACATAACCTTAATTTAGTATTAAAGGATGCTGTGGAAGGAAATCGAGTGATCTGCCAGTTTTTTTAAACCATTCAAAGTGTGTATTGCTTTTTTGGTCATAGTATTTTGCACTGGCAAGACTTGAAGTCAGTGTACGACATATAGGCTCAGACTGATTTACTGAATTCGAAAGTAACACTGAAAACTCTTAATCCAACTCGCTGGGCTGGTAGGCGTGAGGCAGTGTATGCACTGAAACACAGGTTTTGTGACGTGTTGAAAAGCCTTACCCTCATAACTTTAACTTCCAGGAAAAGCAAGGAAAGAAATTAAGCATAGCAGTCAAAGAACAAACTTGAAAGTTTTGATTTTGTATTGCTTTTGGTTGTGCAGTGTGAAGTTTTAGAGTCTCTTAAACTCGTATCAAAATCCTTACAATCTGAAACCATGGACCTGTTGTTATTGGGTAATTTATTGTTAAGGATAACCGAAATACGTGGAAAGTTTGAAGAACTTGTTTCTGAAGCATCAGGTGTTTGTAGTCGATGGGGAATAAACAAAGAATTTTGCCAGAACAGACTAAGGAAAGGGAAAAAACACTTTGATGAGTTGAGTGAAGACGAGAGATTAATAGACCTAAAATCTTGTTTCCGAGCCACTGTGTTCTGTCCAATGGTAGATACACTTTGTACTCAACTTGATCACCGTTTTGAAGGGATGAAAGCTGTTCTTGACACTTATCAAGTAATACAACCTCCCAGCAAACACAGATCTATCGGTAATCAATCGGCCGATTGCCGCTTTGCCGTTACCGACGGTATCGGCACGATACCGCCTGCCGTACCGGTTCCGTAACTTTTTCGACACGCCGCACGACTGACGCCCGACAGATAGGCGCATAGTCGGTCCGGTATCAGCAACGCCGGTAGAATCGACGGCACTCTGCTGTGCCGTTTGTATACCAACAGTTATCCCGCACACCTACCGAATCTGGTCCGGTACCGGCAACGCTAACAACGGCGAGATGCTGTGCCGACCGTATAATGATAACAAATCCGTAGTATTGTCGAATATGGTCCGATATCGGCAAACAATAAACTGCCGAAAGCACCCCTTTTATTGGGAACTAGCAGCTGAAGGGGGGGGGGGGGGGCACTCCACTTAATGGTACTTATTTTTTTTTTACTTTGATTATTTTTGTAAAAATGGTGAAATTTATTTTTCAGATGTAAGCAAACCCTCCCCCCCTCACGAATACCGTTTTACCATTAATAGCTCCTGCCATTAAAAAAAAATTCATTTTCCATATATTTTTCTTTTTAAGTGTCGCTGTAAAACTTGATTTAAAAAAATAAAATATTTTCTAGGAAAGTATAAAACAATACATCTAATTTTTATTATTATTATTATTTTAAAGTCAAATATACTAAACTCCGTTACGTTAATTTACTATTTATTAATAAATTTAAAAAATTGAACTTTAATTTTACACAGAAAATAGAAATCAGTTTAAATAACTTAGTTAAAAAAATTCTGTACCATTTGTTATTATTTTATTTTATGAACGCTTTAAATGAATGTTTGTGATTTTCCTGTGATTATGTCTCTTAAAATAAGTCTGCTATAAATTATGCTAAATTGTTTTAGCCTTATTAAATCCATCAACATCTCAACTAAGTTAAATATTTTTTGCATAATTTAATTTAGTAAACATTATTCTCTCTTTAAAAAAATATAAAAAACAAAATTTAGAATTGATGTAATTTTTGGGCAAGATTAGAAAAATATATTTTTGTAACTTTATTTAAAAAAATTTTATATGATAGACATGTTTCATATTTACTTATTTTTAGTTTTTACTAAATTCTTTATATATTTTTTCATTTATACAGAAGGACAATTGTTTTTCAAATTCTTGTATTACATCTAATTTGATGCTCCATAATAATTTTTTTTTTAAAATAAAATAACATTATTTATAATATTGTTTTTCCTTTTTCTCTTAATTTGTTTCTAAATATTTCCTTTTCAAATATAAATATATACTTTCAAAATCGCTCAGTTATATTATGTACATTGGAAATGTAAAATATTTATGTACATTGATTAAAATTCATTTATTTTAAATTTGATAGAAATGAAATGTATTAAACCAATTTAATAGTAATAATTTAAACTTCAAACATCTTGCATGACTAAAATTTAATAATTTTGAATAGTATTAAGGAAATTTTATACCGCTGCATAAAAATTGTAGGATACGTGAAAAAGAAATCGCTTTAAGTAATTTAAAAAATGAATGAATTAGTAACTTTGAATAAATTAAAGTTCAAATACAAAAAAATGTAAATTACCATTACTAAGCAATCGAAAATTTCGACATATTTCTTTTTTTAAATACATGATCTATACGAGTATTGTAAAATTATAGAGCATCAAATGGATAAAAATGTAAACAAGAAAACGAAACGTTCAAAGAATTTGTTAATTATTAATAATTAAAAATATGATACATGTCACAAAAACTTAAATAATAAAAATATGAAAACTGCATAAACATATTTTTCTAATTTCACCCTATTATCATTTTCTCAAAAAAAATTCCTACGCAAAGTTAATCGTTAAAAGAGAATAAATATTTAAAAAATTAAATGTATGCAAAAATAATGACCTTAATTCAGATTAATTTGGATTTAATAAAAGAAAATTAAGCAGACTTACCAATATTATGATTTTTTCAGCCCGCCTAATGCTTCACGCATCTCACATCAGGCAACTACATAAAAACGCGGGAATCTATGGTTGCAATTTGCCCTTCAAAATCCAGTTTGGAAAGCATGCGCACGCAGTTTTGCTAAATGATCGCTTTGCTTTCCCTTTAGTACACTCCCAAGGTAGACAATAGAGTAGCGGATAACATTCCAGATCTGGCGTGTTAGCTTCGTAAATTGCACTTGGCGCTTTGTCATAATCAATTTTTGGATGTGAAGCGTCTCATATGATTGAAAATCATCATCAAATTACACCAAAGTCCAAAACTTTCTTGATAAATGCTTACAAGAAATGCATTATTATTTCATGTTTATTAAAATTATTATATGGATACTTACATAATTTTATTCTTTTAAAATGACCAATAAAACAGGTTTAATGATACAGCAATTAAAATTTTTTAATTATTTTAGTGTTTATTATTTTTGTCTATTATACAGTAAAGCCTGTGAAAAAGAAATCGTTGAAAACATAAAAATTCCTTTTTAGACAGTTTTCCGTCTTAGCAGGTATAACTGTATGGTAAAACTTCCATCATTGGGGCCATGAATTTTTTCGTTTAAGACATGTTTTTATTGAGACAGATTACGTTTTCACAGCTTTTACAATACATTATTTTTAGATTGTTGTAATAATTAATATGTGATCAATTATCTAAATATCGCCCAATCCAGTGTGCGTTCGACGGGGGTTCGGGGGGGGGGGGGACAAAGCAAATAATATATTTCCATATATGTGTTTGTTATCATGTCTAATATGTTTATTTAAAATTTGTGTAAAATATTGAATACATTTTACATTTCATTTTCAAAAATATATCCACAATTTTATTATTAAAAAAAAAAAGAGAGAAATATAATAATAGTTTTTTTTTTCGATATTGTTACACTAATTCTTCAAAAGAAGAGTAAAAATATATAATATACATTATTTAAAACCATGCACTTACTAACAAAACTCAGACTTAATCACAATCGAAAAAAAATCCCTGACGGCTCGGCCTACAGGCACAGGTAGATTTCGAAGACGCAGACAGTGGGGCGCCTGTTTGTTGGGAATTGCGGAAGAAATGACCTTTTTGCAATGATGCGGCAGTTGGAACCACCCACTTCGAAACCTAACTTCTTTGCAAGCGGAGCCGGCAAGGATTTTTTTTTTTTTTTTTTTTTTGCTATAAGGGTTGGTTCTATAAAAAACTTGTCAGTATAAAAGTTTTAGATAATATTAAGAGGATTTATAATAAATTTAAGCGGATTTGATATCTTGTGAATTGGCAAAATTATGAATTTTTTTCTTCTAACCCCCGCCCCCCTCTTTTCCCCCCTTTTGGGGCCATTTTTAATGATATCAAAAATCTGTCATACATAAATTTTCGGCCCTTTACCTAGAGGTAGTAATAACTTTAAACAGATTCGATACGTATCCTAATTAAGAAATTATGGTTTTTTTTTCTGTTTTCACAAAAAGCCCCCCATTCCCCCCTCGGATCAATTTTGCCCATTAACGAACTTGACTGTGATTTTATGCCCCTTGATTTTATGTATCAGTTTGGAAGATATTTGTGCATAATTATCGCAGTTATTGTGTCCATAAAAAAGTGACATAGATACATAGATAAATAGATTAATAAACTTTTGAATTGGGGGTGATTTTGGGTTCTGAGAGTCATAATCGGCGTAGTTCTGCAAAAAAATTTCAAAAATTCCAACTCCGGTTAATCACAATTGAAAAAAAAATTGACGGCTAAGACTAAACATTCCAAATTCGGACCGATGCTGGCAAATGTAATCGGACCATTAACGGATACCAGATATCGGTCCAGCATCATTTGCCGATTTAAGTCGCTTGCCGATATCGAACCATAAGGGGACCGATTACAGTAACTGGCATTTGAAAAAGCATGGTTCTTTAGCATCAGTTGCCGACATACAACCGGCACTTGACCGATACCACTTTCACGATGCCGACGCCTAACCGACACTGCCGGCTGCGGTCTGATCGTGTGCCGAAAGGTATGTGTTTGCTGGGCTGATTTTTTTAGACCATGCAAGTGAAAGTGATATTCATAAAAAAGCAGTTGATTTCGTTAATAAGTTTCCAAATGATGTGAATCCAGCCTTTCCTTCACAATTATGTTCAGTGAAAAATTCGTTTCAAAACAAACTGTAAAAAATGAAAAGTGTTAAGGAATTTGCTAATTATATAATAGTCGACCACAGTTCGCTTTCATCAAGCTATCCAGATGTTTGCACAGCGTGCATCATGCATTTGACTGTTCCTGTGACAGTTATCTAAGGCTGAACGGTCCTTTTCTAAGCTTAAATTGATAAAAAATTACTTGAGAAGTACAATGGCTCAAGAAAGACTCAGCAGCTTAGCTTTGCGTTCAATTGAGAATGATCGAGCTCAACAAATCAACTTTTACAAAGTAATTGAGGAATTCGCTTCTCTGAAAATTAGGAAACAAATGTTTAAGAAATAATCAAATGTAGCTAATCTTTAATCTTTTCAATTTACACTACTTTCCATGCATCAGTTACTAAATCCTTGTCTTTAAAAGACAAAGTATGCAAAGTATGCAATTTAACAAACTTAATTTACATCTATTGCAACTATATCTTTAATCTCCCTTAAACTTTTATTTAGAAAAGTCATATTTTAAATTATCAATTAAAATTTTTCCGCTAGTTTAATCTAGTTCTAAATAATGACTAACTAAAATGTAAGTAATTTTATTATTATTATTATTCCCATTCTTTTGAATAAAAATTATGTACGTTTATGTTAGTCGTTTTCTGTACAATAGCTTCCACATACCATTAAATTGTTTTCATTCTTGTTATAGGCTTTTTCAGTAAAATATGATTATAGTATTTCTGTATTTGTACTCAAAAATTAAACTAATTAAAAGTTACTGTTTTAAGTTTTTTTATGTTAACGTTATGTAAGTTATGTTTTTTATGTAGCGAATATTTTACCATGTATTTTTAATGTGTGATTTTATAAATTTTTAATAAACATACACTCTTTTTAGAAATTGTACTTTTGTAAGTATTTTGCTTTTGTATTATTCACCTTATTCTTTTTACAATCATATGCACTGAATATTTAATTTCCAAAACTTGTATCATAAAAATAATCCATTTAATGATTTGTTAATTGTATAAGCTAGATAAATATTTGAACATTTGGCTTAGTGAACCTTTTGTAGCTAGTTTTGTTACCATTGCATGGACCAATAGATAAAAACAAATTTTTGTCGAATTGGAATAAATCCTCATGCATATAAAAAGAAAGAAATATTGAGGGGCCTCACTATGAAGTTTTGCCCCGGGGCCTCCAAGTTTATTGTTACAGCCCTGATGCATAAAAATATAAAATGAAAGTCGATGAATTCGGATTTTAAATATGAAACTTCATTATCATTTTTTCAACTTCAACCATAAATACTGAATCAATTTCAGGAAAATATTCTTAACTGAAAAATAAATCTATGCAGATCATGGCCAAAATTGGATACACGAAACAATGCAGGACTCTACTTTAAAATATTTTAATTAATTACAGAATAATAGAAAATAAAAAATGTGTAATAAAGAATTACCCAATCATGTGAAAAATAAATTTTTTATTGAAAGGAGGCATAAAAATATGAACTTTCAATTCGATGAATTCAGATTTTAAATATAAAACTTTTTTCCCCCAGCTACAAATACTGAATCGATAAAAAAAAAAATTCTCAATTGAAAAAGGGAAAAAAAACGGCCAAATTGAGAGATACCCAAGTCGATGCAGGACTCTACTTTAAAGGGTTTTAATTATTAATTCTTCATCAAAAGACTGCATTAACATATGAACTGAAATCAGATGAATTTAGATTTAAGGTATTAAATGTTTCTTTTTCTTTTCCATATAAATGTTTAATCAATTTTCAAAAAAAAAAAATAATAATAATAATACATACATACATACATACCAATCTTTACTTAAATCCGATTTTTCGTAAATCGTCTTGTTCTTAAATTGCTTTTTTCTTAAATCGGATAAAATGACTGGATAGCGTTGTGGCTTGCAGTGCTTCATTAAATCGGATACTACTAAATCGATTTAACCTCAGATTGTCAGATATGCAGTAGATAAAAATCATTTTTCAGATGTAAGCTTGAAATCTATTTTTTGTCTTAAATCGATTTAGTTAAATCGGAATTCCTATATTAGCTTTAAACCGATTTAGTTAAATAAGATTTTCGATGTTAGCTTAAATCGATTTAAGCAAATAGCATCGAATTAAGCGAATAACATATACTAGAAACATTTTATTTCAAAATGAAAGCATCGTATATATTTTTATATACACAAAAATATAAACTTTTGTTATATAAGATCTCAAAATCGTTTCATATCATTTAGAATTTTTAAAAATGTATCATTAGTTGTTCAATTGATCAATAGTTGCTTTTAATTCAAACGATGCCAATTGAAACGAGATTTGTGGAGTTATCACTGGCGCCCAGCTAACATAAAAGTACTAAAAAATCTGTATGAAAAAACAAAATGTAATTTAAACAAAAAGAAAATATCAAAATATATACGTTATTGCAAAACAATTGAAAAAATGCATTTTATGCACATATAATTGATATTTTAAAATTACTGTAAATATGTCATTAATATAGAATAAAATTGCAATAAAATAGTAAGAACAAAATACATTAAATAGATAAATATCATACCTTTAAATATAAGTTAACTTCAAATGAAATTGTTCTTAAAATCTTAAATGAGGATCATTAGGCCTAACCCAACTAAACAACTGGCAACTTTCTTTTAATTATTAATATTTCTCTGCTATAATAAAAATAAAAAACGAAAGAAAGTAAATTAGACTCAGGGTTTTGTTTCATGTTGGTCTAGGTTTCAACAGTGGAAATAGTAAAAATACCACGTACAAGTTGTGATATAATGCGCAGATATAAAGTTATGTAAAAAACTATGTTATGCCATTTTACAATTAATTTCCAATAGACGCAATGATATCAAAGCACTTCTCGATCCATCTTCGATTAATATTTTCCCATGCTGTCCTCTATCGTTGTGGAAAATGTTAGCAATTGTGTTTTGTGTGTGCTTGTTATATGAAATATTATAGGTTAATTACAGGAAATGACTGCCTTTTGCCTCTAACAAAAGACTGTGTAGCTTCTCCATGAATTTTATTAAAAATTGGTATTTTAAAGAATAATATAATTAGATAATTATTCAAGTTACAATTTTTAAGAGATTTCAAAATAAAGAAATAATGCTGGAGCTTAGCTCATAGAAGAGACAAAAACCTGTTACAAATTTTGACTTAATCTAAGTTCTGTTATAAAATTAAAATTAATAAAACATACTATACAGACAAATGTCCAAGTAAAATAGGTTATGTATTTTGCATTAATTCTGTTTTTTTTTATTCAAAATATTATTTTAAAAATATCTTAACTGTTAATATTTTAAGGAGCTGCCTATGATGCAAAAAATTAATTCTTAATAACCCGTTTATAAAAATGGTAATAATTCTTGATCTAATTATAAATTTTGCATTGTTACTGAAATTAAACACGGAAAAATATCACTAAACTGAAATAAATTTGAATCACTTTGGATTGGCAAAATTTTGGCCACAGTGATCAATACTCAATGTAACTTACATATGTTCAAAATATTTTTGCTTAATTTAATGGATACTTGAAAATAATATAAAATTAAAAACAATTTTTTAGTTGTCGATTTGTTTAATTTGAGGGTATTCGGAGTAGCATTTGAACTTTTTTTATTTGAGTATTTTACAATATCTTATTGACGTATGTTTGGGTGTTTTTATAAAGGAAAAAGATTTAGTAACTGAAAAATGTGATTTTCTTTTAAAAGTTAAAATTTTTAATTAAAAAGGCTTAAGAAAATTTTATATCCCCAATCCTACAATTTTGAATATTTTGAAATAGCATTTGTTCCATACTTATCTTAGAAGAGTGTTCGATAACTGTAAGGATCTAATTTCCAAAAAGTTAGTTTATTAAAAAATAACATAAAATATTATGACATATGTAAAAATACAGTAAGAATGACTGTTAACTTAATATTTAGATTTATTAAAACTAAATTATTGCTGAAAATAAAATCCCTAAATTTACCTTAAAAATTTAAAGATTGGAACCCTGAAGCATTCAAGGGAAAATAGATGACGTAAAAAAGTCTATTCTGATATTTTAAATTATTGAATATTTATGGGAATTTGTGATAAAATACTAAAGATGTCTAAATTCATATTAAGCAAAAAGTTGGAAGCTTAATACTTTTGTTTGTTTTTTGCAAAAGGAAGTGCACCGAGTTTGCTTTATAATTAATCATATACTTTCAGCTGTGCATTTCTTTTTTTAACATTTGGTTTTTGGAAATTGTTTCTCTCCTTTTGTTTTGTTTTTATAAAGCTTTTAAAGTTTTTTATTAATTTTGTTTTGGTAATCTGCATAGAGTTATTTTTTCATTTAATATATCTAAAGGAGTGGGGTGTGATAGACAGAAATGGTGCAGATTATGGTTATTGGACCTAACTATAAGCATATATTATATATATATGAAACCAGACCTTGATTATGTAAACATTTTCAGCAGATATTAAGATGTTTTATGTGTATTATACAACTTAAAAAAAATCCAATACTCACATCCCCCACACAAGAAAATAAAATATATCCAAAAGTTTTAAAAATAATTTAAAAGAAAAGAAAAATGAAATTATTATTGTTATAATTATTATGATATGTATAGATATATATGTAACCACAATGTGGCTAGAGCGAATGAGGGTGATGTCGAATGATGATTAAATGATTGATATGATATTTTTCATTTTGTTGAAGATTCATCAGTTCGCCAGAGCTTGCATATTTATATTTGCATTAGATTTCATTATGCTTGTGACATACTAAATATGTCTAACAAAAATAATTAACATAATGTATTCAAAAATATTATTTGAAATAAAACAAATGATACTAGTAATCAAATACTTGAACACTTCTTTTTTTTAAAGAGAAAAAAAATAATATTGCAACTGCAAAAGAAAGGAAGAAAATAATTTAAACTTGTAGCAATTTGTGTATCTTACAAAAAAAAGGGTTGGGGAGAATAAAAGAAAATAAATCTATTTGTTCAGCATATTTTAATGATATATAACAAACCCTACATAACGTTAATAAAAAGTAATATTTTTTTGCATATTTTACTTATTATAATCTTTAATATCTATAATCTATTACTTCTAATTCTTCCATAAAATGCACATAATTATTATTTTTTTTTTTTCGATTGAAGCAGTTACTCTGATTTTCAGTTTTGTTTATAGAATTTACTGTAATTAGCTGGGAAAAAAAGGATTAAGCTGAAATCATCATATTAAATTAACAGTCTCATCATTATAATTGAAGTAATCAGTTGAGATAATATTACCCGGTTGTTAACAGCATTTCCAAATGTTGCATAATACTAAAATATAGTTAAAGCAGTTTTTAACTTTTATTTATTATTATTATTATTTAACTCAAAACTTTATTAAACTATTTCTTCCATCTGTTTGTATCAAGGAAGCACAAGAAACAAAAAATATCATATAAATATATTTTCCTTTTTAAATATATTTTAGTTATTTTTTCTTTTCCCAACATTTAAAACCTTACAAACATTCCACGTAATTACTGAAAACATAAATAGAACCTATTCTGTAATTAAGTAATCAATTAGCTATACAAGTTATTAAAAAATTGCTTTGCATTTAAAAAATATATATACAAGGCATAAAATATATATAAAAACAGTTTTTGAAAGAATTTGGATATTTTATTAAATGACTATAAACACTTGAATTTTATAGTCAAATAAAAAAACTTCCATGTATGGAAGACCCATCACCTAGCAATATGTGACATATAGAAATAGATATGAATTATGAAATTATAAACTTTAAAATTATAACTTTAAAAAAAATTAAAGGTGAGAGCAGTAATGATGTATTTGGTAAATTTCGTAGTTGGAATGTTAGTAAAAGCTAATAGCCCACTCCCACACACAAAAGGTTTTATTCCTGTTACCACCACACCCCAATAAAAAAAATAAGCATATAAGAGATAATAACATAGTAAGTTGGTTTTGAAATACAGATAAATTCATATTTTATGTCTGATGACAGAATTGTTAATAGGGTCTTAAATCCAAGCATAACATTATAATTTACAACAATCCTATGGAGAAGCAATTCAATGAAAATCCAAATTAGGGGAGCAGTAAAGTGAGTAATGATATCAAAATATTTAAACTACAGAGCTATTGAACTGAACAGAGCATAATTATTATATAGAATGAAAGGAAAATAGAACATGTTATGCTTTTATAAAGAAACAATGATTCTTTTAACAAGCCTTTGTAATTTTTAAAAAATCTTTTCAAGTGTTACATACATTGATATAATATGAAAATAATATGAAATTACGTCAAAAAACCTTATGATTTCACTGTCAGGCCAAGATCTTATCAAACCCCGTAGGGTCCTCCTTAGCCGAGTGGTTAAGGCACGCTTGTAAATGTAGGAATCAAGGCCAGCGGGTTCAACTCCCACCATCTCTATTGCATGCACTTTTGTGGAGCTCCTGGTTGTAACTCTGTTATTTCCTTATGCTATCTTGTCTAGAAGATTTATGTAATTGTCAAAATCATGTATGTGTTTCTGTGAATAAAAAAATATTGATCATTTGAGACAAACAGCCTTGTAGCTTATAGGTCTCAAAGCAATCTCTGTCAAATGTCAAAATGTCACCCCATATAATTTACAACAATCCTATAGAGATACAATTCAATAAAAATCCAAACTAGGGGAGCAGTACAAACTGAGTAATGATGTCAAAATATTTAAACCACAGAGCTAAACTGAACATAGCATAATTATTATATAGAATGAAAGAAAAATAGAACATGCTATACTTTTATAAAGAAACAATGATTCTTACAACAAGCCTTTGTAATTTTCTAAAAATCTTTACAAATGTGACATACATTTATATCCTTTCTTTTTTACAATCCTCATTTGTGATGCAGCGGTGAAATGATGTCATTATATACTTTCTATATTGCATTTGTAATTATTAATTTTTCATTCATTCTTAATGTTATGATCTCTCTTTAATGACTCAAATTGCTGGAGGAAGAATCGTCTAAATTTGGTGGATTTCTTCTCTTTTCAAAATTGTATCTAAATTCCTCTACCACATTCAAGTTTCGCCTTAAGTTTGCATATTCATTTTATATACTGAAAATACTATTTTACATTATTGTAGAAAATAAATCTTTTTGCTGAATCACATGTTGATAGCTTTAAAAAAAATTACATGATAGACTATTTCTCAATCAAAAACCAATAAATTAATTTACAGTTTTCAAATAAAATTTATCTGAAAGTAATTTTTTTTTTGTTTTATTCAATTGAGTAAAAATTAGTATTATCCAATATTTAGAAATGAAGATGTATGCAATGAAAGCAAAGGTGAATGTTGCGATATCTAATGTTAATTTTTCACTTACTGTTACTGATGGACATGTTTGTGTTTTACAATATATATAATGAATAAATGAACAAACTGTCTTCTAAATCCCTCCCCTGCTTCACAGGAAATTTTGTTTCCTCACCCCCTTGACCTACTCTCGCCCAGCACAAAAAGGCTAAAAGCTCAAATAGTTAAAATAAAATTATTTCAAATAAATGTAAAAAGATATTAAATTTAAAATTATTTAAGAAATTGTTTTTTAAATTAGAGAAGTATATTATTGTTATATTTAAGAATATTTCATTTATTAAAAAAATTGTATGTCAAATTAGAGAAAAATATTAAATGCAAAATTTAAAAAAATTTTGCATTTGTTAAATTTATTTTTAAAAAATATTTATTTCCTATTTAACACTTTATAATAACAGAAAATAAGAGAGTCAGAGTAAGAGTAGAATCTTATAAATTCTACTCTTCCCCAAAATTTCCTCAACTTCCTTTGCCATTTCCTAGCAAATAAGAAGATTTTTAGATGTTGGAAATGGGCAGAGCAAACAATTTACTATTTTTCACAATCTAGCAAAGCACTCCGAAATTCTACACAAGCCCTGTTTGCAAGTCATGCAATTTTTGTTTACTCTCTACTGTTCTATTGATATTATCTAATTAAATTTTTATGGAGCTTTTTTAATAAATAATTAGATGTGTCAACACACACACAAAAAATAAATAAATAAATAAAAATAAACATGTAAATTGTCAAAAAAAATTTCAAAACGAAATACCAGATGTTTGGCATATACAGAAAAGAAACCCATCAAAATAATCAATATAAATATATATAAATATGCTATGTGTGTAATATGTTCAGAAAAATAGAATTCATCATACTAGATTTGTGAAAGCAATTTTAGTGGCATATAAGATGCAAGATTTCATTCTATATTTGCTTAAATTTTAAATTTAATTTGTAGAAATTTCTTTTTCAAAATTAATATTAAAAAAATAATATATTTGTATAATTTTTTCATATTATTCTTATAGGTAATATGCAAATCCTACAAAAATTTAGCTAACTCTTTAACAAAATCAAATATATAAATGAAATGGTAAAACCAACTGTGTAATGATAGATAAAAAAGGAGAAATTTACAAATAATAGTGCTGAAATAAAATTCTAATTAAAAGCAGAATGTTGTATTATTCCTATTTTCCTGATCATTTTTAATAAATGCATAAAAAAAAAAAAAAATTCAATGGACAGTGCCATCTGTTGGAATTAATACTTGCCATTCTGTCCAATTTCCTTTCAGCTAAAAATATAAATGTATGTTGAAATTCTTCCTTCACTTTAAAAAAATATTTATAGGCAATACCTTAGAGAATCAGGTCTGTTCCATACCTACTTAAATAAATAGCTGTATTCAAAAATGGAAGTTTGCTGTAAATAAATATCATTTCCAGAAATTAGAAATCTAAGTTCTTATGATCATCTTTTATTTTTAAAATCTTATTTTAAATTTTTATAAGCGACATACAACGCTCTTCTGTAATTTTAGATCAGTTTTCTTGTATCAGAACAGCAAGTTATCCGGCAATATATCCGGTATATATTTAGGGGTGGGGGTGGGAAATACATAAATAATATGGCGTTGTTTAATATATTAGCTTATAGAAGAAAATATAGCGATTGAAAATTTTTGACATAATTATAAGATTGTACATAATTTGTTTACCTGTCCTTTAAGTTTTGTTTCAATAATTTTACTCTTACCACAAATTTTACAAAAACTCAAAAATTGAGACTAGCAGATTGAAAATGATAAAAGAAAATTTAGGCATAAATATTGTTTTTCTTATAAATCTCCTACTTATTTCTATTGGCAGATGGTATAATATGAGATTCTGTATGATTACATTTTTGTCGATCTATGTAAAAATGTTATATTAATAATTACCATTTATTTTGAGCAGAGTTCTATGGAGAAACAGACCTAACATCATTTTGTTTGCAATTGCAACACATAAAATCCAGTTTAAAATTTTGTCATTTGAACTCTATTTTGACAACAGATGGCAGCATGAAAAAGTAATAAATCGAACGAGCACTTTTAATCGAATTATTTTCTAGCTTTTACCTAGCGTCAGGTCGCCATTTTGTTGAATGTAGGGTGTGGTAAGTAATATTTTCTATTACTCAATCAAAATATTATATTAATGCTTTTGTATTTCTTAGATATGTAAATGGATTAAATGTTATGTTTGAATTAAACAGAATATAGTAATAGATTTTGATCAAACGAAAATCCAACATCGAATTACTATACGTCAAATATCAGAGACATTTTGCATAAAGGAAATTAAGTTTGTAACGATGCAGTGTCATACAATATATGCATCTGTTTGTATATAAAAATATATAGGTTTGTTTATATTAAAAAAAATTGTATAAATATTGGAAAATATGCTTCTGAAGATATGCATGAAAAATTTCCTTTTCTCAGTAAGCCCATTTTCTCTATCTTGCCAAGGCCTGCACATCGAAAAAGTACCAATATCTTTAGCAATACTTCACTATAATAACTCTTCTTAATAAAAATGACATTCAGATTTTAATAATACTTTTGATTAAATTCACACAATTTGAAAAGTAAAAGGAATTTAGATATCTGTGAAAGTGTTACCTTTTATACACTATTTTATTTAATTAAATTTGTTTTTTGCTGTTAAAGATGAAATTTTAATAATTTATTTTAAACTCCATTCCTTATATGCTTGAATAATAAAAATTATATACAAAGATGTGTTTCAGATGGCAATACAACATTTTAATATTTTTAGAACTTTATTATAAATTAATACGTTAGATTTGAAGTATCCCATTAGCTGGCGCTGGTGATAATCATCAAATATTCTTGAGGGTTACGATTGTGTATGAGTTACAATAACATGGATTTAATAATGTGCCAAACTGTGCCAAATGGCAGTGAAATTACAGCAATGATTCATTTTAAATTATAAAAAAAAATAAAGAGTGTAATATACATAAAAAATATGCTTTAATTTATTAATAGTTTAATATTACAATTATACATTGTAAAATCAATTTAGAAATTCTAAAAGAAAATTTGGTACTTTCCTGTTATACCAAAAACATTGTCGCTAAGTGTAATAATTGGCACCAAATGAAATATTTGAAAAACAAAATAATAGCATTACTCAAAAGTGATGATCATTTAAAAATTACAGACTGTCACAAACTATTTTATTAAATCAATACAAATATAAACTTAAAACTAGTCGGATATGCCAATTCCAAAACTTTCTTCTATCTCATACATGTTAATGCTTCAAAATTTCCTATCACATTGCAAACAAAATCAATATTTTTCTTAATTCTGTTGTATGTCAGCTGCTTGCGAATCGTTGGGTTACCTGGATGCGAGCAGCTGCTGCATAATACTAAACTACAAAAGGCCCTTCTGGCCTGCACCGGCAGGAAAAGATAGTCTCCCTATTGCTTGGTTTTGAGATTTTAGCTAATTCTACAGAAAATACATGAAGCTAAAACATGCAGAATCTGATTACAGAAGAGTCATTCTCGGTTCTCGTCAATATTGAGTTTGAATGATAATATTGCCAAATTAGACAGACACAGCCAAGTTGGCTTCATATATGGCAACATATTTCTGTTGGCAAATGTGGCGATGTTTCACCCATTGTTGTCAAGCTTGGCAAGAATTTGACGTTGGCTATTACAAATATATAGTGTTAAGCATGTAAGTGTTGAAACGATGATTATAGCAATGAAAGGAAATTTCGAGAAATCATGTTCAATAAAACTCGTAAATTAAACCAGTGTATGGGGGAATCCTGCTGTATTGATTAAAAATCAGCCACCCTATAATTTCAAACTGCTATATCTCAGCCATTTTTTAAGATCGAGGCAAAACAAAAAATGCTCTGGAATCCTTAGATCAAGGCCGAACATTTAACGCAAAGAACTTTTAGGATTTCTAAGTTTTTGTACAACTTTTTGAAATTGAAATCTTTAAATGGCTGTCACAGCGCCCCCTCCCGGCACAATATCCCCAAATTCAACTGGGACCTGCAGGCTATAGTCAAAAACATATACAAGAAATTTGGTTCAATTATCTGCATAAATTCATACACTTTTTGATGATACAATAGTGAAAATCGCGATCGCAGTGCCCCCTTTCGTCAAAATATCCCCAAATTCAACTCAGACCTGCAAGCTGTAGTCAAAAACATATACAAAAAATTTGATTCAATTATCTGCATAACTTCATGCACTTTTTGATAATACTATTGTGGAAATGGAACAAAAATTGTGATCACAGCACCTCCTTTTGTCGAAATAACCCCCAAATTCAACTGGGACCTGCAGTCTTTAGTCAAAAACATAGAGAAAAAGGTTGGTTCAATTATCTGCCTAACTTCATACACTTTTCGATGGTACAATAGTGAAATAGAACAAAAATAGCGATTACAGCGCCCCCTGTCGTCGAAATATCCCCAAATTCAAGTAGAACCTACTGGTCATAGTCAAAAACACAGAAAAAAAATTTGGTTCAATTTAAAGCATAACTTCATACACTTTTCAATGATACGATGAGGACAGACAGACATTTTATAAAAACACGTTTTTTGGAATCTCTGACCTTTAAAATTTGTAATTATGTCGAAAACCGAAAGTCAAAAAAAATTTCGATTACAATACTTTCTTCTATTATAGATAGAAAAAAAGTAAAAATATTCATATTATACTCATTCTGGTGGATGTAACAGTCTGTCGGTAAATAAAACTACCATCATTTAGGGAAAAATTTCGATTACAATACTTTCTTCTATTATAGATAGAAAAAAAGTAAAAATATTCATATTATACTCATTCTGGTGGATGTAACAGTCTGTCGGTAAATAAAACTACCATCATTTAGGGATAAAAGCCATCAATTTGATGTTATATATTTAATAAAAGAATGTTAAGTTACTGTTTCATATTGCTTTAGTTGGCTTTTATCTAATTTATAATTTTTAATTATATGTATTTATTATATGTAAATTAAATTACTGTTTAGAACACAATTGACACGTACCCACCTTCCTGGCACAGATAATGCATAAGTACCAAACAATGTGTGAATGGAAGTAAAAAAGGAATATTTTTCATTTTGTAATTCATAATTATTCTGTGATTTTCTTAAGTTTTTTTTTTCACTAAAAATTTATACAACTGATAAATTGTTATTTCCTACTAATAATGAGTTTTGTACAAAAAAAAACTGTATCGTGGCTGTATCAGAATTATCAGTATTACAATGGTTTAGCTGTAAGCACATGTGTCAAGACAAAAACAAAAGTTCACAAGAAACCAGGATCACAATATTATTTGTAAAATTTTTTAAAATGTCTGAAATGGGATGACATCTCAATAAGTGATGGAAATGACCACTTTTCGTATCTCAACAACACTGAGCTAATTGTTCTATAATTTAGAATGAGAATTCATACTTTCCATATCTTCCCATTTTGCACAAAGCAAAATTAGTTTGTCAAAAAATTTTACCAATTACATTATTGTTAAAGTTAAATGAACAAAAGTATTTCTTCTAGACTGTACCATAATAAAAAAGCAATTTCCCTATTCTTTGCTAATTTCACTGTAAACATGTGTAGTTAAAATGTTTGGAACCCTGTAATGGAAGATTCAATCCTAGTTTTTGTCAATACTGAATTTGATAGTGAATTTTGTCAAGACAGCTGTATCCAAATTGGCTTCATTTATGGTGATCTATTTTTGGTCGCCAAAGTTGGTGATATTTTGTCAAGCTTTGTGAAATTGACACTGGCAGATATGACTATGTAGTTTTAAGTGTATGAGAGTAGTAACAATGGTTACAACAAAGTAATTTGCAAGAAACCACGTTTTCTAAATCTCGTAAAAGAAACTTGATTACAGAAATTTCAAACTGCTGTCCCTCAGCCATTTTTTTAGATAGCTGCAAAACACAAAATGTTATGGAATCCTTGTATCAAGGCCAAATTCTTAAGGCTAAAAAAGCTTTTTGATATCTTTTTGAATTTGAAAAATTTAAGTTGCCACCATTTTGAATCATTATAGCGAATGAGGCTGGCAAACAAACTCACTTGAAACCTTGGTAAGTCCAGTACACATGCTCAGTCATCCAAATCGATTGATAACTACAAGTGCTGTTGCATGACAAAAATCAGACTGATTCAAAATGTCAGCCATCTTAGAATTGCAAATTGCTGTCTCTTAGTCATTTTTAGGATAAAGGCAAAAATAAAAGTGCTTTAAAATCCTTCTATCATAGCTGAACGCTTATAGGAAAACTGTTGAATTTCTAACTTTTTGTAAAATTTTTTTGAATTTTAAATCTTTAAGTAGCCACCATTTTAAAATTCGATGGTAGATTTGTTGGCCAACAAATTGTATCGAGATCTTGGTATGTCTTTTATGCATATTCAGTCACATCCATATTAGTTCATGAATATGACAAAAATTATATATATAAATCCTAATAATATTATAAATCCGATTGTGTGCAAATGTTAGCCTGAAGCCAGCATCAAAATGGAGAATTTAATGATCATGTATCTTTGCATATAGGTGGATTATAACCCGTAAATGAACATAGACTGTTTTTTGTTTATTTTATTCAAATATTTTTCTTAATAATTTAAAATTTCATTATTTTCATAGAGAATAAATGGACATTTTTTTCGTATAATATTTTAAAATGGTTAAATTTACTTTACTGTTGCTAATACTTCATAGTTGCTAAAACTAAATCAAAATCTGGAATAATAATTTTTACTCAACAATTTATTTTCAAATAAAAAATTTCCACGTGATAAATGAAAATGAAATTAATTATTTAAGAAACAGAATATGAAATGACGTCATATTAGAAATAAAACTTCAGTTTTCAAATATTTGATAATATTACAAGGTGCATGAATACAAGTAAGTATGGAAAGTTTAATGGGAGCTGGTGCACGTTAAATATGTTCGTGGCTCCAAAGTCCTCTAAGTTCTATATAAGCGTTACCTCTGGGGGTGCCAATCCAGATGCCGGTCTCTCATATGGAATTGGTTCAAAATTAGGAGACCTGGGGGGATAGTACAATAGACCTCTGGTCGCGGTGCTTTGGTTTTCGAGCCAAACCCCCCCCCCCCCAGTAATACAGTAACGTATGGAAAGCAAGCGAATATGATGTCATATATCGAAAATAAAACAGATTTGCTTTGGTATTGAAATAAAATGATCTTGGGTTATCAAATTATTTGTGATTAATTTCTCTATTTTTGATTTTTTTCTATTTCACATTAAATGAATTATTTTAAATGTATGTGTTGTAAATTAAAGTTCTGTGTTTTAAATGAAATGAGTGAAATATTTACATTTTAATACGAATGATGGTGATAGGAATAATACTTTGGCGGTTAATCATCTGCACACGGCTAACGTAAAGGTACCATATTTTTAATTCAAATTAAAAAAAAAAAACATTGAAAAGATATTGGACGGCAAATGTCAATAATATGCACCACAAAATTATCTGTATAGAAAATCAGAAAATCATAATAAAAATAACTTTATTTTTTAAAAGAAAGTTGCATTTATTCATAAAAGCTAAAGATTTAATATGATTGTGTCAAAGTAATAGCATTTTTCCTCTATCATTTTACCACAATCAAAACACATTTGTAAATGGTCGTTTTGAACCGAAATTTAATTTTACATTTCTTTTAGCTTTAAAATAGTAAAAACTTTGTTGCTATTATTAAATATAGCTTTTTTTATAGTTCTGTTTCATAATAGATTTTTGTAAAGTCTTGCAGGTTGAGAAAAATGACATAGATTTTAAAGCAATGTTTAAGTAAAATTGCAATATTTTTAAAAACTTAAAAAACAACAATGTTATCGAAACAAAAATCAATTTTACCGACAAATTCGCGCAATGCAAAAGCAATGAAACTTTTCTTCCAGCCGAATTATGTAAACTTGAACAAGCCGATCGTGCCAGTTCATAATATTATAAACGTGAAAGCGCCTTGTATATAGTAGAAAAGGTTTTCACATATAGGTAGAAAATTTCCGAGAATAGGAAGGTTAGGGATCTGTAATCAGGTCCATAGCCAATTTCCTTTTTTTTATCAAGTGAAATTTGGCACAAAATTAAATACAGTGTTGTAACCAGATTTGTTTTTACATGGCAAAAACTTAATGGTATTTTTGATGATCAATTCCTCGCTGCCCTTTGATGCCAACTATGACTGTAAAACATATTAAAAAATATCAGACGATAATTTTCTAATTTTCTTATTACTTCATGATGTAAATAGACACCCTGGTTCATCCTTTAAACCTGAATTAATCATACCATTGTCATCCAGTTTATAATCTTAATCCTAATCCTAATAATAACTTTAAACAATATTCTTTGAAACGAATATGTAAATTAAATCAATATCCATAAGTGGAATGAATGGAAAATAGAATAAAAAGAAATGGCAAAATAAAATAACAAGAAAGTACATTTATTCGACACTTAAAAAAAAACGTAAAAAATTTCAAGCGCACGAAATAAATTAAAATAATCCTATATATACTAACAAAAATATGTAAATTTAGATCATCAGATTGGAGTTGTCGGTAGTTATTTGTTTAGAGTGTCCTTGACGCGATAGAAAAAATATCGATGTTAAATTGGGCAGAATTTAAAGTACTTTCTAGCAACCTTTATTTACATTTTAGAATCGCATCAGATTGTTATATCTTTATGAAATATCTATCAATGTATAAAATCCATAAGCAGTATGTTCAATATTTACACCACTTAGCGAGAAGCACTTTATTTAATATATACATAAACAAAACATAAAATAATAATGTAGTAAGAAATATATAACACATGTCTATACAAATAAACAATAGTAAAAACTTTGTTGCCATTATTAAATATAGCTTTTTTTATAGTACTGTTTCATAATAGATTTTAATGCCCATTTAGAAATGAATACATATTCAAATCTCACACCAAATACCACCTAAAATGCACTGTTGTATAGAAGAATTCTCTCAGTGTTATTTTTCGTTTAACGAAGAGGGATTCGTTGATTTTCACGATTTTACTGGGCCCTTCTTTTTTCATTATTTGCAGTTTCATTTTCGCGATTGTATACATTATTTGGCATGAAATTTCACATTTTTAAGACTGGGTTATGTTAAGACCTCTATAGCAAAGAAATACCGTATTGTCTCCTATAAAATGTGATAAAGATTTGGTTAACTATATATGTTTTTAATTATCAAATGAAATGCTTTGCTAAATTAATGTATTTATTCTTTTTTTAATGTTACGTGAACGAAGTCACGGGTAACAGCTAGTACATATATATACCATAATCCCAATTTTAAGCCCCTCTTTGAAAGTAAGTCCACTACTCACTTTTGAGTAATTTTCATTTTCTTTTCAATTCCCAAATATAAGCCCTCTTGACCCCCTCTCCGAAAAAAGACTTTCTTTGTAAAACAAAAATCCAAGAGAGAGAATTTTCCATCTTTTTATATTTTGCAGATTTTAACTTATGGTTTTATATAATCTCAATAACCCCCCCCCCCCACACACACACACACATGAAATGTCCATTTCCCTTCTCTGCCACTTTCCCAAGCACAAAAAATTTTAAATCTTGAAAATCTTAAATTCTGTTGTCCTGTTTGTCGCTCGCTAGTAAAAAATAAATCATAGGTAAAGAATAAATCATCTAAACTACAACCTCCCCCCATCTATCCCAAATTTATGCTCTCCCCTCAGCATACATAGTTTAAAATCTTATAACTCTTAAAAAATTATGCTTTATTTATTGTTCTTTGGTAACAATAAATAAGTAATCAGCCATTTAAATTATCCTTATAACCCAAAATGTCTACATCCCCTCTTTTTAACACACAGTAAAAAATTACCCTTTAAAATACTATTTTAAAATATTGTGTCCTATTTGCTGCTTTCTAGTAAGGATAAGCAAGTACACAATCATCTAAATTACCCCGTCTCTCCGAAATTTACACTTCTCCTTCCCTCCCTCTCCTCTCAGCATACAAAGTTTAAAATCCTTAAATGTCTTTAATTAAAAAATATATACTCTTTTTGTTGTTCTCTAGAAATAATAAACAATCAGCCATTTAAACTATCTCTTTACTCTCGAAATGTCTGTACCTGCCAATATGGCACGCCTTATTAAAAAAAAAATCTTTAAAGTTCTAGTTATAAAAATAATTTTAAATTATCACAATTTCAGACTTTCAAACTTTCGGCAAAAAATTGTAATTTGCACTTATTGCTTTATGTATTAAAATTCATTCAAAATATCTTACATTACAATAGTTTTAATTTTTAATAAATAAAAGTGACTATGAATCCATTTAATCTAATATCCTTATAGTTACAATATTTTACCTTTCAAAAATTCAATAGGCTTGATTATTAACACTTGTGAAATAACAAATGTACATTACATATTTCTAATTTCGTTATATCAAAAACGGTAAAAGAACTGTAAGAGATAAATGTCTCAATATACTTTGGAATAACCCTAAGAACTTTGTAAAAATATTTTGCATAAGATTGTAGAAATTAGTAAAATGTAACCAAAAAAATTATGGATATAATAAATGTACTTATTTTACTAATGACTATTGTAATATAATTTTTTCAATAAACTTTTTAAAATTCATAAACAATTATAAGGTATGTATACATTTCAATTTATTTTTCAGGTGAAGATGTTTGTGAAGTCTATTCTGAACATACAGTGAAAGAACTTATGAAAAGAAATCATGCCAAAAGACTATATTTTTTTCTGTTCAACAAATTCTCCCACAAAAAAATAAACTTTTTCAGTAAGGATCTTTTAAAGTTTCTGAGCTTGTGCAGAATAGCATGATTTTCTTCATTTTCAAATGCAAATTACATGATAGAATTTAAGCAAACATTTATTAAAAGATATCAAGCTGTTGAAATAAAAATAAATTCTACTCAGAAAAGTTAATGTATGATATATATTTTCAGCATGTTTTGTAAGTGAAAGGGTCTTTTTTAAAGATTCGATGAAGAATTAAAAGACCTTTCATCATACTACATATGTTGATATATTTTACAGGTTCAGTGGGCTATATAGAAGAGGTTCTGTTGGCAAATCTTTACTAGAATGTGTAATATATATCCATCACAGTAAATAGCTTATTCCAATGAACATGGTTATATTTATGCTAAAAAAAAACTAATTTAAATGTATATGTACACATTTTGGTACATTTTTAAAAAACTACAATTACTCTTCATTTTTGCATTTAAACTTTAGAGAACATTTTATTACATCATTTTAACAAAGACTTATTATTTCATAGTAAAAAGAAAGAAGTCATATTTATATTCGTTGAAAAGCTCTTCAACATATAAGATATAAAATAAAGGTTATTATTAAAAATCTAATTTAACTTTGAACCAAAAGCTTAATTGGATAGTTTTGTAATAAAGCAGCAGAAATTTTGTTTTATATGCGGCATCATACTGATGGTAAAGAAAAATATTCCACCTGGGAAATCTACAATTTGAGACTTTCGAGAAAATGAGCATTAGTCTTCTTTCATCACTTTTTTTTACGATTGTAACAAACGGATTCTAAAAATAATTATTTACATGTGATTTTTGTATTATAATGAAGAGAAGCCGTTTTCTTGTGAGACGTTTAACAAAAGATATCAAAAGTATAATTTATGCAGACTTCACTGTGTCGATACTAATGGGAAACCTTTCACTTGTGAGATGAGTACTGAAGAATTTTCTCAAGAAACTAATTTAAGTGATGAGCTGCAAATCCATTCCAAAGAGAAACCATTTTCTTGCGATGTGTGCAACAGAAGGTTTTATCGCAAATCTGATTTAATTGTCCACCTGCGAGTTCATACTAAAGAGAAACCTTTCTCTTGTGAGGTGTGTGAAAAAGAGTTTTCTCACAAATGTCATTTAAATGTCCATCGGCGTGTTCATACTAGCGAGAAACCTTTCTCTTGTGAGGTGTGTAAAAAAGGGTTTTCTCAAAAATCTCATTTAAATCTCCATCGGCATGTTCATACTAACGAGAAACCTTTCTCTTGTAAAGTGTGTAACAAAGGGTTTTCTCAAAAATCGGATTTAAATGCCCACCGGCGTGTTCATACTAACGAGAAACCTTTCTCATGTGAGGTGTGTAACAAAGAGTTTTATCGCAAATCTAATTTAAATGTCCATCTGCGTGTTCATACAAAAGGGAAACCGTTCTCTTGTGACGTGTGTAACAAAGGGTTTTCTCAAAAATCTAATTTAAATGTCCATCTGCGTGTTCATACAAACGAGAAACCTTTCTCTTGTGAAGTGTGTAACAAAGGTTTTATTCAAAAATCTCATTTAAATCTTCACCGGCATGTTCATACTAACGGGAAACCTTTCTCTTGTGATGTGTGTAACAAACGTTTTACTCACAAATCTAATTTAACTAGACACCTCCGTATTCATACTAAAGAGACACCTTTCTCTTGTGAGGTGTGAGCAAAGGTTTTCTGATATATCTGCTTTAAATAGGCAATATCGTGACCATTCCAAAGTATGACACTTCCTTAATATATTTCACATACAATATATTTTATATCTAAATAACGCCTTATAGTGTGATTAAATGTTTGTAATTCCAATTTGATTTAAGCATGCATTGTCTGATTAAAATAAATTTTTCAGTGGTGAAGTCTCTACCGTATTATTTTCTTTAAAAATATAACTATAGGCATTTATCTTAAGATGTAACTATTAATCATGATGTAGGCAGATTGATAGATGAGTTATGCATTGATTGATCTATTTTAAATTTGGGAAAAGGAACACTTTTGTTTATGAAATACTTCTCTCTTAGCACTCTTTCTCATCTAATGTTGTTCATATAAGCAGTTCTTCCATGTTCAACTTCCCGATAGAATGAGAACTTCCGAAGGAAATTACTTAAGTAGTTGATAAATGTTGAAAACTTTATTAAATGATTTTTCATGCTTATTAAAAATAGGTATGGAAAACCTTCCAACAATATAAAAGTACACATAGCAACTTCACACACCCTGCTACAAATCACGATTAATGGAATCCCAATTACATGTTAATAAAATTATTTTGTCTTCCAAGTACATTGGCAATCAACATTAATCAGGGTAGCATTCATTTTGCTTTGCAACACGGTATGCAACATTGCTAAGTGTACATTAAAATCCCTGGCAACCTGCTAGGTCATTCATGCCTATTCCAGATGTGAGAAAAATCATTTTATAAAGATTCCAACCCTTATCAAATAACTTAAATAAATTTGTTCACTTTATCTCAGTGTATTAATAGTTCGTACAATGCCTTAACATTTTTTTTGGTGCTTGGAACAAAAAAAAAAATTCTACCGATTATTTATTACTTAAGGAAATTGGTGGCAGTAATGAGGCATCTATCTTGTTAGTGCCTATGTAGGTGCAGCACTCATATCCTTAATTATTGCTTTGTTTGCATAATTTAGTGGCACCAACCTTGCTTGTGGCTTGTTTGCATAATTTACTTCTATAACTACTTCCATCTGGTTCTCAACCATTAATAAATAGAATAATAACCAGCCATACAATCTGAAATTTATATTAGGTTCTTAAAACTAAATTTATTTTAAATGCTTTTACTTTTTGTGTTATACCAGAATGAATCATTATTTTTTGTTCCAAAAGAATGATATTTTCAAACATTTGAATCTTTTTGTAACATGCTGCAGTACACACAATTAAAAATCGTTAAAACATTTTCACTTTTAAATATGTCTGTCCCATCTGTTATTTTTCAGTAACAGTGAATAAATAATCACATTTTAACAGGCTACAAAAACGAATGGGCATGAAAAATCATATATTTACATAATTATACGTAGAAACTATAAATTTCCAAGAAGGATTCGATGCATTACAGCGAGCTGATTTTTTTACTTTTCAGTGCATATTTTCTTGCAAGGTGTTTTTGAAAAGTATTTCTGATTATAGTTAGTTTATAAAATCGTTTTTGTAGAATAAAATCTTATATTTTTATATCATAATCAGAGCTCAATATCAGTTGAAATATGATTATATTGGATTAATTTAATCAATGGTTATTCTTCGCAATACCACTTCTAAAGGGCACACTGGATATGGTGTAGTTCTTTGATGCATGAATGAAAATAAATATTTATTACTTTTCAAGAGTCAGAACAATTTATTATTCCAAATGATTTTCTTTTGCAATCATGTACGTTCTTTATGCTTTGTCATTAAAATTTTTCATCTAATTCAGCAGTCTTGCTTTTATTTTTGCAATTGGTTATTTAATTGAAAATACAATAATATTTCTTTAGAGTTTCAAATGGTGAATTTGTAACACTTCAAAAGAGTGGAATTTTTTTTTCATGTATGCCGTCCATATTGTAAAATGTGCTCCGTTATTTTTAACTAACTGATTTTAGGGGAAAATAGGAGAAAATAATTTCAAATATGTTTTATTCTTTTGAAATCTAAAGAATAATACTAAAATTGTTAAAATTATTCACAATGTATTGTTTCATGATTTTGAAAATTTATGTACAAAATCTGCTGCCAAACATTTTTACCTACACACAGAGGTCATGCAAATCCTAAATACTCGTGTATGATTTACACCTCAATATTTTAAATACATTTTGGGAAGATAACTGCAAGACATACATGAAGTATATTTTATTCTTGTTGTGTAGCAGTTATATCCTGGATAAGAGTCTAATTTCATTATTTTGTCTATTTATTAAAACTTGTAGAGTATGGCTTTATTTTATTCTTTTATTTTTGAAGTCTTGAAAATCGATATTTAGGAACAAGCAAAAAAAAGTAATCTTCATAAATTTAGAGAAAGGGAGGGAAAAAATGTTTCTCTTTTTTGAAGTTTGAGTGTTCTCTTCCCTGTAATGATGGCATAAATATATGAAACTATTAAGAAATATTATCACAGTTTTGTTTATGTAATCTTCTATAAACATAATTATAAATGTTGCTTTCAATATGAATTTTCATGTAAATTAAAAAAAATGTTTTAAAACATACACAAAAAAGCTGTTTTACTTGCTCATTTATTGCTGTTTTATGTACTCTTGTTTATTTCATTATTATTTTTTATGATGTTCTAAGAAGTGTCTCCTTTTATATTTTGTTTACATCAGTTTTTGTAACATTTATTGTCATCGACATATAGTTTATAAATTACTCTGTTTTTAATAAAATAGCTTAATTCACATTTTACTGACTTTTACCTTCAGTTATTTGTGTTTTCCATTTTTAATTTTTTTCTATGGTTTGTAATCAAATAAAATTAATTACAGTTTTCTAATAGTATAATAAATATATATGTGTAGAACATTTTTGTGCTTCTTTCTATTTTTTAATAAATTTTTCTGAAATATTTTTGTTTTCAGACTAACAAATGCAAAGATTTTATGCTTTCAAACTAGGAATCTTCAACCCATGGCTCAAGAAGATTTTTTGAATGAAAACAACAAAAAGTTTTCGATGACATCAAATTTTTTTAGAATAATCTTATTAGGGCCCATTAGAGTTGCAAAGAGTGGAAAAAACCGGGTTTAATCCTGGGAATAAACCAGGTTTTTGGGGAGGGAAATATTAAACATTCAAGCGTGTTTTTAATAAGTTATATACATGGAATTGTTTAATTTGTAAGCAATTTTCTTTAGAAGTGTAAACAAAAACAATAATATAAATACAGAAAAATAGCACAGTTTACATGAAAACTAAAGAATTACATGATTAAGCTTCAGAAATATTAAGTAAGAAAAATTAAAATAACATAAGTAAGTTGATAGTTTAATCATTGATAAGTAAATAGTGCGAGAGGCAGACGACAGATTCATCTTGCCTGATATGAATATAAAAATCACCACTGTTCTCTGGTTCAGACAATATAAACAAAAAAAGAAAACTAACAAAACTAAAAGAAATCAATGCGACAATGCACTAACAAGAAAATTAATATAGAGTATGCCTGAATAGTAAATATGCCAGCAGACGGAAATTACAATTTTAATATTTAAATAAACATTCAAATTCTTACCAATTCACAGCCGCCATTGTTGTAAAACAAATGAGGTTTTAAAAATTACAAAAACTTGGATCGCAAAATCCTAAGTTTTGTGAATTCACAATGAAAAACCCATTTTAAACTTTTCAACAGTGCCTGAAATTTCTCTAAAAAAAATAAATATATTGAAAATGACTAGTTTTGTTTATTTTTGAAATTTCTAATATTCCCCAAAATTCCGGGTTTATTTCCCAAAAATTCTCAGGTTTATTTCCGTCCCTCAAAAACTATGGGTTTTTGCAACTCTAGGGCGCATCCAGTGCTCAATGATTATTCAATGATTATTCTGCGTCATATTATTCACTTGAATACATTTCCCTTTACTATGACGCAAAATAATCATTTAAATAAATTTTACTTATGATTTTGGATAACGTGGCACAAAAGATAAATCAACTTATTGAAATACAATGCATAATATAGGTTCAGTGAAAGTAATATATTTAACAGTATATTGGAAAATTATAAGCATTTTTGGTATGTGTAAATATACTTTAGAAGGCAAACCAAAAATAATTTTAATTGAATTTTAAAATAATACTTATTAAATTCATGTGAAGGTGCCACTCGAATTTTGATATAATTTCTTTTAAAACCCATATTTTGAATTCCGGAGAGATGTGAATGAAAAAGCATCAGCGATTAAACTTTATATATCTTTTCATGTCAAAAATAACAATGAATGTAAATAAAACAAAAAAGAAAATAATGATATATTTTTTAAATTATTAACATCAAATTTCATATCATTGCTTTTAAGAGCCATATTTAAAATTCTTAGAGCCAAAAGAAACTGCTGCGTCACAACTTTTAACCCGTTAAGGGTTTTTGTACTGATATTTATACCAAGAATAATATATCTCCTCACAACCTGATCCAATGATCTTATCCTCTCAAGCACAACTCACACTTATCAACTTATCCTGTAACGGCTAGCTATACCCTGCTCGAACCCGAAACAATCGTATGCTAAACCGCCGGACAAAACATGCCACTCCAGGGTTAACTATCCATACAATAAATAATAGTCCCAATGGTAAACGATCTACCGATGTAAAGTACTATTCATAGAGACCTAAATCAAATCACCGTATTTAGTGTCTCGATAGAAACACGGTGACGAATAATTTCGTCTTCGAAATTATCGTAATGAGTAAGCGGACATACGGTATCAACATTACAAAAATGGAATCACGATATGATCTGACCAACATCGGTAGTCTTTTGAAAAACGAGAGCCAAAATCTAAAAGTCCAAAAAACCACGAAATCAGGAAAAAGAGAAAACATAACTTGCTTTAAATGAAAAGGCATTATAACTAATAAAAACAAAAAGAAACATGTCGATTAGCTGCACTTAATAAAATGAAGATTTCCTCTTTACTTTAAATAAGATGTATTTCTTAAAAGGCCTCTTTATCAGCATGGTGAATTTCAAACTTTATTTAAAACAAAAGGCGTGATAACTCGTAAACACCATCTTGAATACAGATTCACCTTCCCAGTCCAAGATCATCCTTCAATCTATTTCAAAGCATATCACTAACAAAAAAAGCATCACTTAACACATTTATATGGCTTCTTTCTTTAAAAACAACAAGGACAAACACTAGACAAATCACATTCTTTAAAAACATCGGAGAACGATAGACAGGCGAATCCAGCCAGCTAGAACACCAACACACAACAAGCTCTCCTTTAAATACTATCCGCCTCGTATGAACACCGATGATGTAATCCCCTCATCCTGCAGTAAACATGTCACTTCTGGCTTCTAGAATGTTATGTGACGATCTTTTACGGTCACAGATAATAACGCAGGTGACAGTAGTTTATCAGTGACACCTGCCGTCAACCGCTGTAATCATTTGTTCTGTGACGTAATCGATCAGCCGAAACCGCGAGGATGAAAAGATACGAAAATGTAAACATGCCTGAACGATGTCTGTAGAAAGCCTAAATGTCATGCAATAGATTTGGAAAGTAAATGGAAAAAGCCTGGAGAGTTCAAATAACCAATATGGCCAAATAGTAAGTAGTAATAAAGATATTTTGATTTAAAAACATATACGAAATACTTTAAATAAAAATATACTTACATAATGGAAACTTAAGTTATTGAAAAATTTAATTAATTGAAACTAAATGTGACTGAAACTTACTGAATATAAATGAACAGAGCTAAAGATTAAATAACCAGAATAAATAGAATAAAGTTGAATAACTGAATAGGTTAATTAAGATATGAATTCAATGAGTGATAAGAACCAGCTAGGGAAAAATGTCTAGTTTTTCCAACAAGATCGCAAAGATGCGTGTTCAGCGTGGTATACTGAAATTTATCTTCAAGATAGAGACAAACTCGAACAATTGGCAATAAGGAAATAAAATCACAATTTTTTTTCGGATTATTTTTCCAGTGTGATATTTTTTAATCACTTATGATGTTCTAGAATGTATTTCTTGTGGCTGTACAACCCCAAAATGTACTTTTACTGTTAATGAAAATTTAATTTATAATTTGTATTTACTGTTTCTGTAAGGAGCAGTCGGGCATTTTTTCGGATAGGTTAATATCCGTACTTTTGGAACGGTTCGTATTATACGGTTGAAGAGAAGAAAACCTCAGATTTAAAAAGGCTTATTTTATTAAGTGGTACCTCTAAAATTGAGCCCTGGGGAAGCGTCGCCCAGAGGGAGTAAAAGTTCACCGCAAAGTCGAACCTTTTTGCAAAAAAAATTCGAACGGTTAACTAAGATATTTTTTCGAATGGATTGCGACGTTTAAGACGTAAAGGCACGAAATTTAAGAATCGGTTCTATTCGGATCGGTTCTGAAGATGCGTGTTAAGTAGAAAGTTTAAAAAAAGACCTTCGTTCCTTCCCTGTTACGGAAGTGCGATTCCCTCTATCCTAGAACGCAGGAGCCTTTGATGAGGGTTTTTGCTTTCAATCTCGGCTCAAGTGGGTAAGTGCGATCAAAGATCGCAAAAGGGTTTCATTTAATATTCCTTTCGAAACACTTTATCCTTTCTTTAATAAATCCAGATACATTTCATTTTCCAGAAAAAAAGTCATGTTTTTTATTAAGTAAATATTTACCGGTCTATTTTTCTCGTTTATTCGAATATCTGAAACGCTCCGATAGCTGGCCAAGTCCACTATTATACTCTGTCATAATAATATCTGTCATGTGGACTAAATGCGATATTAAAAAATATCAATTTCAAAATTTAACATGTTGTATAGACTTTCAAAATGTTAAAATATGCCATTATACATTATATATGCCATTATTATGTCAATATACTCATCTATTGCTAATATTGATACTCTCTTTGTATTATTCTCAAACATTTGAAAAATTCGTTAAACTTCAAATTAATTTTCATTTTAATTCTCTAATGATGTTATATTAAGCTGCGCTGCTTTCTGCATTGACACATACTCATACACCTTGTATTATTGAGAAATATTTGAAAATTTCCTTTTTATTACCACTATGACGTCATATTAATATTTTTTCATTTGGTGAAACTTTTTATTTAATTTACATTTTTCTCGTGGAAATCTTTCAATAGAAAATTAATTATTGTACAAATAAATTTATTGTGGATTTTTAATTGTTGGCAACTGCTGTAACGAAAAATGTTTAAATTTAATAGGAAAAGGCTCTTAGATTTTTGGTTTTTTAGCTCTCTATATTAAAATAATATCAATCTTTTTAAAAAATTTATGATTTTATGCTTCATAGTAGGTATTCACCTATAAGTACACAAAATTTCATGCCTGTAAGTTATATATTTTCTGAGAACCGACTCTGTGACAGACAGACAACGGAGCGGGACTAATAGGGTTTCGTGAGATGAACGAAATCCTAAAAAGGAACTTGTTCTAGTATGTATGCATACGGATCGAGTTTGAAGATGCGTGTTAAGTAGAAAGTTTTAAAAAAATCTCCCTCCGTTCCTTTCCTGCTACTCCGCTCCGGAAGTGCGATTACCTCTATCCTGGAACGTCGGGGCCTTTGTTGTGTTTTTGGCGTGTCAGAGAAAGTGCCAAGGCACTTCTCTGAAAGAATGGCTGCCAGAGCCTCAAGAGAGATTGGACTTCTAGAGATGGTCTCCTAATTTTGAACCAATTCCAGATGAGAGACCTGCACCTGGATTGGCACCCCCAGAGGTAACGCTTTATACTAAACTTGGAGGACATTGGAGCCACGAACAGATTTTACGTGCACCAGCTCCCATTAACGTACACGGTCCCACAGCAGAGGCAGTCGAGAGAAGTTGTCACCCTCCCAAACAGTGACCTTGGTCGATGCTGCCTGTCTTTCGGTGATCTTACGGGAACCAAGCTTAACCGTCCGCGCCACTGCGGGACGTCGGGGCCTTTGATAAAGGTTTTTGATTTCAATCTCGACCAATTATAAAAAAAATAACAATATGAGCTTCGGGTTCTTCAAACCCTGCCTTGTACTATCCGCATCCAAATTTTCAGACTTCTACGAACGTTAGATTTCGATAGCCATCGCGCACACACACACCCAGCAACAATCTTTACTTTATTAGTAGTATTTATATTTCATATAAATAATATTTTTGTATTTTAGAAGCATATATTTCTGATAAAAGTCATATGCCATCTATGACGATTTTACTGGAAAAATCACCACCATCCTGGAAATAATATTTTCTGTAATAATTATGAAAAGATAGGCTGTTTTTTTGTATAGAAGATATGGAGAATTCATCAATGTGCGGAAGCTTGTATTAAAACAATACCAACTGTAAAATAGTTTGCAAATTATTATGTATTTTTTTTTATATTTGATGCAAAATTCAATGTTTTTTATTCCAGGTGCATAAATTTCTGTTCCAAAGTATGTGCCTCACCAACGATTTTACTGGAAAAATCACCAACATCACTGGAAAAGTTTCCTGAACTAATGGGATGAGAGACTGATTCTTTTGGATACAAGAAAAGAAGAAATCTTCAATGTTCAGATATATGTATGAAAACGATACTAACTGAAAAATATTTTACAACTTCATATCTATGTTTTTATATTTGATGCAACATTATATTTTTTATTTTAGGTGCATAAATTTCTGATCCAAAATATATGCCTCTCCAACAATTTTACTGGAAAGATCAAAAACATTCCTGTAAAAGATTGCTGAAATCATTATGGGAAGACAGACTGATTCCTCTGGATGGAAGAAAATGAGAAATCTTGAATGTGTGCATTTAAACAATACCATTTACAAAACACTTTCCATATTATAAATACTTTTTTTATATTTAATGCAAACCTCATATTTTATTATTTCAGATGCATATATTTCTGATCCAAAATATATGCCTTTCCAATGATTTTATTGTAAAAATTCCAAACATCCCTTGAAAAAAATGCTGACATAATTATCTGAAGACAGACTGATTCTTCTGGATGGCAAAAAAGAAGACATCTTGAAATGTGTGGAGGTATATATTAAAAAAATACTAACTACAAAACATTTTACAACTTAATATTTATGATTTTTATACTTGATGCAAGCCTAACATTATTTTTTGTCAAGTAAATATATTTCTGATCCAAAATATATGCCTCTTAGACGATTTTATTAAAAAGATCGAAAACATCCCTGGAAAAGTTTGCTGAAATAATTATGGGAATTCAGTCTGTCTTTTTTTTAATATACGAAATGGTGAAATCTTTAGTGTGCGGAGGTACGTATTTAACACTAGGATGCCGGACGGTGTCATTTCGACACCGAAGCTTGAAAGTTTCTTTCTAAAATCTGTAAATTTTGAAGGATCCTTTTTATTTCGCTCGACTTTTATTAAATATGTAGGTAGAACTCACATAAAATTTTTTGGCGAACTAGGTTTATTCAAACTTAGTTTACGGATAGATTTACCTATAACGCCGGTTTGGTGTCAATTGGACACCGCAATAATTTCACTTCCCCTATTTTAAATTTTGTTCTTCTGTGCGTTCATTGTGTAAAACAAGGGAGTCCTGTAATGTATTTTTTAAAAAAAAATTTTTGACATCTGGTCATCACGTGATTTGTTTCAGCTGCAACAACACCTGCCGCTTAGATTTCATTTCTCACAAAGATAGTGCATGCGGTTACTTGTGAGTTATGATTAGAAGAATTTTTCTGAGGTTTTCTTTCGTTCTTGTTACTTTTTATGAGTAAAATTTAAAATGTCTCGTAAGAGAGGGCTTACTACGGAAGAAATTACCGCGCTTATGAGAGAATTGTCAGATAATGAATCAGAAGGTGGAGAATTATCCGACATGTATGATGAATCGGATGATGAAAATTTTATTCCTGTTATATCATCTGAATCGGAAAGCGATGAGGATGTTGAAATTGATGATTCTGGAAATCAGAAAGAATTTATTGCTCGCGATGGCTCTCAGTGGAAAGAATGTGGTTCAGGAAGAGCAACCGGTAGATTAGCAATCCAAAATATTTTGAGAGAAAATAGTGTTCCAACTAGTTATGCAAAAAGAAATGTGAATAATGACAGTGTTTTGAGTGCTTGGTTGATTTTTATAGACAGAACGGTTTTAGAGCATATAATAAAATGCACAAATACAGAAGCTCGTCGAGTATTAGAAAATGATGTTTGGTCTCTTTCAAAACAGGAACTTTTTGCTTACATTTCGATTTTATATACGGGGAGTTTCAGGAGCTAGTAACCTGGAACTTCATTCATTATGGTCTACTTCATGGGGTATAAATTTTTGCAAAGAAACCATGTCCAAAGACAAGTTTTGCGAAATATCAAGATTTCTGAGATTTGATATCAAATCAACTCGTCGTTATCGAACTCAGCAGGATAAATTCGCAATGATTTCGGACGTATGGAATCGTTTTATTGAAAACTGCATAAGCTGTTACAAGCCAGGCCAGAATATAACAATTGATGAACAATTATTTCCTAGTAAGACTCGTTGTCCATTTACTCAGTTTATAGCATCAAAACCTGATAAATACGGACAAAAATTTTGGATAGCTGCAGATTTAGAAAGTAAGTATATTTTGAACGCATTTCCCTACCTAGGAAAAAATGAAGAACGAGATCAAAGTCAGAGAATTTCTGAGTATATAGTTTTAAAACTAATAGAACCCTTTAAAAATATGGGAAGAAATGTCACAGTTGACAATTTTTTTACTTCTCTTGAGTTGGCTAAGAAACTAAATAAAAGACGAACGAGTTTAGTTGGCACGGTAAATAGGGCCAGACGAGAAATTCCAGATTGTATAAAGTCAGGAAAAGAAGTGTTATATTCAACAGAAATATTGAAAAATGAAGAATCGGGCACAACACTTACAGTTTAGCAGTGTAAAAAGAAAAAAATGTAATAATCTTGAGTTATATGCATTCAAACATTGCAATTGCCAATAATTCTAAGAAAACACCTGAAATTGTCAGTTTTTATAATGAAACGAAATGTGGCGTAGATATTGTTGACCAAATAGCAAGGCAATATTCAGTCAAAGCAGGATCAAGGAGATAGCCAATTCACACATTCTACAATATGTTAGACTTTGCTGCCATAAACTCATGGATTATTTTCAAACAAGTGACGGGGAAAAAATATCAAGGCGTACTTTTATACAAACATTAGCTGAAGAGTTACGAGCAGAATATATTGAAAAATCTGCTAAAAGACGCAGTAGCCATGAAGATGAACTGCGAGCTGAAAATCCTTCTAAGCGTAGGAAATGCGAGGTTAAAAAATGTCATGGAAATGTAACAAATAAAATGTGTTCCTCTTGTAAAAGAATGACATGCGGCAAATGCACAAAATATGTCAGCTATAAATGTATTGACTGTGAGTGATATAAGTAATGTAAGTAGTTATTTCTCTTGTTTATATTTTTATATCATCTTGAAAAAATATTCTCATTTTACAGATATAATAATTATCCGTGTGTGCCATGTATATGTTCATATCATCTTGCAACATTTTTCTTATTTTATAGATATAATTTTATTTGTGCGTAACATATATTTTTTCATACCATCTTGAAAAATTATTATTTTACAGATGTAATGTTATTTGTATGTACCATACATATTTTCATATAATCTTTCAAAATTATTCTTATTTTAAATATATAATATTATTTGTATGTACCATATATATTTTCATATAATCTTTCAAAATTATTCTCATTTTAAATATATAAT